>JAVLUZ010000651.1:0-600000 GCA_036768485.1 Mermis nigrescens | reverse complement strand
GAATGTTGATCATAATATCCGAGTAATTTTTTACACTGCATGTTAGCCTTTGTTCTAGAGCATTGCAAAAATCGAAATTTTTTCCTGAGATATAAAAATTTACAGGGAATGAAATATATACGTCAATTGGGCGCGCTTGCTTACACTCAGCAGTATTGCAAAGTGGTTTAAACCTAATGTTTATTGTCTTTAAAACATTATGGAGACTCATTTTTCCATAAACGTTGAAAGAAATATCGGAGCAATATCAAAATTACGAATCCGACTAAAATATTCTTTACGCTATGTGTTTGTGTAAAGTTTACGTTACGTGTTAACCCTAATTCGATAGACTTGCAGAGACTTTGTAACTGAAGTCAAGAAATTTTCAAGGATTCATATGTGAGACATCAATTAAAAGAGTTTGTTTACCCTCAAAAGTAATCTAAAGTGATTTAAAAATTATGTTCAAGTGTCCTTAGATCATTGAAGAGATGTAATTTTGTCTTAAATGGGTTGCATTAAAGTTAAATCTTTCTTTGCCGTGTTTATAATATGTTTCACAAAATCTTGCACATGGAGAGCTATCGTTTAATTGATGTAAATTGCCTGCAAAAGTGGTTTAAAATGAACCAGCAATCACACTACTGTGCACAGAAGTCGACAAAGATATACAGCTTTTTGTAATCATGTACATTAATAAGCCGTAAACTGTTAGTATTCTCTACACCTAGTAGTTGTGTAAAGTTTGCACTATTCATTTGTTGTTAATATGTAGTCTATACTACAAATTTATTTTACTACCAAATCAAAGCGTTAGTGTTCCTTACATTTGATATTTGCGTGAAGTTTTTGAATTTTTGCCGAAAATCTTTGCCTTCTAATTTACCAACATCCCGCCTTTTCCATTTTCTTGAAGTTTAAAATCTTTTATAATTCTCTCATAATTTAATGGTAGGTTTTAACTTTAAGTTTCTCTTGGTTTACAACTCTCGCTTAGCAAGCTCATTTTTCAAAACTTTTTCATAGTGATCAGATTAGTTGCGTTTAGTTTGGAATTGGTGGACGGTCGTTATTTTATTACTCGGCTTAAATAAACCAAGTGACTATCTTTTGATTATTTTCTTCATCGCAAATTCAAACACCCAATTTTCAATTTGAAAATTGACCCAATTTTCAATTTGAAAATTGAAAATTGGGTGTTTTCAATTTCAAAAGTCACAACACATTGTGCTTGTGTATTGATTGAGTGAGGATTTGCAATGTGAATTCGTTGGTTAAATTTTTGTGCTTGATTATAAGTGAACTGCACATTAAGAAGAAATAACTTAATGCAGTTTTAATTTGAAAATGGATGGTGTCAATAAGGTTGTCTTGTTTAAAAAGGATAATGCTGATGTTAAGAACAATATTGTTTTCCGCGTTCTTGGACTGTTGTCATTATTGTGGCATGTTACTGATTGTGTTTACTGACTGATGTACTGAAATCACGCTAATTAAAAGTAGTGTACTAGCAAAGAAAAATGCTCCGATGGAACAAAAAAGATGAATATACTTGGAATTGTGGATTATTATGGATGTAAAAGGAGGGGACTAGGAAAAATCTACCTAAAGTCGGAAAATCTGCTAAAAATCACACTTTCTCTAAGCAACGCAAAAAATCGATGTATATTCTGCGGCCTCTAAAAAAGTGTCTTTTTTAAATAATGTTCGAAGTTTCAGATAAGAGTGTATAAACGAAATCTATCAAGGTTACTTTTTTAAATTGCTGGCACCTGATTGATAGAAAACTAAGAGGTATTGTATTTAAAGTTGTTTTGTTTTATGAGCATTATAGCAAGCAAAGCAGGAGCCGATTGATTAGTGCACACAATCGTTTCGGGCATGCTAGTGTATCTACATTAAGTCTGTTTCAAGTCAACTTACGTGTTTCCTACTGTTTTTAACCAACCATGTCTTAAATTGTCTTCGATGTTTGCTATTTCATTCAATAGGCTTGGAAGACTGTTAGTTTACTTAATATCATTTCCCATAGCTACTGCATAGCTAACGTGCTGCTGTTTCAATCATTGTTATGGTTGAATATTTATTTTAATCTGTTGGCCGCAGAATATACATCGATTTTTTGCGTTGCTTAGAGAAAGTGTGATTTTTAGCAGATTTTCCGACTTTAGGTAGATTTTTCCTAGTACCCTCCTTTTACATCCATAATAATCCACAATTCCAAGTATATTCATCTTTTTTGTTCCATCGGAGCATTTTTCTTTGCTTCCAAAACATTCTCAAAGGAAATCTTACTTTTCGCCTATCCTTAAGCACATGAACTTCAACAGCCTGTAACTCGGTCAATAATGTCGACAGCCACCCAATTCTTCCAAATATGAACTGCCCACTTCAGACTTAGTTAGAAAATGTCCTTGTTGTATCTTTCTGGGACTTTCCAATCTCCTCTACTTTAGTCGAAAGAATTCAAAAGTCTGTTCATTGCTTTATAAAGCAAAAGAAACCGCATGCATTTTACCTGATACCGAGATATTCATGCATAGGCAGTTAACTTTGTCCCATTAGCATAAAAGTTTTGTAAAGTTGCATGAAAAACATCTATTATGGCTGCGCTCTAATGTCCGCATGCCTAACAGAATCCATCGCAAATAATCGTTTAGCCAAATATGCAGGAATGTCCGTACAAAAAAAAGTTCAAGATGAAAATAGTATATTCTAGAGATATTTTCGTATCAGCAAACATAGAATGGGCCCGTACGGACGTCTGTTTGTGGCAACCATGACTGCACTGCCAAACGATTTCATCTGAAAGTGAGCTTTCTTATTCAAATGCATGTTTTGTTTGCATTCGGCGCTTTACATGAAATTCAACAAAAGATCTTTTTCTCACAGAAACTCAAGCGTTTTCTGTCGACTTGAACAGATTTGTGCAAGTTCTAGAAGCATCATGCATAAGTGTCTGAGCTATAAAAAGATTGAATGAAAAAATTTACTGATCATTTGTTAATATTTTGATTAGGATGCGTCAGTCTAAGGTGGTTAGAATATCGAATTTCTAGCACTCGACGGATTCCCAAAATGATTGAAAGATAGAAGTGTAGATAGTGTATCTACACGAGCCGTTACATATACGGCCTTTGCGCACATTAGTGCGATAATTCCGACCATCCGGTCATTTGGTTCCACTTTGGCGATCCAGCCATATTTTCAGATTGACGATATGACATGCGGAGGCATTCCGACCACGCAGTGTCAATTGGTTGGACTCTTGTCGCTAGGTGTCGCGAGGGATACTATGTTGCGACCTTTTTACTGTGGAACACCCCACAATTCCCCTATCACTTTTTACATTTAAAACATAGGCGACATGACCGCTATTCACGTTGAGCCTGTGCGGAGACCCGAAAAATCCATGCGCAAGTAGCGCCAATTTCTTATAAATAACATTTCTCTCTATTCCTCTTCTTATATTACTGTAGGCCAATCCCCCTGGGAGGATTATTAGTCTGATTGGTTTTTTGTTGGCAGTTTAGCCTTTTGCTTTTTTCGGCGTGTCGTTTCCGACTTTATCAGCGCCATTTCCTGTACATTGTTTTGATTTGGTAAAAGCTAGAAAATTAGCTGTCTAGAGGTGCATTATACCGCAGGCAGTTAAGGATTGGGAATTGGCCGGCCTCGACTTAAATAATTGCCGGATTCTATTGGGTAAAACCTTTTATTTATCATTTCGTTCAAAATTCATAATTCCTCTTTCGAATCAAAAAACTATAAAATTTATTACATAATTTTTATAGAAGATGACAGCCCGGAATAGAGCTCTTTGTTGTTGTGATTTAGGTACAGAGTGCTATTGGAACCAGAATTTACAAGTAGTTTCGCCATAGGTAATCTGGCGCGAAACCTTTTCATTTCTTTTCGCGAAAAATTATTCTTTTGGTCTGAAAAGGTCCAAGGACCTAGGGCGAATTCCGGGGTTATCTAATTACTCCTGTGTTAGGAACCGCGGTCGGATTTCCCTTCCCATAATTGGAAAAGTGCAGGTGAATTGCCGCAGTTTCCTATCCAGCGCTAATTGTAGCAAAGGTACTTAGGTAAGCCCCGAAGGTACTTATTTGGGGTTCGTTGCTTTGGTAGTTGTTGTGTGTTGGGTATCTTCCCCGGCGGCGTGCTGTCGGTTTAGTTATCTGTACATACTTCAAGTACTTAATCAGCAAACTCGTTTGCGGGCGCTAAGACAACTCTAAGGTAACTAAAGCCCTAAAAGTTACATAAGCAACAGAAATTGGCACTACTTTGGAAATTTTTACCAACATTTCATTTTCTGAATAAAAGTTTGTTAACTTTAAGCCATATTTCTTTACTTAGCGTAAATGTGTATGTATGACGTGTTTTCCTTTATGACCCGTTGACCATTTGTATCCGCAGAAGTGTAACGAATTGCCGCGCACCCGCATCAGTTGTTTCAGATGTCTTTTAGTCAGGCAGGCGAATGAGCAAGCTCACCCTTTGCCATAGCCGTAACGTTGTTTTGCATATATGTACACGGATACACTACTCCACGCTTATTTAATATGGAGAGTGCATAGCTTGCTTTAGATGCGTATACTTCAGCTGCGTCGAGTACATTCAAACGACACAAGCTATACCATTTTGTGCATAGTATATAGCAAAGAGCCTGAACTCCCTAAAGTCCCTGGAATCCCAAAACTTTCTGAAATCCCTAAACTCCCTGAAATCCATCGAAAATGTGTGAAACTCCAACTCCTTAAAACCTTGTATAGTCTGTTCCATTTATTCGAGAGCTTTTTAGTCAATTATTTTAAAGGCTACAGTAAGCGAAACAAGACGATTTACTGTAATTGGGCAAATTAGCTCAGTGAGGCCGAGTGGCTGGAATTCTTTCATTTTTAATGCATTAATCATTCCATATAAATTTAATTTAGGCATTTAATCAGCGCTGGGACATACTACAGTACATAAGTGCGCTAAATAAAAAGCTGTCGGCTGGAATCGAACCCGGGTTGCTTCGACGACAAGCGAATGTTCTACCACTGAGCTATGCGGGAGTTCGCGGCGTTTCTTAGCATCTTATCCTATTGTGTTTAAAGTGTCAACTTAGGATGAGCTGAATGCGTGATTTTTTCTGCAAGTTTGTAACGGGGCGCCGCCTCCCACCGTCACGTGAGCAAAATTTTACCCGCACCGGTTTCCGGATCTTCCGCTCTGATTCGCGTGTGTAGTACTAATCGACACTCGGGCTCTTGCTAACAACTGCGCAAAGTATTTAATAATATTGAGAAACAATGAAACATCAACGTCACGGGTTAAACTTCTAAATGAGCATTTCTAGCCGTGTAGTAGCACTCCTGCTACAAGTTGATTGATCTGCTGGAAGACCATAATTAATTATGCCGCAAAAAATGTAATTGAAAAACCCTTCTTTGCTACGTAGTGTAAGTGCGAGAGTTACACGTGTAGGCGAACCTGCCTTGGCAGTTTGCAATAGCCATAACATAGCCAATACTAGTAGCTATCTATGATAGTGCACTGTGGGCTATGCCTTCGGTCTTCCCATTATTTCCCCAAATTTTCAATAATAAAAAACATTTAGATACTTGTCCGGTAGCATAGAGCTAAGTGTATGATAATAGTAATTGTTTAATGCATACCGCTTACGTGAATCGAGAACTTTCGATCTGAGATTAAAGTGATTCAGTATTATGTTAAATTGATCATTCTTTAATTTACTGTAATGGTCCTTGAGGCCAGTGAATGTAACGTGGTAGTTTAGAGTCTGGCTTTTGGTTTTTTCGCTGGCCGGTTATTCGACTGTACATTATCGTTTTTCTTTTGCGTAATTTGTTGTCCGGCTATAGGCCGTGTATTCTACGTCGAATTAAAATATAGAAAACCTACCCAGTGGTTTTGGTTATACCAAGGGTTAGGTCGGCCACCATCCCTACGTCGAGGATTTCCACCCATCTAGTGGACTGATAGGTAAATTTTGTATGATAGTCTATTTTATTCGAAAATCATAATTTATCTCTCAAGCCAAAAATTGATCAAAATTATTATCTAATCTTTAAGGATGATTGATCAGCATAGAGCTCGTTGTTGTTGTTTTCAGTGTTCAGCAAGCTACACATATTAGGAACCAAAAACATTTCGAATCAGGCACTGATTGAAAATAAGTTAAATAAACAACTTGAGCTTGAGATAGGTCAACTGACCTCCGCGGCAAATTCCGAGACTAGGTAAGTAGCCTTAGGTCTTAGGGCGTAGCTGCTGAGATCACCCGACAAAAAGCGGCCAGCAATATTAGGGCTGAGGGGATCAAAGCCGTAAGGTCTCTAAGGGTCCAAAGATCGAAAGCCATTAGAGCCGCGTGATCGGGGCCAGCACTAAGCGTAGACTTAAGTACCTACGTACCTAGGTAAATCTCGAAGGTAATGTATCAGTCCCTACGTCGATTCTGTAGACGTTAGGGGCTCTACATTTACATTGGACGTTCCCCCCTTTAGGCTGCTAGCTACAGCCGAGCTGATCAATCATCGTAAAATTATTTTTCGATTCAAAAAATTATCATTTTGGCCATCTAAAAATGTGTAACATTCCGTTCACCTTTGTTGTTGTATCAACCGCGATCGTGGCAGTGCGCAATTTAAGTAAGCGTCCGTGGTAAAGATTTTGTGTATCGTGGCAAAGCCATCGTTATTTTTCTATTTCCGTCGGATCTCTATCAACGAAGGCAGCTCTCACGCACGCATTTTTCTATAAACATTGACCCTCAGGCGACGATTTATCATTTTTCTCAACTGACGACGAATTCCCATCATTTAGGTTCTTACCTACCTGTTTTTCTAACCACGTACACGTTCTTGCGCTTTAGGCTTAGTCCTATCTGTTTTCGATCATTTCACGTCAGGTATATCTTACTTCACGTAAGGAAGTACTATTTATGTGGAAAAACCTGTTTTTCGGATCGACAAAGGCCTAATTCGAAACATTTATTTTGGGAAAAATTTCGACGTACTGAAATTTATTTTACCCAAAGGCACATTTTTTGACATATTTGACACGTAAAAATGACAGGAAAAGGTTTTGCGGACACCGCCCGCTAAATTGAAAAAACCTTCTACGCCACCTACTTCAGCTCGCCAATTACCTACCGCGCCTGTTGACTCTAATAGCGCGTGTAATTCTGCGAGTAATGACACAATTACGAGAGACGTATCGACTAAGGCGAATAATGATAAATTACCCGCGTCACTACATGCTGCGAGTAATACACAGTCTGAAGACGAAATATCATTGAGTACCATGCGATCTCGCATTAATCAATCTTCGCTAACTAGATCGGACCCTAATATTGACAATTCATCAAGTCACACAATGATTGATAATACAACTACCATTAACACGGCAAATAATCCTGAAACCAGTTCGGAACGCTGAAAATCACGATTCTGACGTAGAAAGTAATCATAGTCGCTGCATGAATGCCAACAGAGAGCGTGCTAATGCTAATGTGACTAATGATCTTATTTTGAAAGCGCTACAAGCTATTCATTTGCAATTTTCGGATCTTTCTACGCGCGTTGATCAAGATAAAAAGGAAAATGCGGATGAAATGCGTAAACTGCGTTTGGAGCTAAGAACTATGCTTAAACCCCAACCAGTTCTGAATCGCATAGAAACTAATGTATCTGAGCGCGTTAACCACTCAATCGATAGCGCAAATTTTTCTGAATTCCATGCGCAAAGTGCGACTCGTGCGCAAAGTACGCATAGGGCATCTTCACTGTTGTCTACTAGCAACAGAGCATCGAATTCACGCTCACCTTCGGAAACCATTCCAGAAAATATCTCTCAAAGTTGTACGAATCGCGCGCCGGAAGTACATAATTTGTCACAGAATCCTGTAAACACGGGTTTGCAACCAGTGCAAAACTCGGGTTTTTCGGAGAATATACCTACGATTTTGCAGCCGTCGGTATCGATTTTGCAGACGTCGCGATCTCAGCCTTTGCTGCCATTAAATCGTAATGCGCCTTCCTTTGTACCTAATCCTTCTATTGCGAATTTGCAGCAGCAACTAAATCCACCACCGCTGCAGTATTTTCCACCTCAAGGAGAAATCTTAGCCAATAATTATGTACCTAATCCTATAAATGTGGAAATACCACCTAATAATCCTATCTTGCATTCTTCTAATATCGAAATGCAACCAGTTGAGATAAATTTATCTGGTATTAATCATAAATCTGCAAATTTGCAAAATGAATCTGCTCCTCAATCTGAATCATCTAGTAGGAGAAAACACGTCAAATTTTCTGACGACTGCTCATCTAATAGTTATGATCGCCCGTGCAGTCGTCGCTCGCATCGCAAATCTCGATCGCGCAGACGGCGTCATAGGCATAGTTTAGGTTCTTCATCTGAAAGCTCGCGTGGTGATTCACGTCTCGCTGATTCCTTGAATCGCGGACCATTTTTGCAGCAGATGCAATTTGCAATTGCAAATGAAAAATTTTTTGACGGCGATAAATCAGATATAAAGGCATATTTTGCAGAATTTGAATCGCTTGCCAATACCTATGATATTGACAAGGCTGATTGTTTAAAATTCGCTACTGGATTTCTTGACCCTTATGTTTTGCGTTTGTACCATTCCTTACCTGCTGATATACAACAATCTTACTCGAAAATAAAACATGCGCTAATAACCGAATTTTGTCCTATGGACACCGGTGCGCTCTTTAATCATTTTTTGTCACACAAACAGCAGCCTAACAAATCGGTTAAAGCTTAATATCTCTTGCTTCGCAAAGAGTTAATTAAATCGGATCCCTATCTTGAAGTTGACTCGCCGCATTTTAATAATTTAATGCGACATCAACTAAAACAAGGGTTATTACCACACATTTTGAAATAGGCATATCATAAAAAACCTAGAGCATCATTAGCGGAATTTTTGGACAATGCGCTTAGCGCTGAATTTGCTAATAAAGAATTTGAGGATAAAAAGGCAGTAATGCCTTATGTATCGGTAACAGCTGCTCCAGCAGGCAGCATAGTACCTAAAGATACTCCTCGTCCATCTAACCAAAATGATCCAAATTGTTCACGTCAACGAACCTTTCATCGCTCATTGCGTGCTGAGAAACCAGAAAATTCTTCTCGTAAATATTGTACCTTTTGCAAGCGCATAGGTCACATTTATGAGGAATGTTTCACGCGTCAAAGGCAAGAAATGTCTAATAATGCTAATTTTAATAATCAAGCTGATAGGAATACTAATTCTATGGCGCGCAATCGCAGCCAATCACGTTCTTTTTGCGACGAAATCGTTCGCCATCGCGTTCGAATTCGCAAAATAGGCATTGATCTCAATCACGATATTGTAACTCTAGTCAACATCGTTCATCTAACTATGCAAATAATGATAATCGCTTTGAATCAAAGCAATCACGATCAAATTTTCGGTAAAATCGTAATGATCATTACCAAAATTCGCGTGCTAATTATCAAAATTCGCGGTACAAAAATTGTTATAATAACCAATTGCGCCAAAATACACCTTTTGTGCAATTCCCAAATGAACAGCGTGGGACATACTATAATTCTAATTATCGCAGCGATAACAATTTCAATCGCCCGTATGTCACATATACTGCAGACAACCAACCCGCCTTGAATTTACCCCCACCGCAGCCAACCCTTACATGTCCTCGTGATGTAAACACGGTTACTGCGAAAGAGCAAGAATCTAGCGCGCGTCCTAATTTATTCGCGTCGCAAGAATTTCTTGAAGAGTACAAATGTCTACAACGTCGTCGTGCAACTTACGAAAAAATTAATCTACCTCCATCTAAGACTTTTGATCCTAATATTCCTATCATAAGCCATGCTGGGACAAACTTACCCACTATTCTCATTAAAGTTCATGGCGTTGACGTGCCTGCTCTGATAGACATGGGTTCACAGGTCACCATGATGACCACGTCTGCATTCTTACGTCTTGGTTTTAATTTACCACCTAAGCAAGTTTCACAAGTCGTACAAGGTGTAGGCGAAATCACTGCAGTAGTTCGTTATCGAGTAAATATGACGTTAACCATCGCAGAACAATCCATATCTACCTCTGTATCTATAATTGATCACTTGCCGGAAGACATGCTTTTAGGATATGATTTTTGCGAATCCGCACTCATGTGGGTTAATCCTATTGAGCGTTGTGCTTTTATAAACGGCATAAAGGTTAATTTACTTTCATCTCACGAAAAATTGCAATTTCGTGCGAAACCCAATGCAACTACCTCTGGTGTTGTGTGTGTGCATGTTTCGCTACCTGAGCCTGTTATTATACAACCTAGGCATGAATTAATTACACCTGGCTATATAAATCACGGTTCTTGCAATTTTGATTTCGCATTATTTGAACCAAATCCCGATTTTATGGAAAAAACTTCACTTTTTGTTGCTCCATCTATAGTCAATGCTTCACAACCTTTAATACCTTTTCGCGTTTGTAACATCTCTAAAGCACCAATTCGCATTGACTCTGGTGAAATATTAGGTTCTTTAACCTCTGATGCTGAAGTCGTGTCACATGTTTCATCTTTGGATGATAGGACACCAGAACTTTTTGCATCAATAAATAAAGCTTTAAACGGCTCCACCGTTAATTCTAGACAGCAGCAACAAATTCGTGAACTTTGTTTAAAATACGACTCAATTTTTGCATTAAAAAATGAACCTCTCGGTCGTACCCCCTTGATGAAACATCATATTGACACAGGGGATAATCCACCCGTTGTTGGAAAAACTTATCGTGTTGAACATTCTAGAAGGGAATCCATGCAGAAAATTATAAATGAAATGCTTGCGGATAAAATTATTCGACCTACAACTAGCCCATGGGCAAGTCCATTATTTCTCATTGGAAAAAGGACGGTTCCCTTAGGCCAGTCGTCGATTATTGACGGTTAAATGACGTTACTAAAACGCAAGTTTACCCCCTTCCACAATTAGACGATTATTTCGATACTTTAGGCAGTGCTGCATATTTTAGCACATTAGATTTGAAATCTGGATATTGGCAAATTCCACTCGATAATAAATCTCGCGAAAAAACCGCATTTATATGTCCTGTTGGTCATTACGAATTTGAAGTTTTACCTTTTGGTTTAAAGAATGCGCCCGCAGATTTTCAAAGACTAATGGAGCTTGTGCTCGCAGGTCTAAATTGGAAATCTTGTCTCGTTTACATCGATGACATAATCATTTTTTCACGTACTTTCGAAGAACATTTAAAAGATCTTGAAAATGTCTTCATTGCTCTTAAAAAGGCAAACTTACGTGTCAAGCCTGATAAATGCCATCTTGCGCATGCAGAGGTAAAATTTCTTGGCCACAGCATCAGTGCAATGGGCATAGCTCCCAATATGTCTAAAGTCGCAGATTTAATCTCGTTTCCCATACCAAAAACCGTTAAATCCGTGCAGAAATTCCTTGGCTTAGTCCAATGGTTTAAGAAATTTGTTAAAGATCTCGCTAAAATCGCTAAACCGCTATTTCATCTTCTTCGTAAAGATGTCGAATTTTGCTGGAAGGCTGAACATCAAACCGCTTTTGAGCTTCTGAAGAAAGCATTTACATCTCCACCTATTTTGCAATTACCAAAATTCGATGATGAGCACCAATTTATTTTGACAACTGACGCAAGTAACTATGCGTTAGGTGCTATTTTGACGCAAAAACATTTGCCATCCAAAAATCGTTTTATTCTTAGCTACGCTAGTCGTGTGCTAAATTCTGCTGAATGTAATTATGCTACTTCAGAAAAAGAAGCGCTAGCGGTAGTGTGGGCCATCAAGCATTATCGACATTATCTTTACGGTAAAAAATTCATTGTCGAAACTGATCATCAAGCGTTAACCTGGCAAGTAAATGTTAAAGACCCAACGAGTCGATTACGCCGTTGGGGTCTCAAATTACAGGAATACGAATATGATATCGTTTACGTTCCTGGTGCATATAACTGCGCAGCTGATCTTCTTTCACGTCACCCTAAATATGATCATGCAGAACGCAAATATAAAGTAGAGCGCAAAAATATCGTTAACATTGCAAATTTAGAATCCGAAGATTCTGAGTCAGATGATGAATCGGTTCCACCTGACCGATCGTGCGATAATGCGCCTACTGCACCAATTAATCATCCAAACGCACAAAATAATAATCCTACTGCGCAAACCAATCCTATTAATTCTAAACCACCTACATTTCGCGAACGCTTGTTACTTACCGATGCAGAAAAAGCTGAAATGCTAACACCTGCGCGTTTACTCGCTGAGCAACGTGCAGATGACGAATTGCATAAAATTTGCGTCACATTGAATGACTTAACAACGAAAAAATATCGTGACGAATTTTTTCTCGTAAACGATGTACTTTTTTGTCATTTTCAACCTAAGCGTTCACCAACTGTCGTTCATCAAATTGTCAAACCCAAATCTTTGCGTCGCTTCATATTAACGGAATTTCATGACTCTATTTTCGGAGCTCATTTTTCATCGCGCAAAATCTTGCCCGCCATACAAATGCGTTATTGGTGGCCGCGCATGGAAAATGATGTGATCGCGTGGTGTAGGAATTGTGATGTGTGCTTACAACGTAAGGTCGCATTAAATTCCACATCCGTTCCGTTGCAACCAATCGAAGTATCCGCGCCCTTTGAACTCATTGCGTGCGATTGTTTGCATATGCCGCAATCCCCTCCGGAAATGACCAAATAGTAGTTTTTATGGATTATTTTACAAAATACGTGGAAGCTTTTGCTGTTTCTGACATAAAAGCAACAACTATTGCAAATTTATTACTAAGAGAAATTATACCACGTTATGGAGTCCCCAAGAAATTTTTGACAGATCAGGGGTCAAATTTTACATCTACCCTAATTTCGGAAGTTTGTAAACTATTAAACGTTCAAAAAATATTCACAACCCCATATCACCCCCAGTGTGATGAGTTGGTGGAACGTTATAATTGTACATTGATTGATGGTTTGTCTAAGCTGAGTGCGCGATCACAGTATGATTGGGAACAATTTTTACCCTTCGCATTATTTGCATACCGCGCGACTCCACAATCATCAACTAATATATCTCCTTTTGAAATGCTTTATGGTCGTGAACCAGCATTCCCTCTCGACACTTTACTTATAAATGACTTCGTGATAAATCCGAATTTACCATCTGTTGCGGAAAAATACGTCATTGATTTAAAGCTGACTTTGCAGGATCTGCATGAAATCGCGTCTCAAAATTTATCTCAAGCGCGTAAGCAGCAAAAATCGCAATATGACAAGTCCGTAACACACACAAATTTCAATCTCTCGGATATAGTCTACCTCAATAATACCTCAGTCATTCAACCTGAAATCGGTAAACTATCACCCAAGCGTGTTGGTCCATACCGAATTATTGACTTACCTACACCTGAAACTGCGAAAATCGCATATGTCTATAACCCTCTCATCATTCATCACGTTCACAGGAATAGACTTTTGCCTGAACCTAAATTACCTTATTCTGACTTAATTGTGGAAAAACACGTGTACGTCCCTGGCGATTTTGTGTTGGTAAAGTTACCACATCGCCCTCTTGCCCCGGCAGTTGTCATAAGTTTTGAGGATTTACCGGGCAGGGAACAAAAAGCTAAGGACTGCGCGCCTGTACGTTTATTAAATGGTTCTAAAACAGCACATGCCGTACCATTATCTAATGTTTTTTCCTTTTGCAGACCCATGGCTGCACAAGGTACCCCTAGCAAGGAGGCATTGTTGGAAGCAGCTGGTCGCCGATGCAAATTTGAGGGGCGTGATCCGGCGTCCCTAGATGAGTTTTGTTTGGCGTTGACCAGTATGGCTTTAGAGCGGGGCTTGGTCGTACCAGACCCGCTGCCGCAAAACGATAATAGTCGTGTTGGCGGTCTAGAATCACTTACCGCAAAATGGATAAAGCATAAAGCAGCACATAAAGTCAAAAATCATACTAAGCGTATAAACGACCAACAACTCTGGTGGGAGAATCGGCTTGGTAGATGTCCTTTGGTAAACCCTCGCTTACCAAAGAATAGACTTCTACCCACCGTCATAGTCTCCAACAACCAGAAGTCGTTTGACGCCATTTTGGCGTTAATTCAGCCATCAAATATGACTAATGGCACTTTATTTCTAGGCTACGACTCTGAATTTGTGAATGACAGAAAAAGGCAGGCATTATAAGACCTGGGACTTGCGTTTTCAGCAACTATGTCCCACTTACCAGGACCTCCATGGCCCATTCGTACGCTACGTCCAAGTTGCGAGCGCGAATGGCCATGTGTTCTGTTGGGATCTAGCGAAGTTCCCGCAACCTCCGTTTGGGCTTCACCAGTTGCTTGAAACGCGCTTACCTAACGTATATATGGTTTGTTACGATCCGACGCAAGATCGACTTGCGTATTTCCATGTTTACGGGCCAACCTTTGAGGAAATTGTGGCAATTCTGGATGCAGAAATTCGCAATAAACTGCACTGGAAAGATCCATTTATTGCAAATTTCATTGACATTCAGCCACTGGCGAGAACATTTACTCGTCGTTTACGCATTAAAGCGCAATCACACTCGTTAAAGCGCTTGGCAGAATTCTTTTTGACATGTATATTGATCCGAACGCGCCTGGAAACTTCGGACAGGCGTGGAGCTTGCCCTTAACTTGGGACATGCAGCATTATCTAGTGATGGACGCCCTCATAACTATCGATGTTTTTATATTGATAGAAGGGTGCTCGCAAGATAATCACATTACTGACGATAGAAAGCCCATGTTGGTTTCTTTCGTAGGCGATGAGTTATACATTAAGGCTAGTGGCCCGAAAGCCAAAGTACGCATACCATTGTCGACTAGCAAGCCACCACAAGGACAGTTGACCAGCGCAGCTGTTGACGCTGAAGTTGATTCAAATGGCGAAGAGTTAATCCTAGCTGAGGACTTTTATTGCCCGGCTCCGCAACCGCCAGTAGCTATAGCGGCAGCCACCACCATTGCCTCAGTAACGGAAGCGTTGGCTCATGCTAACGTGTTTGGCAATCCTGACTTACAAGTGCAGGCTTTGCAAACCATTGCCGACACAGTTTCGGGCCCGGTAAATGCGCCTGACACGGAACCTAGGTCAAAACCAACCAGCTCAAGTACACCAGCTTCTGTGTTTTCTTCACAAACCGATATTCCATATGATTCGCCTATGGTGGGTGTAGAACCATCGATCTCCACTGAAGACGATGATTTATCTCCCAAACGTTTAGTGAAGGCGTTATCTGATGCCGAGGCGGAAAGACAGGCTAACGTGTTGCCACCGTGTGTAACACGCGGAGCAATGGCTCGAAAAGGGATTGTTACCGTTTCGCAACCGATTGTCTCGCAATCGCTTGCGGCGGTTCAACAAGCACCTTTGGGTATCAGTGCGCTCGGACCTTTGCCGACTCCTCAGCCGGTTGGGGCAGAGCAGCAAGCTGACCCTGATGTCATCATGACTGCTATTATCGGTTTTCCGCCACAAACACAACGTACCCTAGCTGCACATGAAGTACCACAAGTAGCATTATACACGCAAGTCACGACTCAGTCCGTGCCACAAGGTACGTCGGCACCGGATACTCGTTTCACGACTCCTATGGCCATGACGGGTGTGTCTAGTACCGTGGCGAATTTGCAACCACAGGCTATGCAAAGCCAACCATCAAATATGGAAGTCGCAATACCTGCGCACGTTCAAGCTATTCGCGACCAGATGTCCGCGAATGAAAGCACTAGAATCCAAAATCGCTCGCGCTACGTACAGCATTTTTTCACCATGATGGGAAATATGACGCGCAAACCACCTTGTACGGTCGCGCCAGTTGTTTTGCACAATTTACGTTCCTATTTGGGTGAGGTCGCAGGATCGCGTTTGTACGATCAGTTGGTCGAAGCTGCTCAAGTGTACTTCGATCGAGTGTACGCAATTCATTTGCAGTACGCGAATTTGACTGATTTGCCCTTGCGTCCATTAGTGTGGTCTATACTTGCACAGCCTTTGGCTGATGCCGATTGTGAGCCCGCACCTCGGTTCATAAGCAAAATGAGCATCTTTAACCGATTATTTTATCCTGACTAATACTTCGTGCGCATACGGTTTTTTATCACAACCGGAATGATGTTGTACGAGGTTCCGCTCGAGTATTTGGTCGTACACCCACATCTTGATGCACCAAGCGAGGTGATCGACGGCGTTACACATCAAATTCGCCCGGATTTATATCCGCATAGAATGTCACCAGCGCCGGATCACCTAGCGCCAATTTTAATATCGACACGCCAGATGGTCGATATTTTTGATACTTTCCGAGAATTTCAGTCATTATATGAGTCAGAGTATCGACACATGACGATCTTTTCTTCAATAGACGTCATGCGCGCTGCAGCGCTGTTGGAATTTTTAGATAGGAAATTCCACTTCTTCGCATACGCCTACGGCAATGCCGGAATAGGTTGGCGCATGGCGGAACAGTTGCATCGCATGTTACGCGTAGTGTTTCTTGGCGAAGTTTACACGCCATCTCCACGTGAGGCTTTTCCGGAATTCCCGGACTTAACCGCACAAATTGAAAGTCCTCATGTTTTACATCACATGATTAGGCAAATTCGGTTAGCTACCGACCCGCCACTCGAAGTTCCAGTTCAATTCGATCGTTTCAGAGGTCAGCAAAAATCCGTATTTTACCTCAAACATCAAATACAAGGCGAATTAGAAAAAATTCGTAAAGAAAGGCAACAGGCATCCTCGCAGGACCCGAGCGGATCCGCAGCGAGCCTTGATATGCCCAAAGTTGATCTTTCTTTGGAAGCGCAAATTGCGATGCGTAGAACACGCATGACGATCGAGCAGCGTGATCGTGAGAATTTGGCTACGGAAATGCCACGGCGTGCGACAAAGTTACGCGCCGCCGGTTCTCTTGCCGAGACTTCAGAAGTTTGTCACATGTCAGAAGACAAACACAAGGCTAAATTGAATCGTTTTTACGATACCAAATCCGAGCACACTTTACGTCGGTTAAAGAATTTGGAAAAACAACGAGTCAGACGACTCGTTCAAGCTGAAGTTGCAGCTAAGTTAAAAGCGCATTTAGGCCAAAGGGGATCGAGGCGACAAGACCCGCAGTCATCCCGGCAGCGCTATGCGCAAATGCACCACTGTTCACAATCACAAGCACAGCAACACACACAAGTAAAACCGCATGTACAGCAACACACAAGACCGCAGACCCAACCGCGGCAACAGCAGCAATTCACGGAATCGCGTGAGCGTTCCGAGGCGTATTCTCAGGCCAATGCTGGTCATCTGTTGCGCTCGCGACAGCAGCAGCCTTATGAATATCGCCGTCCGCCACAGTCGAACCGCGGAACTCATCGGGGCCGGTCACAATCCCGTCAACGTCAACAATGGGACCAGTCGTATTGATCACTGTTGGAACAAAGTCAACCAGCCACCGGGGGCTATCAGCCACAACCTCGACCCGGTCCACTTTTGCCCAAACTGTGGCCTGTTACTCAACAACAACAGCGTCCACGCTGAACCTTCTCGCCAACAATCTTACGGTTTTACGCCGGAGCAATTATTTACTCCAACGCCACCCATACCGTGTTGTTACGCGGACGACTACGAGGACGACGACGATTTTGAGGACGATGATCGACCCGTCGATCCACATCGCCGCTTACGCCAGCAATGTACGGGCATAGGCAATCGCCATATCAATATCGTGAGCGTTTGAATACGCATCGCGAACCGGAATCGGATCAGGAATATTTTCAACGACAACGACGTCGCGGAAAATCGTATGGCTTTAAGGCCCATTACCGCGATCAATATTAATTTACAAAGTTCGACGTACTGAACTTTCGGAACTCTGCGACGGCGTCGACTTCAACCAGCAGCTTTTTGTCAATTTTTTCGTTTTTCGTCCTGATGTGGATTCCAGGACTTTGTGTATCGTTTATTTCTTGTGTATTTTTTCTCTTGTCATTTTTCTCTTGCTGTAAATTTTTTTTCTTTGACGGTGCTCGTATTTTTCCCCGTTATCTTGCATAATTTGCCATTTTTTCTCATTTTACCTCGTGTTTTAATTCGTCAGTGACATTAATTTTTTGCTCAGCATAATTTTGCCTTATCATTCCGTGTCTTAAATTTTCTTGTGCTCAATTAGCGGTGTTACTATTATGGTACCTTAACTCTTTAACGGACAAGGGGTTAATATACACCCAATCTACAAAATTTTTCAATTCAAAATTTTTTTCATTACCCGGGGACTGAAGGAGGCTACTTGGGCAGCATAATCGAATATTATGCAATGCTGTCCAAGACCGGAGTTCATCATTACTCGGGCAACAATATAGTTATCCCTAGCGCCATTGTGAGTGTTGCTCGAGAGTTTTCCTGAGTGCGAACGAGGTCATGCGTTGACCGTTACCGGCTATCGATATTTGTTATTTTTTTGTTCTTATTATTTTCGTTTTTCACGTTTGCTCAGGATGAGGCATTGCAGACGCCAGAGTAGAGGCGTTGCAAACGCCAGAGAGCCAAGTTGTAGAGCGTCGCCGACGCTAGTGCCGTTGTTGGTACCCCCGAAAAAAATTCTCCACTTCGTGTCAAATTTTTTTTCTATACGTGGGGGAGTGTAACTGCGAGAGTTACACATGTAGGCGAACCTGCCTTAGCAGTTCGCAATAGCCATAACATAGCCAATACTAGTAGCTATCTATGATAGTGCACTGTGGGCTATGCCTTCGGTCTTCCCATTATTTCCCCAAATTTTCAATAATAAAAAACATTTAGATACTTGTCCGGTAGCATAGAGCTAAGTGTATGATAATAGTAATTGTTTAATGCATACCGCTTACGTGAATCGAGAACTTTCGATCTGAGATAAAAGTGATTCAGTATTTTGTTAAATTGATCGTTCTTTAATTTACTGTAATGGTCCTTGAGGCCAGTGAATGTAACGTGGTAGTTTAGAGTCTGGCTTTTGGTTTTTTCGTTGGCCGGTTATTCAACTGTACATTATCGTTTTTCTTTTGCGTAATTTGTTGTCCAGCTATAGGCCGTGTATTCTACGTCGAATTAAAATATAGAAAACCTACCCAGTGGTTTTGGTTATACCGAGGGTTAGGTCGGCCACCATCCCTACGTCGAGGATTTCCACCCATCTAGTGGACTGATAGGTAAATTTTGTATGATAGTCTATTTTATTCGAAAATCATAATTTATCTCTCAAGCCAAAAATTGATCAAAATTATTATCTAATCTTTAAGGATGATTGATCAGCATAGAGCTCGTTGTTGTTGTTTTCAGTGTTCAGCGTGCTACACATATTAGGAACCAAAAACATTTCGAATCAGGCACTGATTGAAAATAAGTTAAATAAACAACTTGAGCTTGAGATAGGTCAACTGACCTCCGCGGCAAATTCCGAGACTAGGTAAGTAGCCTTAGGTCTTAGGGCGTAGCTGCTGAGATCACCCGACGAAAAGCGGCCAGCAATATTAGGGCTGAGGGGATCGAAGCCGTAAGGTCTCTAAGGGTCCAAAGATCGAAAGCCATTAGAGCCGCGCGATCGGGGCCAGCACTAAGCGTAGACTTAAGTACCTACGTACCTAGGTAAATCTCGAAGGTAATGTATCAGTCCCTACGTCGATTCTGTAGACGTTAGGGGCTCCTCATTTACAGTAGCTACAATGAGATCTAGCGACCTACAGTAAATAAGAAAAAAGTGTTACTGTAGCCCCCAAAAACATTTACTGAAAAAGCTCTCGGATAAATGAAACAGACTATAGTAGGTTTTCTGGGTTGGCCCATAGCTCGTGTGTCTAAAGCCTCATTCTTACTTCACGCAGGATCGCGTCGCAGGATTATACGGCGTGACTTATCCTAAAAATAGTGCAACTTGCGAAAATCGTGTGAATGGACGTATCGCTCAATCCATTCATACCTCTTGCAAAAAATCGTGCGATAATTTGCATAATCAATGCATCGCGTGTTCCATTCATACATACTTGCTGCGAATTTTCGCAAATTAGGTTTTCCTGCGACGCAACGTGCAATTTTTTCTGCAAATCTTGTGAAATATCGCACGATTATTTCGCGCATTTTTTCTTTGTTCTTTTATCGACTGACCTCCTTACAAATTCAACGCTTTTGACGTTTGCGTCATTTGCATAATGGCCGACTAGGGCCGTAATCGTCAAAATTGACATTTCAATTGGAACTGCGTGCATAAAAAAACGCGAATTCGCGTCAAGCAAAAATTTGGCGAATTCGCGTCCATCGTCAATTTGTTGCTAAAAACAGTACCTTTTGATACTTTTCGCGCAAAAACACGCGATGAAGTATGAATTGAAACGCGAATTATCGTATGATGAAATTTATGGATTGGCGCGATTTATTCTCGTTGCGATTTTCGCAGAAGTATTAATTGAAAAATCGAGTCGCAGAAAATCTTGCGATTCGTGCGAACAATTACTCGCGCGAAAGTATGCATCGAATTCGCGCGCAAATCTGATCCTGCGAGCTGCGATTTTCGCAAGTTCAGTGCGAGTGCGTGGAAAATGAATGAGGTTTAAGTGTTGCCAGGTTAGAAATTTTCCAGTTATTTTGGCAGTTTTCACTTGGTCGGCAGATTTTTGGCATTTTTTAATGGCGGTTGTTTTGTGGTAGGTTTACGAGAGCAACTGAAATGTTTTGGTGGAAAAATATTCTTACATGTAAGTTGAACAATTTACTTATATATCGAATTTTGATATGATTACTGTAGCTTGTAAAATATAAACTTTTTTTCCAACTATAGGTGTTTATGTGAACCAAATTTTTGAGATATGGAAAAACAATTTGGGCTTGATCTACATTGTGGAAAATTTTTGTAATGCGAAGACGCTTTTCAGAAGGCTATAATTCCAAAATTTTTTGGCGCTCAGCGCCGGATTGATTTATTTTTAATGTTTTTTATTGATAGTTTTGTTCATTTTTGTAATGCAAAAATGCGTGCTAGAGAGTCAAAATTTTTAGGCGCAATTTCATTTTATATTTGTTATTGATGTTTAGGCCGGGTCATGCCGATCGCAGCACTTTTATCGACAAAGTTCTAGAATTTCACTAAGATTGAAAATCCTAATCTTTTGCAGTTGCACTGAATTTTGGACAATTTTTGGGATGAAAAATGCATTTTGGAGAAAAAATCGATTTAATATTATTACTTGCCTATTATGTATAGGCCGCGCCGGATTCGGCCGATTTCTGTAATGCAAAAGTGCGTTTTAGAGAGCAAAAATTTCGAAATTTTCCAGTGCTTCGCCCCAGATTGATTCAATGTTACATTTGTTATTGATATTAGTGATCGACCGGGGCCCCGGCCCCGGCCCCGGCAATCCCCGGCCATTTTTCAGCATCCCCGGCCCCGGCCGGGGCAAGGTCAAAAAATGGCCGGGGCCGGGGAAAAATTAAGTGTAATTCGTATTTTGTACATGCTGTGATACTGGCACTTATTTATCAATGAGCAAGTGTAAATTTTGAGAACTGAACTGATTAGACCATATGTATACTTACTTAGTCCTTGTCATAAGTTTTCTACTGTGTATAAATGAGCTTTTAATGACTGAATGTTCAGGAAAATCTGCATATTTTCGATTCCTCCACTTAACTTATTTAAACTGAATGCTACTTTTAACTCATTCATTCATAGCTATGGCTAAAAGATTTAGAGTTGACAAATACGTTCTATTTCTAGTTAGAAATTGTACGTTTTTAACAAACTATTTCTACAAAAAACACTTTTAAATTCATTTGAATGGGAACCGTGTGCTTTAAAACGCGTTTCCTGTGTAATAGTTATTAGGACCGAGGTTAATTATAGGCGAATATAAACTACGCTGCAGAATTGCGTCCGATCCGATAAACTAAATATGTCTCAAATAGTTTCCTAGGGTCCAGAGTTGAGGGAGGGGTGAAATCCCAAATTAGAGGACCAGAAAATTAGTGGCAAAACAGGGTCTTTTGACTTTTAATTGTATATTTTAGCTAATTTCTGAGTTTCTAACGCCAAGAATTACTAAAATTGTCTCAAAACGGCGCGAAGCGCCTAAAAATTTGACATTTCTGCATTCTAAATTTAAATTTTGCAATTTAAAAGATGTATAGGACAGACAATTTTTCATATCGGAGGGAAATGCCGAAAATTTTTTGGAATTTTATACCTTTTTACAGTTTTTATCTTCTCAAAAATCTTTGTACATGTACAAAGATAGTCCTGGTCTTTGTACATCGGGAAAAATCTTTGGCGAATACAAAAAACAGTCTTTTGTACATGCAAATTTTTGTATACTTTAATATGGTACAGTAACGATTTCAGTGTGGTAGTAGAACATAGTTTTCCGACCTTTAGTAGTGTATTTGGCTAATTTTTGGGTTCCTAAATATTTGACATTTTTCCATTTTTCCATTCTAAGCGCAGTGTTGCTTATTACAAGATTTAATTCGCATATTACAATTTTTGTAATATTTCTCATTGTTGTAGTACAAGTTGTTTTAGCTTTCTCAGTCGAGTTTTATGTGTGAATTCCATCAGAAGCTCATAAAAATTTCGACACTTCGCGCCGAACTATCAACTAAATTCAGGCCGAATTATCACATTTAGAAGCACGGTCTTTTTATATTCGGGGAAGATTTTTGCTGATGTACATAGACGTTTCAGGACCGTCTTTGTACATGTA
Organism: Mermis nigrescens; assembly: GCA_036768485.1. Lineage (NCBI taxonomy): Eukaryota > Metazoa > Nematoda > Enoplea > Mermithida > Mermithidae > Mermis > Mermis nigrescens. Next base: position 577,170 of record JAVLUZ010000651.1, on the reverse strand, counting down.
CAAAGATTTTTGAAGAACAAAAACTGTAAAAAGGTGTAGAATTCCTTATTGAAAATTCTACCATTTTAAAGATTTTCAAGGGAAAGTAAGCGGCTGCAAAAATGGAGCCGCTTACCCCTTCCCCTGAAAATAGCCGAGGAATATACATGTGACCAGTGTTTTTTTTTTTTGTACAAGGTCCGTTTGTACATGTACAAAGATGGTCCCCAAAAGTCTTTGTACATTTTGTACATGCAAATTTTTGTGTACTATATTATAGTACAGTAGCGATTTTAGTGTGGTAAAACAGGGTTTTCGATCTTTGGTAGTGTATTTTAGCTAATTTCTGGGTTTCTGACGCCAAAAATTACTGAAAATTATTTGAAAACGGCGCGAAGCGCCGAAAAATATTGACATTTTTCCATTCTAAATGCAAATTTTGTCATTTTAAAGATATATAAGACAAATAATTTATCAGCTCGGCGCGAAGCGCCGAAAATTTAGGGAATTTTACACCTTTTTACAGTTTTTGTCTTTCTAAAAATCGTTGTACATTTTGTACACACAAAATTTTTGGGTACTATAATATGGTGCAGCTGCGATTTTACTGTCGTAAAAACAGAGTTCTTCGACTTTTCATAGTGTGTTTTAGCTAATTTCTGGGTCTCTAAGGGCAAAAATCACTAAGAATCGTCTTAAAATGGCGCGAAGCGCCGAAAAATTTGACATTTTTACTTTTGAAATGCAATTTCTGGCATTATAAAGATATATAGAACACACAATTACTCATTTCGGCGCGAAGCGCCGAAATTTTTTTAATTTTAGACCTTTTTTTCAATTTTTGTCTTCCCAAAAATCTTTGTACATGTACAAAGACGGTCCCGAAAAGTCTTTGTACATCGGGAAAAATCTTTGCCGAATACAAAAAAAAACCGTGCATGTGACAGAGGATTTGGAGAGGATTTGGGCCATCCCCCATCTCCGCTTTGAAGCCCCAAACTTCCTTGAAAGTCAGAAAATATTTAACCACCCTCCCCCATTTTTTGGCGAAAGCCTGTGCTTTTTGGCTATTTTTATGTGTTTTTACCATTTTTGATCTAGTCGCTAACCCCTCCTTCTAAAAATGGCGCGGGACCCCTACCCTAGATTTCCAGCCGTTACATGTAGGTATACTGAGGGAACCTCATAAAATTTTAAGCGATTACATGCATGTTTTATAGTGATAGTTTATCTATTTACTCTAGCTCACATAATAAAATAATGTATCACTTCGTGAAATTCTAATAGTTAGGTACACTTTTGCCATACTAAAAAATTAAGTTCAAAAAATTCAAAAGGTTTTCACCAAAAATCGTCTGACAATGACTTGTGTCTTGGACCCTGAGGGGGTAATACCCCTCCCCCATATGGAATGTGTGATGTCTCATTTATTACATCCAATACCTATTGCATCCAATTGCTACAGCAGCAGTAGCCGTAGCTAAGATTCGAATGATACAGAGTGTGCTAATAGCAGCGACATAGACCTTATTGATGATTCAGACAATAAAACACTAGACTAAATTTGTTTCTTGTGGCATAAATAGTAATAAAACTTGATATGAAAAGCCATTTACTACTGAATGGAGCAATCGCTCATTATTTCTTTCCTATGCCCCCCACCCCAAGTATGTGTCATGCAATAATATTTTCCTTGTCTGACCCCGGCCAGCCCCGGCCCCGGCCCTGGCCCCGGCCCCGGGCTGGGGCCGGGGATTTGTTTCCAGCCCCGGTACCGCCCCGGCCCCGGCCAAAAAAGTCGCCCCGGTCGATCACTAATTGATATTAATGGTGTGCCGCGCCGATCAATGCACTTTTTTGACAGATTGCTCAAGAACTTTAATAATTTATTTATTTGCTATCAATCTTTACAGGATCCTCCAAGATTTCACACATTTTTAATTTTTGCCAAAAACTGTTTTTACGGTGTGCAGATTTGGGCTAAAGTTAAGAATATGGTACTTTCCAAAAAGGAGCAAAGGAATACGGAATGCCAACATTTTTGTGCCAAACTGGTAGAACATGATAAATTGGAGTGCGGAAAAAAAATTTGGTGAAAATCTGAGCCATAACTGCAAAGTTGCAGGCAACTGTCGATTTGAGTGTTGGGTGGGACAATTAAATGGCTCGATCCAAGGACTAACACATTTGTCAGAAATAAGTAATATTAGCTGAAATTATGGAAGGAAGCATAGCAATGAAGGAGAAACAAAAAAAGGCGCGGAAAGCTGTTTGAAATTTTGAAAAAACTCAAAAATTTTTTCATTTTTTTGCATGTTTTTTCGGTTTTACTTGATAAGATATAGAAAAATCTAAGTTTTGCTTCTAATATACTTAGGCTTAGGCTTAGTATGTCTGAAAAGGTATTTTAAGCTGCTTAGGTCGAGGTCGCTCCCGCTCAGGTCAATGTATAGATGCTTAGGTCGATGTATAGATGCTTAGATCGACGTAAATTGAGTATCTAAATGTGATTCTGCATTCAGCTGTTTGAATCTTCAAATACTTAGGTCGAGTAGATGCTTGCATAGGTCGAGAAGAGGCTAATTAACGAAACCCATAGCTTTTGTAATATTGATCATAGACGGATGAATATTTTTTTCCGCCCTTTCTTTCAAGATGTTCTAAGTACTGAGCGAAAAATCCGCTCTTCTGAAGTTTATTTCATAGTATCGTGAAAGTACCATATTCTTAACTTACTCCGCAGATTTGAAATCCTTGACCCTTAATTAGATTAAATCATCTATGCAAAATTAATTTCTAGGAGGTCACCTTATTCTCAATATTAGCCGATGAAAAAGGCGCGGAAACATGTTCAAGATTTTTCAAAACTAAAAAAAAAACTTTGTTTTAAATTTTTTTCTTGTTATATTTCTCTTCATCCGATATGAAGATTTCGACTTACAGTGGAATGCAGGATCACATGTAGATATACGTCGACCAAAGATCTATACATCGACCTAAGCATTAGTGATCGACCGGGGCGACTTTTTGGCCGGGGCCGGGGCGGTACCGGGGCTGGGCCGGGGCCGGGGTCAGACAAGGAAAATATTATTGCATGACACATACTTGGGGTGGACATAGGAAAAGTAATAATGTGCAACTGCTCCATTCAGTAGTCAATGGCAAGTGCAAAGTTAGGTGCGCCCGCCTTTTCTTATCAAGTTTTGTTACTATTTATGTCACAAGAAACAAATTTAGTCCAGTGTTTCATTGTCTGAATCATCAATCAAGTCTTATGATGAAAGGTTAAAAGCCTTAAATTTAGAGAGGCTTGAACTCCGTAGAATTTATTTTGATTTAATTGTTACGTATAATATTATTCACATTGATATCTTGCCTTCTGAAGATTTTTATAAGTTTTATGGTCATTCGCATACTAGAAATGCATTTGCAAATCAGATCTATTTAGAAAAATTTTGACTTGATTGTAAAAAGTATTATTTTGCTACTAGATCAGCTAGAATTTGGAACGAACTTCCACAATATATTCGAACTTCTCCAAATAATGAGACATTTAAGAGAAATTTGAAAAAGGTTGATTTCGGGAATTTTTTAATGGGGCACACGTGAGCGCAATCTATTTGCCTGTGTGTCCAGGACATTTCGCATTTTATTTTATTTTCCTTGCGACTTTTGTTTTACCCTTGTATTTTTTTCCGAATAAAGTAGTAGTATATTAGTATTAGTATATGTCGCTGCTATTAGCACACTATATCATTTGAATCTTCGCTACTGCTACTGCTGCTGTAGCAATTGGATGCAATACGTATTGGATGTAATAAATGAGACATCACACATTCCCATATGGGAGGAGGGGTATTGCCCCCTCAGGGTCCAAGACACAAGTCACTTTCAGACGATTTTTTAGTATGGCAAAAGTGTACCTAACTATTAGAATTTCACGAAGTGAAACATTATTTTAGAATGTGAGTTAGAGTAAATAGATGAACTATCACTATAAAACATGCATGTAATTGCTTAGAATTTTATGAGGGTCCCTCAGTATACATGTAACAGCTGGAAATCTAGGGTAGGGGTCCCTCGCTAAATTTAGAAGGAGGGGGTTAGTGACTAGATAAAAAATGGTGAAAACACATAAAAATAGCCAAAAAAAGCGCAGGTTTTCGCCAAAAAATGGGGGAGGGTGGTGAAATATCATCTGACTTTCAAGGAAGTTCGGGGCTTCAAAGCGTGGATGGGGGATGGCCCAAACCCCTGTCACATTTATATTTCTCGGCCATTTTCAGGGGAAGGGGTAAGCGGCTCCATTTTTGCAGCTGCTTACCCCCTTGAAAATCTTTAAAATGGTAGAATTTGCAATAAGGAATTCTACACCTATTTACAATTTTTGTTCTTCAAAAATCTTTGTACATGTACAAAGACGGTCCTGAAACGTCTTTGTACATCAGCAAAAATCTTCGCCGAATACAAAAAGACCGTGCTACTAAATGTGATAATTCGGCCTGAATTTAGTTGATAATATTAGTTCGGCGCGAAATGCCGAAATTTTTATGAGCTTTCGATGGAATTCACACATAAAACTCGACTGTGAAAGCTAAAACGACTTGTACTACAAAATAAGAAATATTACAAAAATTGTAATATGCGAATTAAATCTTGTAATAAGCAACACTGCGCTTAGAATGGAAAAATGGAAAAATGACAAATATTTAGAAGTCCAAAAATTAGCCAAATACACTACTAAAGGTTGAAAAACTCTTCTACCACACTGAAATCGTTACTGTACCATATTAAAGTATACAAAAATTTGCATGTACAAAACAGTGCTTTTTTTTGTATTCGCCAAAGATTTTTCCCGATGTGCAAAGACTTTTCAGGACTATCTTTGTACATGTACAAAGATTTTTGGGAAAATAAAATCTGTTAAATTCCAAAAAATTTTCGGCGCTTCGCTCCAATATGAAAATTTGTCTGTCCTATACATCTTTAAAATGGCAAAATTTGTATTTACAATCGAAAAATGTCAAATTTTTAGGCGCTTCGCGCCGTTTTGAGACAATTTTAGTAATTTTTGGCGTTAGAAACCCAGAAATTAGCTAAAATATACGATCAAAAGTCAAAAGACCCTGGTTTACCACACTAAAATCGCTATTGTACCATATTATAGTAACCAAAAATTTGTGTGTACAAACTGTACAAAGACTTTTGGGGACCATCTTTGTCCATGCAGAATCGGACCATGTACAAAAAAAACACTGGTACAAAATGTAGAAAGACTTTTGGGTACCATCTTTGTTCATAAATATACAAAGGTACATTGTACAAAAACACTGTCACATACTGATAGTATGCGAAAATGTGTATGTTTAAAAATATGTTTATATAATGTAGCTACAAAAATTTGTTAGCTCATACAAAGACCTTTTCGGAGATCTTTGTACAAGCACAAGAAGCTCGTACAACAAAATAGAGTCGGCTAATAATAGTCCACCACTTAATTTTCTGGTCATCCAATTTGGGATTTCACCCCTCCCTCAACTCTGTACCTTAGGAAACTATTTGAGACATATTTAGTCTATCGGATCGGACGCAATTCTGCAGCGTAGTTTACATTCGCTTATGATTAACCTCCGTCCTTATAACTATTACACAAGAAACGCGTTTCAAAGCACGCGGTTCCCATTCAATTGAATGTAAGTGTTTTTTGTAAAAATAGTTTGTTGAAAACGTACAATTTCCAACTAGAAATAGAACGTATTTGTCAACTCTAAATCTTTTAGCCATAGCTATGACTGAATGAGTTAAAAGCAGCATTTAGTTTAAATAAGTCAAGTGGAGGAATCGAAAACATGCAGATTTTCCTGAACGTTTATTCATTAAAAGCTTATTTATACACAGTAGCAAAGTTATAACAAGGACTAAGTAAGTATACATATGGTCTAATCAGTACAGTTCTCAAAATTAACACTTGTTCATTGATAAATAAGTGTCAGTATCACAGCCTGTACAAAATATGAATTACACTAAATTTTTCCACGGTTCTGGCCATTTTTTAACCTTGCCCCGGCCGGGGCCGGGATGCTGAAAAATGGCCGGGATTGCTGGGGCGGCCCCGCTTGATCTCTACTAAGCATCTATACATCGATCTAAGCATCTATACATCGACCTAAGCATCTATACGTCGACCTGATTGGGAGCAACCTCGACCTAAGCAGCTTAAAACACCTTTTCAGATATACTAAGCCTAAGCCTAAGGATAATAGGAACCCAAAATATCCACGCCAAAGCGGCCGTGAGACCGAGTAATTAAATGGTGAATATGTCATGATATGTACCTTATTTCTTTACTCAATATTCTATTTCGTCAATGCTCGACCGATAAATGGTGAGCATGCGTCAAAAATGTCGTAAATGCTGAAAAACAATGTTTTTAGCGTGTGCCTACCATATACATACCCGAGGATCTAGACCCCCGAAACTCCCCATGCGCCTTTATAATCTGGCTGGACCAACATTCGAGAATCCTCTGTCCCTTCTTGCATTTTTGTGCATTTTGTAGAAAATCTGCACTTTCTTAAGCCATTTTTATATATTTCTGAAAATACTCATTAACTTTTCCTATCATAGCCCTCATTAAGCACTGGTGCTAATAAGGAAAGAAAGGATTGGATTTAAATGAATTGGACCCAGAAAGATGAAGAATAAATGAAAACTGGAATTAGAAAGTGGAAATATTTCGTTTTAAAACATCAGAAATGATGACTTGGTTGTCGTATACTAATTAAATCTGGTAGCAGAGGTAATCGCGCTCAGGGATTATATTATTAATTAAAATTGAAATAAAGAATATAATTTTTTAGACAACAGAGAACAGTGCTAAGTTGCCACACAGTTCGTATTTCTTGCTTAGAGTCTTTAAAAAAGGACACGGATGCGTAATGCCTCAGGTGGCACAAAGATTGGTTGTTGAGTGTCTAAATGCGCGCTTGTTGCTAGATAAACAGTAGGGATGCCCTAATCCCCGGCCCCGTTGCCGAGGCTTATGCAACAGACCGGGCAAGGCTTGCCCTGCCGGGGCCAGAATATTATAATTAAGAGTAAAAATCTCAAGTTCTCTTCTAAAATCAATCTAGGCAATCGTAAGCAGGGTTACAAATAATCTATCCAAAAATACTGATGAGTTCAAATAGCAAAATGTGATAAATGGACTGTTTCTGTGGCAAAATGTAGATTTTAATTTAACTTAGGCGATTCAAATTTAGTGTATTTGCCTTACTTTTGAAAGAACTGATATAAACTCAAGATCAAACTGCTGAGTGGCTATTTATTCGGTCAGTTAACATATTTGTGATTTATTTTTTACTTTCATAGTCTATCTCAGAATAAATAGCTTTAATCAGAGAATGATTAATTTTTATTTTATTCTGTTAGATCTAATTAATGAAACTCACTCGATCTGTTAACCCTGGCCAGATAAAATACAGGAAAATTGATTGAATGATCAGCATGGGAAGGAATATAGATATTAAAGTATTAAAATATTATTACCAGTGTATTCTATTATGAACTCGAAAATTTTCTTGCAATTCTCTGTCTCCTCGAAAATCGCTCTACAGTTATGAACATACCTGGGGAATGGATCTTGGTTCTGTGGGTACCGGAACCCCTTTTGCTGAGGTTGGTTGGTTGGTCAATGAAGAGGTTGATTGTGAGAAGGTTGACATAAGGGCAGGCCCATATCCATGATTTAATATAGAGGAAACCGAAAATTTAGAATCCAGAATCTCGAGAACCAAAAGGAGATAGACGAAAATAAAGGCAGTTTTGAGCAAATCTCGGCAAGCTCAATATAACGATGAAGAAAATTTTTAAATAATTCTAACTTTATTCTATATTGATCCCTATACAACAAATTTATTGAGTGATCTCTCATCATTCAACAGACGAATAATTTCTCAGCTTCTATCTTGTATTTAATTCTTGTCCTTTACAAAGGCAAACAATACAGAAACAATTTGGCGCAAAGCGCCAAAAGAAATTTGACATCTTTTACATAACTATATCAAATTTGAACGGTCTTGTGCAGACTCGAAGACAGAAAATTCAGATAAGCAATAACTCTGACGCAAAGCGCTGGAAAAAAAATTTCGTGATCCGGCACTTGGCGCCGGAAAAAATTGACATGCTATCCATGGCTAACTCGAATTTTAGCGATTTTGAGCGGTTTAGAAGACAAAACTATGCATGAGCGAAGCAGTAAATGTGAAGCGTGCTAATCGCCGAAAATTTTGCGTTTACTGGCTCGAAAGTACGCTAAAAAGCTGTTTTAGCGACGTTTCAGACAAAATTCTTTCAAAATTTTTTTTAGCGAATCTTAAAAGCGTGATCGAACAGTGCATAGAATATGAACATTGAATGAACACAACACATGATCTTGTTTGTCCTAAGCCCAGAGGAAAACAGTAATTAGCGTCTCTTGTTATCAAGTAATTTAAAATTATGACTTTCTTTCACTAGTGGATCCTGGAAAAAATTTTCTTGGGGGCGGTCTAAAAATTTGGAAGTCAGATATCTCGAGAACCATTATGAGATAAGTGAAAATAAGGGCAATTTTGAGCGTATCTCGGTAGCTCTAAACGATGGTGAAGACAAATTTTAAACTACAATTTCAAAAATTTTTAACCTTACTCAATATTGATATGCAGGAAATTGATCATTTAAGCTATCTGCACAACCAATTGCTTGAAATGCAATTCACGAGTGATTTCTTATCTCCTGTCTTTGTATTTAATCATTGTGCTTTACAGAGAAAGATTATACAGATAATAAATCATTCGGTGCGAAGCGCCGAAAAAATTGACATATTCTGCAAGTCAAGCTCAAATTTGAGCGGTTTTGAGCGGGCTATAAGACAAGAAACATAGATGAACAACAAATCCGGCGCGAAGCGCTGGAAAAGAATTTCATGTTTTTCATGTCATAACTTAACTTTGAGCTGTTTTGAGTGAGCTAAAAGGCAAAAACATATCTGAACAAAGAATCCAGCGCACAGCACTGGAAAGAAATTGACAAGCTCTCTATGTCTAAATCAGGTTTCAGCGATTTTTAGCGTTTAGAGGACACAGCCATACATAAACAATACATAAATCCAACGCGAAGTGCCGAAAAATCTTAAGTTTGCATAATTCAAAAGACGCTAAAAACCTATATTGGCGGTGTTTTAAAAGTGTTTAACTAATTTTCCATGTTTCCCTTTCGGGACCCTTTGTAGAAACAAAATTTCTTTTCCATTTCGGATATGCCTTGGACACAAAAAATGCAAGAAACATCCTCGCTTTTGCAGCTGAAGGATCTGGGGGACGCGCTAAAACGCTCCCAGCGGGACCCAAGGCGGAGCCCCGGAAAATTTTATGAAATAAAATTTTGAAATGAACGTAAAAGCTGTCACAAAACGGCCCAATTATGGTTCTGAACTCAGCCTAAAAACACTTAACTAGCCTTTTCATACTTACAAACCATTACAAATTCTTGCTTTGAAATGCGTTCTGAACTGAAAAACGAAACAAAACGAAAAATTGCCGGTAAGTGACACACACCTTTACACGATGTCCAACCAGCGTTATGAGTTTCAGCCGATAAATAGTATAGTACATCAAATCAGTGAAGCACTGGAATATTTTGACTGCTTCAAACACAATGCTGGAACACTAAAACGGAAAATAATGATGAATCGGCGCAAAGCGCTGGAAATTTTTGACGTTTTGGCGTTTTTAGCTCAATTTTGGGCGCATTCCAACGTAAATCTGCTGCTCAAAAAATTTTCAAAAAGGGTTATGGGGGCGGCCGCCCCCCGCCTCCCCCTAGATCCGCGCCTGTTTCTTTGATAGTCATGGAAAATCAGATACCCCGTAGCTTTTAGTTATTGCGTCTTTCTGGATTACTTCTGTGGCTCGAGGTGATAAAGTACAATCTACTCTTTTACTCAATTATGTAGCTCCTTTAGGATACACACAGTGTAAAGACGCCATATATTCAGCGCAAAGCGCCGGAAAATTTTTATATTATTATCCAAAGCTTGGCTCAATTTGCTTTTTTCTGGAGATCAGAAACGGAAGAAATAAATCTGGCAAGGATGCGCCAGAAGATTACGATATTTTTTTATCCTTCTAAGGACAACTTTGAATCTTTCTAAAGTTTAGTGATGCAGAAAGTATATCTGGCGCGAAGCGCCGGGAAATTTTGGCGTCTTCATCATTTTATCATTTCAATTTCGCATCGCATCTTTATTGAAAAATTAATGCAACATTAAATAGAATCGAGGCTGTAATCTGAAGGATTCGTATGCATTTAATGAAATCTAAGTCATTTTCATAATTCAAAGCAAAAAGATTGTGAAGCAGGTTTTGTAGCCGCATAGCGTCATTAAATCATTTGAATCAGGAAAACACATTGACGGAAAGTAATTTTCAAATCAACAGGAAATGAATGAAAATTTATTCATAAACAAGTTCATCTGGAGCTGACTGCGGAGGCATAGCCAGGATTTTGGTTCGGTGGGCATGAACAAAAATTTTTTAAGACTACTTTTGCATTGAATGCCAGTAACGTTATGTATAGTAAAACTGAGTTTTTCGACCTTTAGTAGTGTAGCCTAGCTAATTTATGGGTTTCTGACGATCAATAATGTAAAGCGGTGCGAAGTGCCAAAAATTTTTGGGATTTCTACCGTTTTCATATAGAATTTACGGCCTTTCTATTGACAAACAGTTCGGAATTCATAAATGGGGCAAAGTGCCAAGAAATTTAGTCATTTTTTTACCGCCCTAACACTTTGTAGCTCTGTGAACTTATAGTCTGACAGAGCAGAAAAATTATCTAATTTGTACGAAACAATTTTAACAGTTCAAGCTTCTAACAAGAAAACTGCGAATTACTAAGTTTGCCTGAAGATATTTTGAGCGACTCAGGCTTCTAAACGCAATGCTGGAGCTTTACAAAAAGAAAGAACAGTAACTGGCGGCGCTATGCGCCGGAAAATTACGACGTTTTTGCACATTAAACTCAATTTATACCGCTTAAATCATACAAAACAGATAAATTAATGCCGGCGCGTCAGGCCGGAAATTTTAAGAAATTCCTAACCCTTTTACCTGGGTTGTTCTCCCTAAAATCTCATTGCACATGTAAAATGAGATTTTACGGCGGCGGAATGTCTTGGATGGCGAGCGGAGTCGGGGCAGAGTCCCGGGAAATAAAAAACATGGCCAAATCTCGGTCTAAAGCAAGCCCGAAAACACTTAAAATTGATCAAGTCCTACTTTGCACAAAAGTCCTGAGCTTAATGCGTTTTCCGATCCCTGTTAATTACATAGCGCAGCAACAGGTTGCTGCTAATAAGATATAGAAAGATGTATCAATGAAAATTTTGTTCTTACCGTTTTCAGGCCCATTTGTGGCCTTCTTATTAACAAAATGCAGTTCAGAGAACAAGAAATGCGCAAAAACATAAGAAAATTTGGCATTCCTTTCATTTAAAATAGGATTGTGTCCTTGTAAAGAAAGAAAAACAAAGCAAAAAATAGACAAAGTGGTACACTAAAAGACAGACAAAGCAGAGAATAGACAAACTGGTACACAGCAAGCATGCGCAGTTTCATTCAACGAACAAATAGTGCATTAACTTACTAAAGTGATGTGAAGTGCTGGATTATTTGACTGATTCAAGCTTTTAAATTCATTGGATCTATATAGCAATAAATAATAATGACTTGGCGCGAAGCGCCGGTAAATTTTGACGTTTTTGCCTTTTTGAACTTAGTTTTCTGGACACACTTTATTGCAACAAAAAAAAATCAACAATATTTCTGAAAAATTTTGGGGGGCAGGTGCCCCAAATGCCCACCCTTCCCTGGCTACGCCTATGGCTTACTGCATTTGGAGCATCGATAGGCTTTGAACCAGGTCCAACTAAAGCAGTTGTGCGCACGATGTGAACAAAAGTTGCAGTTTAAATTTATATAATGGTCACAGAAGTACATGAATGCCTTAGAAAAAAGCGTTGCTAGCAGATAATTTCTTGTTTAAATTAATTTACTATGGAGAATAAGAAGAATTCGGCACAAATGAAATAATGTAACTAAAGAGCTGAATAATGGAATTTGCCTAGAGCATATGCGCGATATATTGTGACAATAGGAAATATTAACAGACTCGCTTATTCAACATTTTACGGTTGATTATATCAAATCACGTTTACATTGTGATTCAATCGCACTTTAGAAGCAATATGTTGCTTGGTTTCTAATTCTTAGCACATATTGCATAACTGCAGTGCTATTTTTCCATTTTATATTAGGGAACCCGGGTAGTAAAATTATTTTCTACCTGGGTACTTGGGTACCCGTTCGGGTACCCGCGTGCAGCTCTACGCACAAGTGCAAAAAAATTCGCCATTTTGTCGCAGAAAAAAGAATCTCGTTGATTGGTAGGTTGGTTGGTGTGTTGGTTGGTTGGTAGGTAGGTTGGTTGGTTGTTTGGTTGGTTGTTTGGTTGGTTGTTTTATTGGTTGGTTGGTTGTTTTGTTGTTCGGTTGGTTGATTGGTTGGTTGATTGGTAGGTTGGTTGGTTGGTTGGTTGGTTGGTTGGCCATTTAGTTGGTTGGTTAGCTGGTTGGTTGGTTGGCCATTTAATTTATTGGTTAGCTGGTTGGTTGGTTGGTTGGTTGGTTGATTGATTGGTTGGTTGATTGGTTGGTTGGTTGGTTGGTTGGTTGGTTGGTTGGTTGGTTGGTTGGTTGGCCATTTAGTTGGTTGGTCAGCTGGTTGGTTGGTTGGATGGTTGGTTGATTGGTAGGTTGGTTGGTTGGTTGGTTAGTTGGTTGGTTGGTTGGCCATTAAGTTGGTTGGTTAGCTGGTTGGTTGGTTTGCCATTTGTTTGGTTTGGTTGATTGGTAGGTAGGTTGGTTGGTTGGTTGGTTGGTTGGTTGGTTGGTTGGTTGGTTGGTTAGCTGGTTGGTTGGTTAGCCATTTAGTTGGTTGATTGGTTGGTTGATTGGTAGGTTGGTTGATTGGTAGGTTGGTTGGTTGATTGGAAGGTTGGTTGGTTGGTTGGTTGGTTGGTTGGTAGGCTGGTAGGTAGGTTGGTTGGTAGGTTGGTTGGCTGTTTTGTTGGTTGGTTGATTGGTTGGTTGATTGGTAGGTTGATTGGTTAATTGGTTGGCCATTTAGTTGGTTGGTTAGCTGGTTGGTTGGTTGGCCATTTAATTGGTTGTTTAGCTGGTTGGTTGGTTGGTTGATTGATTGATTGATTGATTGGTTGGTTGGTTGGTTGGTTGGCTAGTTGGTTGGTTAGTTGGTTGGTTAGTTGGTTGGTTGGTTGGTTGGTTAGTTGGTTGGTTGGTTGGCCATTTAGTTGGTTGTTAGCTGGTTGTTTGGTTGGCCATTTAGTTGGTTGGTTATCTGGTTGGTTGGTTGGTTGATTGGTTGGTTGATTGGTTGGTTGATTGGTAGGTTAGTTGTTTGGTTGGTTTGTTGGCTGGTTGGTTGGTTGGCCATTTAGTTGGTTGGTTGGTTGGTTGATTGGTAGGTTGGTTGATTGGTTGGTTGATTCGTTGGTTGGTTGGTTGGTTGGTTGGTTGGTAGGCTGGGTTGGTTGGTAGGCTGGGTTGGTTGGTTGGTTGGTTGGTTGGTTGGTTAGTTGGTTGGTTGGTTGGTTGAGTTTTAGTTGGTTGCTTGGTTGGTTAGCTGGTTGGTTGGTTGGCCATTTAGTTGGTTGATTGGTTGGTTGATTTGTTGGTTGGTTGATTGGTTGGCTGGTTGGCTGGTTGATTGGTTAGTTGGTTGGTTGGCCATTTAGTTAGTTGGTTGGTTGGTTGGTTGGTTGCTTGGTGACTTAGTTGGTTGGTTGGTTGGCTATTCAGTTGGCTGTATATTTAGTTGGTTGGTTGGTCATTTAGTTGGTTGTCTAGCTGGTTGGTTGGTTGGTTGATTGGTTGGTTGGTTGGTTAGTTGGTTGGTTGGTTGTTAGTTGGTTGGTTGGTTGGTTGGTTGCTTAGCTGGTTGCTTGGTTGGCCATTTAGTTGGTTTTATTGGTTGGTTGATTAGTAGGTTGGTTGATTGGTTGGTTGATTGGTTGGTTGGTTGGTTGGTTGGTTGGTTGGTTGGTTGGTTGGTTGGTTGGTTAGTTGGTTAATGGGTTGGCCATTTAGTTGGTTGGTTGGTTGGCCATTTAGTTGGTTGGTTAGCTGGTTGGTTGGTTGGTTGGTTGGTTGATTGGTTGGTTGATTGGTAGGTTGGTCGGTTGGTTGGTTGGTTGGTTAGTTGGTTGATTGTTTGGCCATTTAGTTGGTTGGTTGGTTGGCCATTTAGTTGGCTGGTTAGCTGGTTGGTTGATTGGTTGGTTGATTGGTTGGTTGGTAGGTTGGTTGGTTGCTTGGTTGGTTGTTTGGTTGTTAGGTTGGTTGGTTAGTTGGTTGGTTGGTTGGTTAGTTGGTTGGTTGGTTGGTTGGTAGGTTGGTTGGTTGGTAGGTTAGTTGGTTGGTAGGTTGATTGATTGGTTGGTTAGTTAGTTGGTTGGTTAGTTGATTAGCCAGCTAGTTGGTTGATTGGTTGGCCTCTTGGTTGGCTCGTTGATTGATTTTGCCTGATTATTCATTATTTCTCAATCTTTCCTTATCTTTCTTTTCACTACTATTCCAATTTAAATCTTAATTTTCTGTGGCCACCGGCCAGAGGTTTTGTGGGTACCGGGTGGCCACAGGGTGGACACAGTGGACGGTATTCCCCACCTATGGTTATGAATTTTTGAAAATCCTAAGATAACTTGTTGTTTAAGATTTTGCACTAATAATTGTGATCATTTTAATGAACTGATCTAGGATCAGAAGCATCATTGATACTCTTCAGAAGATTTTTATTCTCCCAGTTTAAATTTATAAACTTAAAGCCTTTATAGGATGACAATTGTTTAATTAATCCCTTCTTCGCACTTATATTGATAAAGCACTATTGCAGATAATGCCATTAATGATCTTAAGTGTAATCATATAGGGTCGGCATAAATTGTGTGCACAACATGCGACCCCGGCCCCGGCTAAAACGACTGCCCCAGACGTCTCTAATAAATAGTAATGATGATATTCGATTGGCTGTAATATAGGTTAAAGCGCGTTAAAATACTATACTTTTGCCCATTCATGCGCTTCATGGGAATTCTGGGGGGTGAAATTGTAAAGTGCTTTTTTGGACCCAAAAATGGTTCGTACGCGTCAAAAATTTCCTTTTTCAGCCTTTCTGACGATGCCATATCCTTCTAGAGCATAAAAACATGAAAAATTCGGAAAGAAAACAGAAAAGTCGAACAAATTGAACAAAATATATTCAAAACATGAGTATAATGGCGCCAAAAATTTAACACTTTTGAACAAATAGATAGTTAAAAACACTTAAAAAAGCACCTTTTCTACAAATTTTTAGATAGTTTTCTAGGAACTTTTGAGAAATCGCCAATTCGGAAGGGTGAAAATTTTTCTGGAGGGGGATGAAATCCCTCAACCCCAAGATCATTTATATATGCTTTTGTCTAAAAAATTCTTTAAACGGATTAGTACGTCGTGCTAAAGCTCAAAACTTTTATTAGACGACGACCCAATTTTCATGAGAATAAAGCTAAAAAAGCCGTGGTACTTATCAGACGTGTTCTTGAGGGGGTTTGATCCCCCGCAAAATGGCTGAGACCCCCAGAATTATCAATTTTTTGTAAAACTTTGTAAACGTTGAAAAAATGCCTTTTTAGGCGTTTTTAGCTTATTTCTGACCGGAGAATCTGAAATTTTCGGTGCTTCGCGCCATATGCACATTTTTTACTAGATTTTGTTCAATGTACTCGATTTTTTCAAATTTTTTCAATATTTTTTCTACGTTTATATGTATTGGAAAGAGCGAGCATTGTCTGAAACGTCAAAAACAGTGTTCTTGACGCGTAGCCATCGTTTTTTAGCCCAAAAAGGCACTTGAAAAAATTCCAAGGCCTAACCCCTCAGAATTCCCATGCTGTGTATGTATGGTACCCATATAGCACTTTTTCATCACTCCTGCATCATGTATATCAATCGTGAGCAGAAGCCTGTAAGCTCATTCATTTCATTTGCTGCGTGTTAACTCCTAAATGTGAGGCATCTAAATTTTCAAGCCACTCGTCTGCCAACTTTGGATCAAAAGTCATAATATCTATTTATTTTTCTAGCCACACTGTATCAGGCACATAGGTACATTATTCAGGTTACCTACATAGTATGTCCGAGCATAAGCGCTATTTCGCTCATTGTATTGTTAGTTGGTCACTTATAATTTACTACTGCCCCAGCAAACTTTTCATAAATAACAAAAAATCAGTGCTAGAGCAATCATATCTTAGTCTTATGGCGTACATGATTTCGACAATTCTATTTATAAAAAATAAATCTGCTGCACATTGTCAGTGCAGACACTGCATGCATGAGGTAAGTCTAAAATGCTTAATTTTTATTTTGTCAATGTCCTTCATGATGGGCGAATAAAAGATAAGATAATCACCTCACCAGCATATTCACGTTAATCAATTTTCATGCTAACTCATATGTAGATATTTTGTGTGACTACTCAACTCCTTCAAATTAAAAAGTAGGTGTACAGTGAGTCAATGCGGCAAGAAATGATTTGATGTATTGAAATCAATTACTCTTTAGGTCTCATAATCTACGATGGCAATATGTCCAACAGTAGTTTATTTTCTAGCTTTATATTCCCACATTGATTTCGCTCTCCCACACACGCATATTCGTACACTCGAGGTAATGTCAAAGAAAGGCAGAGAGCCCGGTTTCAATATGTTTAGGCTTAGGCCAGGCTTTAACTCGAGTGTTAATAGATAAGAGATACCTGTAATGACGATAAACTGAAGAATGAAATAAATAACGGAGGCATCAAAAACAATAGACTATGCAAAAATGTAAATTTTTTGATGGTTTGTTTACGCAATGGAAGGAAGATTCGAATAAGACAGTGCGATGCAAACATTACAAGTACATTGCGTGTGAAAAGTAAGTAGCTTAGGGCTTTCCTGACAGGAAAAGATTTGACGGCTTGCTGTTGATTAAAATCTTATAGCACAAAATGCGTCTCTAAAATAAAATTTTAGAGATGAAAAAATGTTCATACTGACCGAAAATCACTTGCCTAGAGCAAGGAACATGCACTTTCAATATTTAAATAATATTGAAGCTATATATGAAACTGAACCATACATAACATTAGGGAAGCACGCCAAAATGTGGACAGTGATCCTGCTATTTGGCACGAAGCGCCCAAAATTTATGAAAAATCGCATATGCTTTCTAGATGACTATTTTATTTGGTAGAACAGCTTGACATACCCTTGCATGTATGAATGTACATCAATTGATAAACATTTTTACAGGTGCTGGAGCGAACTTCAGCATTTTAAATGTTTTTGTCTTAAATATATCGGTCAAACGTGCATATATTTATAATGAAACCCATTAATTGAGCTTTAACGTTTCAAAAATATATCAAAGTGTTTCAATATTCATTCAAATCTTAGGTAAATCACTTGTAGTTATATCCAATTTCAACTCAATTTAGCTAAGTTTTCGTAAATAAATAACTATTACGTTGTAAAATTCGATTAAAAGGATAAATTTGATCCTGTTTTACTTCGTTCTTCGTCTTTAACAGGCCCGTGCGTTGTGGCCGTCGTGGCCTGGCACATCTCTTCCATACATGATCGAGGGGGTATCACCCGCGGAAAACTTTCCACCCTCCCCTTAGAAATTTTTTCACTCCTTCACCCAAGAATTCGCGATTTTCCATGTTTTCAAAAAAATTCGTAAAAAGGTGCTGTTTTGAGCGTTTTTAGCTATCTAATTGCTCAAAAGTGTCAAATTTTCGGCGCTTCGCGCCATATACTCCTGTTTAAACTATATTTTATTAGATTTATTCGATTTTCTTAATTTTTTTCCGAAATCGTTCCAATGTCAAGCTCTAGAATGATAGAGCGTCGTCAGAAACGCCAAAAAACGATACACCATTTTTGAGCCTAAAAAGGTACTTTAAAATTTTAGCCCCACCAGCATTCCCATGCTGTGCATGCCTGCTACCGTACTGTCTGTTTTTTTATTATGTAGGAATTTGAGGTTATATGTAGGTTAGGTCAGTGAATGCCGGACCCAGGTTAATGATTAACGCGTTAGAGTTTATCTGTGCAGACATCGATGTTGGCGAACGAGTTTCAATAGGTACTAATGATTTACAATTTTTTGCGGATCTACTTAAATTGCTAGTCATTGAATAAAGATCAGCCGAATGGAAATATTTGACTCTGTCGACGGCTATGTTGTGAAGAAAGGAAACCACGCTTTGATTTGCAGCGCATCTCGTCAACGACTGCAGGCTGTCCCAGGTAATCGAGTGATACAAGCGTGGCATATTCGCCTGGCAGTGTTTTGCATCTACATATTTACCTTCTCTCAAAATAGTATAACGTTATTTAGTTGTCATCAAGATTGAAAATGAACAGTGTTAGTCTGGAAAAGTAGGTATGCTTTACAAGATAAAATATCGAAAGCTGCTATAAATCTAAGAGGTATATAATTTCTTCGTTGGCTATACATAGCATGATTAATTTCAAAGAAGTATTATCGTTGGCACGAACTTACAGACTGTGGTTAGCTTCGGTCGCAATTAGGCACTCTTTTACTTTCTTTGAAAAAAGCTTACAAAAATTAAAATAATAAGTAAGCTTACCGTTATCGTAATGTGCTGCCGACAGAATTTCCCATGATTTAAGATGTTATTGAAAAATCGCTTTTTGTTACATAACTGTTTATCTATAACGTCTTTTGAAGTAATATTCTGCTTTTTTTTCGAATTTCTTCAGATAAAAATTGCAGGATTTATTCAGAAAAATATTTTAGAACCTTTCCTGGAATTCAGGTGCTTTGAAATGGAAATTGTTTATAAATTCTGAAAAAATACTTCTACTTTTGTATATCATCTCATGATTTTAGAGCTATTTGATTTTCGGCTACGGCCAAAGCATTTTGATGAAAATTCGAATGACACCGACAATATAGTGAATTTTAGGTCGACACGGTGATAAGTGAATTAAAAATTCTATATACCTACTCGTATTTTTGCACAGAAGAATTTATCGGAATGAACTTAGAGGGAGGTGCAAAAGTTTTGCGAACTCGTTTATTAGCAACAACTTAAGTTTTATCTGGAAATACCCGAAAACATCTGAGGGCTATATTAGTTGAATATGTTGGGTAAATAAGGTTGTGAAGTGAATGACATCCAACACATTGCACATGCACACTGTCAAAGAAAAGCATGACGTCCTTGGTGATTTTCCCCGCATGATTTTTCTCTAAGTGATATGCAACATTTTTGGCAAATTGGTGCAATATTCACTAACGATTTTAGTCCCTATCCTGCAAAAAAATCAGCAATAAATCATCTGTCTGCATAAAAACGGTGTCAGCATCATTTTTCCATCTGTCTTTTGAACCTCGATCGTGTGTGAAGACTTCTTACAAAGAACAGTGGCACCAACAGATTACTTCACCATCTTTAAACACAACAGGATTTTCCAAATGCTTCGGAAATGATTATTTTTCGTTGTTCTTTCCACGTTCATAAATTCAAATGTATCTGCTTTTTTTATATAAAAAATTTTAAGTTGTCAAATGGGGTGGATGAGAATTTGCGTACGCTCTTGTGCATATTCATTATGTTCAAACAGCTTGATGATTATCACATCATCGAAATTGACTAAAAGATATCCTTCTTCTAAACTGCTTATCTGAAGGTGTGAATTATGCAGCAACATTTTGAATCCCTCTCATCCTAAGATCTAAAAAGGTCTTTCGTTTTCTGACCGTTGTTTTGACTTTCTCATTTTCTGCTAGAAACCAGAGCACATAGGTTTCTTTTATGTACTTTGCAGAACTTATGTAAAGATTAATTCTGAGAGGGAATGTAGAATGCCAAAAAGTTATGTACCGTTTTGCGTTTTTTTTTCGTGCCGCATTGTGTGCATTGTGCGAAGTTGTAGCCGCTACTAAGTAGCTACATACTGTATACAAAAGTGCTCTAATCCTTGTTTTCTCTTGTTTATTTCCCTCCTACATATTTCGTTCTTCGTCGCATCATATCCCTTGCTTGCGGGTCTTCTTAGTTTCTTAGTCGTTAGCTGTGTTGATTCGTCGTTAAGATTCCTTTAAATGATGTTTGCATCGCTCCTTTACCTTTTGATCCGACGAATTTGTTAAAAATTAGCAGAACATCTGATTGAATGTCTAAATTTCGGATAAAATCTTCCTTAAGGCCACTGCGTGCAAGACGTGCTAAAAGCGTCTTGTTGCCTTGGTCGCGTTCATTGTATTCTGGGTCGTCTGAAGCTCGGCACCGATGACTCCAGCTATCTTTTGGTAGTCAGTCGATCCACTGTGGTTGGCGTACATCCATTTGAGAGATTCCCGATTCATAAAGTTGAACAGGTTATTGCCTTGCCTTTAGTGCGTTCCCAAAATTCCTTCCAAATTACACAACAGTTTCCATCGTGTAATTCAAATCCGTCTTCGCGTCATGACTTAATATCAATGGTTGAAAATGGTTCTAATCAGACACTTTTGGATCAACGAATGGCTTATTTGGCACAAGAACCTGAGCCTGCTACAAATTCGTCGAAACGGCTTCATTCGGAGAACACTGAAAATTTCATCAAATCTAGGGAAAAAATGTTGGATCACGTTCTGAGGCTATTCAACGAGAGCAAGTCCTTTTATTTTTGCGATTTGGACCTGACTAAAAGATTAGAAAAATTGCAAAATAAAGATTCGGGCGCAAGTGAAGATGAGTATTTTTGGAATAGATTTCTACTCAACGATTTGACCGAGCAAGGCGATCGGGAGGCCAAGCTGTGGATCACTCCCGTAATCCACGGTTTCGTCGAGGTACAATGCCTGCAAATAGTTGACGATCGGAATTTTCATCAGAAGACTGCGTCGGATCTGGCTGCGAATCTAGAATTGATGTTAATCTCCCGACGTAGTGTCCATAGAGCAGGTAATGCTTTCCATACAATCGTAGATACTAGGTTCAAAATGTTCGAAAATTTTGCATGTTCTATCGGATCTAATTACCTAAATGAATAGAATTCTGTTTGTAATAAGGGGATCGAGTCAATGGGTTACCTCCAGCGAATGACCGGGCCCAAAATTTGGCTCGGACCGGGACCGGGCTCTGGAGGCCGGTACCACGACTGGGGCCCGGACCAGAACTGGGGCTCGGACCGGCCTCAATGTATGTTATACTATCTAAGTATAGGTATGCGTGTGTACTTTACAGGCTTAGTGTGTGTGTATAATGTATGCATGCATTTACAATGTATGTACATATCTATACTAGCCAACTAATTGACTGCAGATATTAATCGCAGATGTCAATAGCTAATAGCAAAATAGTATATATTAGATCTTATTACCATTAAAACAGTTTTAAATACTATCTAATTAGTGGTTTAAACGCAAAATCGTTCTAAGCACTTGAAATACAACTGATTTTTCATGTTGCTGTCTAAAAAACATGGTTTTTTTATCATATTGTCTGCGGAACTCTGTGTTTCAACAATGTAACATTTATTTTGATAGGATGCATATATGTAACTGCTTTTCTTAATCGTAAAAGACGATAATATTTCGATTAAGCTCGTCTTTTATAGCAATAAAGTGGGTTAATAATTTAGACTGATTTAGTACAACGATTAATTTGAACATTAAGCAATATTTTAATGCTCAGTTCGCGTCACATTTTCTTTTAAAACGCCGTTCTGTATCTATTCAATCGTGGTCTAATGCAGATGCATGTGAATTTCGGTGAATTTTCTGCTGCTAAGAGTGCCTGGTAACTTGGGAAGCTGTTGAGCGATTGACAACACGTTGAAAATTCGGAAAAAAATTATTTTTAATTGGAACTGTCAGTGCTTTCTCGAATATTTCTATGTTCTCTTTATTAGATTTCTGATAAGTCAAAGAGGGTAGAGTCCCAGATGAAGTACAGAAAAGCGATGTGTCTGATATGTTTAACAGAAATCGGCGAGATCTGAGAATACTCGTGTAACTTTTGTATTCTTCTAACTGCATGCATGGAGCTAGATGACAATTTCTACAACATATAACACAAAATGCTATTTTTTTCAATTTTCGCTGGATATAGCTTTTAAGATTGTCACTAAACCTTTGTAAATTGCACAAAAGTGATGTCAAGAGTCTTCATAGACTTTAAACTTCATAATCTTAGTTTTATTCAAAAACCTGCTATTCCGCTTTCATTAATTTTTTTAGAATTAATTTCAGTTTATTCTGAAATTTATGATCTTCGAGGAAAACGATCGAATAGGCGCTGTTCTTCTGGATTTTTTAAACTGTTATTGCTTAAGAATGCAACAAAACGTCTTTTCGGAAAGGTATATTACTTGGAAGATATTCTCTGAAAATGCTGGAATAATTGATTTAATGTAGCAGGAATGCTTTTCTGAAATACTTTTTGTTCAAAATGTAATATTTGTCGAGGATTCAATTTAAATATTGAATTTTTTCTTATTTCTATCAATATGTCGTTTCGGCATTTATTGCTCATTTAAACATAAAATTCTAGATCGGAATTTAGATAATCTATGAACTTTTTATCTCATTCAATATTTTATTTACTAACATATTACTTGAAGCATGTCAGATGTAATACAGTGAAGAGAAAAACAAGATCTGCCTGGCGTTGACTTCATGGAAGCTCGATAAAAATAGAAGCGGGCGGCACCAAAATTCTAGGGGTGCAAGATTTTTCAAAGGTTAAAAAAATGGCCTTAAAAATGGTGGTATGGCGAAAAAATAATTTTTCAACGTTTCTCATCGAGGGCATCAAAAAATTGCGAAAAAAAACAAAAAAAATTCAAAACGTGAATTCTGGGGCATTTTGGTTTCTGGAAGGGGGGTGTTTTGGTTTCTCGGGGATGCATACCCCAAACCCCCCACGCCCAGCAGAGAGGTTAATTTCAGAACATTTTCAAAAAAATCATACCAAAATTATTGAAAAGAGAAATTCTTCTTCATGACAACTCAACATGCTTTCCGTTTTATGCTTTTAAAAGGCCCGGCCCTGTTTTGGCCGGGACCGGGCCCACTAGTTCCGGCCGGGAGCGGGACCGGAACCGAGCGTTGGTCGTTCCTTGATTACCTCGCCATCTGACTTGCACGGGGTTGGTTGGGAGCAGACTGCTAGAAGGAGGAAAGGCCAAAAATGGACACAAAATCAGAAGTTTCTAGCAAAAAAGCTCGAAATCATAGTATGAGTTAACAAAGTGGTTTTTTCCTTATTCTAAGGTGTGTTTAGGTAGTTAATCAGTTTTTCAGACGGCTTAGCTCAATAAAGCTCTCTGAATTACTCTAGATTGGCCTGACAACCGTAGATAAAAAGCAGCGAAAATCTGGAGTCCAATGGGGTTAAACTGCACCAAAAGTTAAGTTCTGGGGTCTATCGATTTGGGGAAGGGGTCTGCCGGATTCTGGTAGGAAGGGGTCCAACCAGATCATACATGGGCGTTGGGAGGGAGGTTTGGGGATATGCACCTTCCCCCTCTTTCAGAAGGCCGAACACCCTCCCCCAAAACCAAAATATCCTCCCCCCAAAAATTAATTTTGGAATTTTTTGTTTTTTTTCCGCGATTTTTTGATGCCATTGGATGCTTGATGAGAAACGTTGAAAAATGGTCTTTTTTTCGCAAAACCACCATTTTAAAGACTATTTTTTACCTTTGAAAACTCTTGCACCTTGCACAGAAAATTCGAAGAAAATGGGACATTTTTGTACTAAACGGTCGCTAAGAACGCTTAAGCTAGAATGTTTTCTATGGTTTTTTTGGAAAATAACGAATTTTGGATGGGGTGAAAATATTTTTGCGGGGTTGAACAACGTGTATCTTATTAAATTGGTGCTATTTGTTTTGCCTTGAGCACGTCGTTTAAATTCTTCACTATCAATTTTGTATAACTGAATAGTATATTTTGCATCTATCCCTTTCTGTTTTCGAAGGTTATTTTATATAAACTTCACATTTTTCAAGCGCAGTATCATTTGTGATTTTGTAATACAAGTTGTGTGTTTCGGATTTCCGAGTCGACTTTTATGCGTGCGTTTAGCTGAAGGATCCTTTAAACTTCGGCTACTACATTATATATTATTAACTTAGTTCAGGACGAAGAAACACAGTGTAGGTTGATTTTGAGTCGCGAATTACAGTTTGGTAATGTATTTGTCTAAAAATAGGCATATTTAAGCGTACACCAATATATAGTATGTAATGAAATGCACAAAAACAATTATGCACCTACACAGGCCCGTATCCAGGGGGGCGGGGGCTGCCCCCCCCTGAAATGGGAAAAAATTTTTGTTTTTCCCAAGGGTCTTCCAAAGGGAAAATGAAAAATTGGCGAAGTTGGTCTGAAACACCGCCAAAACAGGTTTTTAGCATACTTTTGAGCTAGAAAAAACAAAATTTTTCAGCGCTTCGCGCCGGATTTATTGTTTATGTAAGGTTTTGTCTTCTAAACCGCTGAAAATCACTCAAATTTGAGTTAGACATAGAAAGTATGTCAATTTTTTTCTAACGCTTTGCGCCGGATTCATTGTTTAGCTATAGTTTTTGCCTTCTAGCTTACTCAAAACAGCTCAAATTTGAGTTATGACATGGGAACAGGCCTGTATCCAGGGGGCGGGGGAGCTCTGCCCTCCCCCAAATGGGGAAAAATTTTTGTTTCTCTCAAGGGTCCCCCGAAAGGAAAAATGAAAAATTGGCGAAGTGCGTCTAAAACAGCGCCTAAACAGGTTTTTAGCGTACTTTTGAGCTAGTAAACTCAAAATTTTCCGGCGATTCGCGCCGGATTTATTGTTTACGTATAGTTTTGTCTTCTGAACCGCTAAAAATCGCTCAAATTAGAGTTAGTTATAGAAAGCATGCCAATTTTTTCTGGCGCTGTGCGCCGGATTCATTGTTTAGTTATACTTTTTGCCTTCTAGCTCACTCAAAACAGCTCAAATTTGAGTTATGACATGGGAAACATGAAATTTTTCCGCGCTTCGCGCCGTATCTATTGTTTATACATGTTTTTTGTCTTCTAGTCCGCTCAAAACCGCTCAAATTTGAGGTTGATATGCAGAGCATGTCAATTTTTTCGGCGCTTAGCGCCGAATTATTAATTATCCGTATTGTTTTTCTCTGTAAAGCACAATGATTAAGTACAAAGGCAAGAGATAAGAAATAATTCGCCGATTAGGTGATGAGAAATCAGCTTAAATGATTAATTTGCTGTATATCAAAATGAAATAGAGTGAAAATTTTTTAATTTTTTGTTGAAATTTTTCTTCACCGTTGTATAGAGCTCGCCGAGATACGCTCAAATTCTTTTTATTTTCGCCTATCTCCTAATGGTTCTCGAGATATCTGGTCTCAAAAATTTTCGGCCCCCCCCCCGAAATAAAATCCTGAATACGGGCCTGCACCTACACAGATTTTTCAGTAGATATTTGTATGTTCATGTTAGATGCTAGATATTAGATATTGATATGATAATAATTAACGTATTATTAAATTTATGTTATGTATTAGACTATTTAACAGATTAAGGATTTAAATTAATTAGAAACTTACATTCGATTACAGCATTCTAATTCAAGGTATTTTTTGTAATTTCCCTCAATTAGCGTTGGATTTAGCAGAACCTGAATCTCTATTAATTTTTTACACTCACTCGATGGTAATATACGTAGCTCAAAATGCTGTCGTTATCTCAAATAAGACGTTTCTTTTCAGATGGACGACTTTATTATTGACAATTTAATATTAGTTTCACGGCTTATTAAATATAATAAAAAATCAAAAAGCAGTCATTATGCCTCATTCAATGCTGGCGTATCATGCCATGTGCTTCAAAACTGCCCTATTTTTTGTTTTTGGTATTATTGTTTATGTCACCTTGTTACGTGACATAGTTTATTACCATAAAGCATTTTATAGCAAAAACCATATTTTACGTAAATTGAGTGGTGTCAAATATCAATTGATTGTTTTGATCACCATTTTTTATAACTTCCATCCACACAATTTTTGTTTTGTGGTTGGACTTCTCGTAAATTCTCTTGAAACATCTTTGCATCGCTTAGGTACTCGATATATAAAACGCGGCATTGATTCTCAAGGCTATTGCGCGAATCATGTCGAAACTGAGCAAATTATATCAGCTGCTGGTCACTTGTTGTCATTTGTTCAAATACGAGCATCGATACCGCTCTTCTGGCGGCAGCCTGGATACAAATATAGGTATGAAAATAATGTTACATACGACTCAGAATATTTAAAAGAACCTGTACTCACATAGTGTATAACACATAACTGGGCGTGGGGGGTTGGAGGGCATGCACCCCTGAGAAACCAAAATACCCCCCCAGAATTCAATTTGTAAATTTTTTCGTTTTTTTCGTAATCTTTTGATGCCAATGGTTAGTGCTCGATGAGAAACGTTGAAAAATGATGTTTTTTCGCCATACCAGCATTTTCGAGGCCTTTTTTGACCTTTGAAAAATCTTGCACCCCCACCCCCAGAACTTTGGTGCCGCCCGCCTATGGTATATCACCCTTAATCTGTCAATTTTGTCCCCGTAAAAACTCGTGGGGCAACGCAGAACTTATACATGGATAGCTCGATAGCAAAGTATCCATGCTTTTGACTTTTTAAAGTGACTCCGCATAAATATTGAAAAGTTAGTCGAGTGCTATCCCTTTTTTATATTAGTTTAACAAGAAAGAAATATGATGCCTATAGTATATTCTAGAGTATGTACTAATCGACTGCTTATTTGCTCTGTGTAGCAGCAGTACAGCGTTGTTAGAAAAATAGCATGAGTCACTACAGTTTGTTTTTATTTAACGCAAACGTCAATAGTGGATCTAGGAATCTAGTAAAGGGCGATACCTCGACCTTTCCAAAACGGAAGTTGTTCAGAAAGGGATCGTCTAACCTTTTTATATCGATTCGATACACCTACTTTTGAATACGTTTCTGACGGAATGATTTTTGCTACAAAAAAAACCACAATTTTTATTGTAAATGAAGTCGGGAATTCACTAGGTACTAATTATAGCCATAAATCTGGCGCGAAGCATAAAAATAGAAGCTTAGGCTGAAAAATGGATAAATCTATGCAGATGGAACATGATACAAATTATTTTAAATGATCCAAGCGTATTGCTCAGAATTTTAAATTTCACCTAAGGAACCTTGGAGGAGGATATCGAAATTATGCTTGTTTAGAATAATCTTTGTGTAATTATTAAAGTCTTTGTCGCGCACAAAATTCCATCGCAAACAGGCTTCAAACAGACATGCACCGCGTGGGAATTATGGGTGGATATTTAAAAGTATTAGTTTTTGGGCTCAAAAACGGTGGATACGCTTCGATAACATCCTTTTTGGCGTTTTTTGACAATATTCTTTTCTCCTAGAGCACAAAAAACATAAAAATGTCGAAAGAATATAAAATCCGAATAACTTGATTTGACCAGATAGCGAAAACGCTTAAAATAGCACCTTTTCTACCAATCTGTCGAAAATTTTTTGAAAATCGCAAATTGGGCGCGAAAAATTTCTAGGTAGGGAATGGAAATTTTTCTGGGGGTAGGGAGATAGAAGCCCCCCCCTAATTTCTCAAATTTTATTCGGCAAAACTGTAAGGCGGTCACGAGTAAGTAGCTGCTAATGCTTATAAATGTATGTTATCGGGTGGTAAATTCGAAAGTCTATACCGTAACAGGACAGAATCTCTCGAGGATTCGTGTACTCCAGCTAAGTTAATGCATTCTGGATCAGTGCGTTATATTCTCCCAGTTTCTGCCTGAATCTGCACTTATGTCAGGGCGATTTTGACGAAGGAAAATTTATATTGGCTGCTATAAAGTAATCCGCATTCTAGGATAGTAATGCTTCCATCGTAAATTCACTTTTCTACATTTATTATCAATATTTATCAGCTATAGCTATCAATATTTATGTACGTGGAAATTTTCAGTTCTTCATGGTACTTCATTGTGGTAACCTTCCTACCCAGTGGCGGATCTAGATTTTCCTAAGGGGGGGATGGCGGTACTCCTAAGGGGGGCGCAACCCTGACTTAAGCGGAAAAATTAGCCGTTTTAACCCGAAAATCGCTAAAAATCGCTCAAAAATGCCTAATTTTGCGCACTATTTTGGGCCAATGGGGGGGGCGGCCGCCCCCCGCCTCCCCTAAATCCGCCCCTGTCCCTACCGTAATTTCAACTTGAGCTAGTTGCTTTTACACTCTTTTGTTGAACTTCTTTTGTATCTTGCTCGCCTAACTGTGCATTTGTAAAAATTAACATATTTTGTTTCACAGGCCCCCTCCAGTTCTCTGTCAAACGAAGCAAGAAAATCTGGCTGCGCTAAGATTGCACTTTGAATCATTGCGATCGGACTATGCGCAATTGGCTGAGTCAATTACCGTAATTAATCTTATTGATCAGACTGGACGCGAAAAAATATTAGGCGATGCGTTTATTGATTACATTTTAGGTAAATACAGTCGAACTCGGAAAATGCGCACCCCTTAGGGACCGAGGTCAAACGTGTGCACTATCCGAATGTGGGCATCATAGGTGGGCAGCACCGAAATTCTGAGGGGGTGCACGATTTTTCAAAAATAAATAAATGGTCTTAAAAACGGTGGTATGGCGAAAAACGTCATTTTTCGACGTTTCAAATCGAGCACTATCCATTGGCATCAAAAAATTGCGGAAAAAAAAATTTCAAAAAAATTGAATTATGGGGGGTTATTTGG
This sequence comes from Mermis nigrescens, assembly GCA_036768485.1. Classification (NCBI taxonomy): domain Eukaryota; kingdom Metazoa; phylum Nematoda; class Enoplea; order Mermithida; family Mermithidae; genus Mermis; species Mermis nigrescens. The sequence goes on along the minus strand of JAVLUZ010000651.1, from coordinate 548,230 downwards.
CATTGAATTATGGGGGGTATTTTGCATACCTACCCTTAAACTCACCTTCTCCCACACCCACGTGTTGTAGGCATTAACCGAGTGTGAAATTTTCTTAAAATTTCTACTTTGGCTGAAAAGAATCAGTGATCGCTTTAGTACTATGGCAGAAGGAAATGAAGACGACGAATGCTGTATCCTTTCCCTTTGCTGCACAATAAATAGTTCAGTTATAAGAGTTCATGCTTTTGTTCTGCGCAAGGTAACATGGCGTGCGATAAATATCAGTAAATGACTCGTGCATTACGCACGCGTTATCCGAGTTTGCCTTAAAAAATCTTTTAGTAGCCGATAAGATTAGAACTTATTTTTGGGTAAACTTTATTTTTGACGAAAGAATTCCTACATACTCAAGTTAATAACACTATTTTTTGCCTGGAAAATACGCATAATTAATAATTATTTGGAAATTTTTCGACATTCCAATCCTATTCGTCCCCAAAAACCTGTTTACGTGTGCAAAGATGGTCCGGAAAAGTATTTGTTAATCCGGAATAGGACCTTCTGAGCAATTCCCCGCCACCGTTTTTTTGACCGATCCATAATAAGTACAGTAACGAAACTTTACATACAACTAGCTTATGACTTCTTGTCTTTACACCTGCGAAATAATTGAGTTTACAAAAAATAATTCCACTTTACATTCATACTTAAAAATTTGATTACCGTATCTTCATTTCGTCTCTCAAAAAACGGCGGCGGGGAAATTGTTCAAAGGGTCCCCGGAATAATCTTTCGCCTATTACAAATGACAGTGCTAGACACGGGCGGATTTAGGGGGGCGGGGGGGCCGCCCCCATTAGCCCAAAATAGTGCGCAAAATTAGGATTTTTGAGCGATTTTTAGCGATTTTCGGGTCAATCCGCCCAAGTCAGGGTTCCGCCCACCCCCTTAGGGGTACCGCCCCCCCCCTTAGGAAAATTCTGGATCCGCCCCTGGTGCTAGACGTCGAGTTTTAATTTTATTCTTTAAATGCCAACAAAATGTGTTTGCAGACATCGATTCCGATTCGATAACTTATGTGGCATTCGATTTCCACGACCATTGTCGGGGATTAAGATTCGAAAATATTGAGGTGCTTGTAGATTCGTTGTCTGTAGAATTGAAGTCGATGCGTTTTTCGTGGTTGGACAAAAATCGCGAATTTATTTGCCGGCAAAACGGATTTTTTCGCGTAAACTGCGTAGATTGCTTGGACAGGACTAACGTAGCTCAGGCGGCGTTCGCCAGGCGCGTCCTGGACACCCAACTCAGGAAATTGGGTCACCTATCGCCCGAAGAACATATGCCATACGAGTTTGTCGTAATTTATATATTTTTTCAGTATAAATAATTTTACGGATTGAATCAAAGCGCATATGCATCATAGGTGGGTAGCACCCAAATTCTGGGGGTGCAAGATTTTTTAAAGGTCGAAAAACGACCCTAAAAATGGTCGTACGGCGAAAAAAACACCATTTTTCAATGTTTCTCATCGATTACTATCCATTGGCATAAAAAATGCGAAATTTCCAAAAATTGAATTCTGGTTTCTCCCCTTCCCACGCCCACGTGTGATATACATACCTCGAGTTTAATTGTACGGGACTAGCTGCTTCTTTATGCGCTAAGACTCCTTGAATCTCACCAGGTTGTGCATAGGTTATGATCAGGCCCGTATTCAGGGGGATAGGGGGCACGTGCCCCCCCCCGAAACGAAATCTGAGAACGATTTTTTCCTTTACTCCCCTTTGCTTTTTTGGCCAAAAATCGCAAAACAAATTTGGCGCTTCCCGCCAAATTTCAAAATACTAATTAGAGTCTATTTAGTCCCAAGCGCGCGGTTTAAACACTTCAATTTTAGTCTTTATACAAGCTTTGGATTCTCACCATATTTAAAGCATGTGGGAAGCAAAATTTACAAAGTTTACACCTCTAGTGGTCGTAAAACGTCATTTTTAATTCATCCTTTGGTCCCTACTTATGTTTCAAAAAATTTTGGTCTTGCCTTCCCGAAGCAAAATCGTGGATACGGGCCTGGTTATGATATAATGATTTTTTTATTACTAGATTAGGATTATAAGGCTCAAAATATTTTCTGGCCATCTTTGTAACGAAGACTTTTTTTGGGAGGGCTCTATCCACACAACATGAGAAATATGGGGGTATGAAAAGAAAGATTTCTTCTCAAGTATCTTTTGTGGGCTTAAAAACGATGAAATGCGTCAAAAACATCATTTTCGGCGTTTCTGACGATGCTCTTTCTTCCTAGTCGATAAAAACAAATTTTTTTATGAAAAGTTCGATAACATTCAACAAAACATAGTCAAAAATGAGTGTTTTGACAAATTGAAACTTTTGAGCTAGAAGGAAGTTGAAAACTCTCAAACCGGGACGTTTTATTGATTTTTTGCATCTAGTATACAATTTACCCCCAGCATTTTTTAGCCGATTCATATAAGCTACAGTAATCAAACTTTACAAGGAGATAGCTATAAGCCTATTGTACTAATCTGGCAAAATTGATTAACTTACGGTGTAAACTTACTGCTTTACACTCACAGTTTACAACGTACTAACGGCATCTAAAAATTGTTAACGATCCGGTGGCTTTCAAACAAAGCAGTTTTTTGTAACTTAATCAACATCCTACATTAAAAAAAGTAAGTTTAAAAAAGGTAAGTTTAAAGTAAGTTTAAAGTAAAGTAAAGTAAGTTTTTTTAAAGAATTTTTTAAGCAGTAAGTTTACACCGTAAGTTAATCAATTTTGCCAGATTAGTACAATAGGCTTATAGCTATCTCCTTGTAAAGTTTGGTTACTGTAGCTTATATGGATCGGCTTAAAAACGCTGGGGGGTAAGTTGTATACTAGATCCGATTTTTTTTTGTAAAATTGCGAACTCATGGCCATACACATACATATCTTTGAATAACGTTTAGTCGCTTTTGATTATTATCTCAGGATCCGTCATAGATGCACTAGGCCAAGGTCCCAGTGGGTAGGAATGATAACATTTAAAAATCAAAAATAGTAAATGTGGTATTCACGATTTTTTGCTATATAAACGATAAAAATGGTCTAAATAGCCTATAAAACGCTTTTTCGTGGTGATACCGCATATTAAAAACTTTTTTAGATCATTTTTACTGCATTATATCGATTTCAACACTGAAACATAGATAAATAATAATCGGGGGCTTAGCGCCGAAAATATTAATTTTTTTATATTTAAAAAAATATAAAAATGTTTTTCAAATATTTTTTTAATTAAGGTTCTGGAAAACTGGGTACTACCTGGCGATCTTGAGAAAACGAAAGGTGCTTTACGACAATTTTTTAGCTTACTGCGGAAAAAGGCCGAAAATTCTTCCTGAAAACAGTACAAATATCAAAATTTTCGGGCGCTTCGCGCCATACTGATAAAACACTGTATTTTCCATCGCTAATTGGCTAAAATACATTAACAAGGATCTAGAAACCCAGTTTTGCTCACGTAACGTACTACTGTACTACACTATAGTACTTTAAATTTCACATGTGGCGCGTATAGGTTGACTTATGAGGCCTGTATCTGAACTCGTGCGAACCAGTGTTTTTTTTCTACAAGGTCCGTTTGTACATTTATGTATAAAGATGGTCCCCTAAAGTCTTTGTACCTTTTGTACACGTAAATTTTTGTGTACTATAATATTAGTACAGTAGCGATTTTAGTGTGGTATTTTAGTATTACTAAAAATGGTCTCAAAAAGGCGCGAAGCGCCGAAAGAATCCGACATTTTTTCATTCTAAATGCAAATTCTGCCATTTTAAAGATACTTAGGACAAACAATTACTCATTTTGGCGCGAAGCGCCGAAAATTTTAATTTAAAATCTTTTTACAGTTTTTGTCTTCCCAAAAATCTTTGTACGTTTTGTACGCACACATTTTTGGCTACTATAATATGGTGCAGTAGCGATTTTAGTGTGGTTAACACAGAGTTGTTCGACTTATGGTTGTGTATTTTAGCTAATTTATGGGGCTCTAAGGACAAAAATCACTAAGTATCGTCTTAAAACGGCGCCAAGTGCCGAAAAATTTGACATTTTTTTGTTTTGAAATGCAATGTCTGCCATTATAAAGATACATAGAACACACAATTACTCATTTCGGCGCGAAGCACTAAAGATTTTTGCGAATTCCGGACCTTTTTTGCAATTTTTGTCTTCCCAAAAATCTTCATACATGTACAGGGTGTTTCATAATGATCTGCTCCCCCCGAACAAGCATTTTTATTCAAGCTACAGAAAAATCAAACATACCATCTTGTAGACAATTTAATTCTGCGTTTATTGGTATTTGTTTCAGGAAAACAAATTAGTGATTCTTTTTTTACAGCATAAAAACGAAAAGCAATGCGAAAATCTACAATTTCAAGCCTTGACTCACATTAAAAATCAGTTTCACCGCCATACGAATCTCGAACTTGTTTTAATCGTTCAGGCATGGAACACAAGAGGCTCTGGAACAAATTCTCATTAAATTCCAGGCTAGACAAGACAATGTTCAAGTTTCTCAACAATGTCTCTTGCGAATAACGTCCTTGACCACTTTCTTGATGCATCAGCTCCTCAACCCTGTCCTTAAGTATTTCGCCTAAATTTTCCGTCGGATTCAGGTCGGGACTGTTACCGGGCCACAAATCATTGCCCCAAAATTCAATGTTCATGTTTCTTAGATAATTTTGCGTTAAATTAGCTTTCATGCATGGCGTTCTGTCATGAACAAATGTGGTTTCACCAACAACAAGGACATTATCGGGATCGTTCAAAAATGGTAAAACCTTCTGACTTAGCACAACATGACGAAAATATTCGCCATTCCAGGATTGTCCATGATCCTTAATTACCCAAAGCAAGCGTTTAGCAGTAAACATTAGGAAAATACCAATGCAAGATGGGTTTTTGACAACACCACGAAAATGTTCCTTGTCCTCGATTTCACCTGGCTCAAGTGCCCAAACGCGGTCATTCTGATGGTTGGGTTTCCGAATCGAATAAATAAAGAACTCATCACTGAATGCAAAGTGCATAAAATCAGATTCATCGTAATCTTTTGCATGTTCAGCAAGAAAAAACCGATTTTCGCGATTCAGGTTCGTTTTTAGGGGTTTGGCGATCACGTGAAATGGTTTAAAACCCTGTTGTCGCAAAAAACGATAAACTGTGCAGTGACTACGACTTTTTCTTCTTTCGGCCAAAATTTGATTCGAAAGTTCGCGGCAACTTTTCCGTTGCAATCCAGTACTTGCACGAACAATGTTCTTTGATTCTTGCGACAAAGTTTCCGGCCTGCCGCATTTCGAAAAAATCGCAAAACAGTCGGAGGGTTTTTTCCGCCAGTTGTCTTGAACCCATCTTTCACTTCTCTTCAACCGATTGGCCACCTAATTTTTGGTAATGATTTCTGCTCCAGCTTCCTTTGCCTCAAAAAAAGCAGTAGCCCGAATCCTATCCACTAAGCGAGCTTGCTCCGAATCAAAACTCATTTTGAACAAATAGAAATAACAAGATAATCCTAAAATAATCAACTTTACAGATGGGATTGCTTTACATTGATATAACTCATGACTCGTTGCAAACTAAAAATCGCAATAATACCACTAAACGCAGAATTAAATTTTCTACAATATGGTATGTTTGAATTTGCTGTAGCTTGTTTATAAGGGTCTTTTCCAGGGGAGCAGATCATTATGAAACACCCTGTACAAAGACGGTCCCGAAAAGTCTTTGTACATCGGGAAAAACATTTGCCGAGTACAAAAAAAACACTGGTGCAAACAGACCTTGTTCAAAACAATGACCACAATTCATTATATCACCATTCTTGGATTTCACTCTCCTCTGGCCACCTCGACTTTGCCCATGTTTGCCAGATAGATTATGTTCTTTCTTATACTGACGAGCATAGGTGGGCGCACCGAAATTCTGGGGGGATGGGGTGAAAAAATTTTCAAAGGTAAAAAAATTGTCTTAAAAGTGGTCGTATGGCGAAAAAACACCATTTTCCGACGTTTCTCATCAAGCACTATCCAATGGCATCAAAAAACCGCTAAAAAGCAAAAAAAATTCCAAAATTTGAATTCTGGGGGGTATTTTGATTTCTGGAGGGTATTTTAACTTCTGGGGGTAGCATACCCCCCGAACCCCCCACGCCCAATTGTGCTGTCTAGTATAGATGTGAATTTAGCAATTGAATTATTCCGTTATTATTTGGGTTTTTTCGACTTTCAAGCGAAATTTTTCATTCTTAGCATCAAGATGAAGCTACAGTCGTTGTGGGCCAACAACGGCGACGCTCTTAGTAAGCAGTACGCTGGAACTGCCGCTCTAAAAAGTGATTTTACGCGCACTGGGCAACGAAACTTGACCGACATCGTAAAAGATGGCTACAATTCGGCCAGTCGATATTACATGTGTCATTTGAAAGATGAACAGCGTCAGGCGGCTATGGACGTCTTGCTCGGGCTCGGAACAGTAAGCTAGAACAGGGTGGCCCCAAAAAAGGCTACACGCCTAGTAACGTCATAACTTCTGCTAATATGAACTCAGAATTTTGAAACTTGTTGCCAAGGTCGTATTCAGGGGGTGCCGCCGCCTCCCCCGCCCCTTGGCCGTTAAAAAAATTTTTGAAGGGTAAGAAAATGATTGGAAAGATGGAATAATTGCTTGTCTTTGACGTGAGACCAAAAAAGGACACTTTTCATAGCATTATGAGTGATAAAATTTTTTTTGTTGAAAAGTTGGAATTTTATGATCTTAATGGATAGAGCATGTCGATAAACGTCAAAATATGCGATTTTTGCGAGCTATCCGAACTAATATCCCGAGATATAGACCAATTTATGTTGGCTCCCCCTCGACCGAATGCTGGATACGGGCCTGCTTGTTACATCAGATAGATTAAAATGTCTTTGCTGAAAAATTGCAAAAATTTTGGCCAACTGCCAGCGGTTCGTGCGCTACGGCGATTTTTTTAACATTATATTCTAGTATTATTTTAAGACAATAGTTTCTGCATTGTATAAAATTACCGAGTATGTATGTATAGTGTAGGTACCGTTTTTTAACAATATATTCGGTCAATAAAGTCATTAGCCCATTCTTTAAACACCGGCATACAGTACTCGTTCACTAGAGGCAAAAATTGCGCGGTATCATCAAAAGGGTGGGTAAATTGAGGTTAGAACCGAACTTGAACATCAAAATGAGGTGTAAATAAATTGCCATAGCGGATCGCTGGCAGCTGGCTGACATTACAGACGGCGTTTTGCTTTACGGCTTATTACTGTAGCAGAATATTTTAGTTTAAACAAAGTTATTTTTACCTATCAATGCCGCTAGCCTTAAAATGTCATATTCGCATAAAAACTGCTGAAATTCTAAGTGTAATCCTTTGCTAATGTTTGAAATGCAATTCTTTTTATAAGAGAATGACACTAATACTGAATTTAGGGACCGTCCTTGTGTATGTACAAAGATTTTGGGGAAGACAAAATTCGTAAAAAAGGTGCAAAATTCACAAAAATGTTCGACGCTTCGCGCCAAAATAAGTAATTATCTGTTCTGTATATCTTTATAATGGCAAAATTTGCTTTTACGAAGGAAAAATGTAAAATTTTTCGGCGCCTCGCGCCGTTTTGAAACTATTATCATTACGTTTTGTCTTCAGAAGCCCAGAAATTGGCCAAAATGCACTATCAAAGGTCGAAAAACCCTGTTTTACCACACTGAAAACGCTGCTTTACCATATTATAAAACCCAAAAATTTGCGTGTAGAAAATGTACAAAAACTTTTGGGGACCATTTTTGTACATGTACAAAGGGACTTTGTACAAAAAACGCTGTACTGATGCTTCATTGTCTTCCAGTATTTCATAATTTTCGAATTTAATTTTTACCATGAATTCGTATTTTTGTCTCTCTAATTTATTTTTAATCGTTCTTGCTAAACGTTAAGCGTCTTACTCTAATTGACTACAGAAAAAATAGCAAATAAATTCATAGCTCTTTCTAAAAATACTTTTAATGAACTCGTAAGCATACGTCGTCTGCGGTTGATCCGCCGCAGAATAGCTGCTCAACCCCGTAAAATGGCTGCTGACCACACCTGGGCGTGGGACGTCTGGGGGGTATGCACCCCCCAGAAATCAAAATACCCCCCCCCCAGAATTCAATTTTTGAAAATTTTTTTTCGTAATTTTTCGATGCCAATGGATAGTGCTTGATGAGTAACGTCGAAAAATGGTGTTTTTTACGCCATACCACCATTTTTAAGCCCATTTTTGACCTTTGAAAAATCTTGCACCCCCCCCCAGAATTTTCTTGCTGCCCACGTATGCTGCTGACCCCTAGAATTCTTGATTTTCCGAAAAAAAATTGTACGAAATGCGCTTCTTTGAAAAAAAATTTTTAGCTATATTTTCGCTCAGAAGTGTGAAAGCTTTGGCGTTTCGCGCTACATACTCCGTCTGAAACTTCGAAAAACAGTCATTTTTAGCAGGCACGTAGCTGGCCGTCCTATTTTTGGCGGACCAACGCCAATTTTGGGGGACTAAGCCCAAAAATAGCACAAAATAACGTTTAAAAAGTCCGATTTTTCTGAATTTCGGGAGTCTGGACCCCCCCCCACCATTCCCCCAGACCGTTTTTAAGCCAAAAAGGCACTTTTCAAAAATTTTCCGGGGCTGACTCCCGGGATTTCCATGCTGTACGCGTATGTATGCTCATGAGGATTTGTTCTATTGAGTATTGCGTATGCCTTTAATTGCTCTCTGAAAGATAATTTATCTGAGAATAATTTATCTGAGAATAATTTGTAAACATGAACATCATTAAGGACAGAAAAGGAGGGACTAGGGAAAAGTTACCTATGTGTGCCTGTGAAAGTTATAAGAATCTAATAAAAATTAGACTTTCGCTAAAACACCCTAAAATCGAAGTATATTCTGCGGCCTGCAGAAGAAAGTTGCACTTCCGACGTAAAAATATATAACATGAATAGCTTATTCCTAGGAAAGAAGCGATCACTGATAAAAAATGACATAATCAGGTACTTAGCTGGCCGTCCTATTTTGGGGGGACCAACATAAATTTTGGGGGACCAAGCCCAAAATGGCCAAAACATAGCACAAAATAACCTTTGAAAAGTCATATTTTTCCGATTTTTCTGAATTCGGGGGTCCGGACCCCCATTCCCCCCAGAGCCACGTGGCTGGACACAATATGCATTGTTACGCTAGTGTGGTATGCATACATGCACAGTATGGGAATTCTGGGGGGGTGAAAACCTAAAGTGCCTTTTTTGGGCCCAATAATGGCCGGTACGCGTTAAAAAAACATCGTTTTTTTGGCGTTTCTGACGATACTCTATCCTTCTAGAGCATGAAATCATGAAAAAAATTTCGAAAAAAGTCAAATAAATTGACCAATATATCGCTTAAAACATGAATATATGGCGCGAAGCGCCGAAAATTTGGCGATTTTGAGCAAATAGATAGCCAAAAAAACCCTTAAAAAGACACTTTTTCTACCAATTTTCAGGTAAGTTTAGGAAACTTTTGAAAAATCGCCAATTCTGGGGGGGTGAAAAATTTTTGGAAACTCCCCCCCAAGATCATGTATGGTGGTATGCATTGTATGGGGCAGCAATGGTGTGCTTGTCGTAATTCATTTATCCAGTCACTGACGATTAACTATGTAATGTTAGAGAAATTTGATATTGATAAGAAACTAAATCGATTATAAAAACACATCAAGGCTTCCTTATAATCTTTTTTCTGAGCCAGTGAACAATGTTTGGTGAAGGCACGCTTTTTTCAGAAGCCGCACAATATACTTCGATTTTCAAGGTGTTTTAGTGGAAGTTTAATTTTTATGAGATTCCTACAACTTTCACACAGTAGCGGATCTAGGATTTTCCTAAGGGGGAGGCGGTACCCCTATGGGGGGGCGGAACCAGTGATCGACCGGGTACCCGGGCCCGGACCGGGCCCGGCCGGTCATAGCAGGCCCGGGTCCGGGCTCGGGCCCGGCTGAAAACCACCGGGCCTCAACCGGGCCTCAAATAATTATCGTTAATATTTTAGATGTTTACTATTTCAGCTGTTGTCCGTATTTCTTATGAATTTGCTAACCTGTGATTCTATTTAAATCCATTAAAGATGTATCAATGACAATTTTGTTCTTATCGTTTTCAGGCCCATTTGTGGCCTTCTTATTAACAAGATATAATTCAGAAAACAGAAAATGCGCAAAAACATAAGAAAATTTGGCCATTCCTTTCATTTAAAATAGGATTATGTGTCCTGTCCTTGTAAAGAAAGACAAACAAAGCAAAGAATAGACAAACTGGTACACAATCATTTTCGCACATTTACTGTTATGCTCAACAAGCATGCGCAGTTTCATTCAACGAACAAATAGAGCAATAAATCACTAAAGTGATGTGAATTGATTGATTATTTTAGCTAATTTAAGCTTTTGAACTCATTGGATCTATATAACAACAAATATAATAAAGGCTCGGCACGAAGCGCCGGAAAATTTTTGACGTTTTTGCCTTTTTGAATTCAATTTTCTGGACACAATTATTAGACTCGAAAAATCAACAAAATTTCTGAAAAATTTCGGGGGGGGGGCATGTACCACTGTTTTTTTTTGTATTCGGCAAAGATTTTTCGCGATGTACAAAGACTTTTGGGGACCGTCTTTGTACATGTACAAAGATTTTTTGGAAGACAAAAACTGCAAAAAAGTTCGAAATTCGCAAAATTCTCGGCGCTACGCGCCGAAAAGAGCAATTGTGTATTCTATATATATATCTTTATAATTTCAGAAATTGCATTTTGAAAGGAAAAATGCCAAATTTTTTGGCGCTTCGCGCCGTTTTGAGACGATTATTACTGATTTTTGCCCTCAGAAACCTAGAAATTGCTAAAATACGTAACCAAAGGTCGAACAACTCTGTTTTTGCCACACTAGAATCGCTACTGTACCATATTATAGTATCCAAAAATTTGTGTGTACGAAATGTACAAAGACTTTTATGGACCATCTTTGTACATGTACAAACGGACCTTGTACAAAAAAACACTGGCATGTGCCCCCAATGCCCCCTGGCTACGCCTATGGCTTCAACACATGTGCTATCCTATACACTACACAATTTCAATTGACGTCAATGTACGCTATAGTTTGAGTTCTAAAATCCAAACAGCATATCTTCTATCCGACCATATCATAGTCACTGTTATGTCTAAATGCATAAATTTAATGCTCAATTTCCTTTAAATATCTACATGAAAAACCTTGTGCTTTTTCAAACCGTGTTTAGATGCACGTGCATTTTAATAATGGAATTGTGCGCTATTGTATTAAAAACTTTGTTCTTGTTTGAATAATGCTACCAAAATCCTTGCTAACTACTTAATTTATTTTTAGAAAGATTGAATAATTAACAGAGCTTAGAATTCAAAAATCTTCTTGATACAGCAGTAAACCTTGCGTTTGACAAATAACAAATGTAAAATCGGTCTAAATATGTATCTTATGCATAACATTATATTGGAAGCAAGTCATGTTGTTGGTATATAAGCCCGGGCCCGGTACCAAGCCCGGCAGCAAAGCCCGGGCCCGGTATTTTTTGAGCCCGGTCGATCACTGGGCGGAACCCTCACTTGGGCGGAAAAATTAGGTGTTTTAACCCAAAAATCGCTAAAAATCGCTCAAAAATCCTTAATTTTGCGCACTATTCTGGGCCAATGGGGGGGGGCGGCCGCCCCCCCTAAATCCGCCCCTGCTTTCACAGGCATACATTCGTAGGTAACTTTTCCGTAGCCCCCTCCTTTTATGTCCTTAATGATGCGTAATTCCAAGTATATTCGTCCTTTTTGTTCTATCCAAGCATTTTTCTCTGCTAGTACCCTACTTTTACTCAGCATGATTTGAATAAACCAGTCAGTAAATACACACAGTAACATGCCCAATAATGACAGTACTCCGAGAACGCGGAAAACAATATTGTTCTGAACATCGGCATTATCTTTTTTGAACAAAACAATCTTACCTTGTTTAAACAGATCAAATATTTTCAGCGTAAAGTTCACGTAACTACTGGGTATAAAGAATACTTACACTCAGATTCGTAATCGTGAGGTAACACGGAACATTTTGAAAAAAATAAGCTTTTGCAATGCTCGAAAACTAAAGTTAATTTTCAGTGTAAACTTTACACAACTATTGGGTGTAAAGAAAACATACAGTTCGGTCCGTAATCCTGGCCTTGCGGAACAAATCTTGGAAAAAGTTCACATTTGGCAACGCTCTGGATGTAAAATGTACTTGTAGTTTAAACTTTACTCATCAACAGTAAACGAATAGTGTACACTTTACACAACTACGGAGTGTAGAGAAAACTAGCAGTCAGATTCATACGTAATTCTGACATTTCATAGAATATTTTGAAATAATTAAGCTTCCGCAACGCTCTAGTACTAATGTTAATTTTCAGTGTAAACTTTACACAGCCACCTGGTGTAAAGAAGATTTTAGTCGGATTGGTAATCTTGATATTACCTTGATTTTAAGATCATTATTTACGAAAAAATGAAATCCCTAATGGCCTGAGGATAAATAAATATTGGATATATGTCACTTTACGCCATTGTTGAGTGTAAACAAAGTCGCCCAACTGACGTAAGACGGATGACCCCTGGTATATTTTTAGACCTGTAATCAAGTCCAGACTCATAACCGGAGAAGTTGACAGGAATAAAACAAGACAGAAACGCGTTTAACACCCCCGATTTTTGACTTTACTCCTCCCGAATAGCTCAATATTGATATAAATAAACACAATTTTCTGTGACGTATACCCCTTATAAAATACTTTGTTTTTATTCTATTCAACTTATCCCGACTTCAAAACGGAGAAGTTGGCGAACAAAAAAAGGACAAAACCATATTTTCCACCATCTACCACATTGTAAACTTTCAAAATCTGAACCTAACTCCTCTTTACAAGTGTAACGAAATTCGGTTTGGGCCAGTTTGTAATCTTTGGATCGTAGTACGTTCATGTGTGGAAAACTTCTGTTCCTTCATTGACCAATCAACAAATGGAAAAAAGTGTTTTTTCGCCTAATGTTACACCCTTGATTTCGAACTGTACACCTCCATAAGTAACTCAATATTGAGTTTTTTTAAACGCGATTTGCTGCGACGTTTAGCCCTGGAACTCACTTTGATTTTTTTTTATTCAATTTGTCCCGACTTATAACCGGAGAAGTTGGCGGAGAAATCTCATACAAAACCTTTTTATTTACCACGTCCACTAGAGTGTAAAGTTTGGACCTTAGATCTAATTCCGTTTTGAGTGTAAAAAATTTTGCCGGTAAGTCAAAAGTAGCCCTTGAGTCATAGTACATTTCTGCTGGAACAAATGGCGGACAGAAAAACAGGCCAAAATGTGTCTCTTCACGCTCAGATTCTTTACACTATTTACACTACTACTCTGGAAATGAGTCACTTTAAAAAAAATAAAAACAGTCCTTGAGCTCAATTAGTTGTCTACGTTTTAAAAAACCAGACTAAAGAGAATGCAAAACTGAATTAGGAAAGTCGTTAGCCCCGCCAAAATTTTGAAAAACTATGGATATGTTACACTGTTTTTTTGTGCGAGACAAAGATTTTGAGGCTCGTACAAAGATTTTCGGAGCCATCTTTGTACAATCTACAAAGACTTTTTGGGGCAAAGTAATAGTAATTTTAACGTTTTTTGGAGTATTTTTTAGCAAAATTTCCGAAAATTTTCGGCGCTTCGCGCCGAGTATAATAATTACATTCTATTTAGCTCAAAGCGCGGGCATTTAACAACCCAAAATCTATCTGTAAGCATCTTTGTACAGATTGAAGCATCTTTTACATCTATTTCCACTGTTTTATAAAGATTTTATGCAGAAAAAGAACTATTAAACAACTTTGCACTGTTTTCTGCCGTTTGAAGATAAAATTGACTCTTTTATCTTTGCGTTGCATTGAATTCATAAGCTAATTGGTGTCTATTATGAGATTCAGTCAGCACATTGCAATCGCTTGTTATTTATAATTGTGTAACAAGTTATTTTAACTTACTGAGTCGAATTTTATGTGTAATTTCAACCTAAGACTCATGAAAATCTTGGCGTTTCGGGCCAAACTAATATAACCAGCTAAATTTGGGACAAAGTTACACTTTTTGCGTTTTGCGAAGCATGCGGGTCACGGATAACAATCTAGTAGTATGTAAAAATGTGTACATTCAATTGTATATTTATACGTTATATGTACGAAGAAATTTTCGCTCGTACAAAGACTTTTCCGGAGATCTTTGTACATGTACGAAGAGGCTCGTACAAAAAAAACAGTGATATGTTATAACGTTATAGTTAAACTTAACGCGCTCTTTACACACCGAGTGAAAGTGTAAAGAAATGAAAAATGGCGGCTTCGAATATTTTCTTATCAATCTTTTTGAAAAAATAACTGCACAATACAGAAGTGCCCCAGTGTTGCTGTAGGGGGACATATGTTGCGGGTACTCAAGTTTATTATAGGTACGCGCTACCTATGATAGGTATTATCGTAGCAAGTCTCCATCTCCGATAAAATGTATTCTTGAACAGCGTTTTTTTCTTCAAAAGTCATCGACATTAGTCATATTTGATAAAGTGATGGCGAATATGATAGTCACTTGTAACAAAAAGGCGTACTATAATATACTTGGCCATCCTTTTTTCTTATGTTTTTCACAGCGAGTGCGAAATTTGTGTCCCCCTCACAGCTATAACGGCACACATCTGAGAGGTGCGGTTTTTTTTAAAAGGTAGATAATAGAAAAACTTAGTGCCCCCATTTTTTCTTGTTTACACGCAATACCGAGCGCGTCGTGAGTGTGTAAAGTTTACACCAAAAATTCAAATAATTGCGGAGGGCCAATTTTTTTAAAATGTTTTCCCCAATTAGTAGGTTACGAATCTGGTCTTAAAATTTCTTTACACTCATTGGTTGTTGCACAGGAGTGTAAATTAGACGGTTTTTGCAGTTTTCATGTGGCCAAGCATATCTAACTCAGTTTTACATTCTATGCAGTCTGATTGGTTTCAAAATGTAGACGGTTAAAAAATCTAGGGGAGACTTTTTAAATTTTTTTGAAAAGTAATATTCTCGAATTTAGAGGCGGTTCATTGTAAAGAGTCTGGGACAAAAAAAAATTTTTCCCTGCCATATTCTCCACTTGGTAGACAAAAAGTGGTAACTACCCTTGAAATGTGCCTTGTCTTAGGCGCTACACGTCAAAATTTATTTTGTTTCTTTACAATCAATATTGCGTTATTAGTGCAAGTATAAACTTTACACTGGAAAAATTTTTTCCGCCCATAGCGTCGTGGATGATGAATTTTAAAAAAAATGTTTTCTCTAATTAGTAGGTTACGAATCTGGTCTTAAAATTTCTTTACACTCATTGGTTGTTGCACAGGAGTGTAAATTAGACGGTTTTTTACTGTTTTCATGTGCAAGAGCATATCTAACTGACTTTTACATTCTATGCAGTCTGATTGGTTTCAAAAGGTAGACGGTTATAAAATCTAGGAGAAACTTTTTTTTATTTTTTCTTAAAAAGTAATATTTTCGAATTTAGAGGCGGTTTATTGTAAAGAGTCTGAGACAAAAGATATTTTTTCCCTGCCATATTCTCCACCAAGTAGAAAGAACGTGGTAACTACGTTTAAAATTTGCCTCGTCTTAAGCGCTACACGTCAAAATTTATTTTGTTTCTTTACAATCAATATTGCGTTATCAGTGCAGGTGTAAACTTTACACTGAAAAAATTTTTTCCGCCTAGAGCGTCGCGGATGATGAGTTCTCTGTGAGGTCAGAATAACGAATCTGACCTTCAAACTTTTCTACAATCAATACACAGTACCAGGGATTTAAACTTTACACTCTAGTGGATGAATAAAAAAACAGATTTTGTCCAAGATTTCTCTGCCAACTTTTTCGGTTATGAGTTAAGATAATTTAAATGGATAAAAATAAAGTAACTTTTAAGGGCTACACGTCGAAGCAAACCGCGTTCAAGAAAACGTAATATTGAGTTGTTTATGGGGGTGTGAAGTTCGAAATCTGAGGTGTAAAATGGGCGAAAAAACAGGTTTTTTCGTATTTAATTGGTAAATCATATCAAATATTTTGCGGAACATAAGTTTGGCACATACAAACGTACTACAATCAAAGGGCTACAAACTGGCCCAAACCGAATTTATTTACACTCAATGGGGCGTTCGGTTCAGATTTTTAAAGTTTACAATGTGTGGACAGTGAAAAATACGTGTTTGTCCATATTTTTGTTCGCCACCTCTTAAAAAGTACTTTATTTTTATCCTATTCGTCCTCTTCCGACTTCTTCACTTCATATTTTTGTTCGCCACCCCTTAGAAAGTACTTCATTTTTATCCTATTCGACCTCTCCCGACTTCTGAACAGTGAAAGTGGAGTGTAAATAAATTCGGTTTGGGCCAGTTTGTAGCCCTTTGATTAGTACGTTTAGTACGTTTGTATGTGCCAAACTTATGTTTGTTAACTTTACACTGAAAAAATTTTTTGGGAAAAAAATCGGTTTGGGTTTTTTGATACAGATGAAAAAAACCGATTGATTGCCCCAGATGTACATTCTTGTGCTCAATTTCCATACGCACGTACACGACCGTTAAGCGCAACGCTTAAGCGAGTCGCCCGGGACCACCTTCCCCTAAAAATTATCATATTTTTCATTCCTTTCCCACACATATTTTCAATCAAAATCCGGGATAGGAAAATGGGCACTCGGGCTTAATGCGACTTGAGTACGAATTGATATGTGTGTTATCATATCTTACGTGTGTTAAAAGATCATATGTGTGTGTCTCATATTTGTGCCTGTCTCGTTTGTGCATACCTTTACCGTAAGCTTTTTCCCATAGGCCTATTGTCGTATTCATAGATCCTTTTCATATCTCTTGGTTCGTGTTGTTATGCCTCTTTTTCCGCGTCAGTTAAAACTGCGTGCGAGCGCAGTTTTGACGGCACTTTAAGATTTTACATTTTACAATTAGTTTTTGAGCCTGAGTGCCTCTCCGCCAGCTTCCGCGCTGAGCGTATCTTTTTTTCTTTTCGACGCCGTACGTGAGCAGACTCCGTACGTGCCTTTTTATCTGCTTGGCTGCAGAACTCGTCTCTTAGTTTTCCTGCGTAGTGTGCACGCTTCTTTTCGCCGTACGCTTTGTTTTTAATCATTCGTGTTTATGCCAATTGGCATCAGTTGTTGTATGCCTTTGGCAGGGCTTTGTGCCCTTGTTTAATTACATTGTTTGATTTTACCCGATTAGCGTAACACAACGGTCGGCAGCATGTATCCTCCATGCTGTCGCTTTTTAATTGCTTCATAATTTTTCTGTCCAAAAAATATTGTAAAAATTAATTATTTAATTAACGATGCTGGGCTCGGTTGAATTTCCGTGCTGTTGAATTCTGTCCTTGTGCTACACTATACTTAGGAACCCTTATTATTTTCAAGCACCGGAATTCGGTCCAAAACAAGTTAAATAATAATCTTTCTGAACCCTCAATTAGGTTTCCGGGGAACTTACTTTAATTAGGTACTTAATCTCAAAGGGGTTAAGTAAGTAAGTTTCACTAGGTGCGTGCGTAGAGGGACGGGCTACCTTGAATAGGCCGGGCCGTTTACCCCCGAATCGCCGGCTGGTGAGATTCGGGTTAAGTAAGCGAAGTGAACGTAGCTTGAGTCTACGTTAACACATCTGATATTTATTTGTCCTTGGGCCATTGTGGAGACTTAATTTTTTCATAAATGTTGATCGTAATATCAGAATTACGAATCCGACTGAAATTTTCTTCAAACTCTGTGGTTGTGTAAAGTTTACACTGCATATTAACTCAACTCTTGTTCTAGAGCCTTGCGGAAGCTTAATTTTTTTCAAAATGTTCTACGTAAAATCAGAATTGAGAATCTGACTATTAGTTCTCTCTACACCTAGTAGTTGTGTGAAGTGTGCACTAATCATTTGTTGTTAAAATGTAGTTTATACTACAAATTTATTTTACTTCCAAATCTGAGCGTTAATGTTCCTTACACTTGATATTTGCGTAAAGTTAATGCTGAAAAACATTGATCTGTTAAAATAATGTAAGGTTGTCTTGTTTGAAACGGATAATGCTGATGTTAAGAACAGTATTGTTTTCCGTGTTCTTGGACTGCTGTCATTATAATGGCATGTTACTGTATGTGTTTACTGACTGATGTACTCAAATCAAACTAATTAAAAGTGGGTTACTAGCAAAGAAAAATGCTCCGATGGAACAAAAAAGATGAACATACTTGGAATTGTGGATTATTAAGGATGTAAAAGGAGGGGACTAGGAAAAATCTACCTAAAGTCGCAAAATCTGCTAAAAATCAGACTTTCTCTAAGCAACGCAAAAAATCGATGTATATTCTGCGGCCAACAGATTAAAATAAATATTTAACCATAAAAATGATTGAAAAAGCAGCACGTTAGCTATGCAGTAGCTATGGGAAATGATATTGAGTAAACTAACCGTCTTCTAAGCCAATTGAATGAAATAGCAAACATCGAAGACAATTGGAGACATGGTTGGTTTAAAACAGTAGGAAACGCGTAAGTTGACTTGAAACAGACTAAATGTAGATACACTAGCATGCCCGAAACGATTGTGTGCACTAATCAATCGGCCCCTGCTTTGCTTGCTATAATGCTCATAACAAAATAAAACAACTTTAAATACAATACCTCTTAGTTTTCTATCAATTAGGTGCCAGCAATTTAAAAAAGTAACCTTGATAGATTTCGTACACTCTTATCTGAAACTTCGAACATTATTTAAAAAAGACACTATTTTAGAGGCCGCAGAATATACATCGATTTTTTGCGTTGCTTAGAGAAAGTCTGATTTTTAGCAGATTTTGCGACTTTAGGCAGATTTTTCCTAGTCCCCTCCTTTTACATCCTTAATAATCCACAATTCCAAGTATATTCATCTTTTTTGTTCCATCGGAGCATTTTTCTTCGCTAGTTTAATTATATATGTAAGTTTTATTTAAATTTGAAATTGAGCATGACTGGTTGTGGCCTGATTTGATTAGCTGATTACGAATCTTATAAAGGTTTCCAATAGAAAGACGGGTATTATTTTTAATTTTTTCAATTTCGGATCAAAATTGCTCGGCGATTTCCGCTCATTTATCTCAGGCTTAGCCCATGCGCTGGCACCAACGTAGATGCATATAAGTAAGCCGGATCGAAGAAAATGGTTATGAATAGAGACCGGATTTCGGTGTGCAGCACACAAAATTTTTTTTACCCGCCTTTATAGAGAAAAGCAAGAGAAGCATAAATACACTGTTTTTGAAGTGGGGGAAGCCTTTTTTTGCACACAATCAGGTACTTTTGCACTTTTTGCACACAATCTATGGTTTTTTTGGAATTTTGCACACCAAAGCACTATTTTGATGTGCATGTTAGACATTTCACAGCTTTAGTGTGTATCCTATATTCAGTGTGCCGTTTTTGTTGCCGAAACTATGCAAAAATCCGAGGTTTTTTTACCGTCCTGACGTATGATGCAGTTGCTGTCAGCAAGGCTAGATCTTTGATCGAAGACGAGACGCTTAAAGATTAACTTTTCAACGTGGCAACACTTGGATTTTTACCGGATTTAATAGAAAAATTAAAGACGCAAGGTTTGACAAAAGAAATGCAGTGGAAGATTTTTTCGGAAGCTTCAAAATAATAGATGGATCTTTAATGCGAAAATTCCATAGTAGTTTGAGAATTTGTTTGTGATTTTTGTGAATGAAAAAAGATCCAGTCAAATGGTGGCTCACTTTTTACGCTCCCCTGGTGTCTGTAGACGTGGAACGATCATTTTCACAGTACAAAGCGATTCTGTCTGATCGTCGTCAAAATTTAACGTTGCAGAATATTGAAATGTAAAACGTAATCGCGTTTAACAAGTTTTTGTTTGAATAAAAGCGTTTATACTTTATATAATCCATGAATTTTTGCACACAATTTAGCATACAATTGCCACTTTTTTGTGCACACACCTTGCACACAATCAACGATTTTTTGCACACCAAAATCCGGTCTCTAGTTATGAACAACCAAGGACTGTTGTAATCAATTGCTTAGGCTTAGGCTTAGTTATCTGATTCACATTGGTGCCAACACATTGGCTAAGTCTGAGATAAATGGCCGAAGATTGAGGAGCGAGCGAAGCAATTTTGCCTATTTGTGCCTTAGGCTTAGCCCATGTCTGGTACCAATGAAGCCTCAAGCAGTGATTAGGAAGGGGTGACCAGACCAGCATACATGGGCGTGAGTGGATTTGTACCCCCCGAGATGTTGAAAACCCCCAGATTACTGTAAATCTTCAGAATTCTATTTTTAGTAAAATTTTTGGCGATTTTACCCGTCCTGACCCGCTCCCCAGAATTTTATTGCTGCCCACGTATGGTTACTAGCAAGAAAAGTCAGTCGAGTCAACGGTTTATAATACAGGTGTCAGCAGTTCAGAATGAGTATGTCGGCAGTTTGGATGAGTGTGTCAGCAATTTAGATGAGTGTGTCAGCAGTTCAGTCGAATGGGGATAAATTTGCATAAATAATTAGATGTACGCGTTTTCGTTAAAAATGACTATCACATTCGTCATCAGTGTATCAAGTATGATTATACTCGATGGCTTGTAGAAAAAACTTTGTTCAAGGAATTGTTTTTCCGAAGGTGGAGACGTGCTAGGATAATATTTTTATGATCACACGTGGGCATGGGGGTATGCACCCCCAGAAGTTGAAATACCCCCCCCCAGAATTCAAATTTTGAAATTTTTTGCTTTTTTAGCGATTTTTTGCCATTGGATAGCGCTTAATGGGAAACGTCGAAAATGGTGTTTTTTTCCGCCATACGATCAGTTTTAAGACCATTTTTTGATCTTTGAAAAGTTTTTCACCCCCCCAGAATTTCGGTGCTGCCCACCTATGCCTATGATACATATCTCGATGAGAAACGTCGGAAGGTTTTGTTTTCTCCGCTCTACCTCAAGAGCTTTTGGCTTTCGTTGACTTGTGAGAAATTTTATACCATCCTCAGACCCCTATGATTGGTTTTTTCCATGCATGGTGAGGTGATATTCCCTTGCAACGATTCTTGTTGCATTCAGGTTCAGGTGTGATTATAGCGTGTTAGGCATGAATGTAACAGGTGGATGGAGATCCCCTCCCAAAGTTCGTCCTCCTCCATCCCACAAATCCGGAAACTTTTTGATTCCTTCCTTCCCGGTTTTTTTTTTGTTGAAAAAGTAGCGCTGTTTAGCTGTTCTTAAATAGGTGTTTATGGTCGTTTTTGGTAAAAATTTTAGGTCCTTTACCCCCCCCCCCACCTCTTCTGTCTTCTCGCCTCAAGATGACCGGGGTCCCTCTATCCGAAATTTCGAGCCTTTACTTAAGTGCATGATGTTAGTTGCTGCAATATGAGAAAATTGATTGTATCCACACATGGGCGTGGGGATTTGGGGAGTGTGCACCCCCCAAAAATCAATTTTTGAAATTTTTTGTGTTTTTTCCGCAATTTTTTTGATGCCAATTGATAGTGCTCGATGGGAAACGTTGAAAAATGGTGTTTTCGCCATACCACCATTTTTAAGGCCATTTCTCGACCTTTGAAAAATCTTGCACCCCCTCAGAATTTCGGTACCGCCCACTTATGATTGTATCGTTGCCTTCATGCTTGCCTCTTTTTTAGTCGTTTGACCCCGAGCTTCTTAATAGCGCAAAAGAGGCGATTTCTCAAGAGTATTTCATATTGAGTAATGAGCAGAAAAACGAGCGACTGCGCTCGCTTTTGGTCGACTGTGAAAAGTTGATGATCCCAGAAGATAGCATTTTACTCGCTTGCTGGCCCCTAGTTCGTGCTACTTTTACGGAGGACGATTTATTCGAACCGAATCAGCTTTCGGACGAACTGGACATGGTGGTCATGCTAACTAGGTGAATCATTTTGCGTGCAACTCTTTTTTGGAAATGGCAAGCATATGTATACGTAAATGTGATAGGGGTCGGGGGGATCCCCCAACCTAAGTTGGCTGTCCTTCCACGCCCCCAGAGCCAGAAAATTTTCGATGTCGCCGATTTTTGGAAAAGATGAATTTTTTGGCCGTTTTTAGGCGTTTTTCGGCCGTTTTTGGACAAAAATTGGAGGTAATTTACCCCCTTCCCCTTAAATTGGCCGGTGTGACACCCATCCAAAATGTTGATCCGTTAAATGTATTTTTGGAGGTCCTTTAACCCCATTTTTTAATTTTTGAAAATTATCTTCATTCCCTCTTTGTGCAGCTGGTATTTTATTTTAATGATCCTTTTTCCGTAGTATATTGTGCCAAACTTCTATTTAATGTGACGGGCAAGAAGATGAGCGAGAAGAACGATTTCCGAATTAATTTTATTGTAAGACGATGATAAATACATATATCGTTTTAATAACTAAGTCTCCGTTTTTAGTCATATGGTGCATTGTTTCAGTAACGCAGCGTATGAACGTATGCGAATGCGAAGACTCGATAAGCATGAACCAATGAACGTTGCTTTATTATATAATGGTACACTTTTGCAACGCAAACATGTATAATATAGTTACTGAAGAGTTATTGAAGAAGACGGTATCGATGTACACACACACCTGGGCATGGAGGGGGGTTTGGGGGTATGCCCCCGGAGAAACTAAATTCCCCCCAGAAACCGAAATACCCCCCAGAAGTCAATTTTAGGAATTTTTTGTTTTTTTCGCAATTTTTTGATGCCAATGGATAGTGCTCGATGAGAAACGTTGAAAAATGGTGTTTTTTTCGCCATACGATCATTTTTAAGACCATTTTTGACCTTCCCCCAGAATTTTGGTGCTGCCTACGTATGGATGTCCATGGATTTCTTCAGCGCCACTCCAACATATTTGCGCGGCCTCTAATGGCCAGAAGAGAGCATTTTCGCAAGGGGTCTCTCTTTAGCACATTAAAACAATATGTTAGTATTAGGAGCAAGTAGAGCTGCACACTTTGCAAATTTTACTACCCGGGTACCCGGCTATTTCATAACCCGGGTACCCGGGTAATTCAGGTACCCGGGTACCCGGGTATACCCGGGTAGGACCTTAGATAAAAGAGAATGCAGTGAACATCGTTTATTTACGGTTGACAGTGAGGTCTAGGGCAAAGTGATATTTAAGCAGTAAAATTATTGAAAAATTTGTGCAAGATTAAATAAAATCAAGGCTTCAATCTGAAAATTCGTATGCATTTAATGCAATTTAAGTCATTTTCATAATTCAAAGCCAAAAATTGTGAAGCAGGTTTTGTATCTTCATAGCGTCATTAAAACATTTGAAGCAGGAAAACACATTGACGAAAAGCAATTTTGAAATCAATCGGAAATGAAAATTTATTCAAAAACAAGTCTAAGTCTATCTGGAGCTGACTGCAGAGACGTAGTCAGAATTTTGGTTCGGGGGGCATAAACGTTTTCGTGTAGAATTTACGACCTTTCTATTGACAAGCAGTTCGGAATTCATAAGTGGCGCAAAGTGTTAAGAAATTTAGTCATTTTTCTACCCTTAACAGTTTGTAGCTCTGTGAATACTAATAATCTGATAGAGCAGAAAATTATCAAATTTGTGCAAAAGAGTTCTGACAATTCAAGCTTCTAACAAGAAAACTGCGAATTACTAACTTTAACTGAAGATATTTTGAGTGATTCAGGCTATTAA
This sequence comes from Mermis nigrescens, assembly GCA_036768485.1. Taxonomy (NCBI): domain Eukaryota; kingdom Metazoa; phylum Nematoda; class Enoplea; order Mermithida; family Mermithidae; genus Mermis; species Mermis nigrescens. The sequence goes on along the minus strand of JAVLUZ010000651.1, from coordinate 524,303 downwards.
ACGCAATGCTGGAGCTTTACAAAGAGAAAGAACAGTAACTGGCGGCGCTATGCGCCGGAAAATTTTGACGTTTTTGCACATTAAACTCAATTTATAACGCTTAAATCATATAAAGCAGACAAATAGATGCCGGCGCGAAACGCCGGAAATTTTTAGAAATTCCGAACCCTTTTACATGGCTTATTCTCCCTAAAATCTCGTTGCACATGTACAACGAGATTTTGTGGCTGCGGGACGTCTGAGGTGGCGAGCGGGATCCGGGGCAGAGTCCCGGAAAATTTTGTAAAAAAACATTTCAACGTTAAATAAAAAGGTTAAAATTTTCGAAAAATCGGCCAAATCTCGGTTCAGTAGCAAGCCCAGAAACACTTAAAATTGATAAACTCCTACATTGCACAAACTGATTTGAAATGCGTTTTTCGACCTCTGCTAGGTACGTAGCGCAGCAACGGGTCGCTGCCAATAAGATATAGAACGATGTATCCATAAAAATTTTGTTCTAACCGTTTTCAGGCCCATTTGTGGCCTTCTAATTAACAAAATGCATTTCATAGAACAAGAAATGCGCAAAAACATAAGAAAATTTGGCCATTCCTTCCAATTAAAATAGGATTATGTGTCCTTGTAAAGAAAGATAAACGAAACAAAGAATAGACTATCTGGTACACAAAAGACAAACAAAGCAGAGAATAGACAAACTGGCTCACAATCATTTTCGCACTTTTACAATCATGCTCAACAAGCATGCGCAGTTTCATTAAACGAACAAATAGTGCATTAAATTAATAAAGTGATGTGGAGGGCTGGATTATTTTAGCTGATTCAATCTTTTAAATTTGTTGAATCTTTATAGCAATAAATAATTATGACTCGGCGCGGAAAATTCTGACGTTTTTGCCTTTTTGGACTCAGTTTTCTGGACTTACATTATTGCAACAAAAAATCAACAATATTTTCTAAAAAATTTCGGGGGGCAGGTACCCCCAATGCCCCCTGGCTATGCCTATGGCTGACTGCATTTGGAACATCGATTGGCTTTGAACCAGGTCTAACTAAAACAGTTGCGCGCACGATGTGAATAAAAGTTGCAGTTTAAATTTATATAATGGTCACAGAAGTGAATGCATTATAAAAAAGCGTCGCTAACAGATGATTTCTTGTTTAAATTTGTTTACAATGAAGAATGAGAAGAATTCGGCACAAATAAAATGATGTAACTAAAGAGCTGAATAATGGAATATGCCTAGACGGGATGCACGATATATTGTGATAATAGGAAATATTAACAGACTCGCTATTTGACATTTTACGGTCGATTATATCAAATCACATTTACATTGTGATTCAGTCGCACTTTAGAAGCAATATGTTTCTAGGTTTCTAATTCAATTCTTAGCACATATTGCATAACTGCAGTGCTAATTTTAAATTTTATATTAGGGGATTCGGGTACCCGGGTATACCCGGGTACCCGTCGGGTACCCGGGTAGTAAACTTATTTTCTACCCGGGTATACCCGGGTACTCAGGTACTCGGGTACCCGTTCGGGTACCCGCGTGCAGCTCTAGGAGCAAGGCGAAAATAATGGCGTTTTTGAGTGTTCTCGGCTTGTTCTCGTGGGCAGCACCAAACTTCTGGGGGTGCAAGATTTTTAGAGGTCAAAAAATGGTCTTTAAAATGGTGGTATGGCGAGAAAACACCATTTTTCAACGTTTCTCATCGAGCACCATCCATTGACATGAAAAAATTGTGAAAAAAAAACAAAAAAACAAATTTCAAAAATTAAATTCTGGGAGGGTATTTTCTAAGGGGTATCCGGCCTTCTGGGGGCGCATACCCCCTAACCTCCCACCCCACGTGTGCTCTACACCATATAAAGAAAACTTTCAAAAAAATTGTTTTACCTTTTTTATTTCTTACAAAATGCCTACTACTCAAACTTTCAAAACGACTGATTTCCCGTCATCCAGTTCGTATGCTTGACTGATCAATTGCCTAATCTATCGTTGTGCACAAATTTCGATTCCATCTTTTGAGCTATAAGGCTATTTGGAAGATGAACATAACACAAAAACAATCGATTTGACGCAAAGCGTCGTAAAATTCTGGGATATTTATCCTAGTTGAAACATTGTTAAAATCTGTTTTCACCGTCAGCTAGGCGCAGTTTAAGTCTTTAACTTTTTCTTTTTGGAACTCGAGTGAAAATTAAAAATTTCATTTCAACGTACCTTGAAATTGACCCGCCTGCATGTTGAGATGTGATTTATTACTAGAGACTGGAGTTTTAGGTGCTAGGACCTGAAAGCTCTATTTTGTGAAGGTATTTCACAGTTTGAGCCTGTTTTGCACCTTATTTGACTCTGAAAACGGCCATACTTCTCACTTATTATCGACTGTTTGCACCTTATTGGCCGATGCTTTGCACCTATTTGGCCCACTTTTTTGCACCTAAAAATCCGGTCCCTATTTATTACATTGAGGTAATGCTCATCCTAAACTATTCTTTTCTTGAAGCTTAAATGATCTAATGCAAAGCTTTCAAGCTGCTATCAAATTGGATTGTAGCTGTTTGTAATCAATGATGAATCAGTCTTTGTGCACGATGAAAAGTCATACGGGTGCGTAACTAAATGTAAAATTGCAAAATTTTGTTTTTTTTCTAAATTCTTCGAAATTTTTCTTTAATTCTCAAGTTTTAAATGTTGCATTATTACGTATGTATTTTCTGGCTGAAATACATAGTTGAATTGTTTGAAATTTTGAATGCTAAATAAATATTTAGAATAAAAATTTTAAAAACTATTTATAATATTTTTCTTATTTTACTATTATATATGTACCTATATGTAACAATAGGTACTTGATAAAATTTAATAATTTAAAATGACGCCCGAATAAAGCAAAACAAATGTTTATAGTTAAGGAAGCTCTAATTAATAATGAGGTTTATGAAAATTTGAATTGTTTTAAGTTCTTACATATTCAAGGCTTCCATAATTGATAGTAGAAAATTCGGACACTATTTCTTACTTGTAAAGTTAATATGACGAAACTTGAACATTTAAAAATCCTTAAGCACTTTTCGGCCTATGTTATAGCACATGGCATCGTCGTATGTTTTGTATTGCTTTGTTAAAACATCCGATGACGTCCTACGTTATAACATGGTATAGCGATTTTTAGCAAAACTTAAGGTCTCTTGGACAATAGATTAATTAAGCGTTCAAATATCATCACGAGAATTCCCTATATATACATATCATAGATGCACAGGGTCAGGGTCGACACGGCAGGGGAGGGAGGGGCTTATATGCCGAAATTTAAAACAGTAAATTTAGTGTTCACTATTTTTTGTTTGTCAAACGACGAAAATGGTCAAAATAGCCTATAAAACGTTTTTTTCCTTAGTGATAACACATTCTAAAAGCATTATTAGTCCATTTTGGCTGCATTATATCGTTTTTAACACTAAAAATATAGAACCTGATCTATAAGAAGAGAAATTTTGGTTTTTTAAATTATTTTGACAAAATTTTGTTCAAAATAAAAAATTGGGCAGCCGGTATAAATGGTAAGACCTGCCTTCATCGATGTAAAAAAGTAAATTTAATGTTTACGATTTTTTGCTGTTTAAACGACGACAGTGGTCAAAATAGCCTACAAAACGCTTTCTCGTGGTGATATCGCATTTTAAAAGCATTTTTAGTCCCTGTTTACTGCATTATATCGTTTTTAATATTTAAAAATAGAGATATTGATCAGTTTTGGGCGCTTTTTTGACGAGCCATTTTGCTGAATTTTATTAGATCGACTTCTAACTACACATTGGCCTGGGGGTTTGGAGGCGTATGCACCCCCCACCCCGATAAACCAAAATATCCCCCAGAAACCAGAATACCCCCCAGAATTCAATTTTTGAAATTTTTTTCCGTTTTTTTCGCAATTTTTGATGCCAATGGATAGTAGTGCTTGATGAAAAACGTTGAAAAATGGTGTTTTTTTAGCCATACCATCATTTTTAAGGCCATTTTTTGACCATTGAAAAATCTTGCACCCCCCAGAATTTTGGTGCTGCCCACGTATGCTTCTAACTACTTGCTCGTAGTATTAAAATAAAATATGTTTCTCGAATCACTACTCTATTTAGTATGTTCTTTTCAGAAGCTTGATCATTTTTTTGAATATAATCGTTTAAAATTGCATTGTTGCTTAAGCGATTCTTTCTATGCTGCTGAATATGACCAAGAAATGGACGAGTTTGTTGATTTTAAAAAAGTGGCTTTGACGAAAATACGGAGTATAGAAATTGGACCTATGCTATTGATTTCTAACGTGCTGAAGTATCAAAAAGCGTCAAAACTTCCATTCATAAGGCTTGTTTATGAAAACGATTTTGGGGAGAAAGATTTCTTCGTTTGGAGATCCGCAGGTATTCTATCATACATAGATGAATTAAAGAAGCGGTGTTTAACACTTCACCTCCATTGAGTCAAAATAAATGGAGAAAGAATGATTCTGCTTCAAAAATCATTTTCATAAATTTTCCTATAGTCTAGTCCATAGGTGGGCAGCACCGAAATTCTGGGGGAGGGGTGAAAAAATTTTCAAAGGTCAAAAAATGGTCTCAAAAGTGGTCGTAATGGCGGAAAAAACACCATTTTTCGACGTTTCTCATCGAGCACTATCCAATGGCATCAAAAAAATCGCTAAAAAAGCAAAAAAAACTTTTCGAAATTTGAATTCTGGGGAAGGGGTATTTTGATTTCATGGGGGAGTATTTCAACTTCTGGGGGCGTGCATACCCCCAAACCCCCACGCTCACGTGTGGTCTAGTCCATATTTCCGCTCTGTGTATGCGTGACATTTTCTTGGCATTCAACTACATACGTAAATTTTTTGACAAAACTATCAGCAAGTATGTAAATTTTCGCTTGCCGGCTTAAAAATTCTTATTACTGTATTAATTTCTACTACATAGATCACTTCTTAAGCTGCCAGAGCGGCTGGTGGATTAAACTTCTTGTCGATGTTTAATCTGGCTCTGCAGGCCCGTATCCAGGATGCGGCTACTGGGGGGGGGCAAAATGAATTGGTTAATCTCTCGGAAATATCGTAGGGATAGCTCGTAAAAACCGCATTTTGCGACGTTTTTCAGTATGTTTTATCCGGTAAGCTCACAAAACTTGTACTTTCGAACAAAAATTTCTGTTTTCTTCATAGACTGTGAAAAATGCCATTTTTTGGTCGCACTCGTACATGTAAGACGGGAGTGGGGTCCCCGCCCGAAGTCGGTCGTCCCATCTCCCTTCAAAATCATAAAAGTTTTGACCCCCTTCCCTTTGATTTTTAGAAAAAATCGAATTTTTAGGCCTTTTTTGGCATTTTTTGGCCACTTTTGGCTAAAAATTGGAGGTCCTCCCTCCCGCCTCTCTCTAACAATGCCGGGGACACCCTCCCAAAATTTTGAGCCATTGCATGTATGGTCGCACTTGTGGCAAAACTGTAGAAAATACTTTATTATGGCATGAAGCGCCGAAAATTTTGTAAAAAAATTGAAAAAAATATTTAAAAAATTGCAAATTTCTTATCTTTCTATGCTATATCTTACCTGTCAAATTTATTTACAGCCAAGAGGAATGGCCGCCCCCTCAAATACGGCCCTGGCTCTGCGTATATATACGCAGCAGTTGGCGCACCTAGCAAACTTTTGCAGTAACCTGAACCCTGGCTTCTGCTACAGTAAAAAAAGACTTTTTAAGCCCTAAAGCGAAAATGGGCCGTTTGGAATATAACAGACTAGGATACGATTTTCAAACCATGACTGTCGGTATTTGTAGTCTCGCCCACGTTATATCTTTGTTCTGCCTATGCGCATTATTAACAATTCGTCTAAAGATTTTTGAAATGTCGATTTGCGATATTTATTAAAAGACTATTGATTAAAATATCACTTTACAATATTCATTAGATGATTATCAAGAATAGTATTTCAGGAGTTTATTTCTCGTTAGTCAGTTCTTTTCTACATATTCGTCGAGAAAATCCATTTTTAAATAAAAGACGCTTGTTTAGTGAGAAAATCGTTACTTTTTATTTTCTAAGTATTTTTTCGATTTTGACGTACTTTCGTAATTGTTTGCTTTGGATTAGGATGGGTAAACAACGTTTAAAATGGATCTCTGTACGTTTTTACTATGTAAATCAATACCGTATATGGGCACACAAAACTTTCCAGGTTTAACTGACTCGAGCCTACTTGCTCGGTTGGTTGGCCGAAGTGTATTGTTTTTCCTCAGTTGTTTACACGCTTTAATTTTACTTTACAAATTTACAGTAAGAGCGACTTTGTAATCTTTGCACGTGATTACTTTTCAACCATGCAAATAAGATCAATGAATTGCGGAGATTCCGTTTGTCATCAGACACAACAAACCTAAGCTGAAGTCGTCGGTGTGTACTTAAAAACTCGGAAGTTTTTTGCGTTTTGCGTACTTAGTCAGACTTTGCCCTGTCTGGTTGCTTTATGTTAAAGGTCAACTCAGTTGAAGATCAGTTGACGACCCTATATAACCATACCTGGGTGTGGGGGTTCGAGGGGGTATGCACCCCCAAAAAAATCAAAATACCCTCCTTATAAATCAAAATCCCCCTCAGAATTCAGTTTTTGAAATTTTTTTGTTTTTTTTCGCAATTTTTTGATGCCAATGGATAGTGCTCGTTGAGGAACGTTCAAAAATGGTGTTTTTTCGCCATACCACCATTTTCAAGGCCACTTCTTGACCTTTGAAAAAATCTTGCACCCCCCCCCCCCAAAAAAAAAACTTTGGTGCTGCCCACCTATGCCTATAACCATGTATGGTCAATACCAAAAAATAACTGAAGGCGCTAAGGATATATCAAAAACGAGGTCGACGGTCTCCCATTTTCCCAACATGAACTTTCGCTTATTTGATTTAGTTTTAGTGGTACATTACTTTTTCAGGCATTTCGAAGCTCTTCTAATGTTTCCAATCAAAAATTTTGAGGTCGTTGGTTAGGTAATCAACCATACCCGCTTAGATTCGGCCTTTCTTAGAATTTTAAGATGTTATTAGTATTTAGTGCGATTCTTAAATATTTTTTAAAGTGAGACATGCTCGAAATATTCCCGTCATTAGAAATCTAGAATTTAGGAGACGGTTCCTAAAAGCGCTACGTACGCGTCTGTGGAGTCGACTGCAGCTAAAATTATAACTTTTGATCTAAAATTAGTTGAGAAACGTAAGTCCTTTGCCGAAAACCGAAGACATTGAATACCTAATCGAAAAACTTTGGAAAAAAGTTGTTTAATCAATTTTTCCAGAAAATTGGTGAAAATGTTCATTTTTAGCAACTAATATCAGGTGGGGTGGATGGGGGACGTGATTTTATAAAATTGAAATAGCTACAGTCTTAGATTTGTTATTTTTATTGTCACTTGTGGTTAGACGGTTGTAAATTTTTATAGTCCAATAGAGTATGCATATGTTTTCTACTGTTACGTGGGCAGCAAGAAAATTCTAGGGGGTCAGGATCATAGGTGGGCAGCAACGAAATTCTGGGTGGGGGGGGGGGGTGAAAAAATTTTTAAAGGTCAAAAAATGATCTTAAAAATGATCGTATGGCGAAAAAAACACCCTTCGACGTTTCTCATCAAGCTCTATCCAATGGCATCAAAAAATTGCTAAAAAAGCAAAAAAAATTTTTTCTGGGGGGTATTTTGATTTCTGGGGGTATTTCAACTTCTGGGGGTGCATACCCCCCAAACCCCCCCACGCCCATGTGTGGTCAGGATCAGATGTGTTCTTGGGGGAGGGGGTTTTAACCCATCCCTAGAATGTCAACTGATCCCTTTCGAAATGGCTGCGACTCCCCCCAGAATTGTGCATTTCTCGTGAAGTTTGTAAAAGTTGCAAAAATTGTGCTTTTTAAGCGTTTTTAGCTCATTTTTGGCTCAAAAATCTAAAATTTTCGGCGCCTCGCGCCATACACACATTTTTCAACTTTGTTCGATTTAATCTTTTTCAAATTTTTTCGGAAATTTTTTACGTTTTATGTTCTAGAAAGAACGAGAATTGTCTGGAACGTCAGAAAACAGTGTTTTTGACAAGTACCCTTCGTTTTTAGTCCAAAAGAGGTACATTTTAAAAGTTTTCCGGGCCTAACCCCCCAAAATTCTAATGCTGTATATACATGATCAGGCCGGGTAAACTTGCCATAAATGTTACTAAAAATAGAATTCTGGGGGTCTACAGTAATCTGGGGGTTCAGCTTCTGGGGGTAAAGGCCCCCCACGCTCATATGTGATCAGCACCAGCACACGAGGGCATGGGGGTTAAGAGACGTTCAAAACCAAAAAACTGGCAAATCTTCTCAAATAATATTTCCGTTTTTCACGATTATTAATGTGAACTTGATAGAGTCGTCGAAAAACTCGTTTTTTCTGCCATAAATTTTTTGCACTCCGGATAACACGCATAACTTTTGGAATGAGGGTAAAAATTATATACATATCATAGCTGGGCAGCACCGAAATTCTGGGGGGGTGAAAAAATTTTCAAAGGTCAAAAAATGGTCTTAAAAGTGGTCGTATGGCGAAAAGAACACAATTTTTCGACGTTTCTCATCGAGAGCTATCCCCCCACGCCCATTTGTGATACATATGCGACATGCGTACGCACATGTTTAAGGGAGGCGAATTTTCAACAATTTGATACTATCAGTCGCGACCAAGGAACAATATAGCGAGTATAGCGGCGCGATTTTTGATCAATTCGTAAATGCTCTTGCTTTAAACGGATTAGATTCGAGGGTAATGATAAATCGATTCGCTAAATTGCGCTACCAAAAAGGGCGCGGTTCGCCCAGAATTTCGAAGAAACAAGCGCAGAAGGCGATTTTAACAAGTGAAACGCTTCATTTTGGCGCTAAACATTCTACGCCGTCAGAATTGGAACGAGAAAATACTATTGAAAACGAACAAGCAAAATCTACAGACTTTACATTTTCAGACGAATCCGCCGAGGCGGACAATCAATCGACTTATGCTGAAAAAGGCAGCGATCTTACAGCAGCTTTAGGCGCTAAATTGCCAGTCAGCCCAGTTTCCGTTGGCGGCAAGTACGAGCTACGATGTTCGCATAGTGAGAACGCTTTATCGTCATTTACAAATCTCCCTAATATTCGCTCCGACCTCCCTGTGACGTCATCCGACCAATCGGCGTCCAGCGCCGCCGATGTCCAATTATTATTCGACTTACCGGCGATTGAAGCGCCGTCTTGTCCCGTTGAGCCGTCAATCCGGCTATCTATGAGTACTGATGCTTTAGAAACGCTCGATTCTAGTGAAATCATTAATAAGCCGGATGCACGTGGCGATACATCGGTCGGTTTTGTGCATAACAATAGAATGCGATATGGTTTATCGTACGGTTGTGATAACGGGAAGAGTAGATTGCCCGACGGTAAGCGAATTTTGCGCTCGATTGGGCGGCAGGTGAAAACGTTGGGTGTCGGAAGTGGGGCTAAATTTCGGCAGTTGGCCAAAAGTAGACTGAAAAATATAGAAGAGGCGGCGGTCGGACGTTCTAAAGGTATAGTAAAGCAGAGGCCTTTTCAACAATACAACGAAAGGATTAAGAAGAGTAGAACGAAATTCATTTTACTGTAACTTCGAAGCGTATATGTATGCGTATAGCGCGTCAGAGGCATAGGTGGGCAGCACCTAAATTCTGGGGGTGTGCATGATTTTTCAAAGGTAAAAAAATGTTTTAAAAATGGCGGTATAGCGAAAAAACAACGTTTCTCATCGATAACTATCCATTGGCATCGAAAAATTGCAAAAAAACAAGAGAAGTTTTAAAAATTTAATTTGGGGGGTATTCGGCCTTCTGAAGGGTGCATACCCCGAACCCCTTCTTCCACGCCCACGTGTGGTCAGAGGTTATAAGATGGAGGTAATTCCGAAATAATTCACCTTTGGAAAGCTTAGCTTTCCCCTATCATGTAGTATACGTTTTCTTTGAAGAATTTTCATAGGTATTAGCGCAATCAAAAGTTTTCAGATAATAAGGCACCTCTAATACTATTCAAGCATTTTTAACGTTTGTCTTATTGATTTTGATGCGCTATATCCATTTTGACGGGTTAAATTTAATTTCGCATACTCTAAGATTTCGTTTTTTGAACATACATATAAAGTGCATAACAGCTGATTTATTTTGACTATAAGCACTTTTTTTATTTGAACGGGACAACGATTTTGAGATTCGTACCGAGATTTTAGGAGCGATTTTTGTACACTTTTGTACACAAAGTATAGACAGTTTCTGGCCGATTTCCGATTTTTTTTCTTCAAAAATCAAAGTTTTTGTACAAAAAAACTGACTAAAATATTAAAACTTAAAAGCCTCAATCTAATACTTAGCCAGAAGAAATTCCTAACCTTTCCCTTTCTTTTACCTTTTACTTAACTGTAATTCGAGGCATGCGAGGGATTTTCAGGCTAGTGCAAAGATTTTACGCATCTTCGACAAAAGTTCTATTATTTTGTGATGACTCCAGGCATGCACTTTTACTTGGCAAATTCTTTACACTTCAAATCAGTTTCTGTAAACTCCGTTTTTTAGCTTCAGATAAGTTCATGAGCCTTGTGTAGTCTTATTTGTTGCAGTACGGCATATTATATGCACAGCGTGAAAATCGCTTAAGAAGTTAGCACCTTATATATGTGGGCATATGCATTTGGGGACTGGGTTTTGTTGACCCACTGCAATTCACAAAATACGCGACTCGAAAGTAACTCGTGCTTAAGAAAAATTTTCGGTCAAGATTGTTGAGTGAATTAAAATTGTAATCATACATGCACAGCATCGGAATTTCAGGGGGTAAAATTATAAAGTGCCTTTTTGGGTCCGAAAATGATAGGTACGCGTCAAAATGATTGTCAGTGTTTCTGACGATGCTTCATCTTTCTAGAGCATAAAAACATAAAAAACGTTCGGAAGAAAATCAAAAAAAGTCGTAACAAATCGAACAAAGTATAATCAAAACATGAGTATTATGGCGCGAGGCGCTGAAAATTTGGCAAATAGATAGCTAAAAACGCTTAGAAAAGCATCTTTTCTGCAAATTTTTAGAAAATTTTTGGAAATTTTCAAAAAATCGCCAATTCTGAGGGGGTGAAAAAATTTTTGCGATGGCTGAAAACCCCCCAAACTCCCCAAGATCATGTATGGCTGTAATTATTTTCAAACAGAAGAGGCTAGTCAGTCGCTTCAGCTAGCTGGCTTCACCTTCTGTTGTTGCTTTCATGACCAAAGTAACTCGTATTGCAATGGTTGTCGTGCTCGCCTTTCTGGCAAACCAGGATTTCAAAATTTACTTTTTGGTTCTTGTCAAATATATTTTTTCTATCCAATCAGTTCAGTTATTTTGAATTAATAGATAGGCTAAGGTTTGCTTTATTTAAAATAATTTAATAAATTTTTGGCTACAAAATAAAATAATTTAATAAATTTTCGGCCACAAAATACATTGGAATGCCATTGGAATCTTGCACTTAGTTGTTGATGAAATACAGGTTGGATTAAGTCTTATTTTAAGAGAAATCCTAATGCAATTCACACACACAGTCTAACTTATACGTGGGCAGCACTAAAATTCTGGGGGTGCAAGATTTTTCAAAGGTCAAAAAATGCCCTAAAAAGTGGTATGGCGAAACACACCATTTTTTAACGTTTCTCATCAAGCACTATCCCTTGGCATCAAAAAATTGCGAGCAAAAAAACCAAAAAATTGCAAAAATTGTATTCTGGGGGTATTTTGGTTTCTTGGGGGGTGCATACCCCCTACGCCCAGGTGTGCTCAACCTATAGTGCGCATTTCTATTTAAGAAAAGCCTATATTTAGCCATAAATATACATTTAAAAAATGCCTAGGATAATGATTTTCCGAAGATATTTAACGTACCTATACAAATTAAACGGTGCTTTAAAAACTCTTATACCGAAGGTAGCGTGTTATAAGAGCCATTCAAGTAAAAGGTTATGCTTTTCTGATAGATGGTTGTCCTAAGTCCGCCTTAAAGTCGAGAAGAAATCAATACATGGAAGACATATCCCAGTTTTTGTTCAAAAAACAGTTTTTTGTCGATGTTGCAAAACTTAGAATACTATTCGGGCTCAGGAGCAAATTAAACTGAATTAGTATTAATATGTACACGCGAGAAATAAAGGCATGTTAAGAATTGAGATTTGTTGTTCATTTTCATTTTATAAGATTATTCCTGTCTTTGTAATCGAATTATCAAGATTGAATGTTGTTTGTAGTGGACTTTTTATCACGCTGAAGCGTTTTATTTGCGGTTATGTCCGCGAGTATATTAATTATTTCGCGATTTTTTATAGACGATATTGCGGACGAATGCGAGCGAATTGCATTCGTTCGATTGTATTTAAATTCAGTTCAAAATAAGGTCATTCGCACGTATCTTCTTTCATGTTTTCTGTCTTCTGAGGTTCGGGAGTTTCATACCTCTGGCAACCACACATGGGCGTGGGGGTTTGGGGGGTATGCACCCCCCCCAGAAGTTGAAATACCCCCAGAAATCGAAATACCCCCCAGAATTTAAATTTTGAAAATTTTTCTTGCTTTTTTAGCGATTTTTTGATGCCATTGGATAGTGCTTGACGAGAAACGTCGAAAAATGGTGTTTTTTTCGTCATACGACCACTTTTAAGACCATTTTTTGACCTTTGAAAATTTCTTCACCCCCCAGAATTTCGGTGCTGCCCACCTATGCTGGCAACTGTGAGATTGCGTTACGATTCATTAGATCAAGACCTTTAGCTTTTTGAGACTCTCGGTTCTTTTGCAATTTTGTGATAATACTGTATAGATTTGTTGTCCCTTTTTCGACCATTAAAGAATTACTTCCCATAGAGTTTTTATTTCTTATCATCACCAGATTTTGTATTTATTTCGTATTTCGTGTTTATATTATTTTACGCTTCGCATTATTATTTTTATGTTCGTTTGTATCTCATTTTATCCGATTTTTCATGTATCTGATGTATTTTTATTATTCTTCGTGAGTATTGGCATACCAAATTTGGAATTTCTCTCTTATCACCGTATATCTGCTTTGTACCTAACAAACTAAAACATTGTTTTTTCCGGTGTCAGCAAGAATAAAATTGTTAATTTCGGATTTTTGAACATTCTAATCTCAAAGAGATTTTTTTGAATTAGCGTGTTTTTGTATACCCGGTGTCTGTTTCCATACTTATTATTGTAATGTATGTGCCGCAATTATAGCCATTCTAGCGTACATGACGTTTTAGCAATCGATGTTCTTTGTATCTACATTGAATTAATTGATTCTTAGCCAAACTCAGTTGAAACCTGTATTTATTGTCGCATACTAGAGCACCCTAAGCACTAACGTATTTCTCTGCTTTTTTAATTAGCCGTTGACAAATACTTTCAAATTTGGTGCTAAACGCATCGCTGAGGATAAAATTTTAGAACTCTGAAAGCATAGAAGCATATTTAAGATTTTGTTCTTTTGTTGCTAGTGATCTAAATATTGCAACTTCTGTGCATAGCTATGCGTACCTATAAATAAATCTGGACTGCTTCCCTTTTGTTGCTTTGGGTAGTGGTCACACATGGGCGTGGGGGTTTGGGGGTATGCACCCCTAGAAGTTGAAATACCCCCCAGAAATCAAAATACCCCCAGAATTTAAATTTTGAAATTTTTTTCTGCTTTTTCAGCGATTTTTTGATGCCATTGGATAGTGCTTGATGAGCAACGTCGAAAAATGGTGTTTTTTTGTCATACGACCGTTTTTAAGACCATTTTTTGACCTTTGAAAATTTTTTCACCCCCCCCAGAATTTTGGTGCTGCCCACCTATGGTAGTGGTGCATTGATTGTTTGGATGATAGGTACGGGCAAACTACGTGATTTGACCACGCATGAGTGTGGGGATAGGATGGAACTATGCATGGGAACCGGGCAACAACCGAAATCTGGGGTCCTGATCACACGTGGGCAGGGGGGTTGAGGGTATGCACTCCCCCCCAGAAGGCCGCATAACCCCTTAGAAACCAAAAACCCCTTCCGGAATTCAATTAATTTTTTTGTTTTTTTTTCACAATTTTTTTGATGCCAATGGATTGTGCTCGATAAGAAACGTCGAAAAATGATGTTTTTTCGCCATACCACCATTTTTAAGACCATTTTTTATCTTTGAAATTGCAACCCCTAGGATTTTTACGCAGCCCACATATGGTTTTGATGGCGTAAAACTGGCAAAAATCCATAAAACATACCAAAAATTTAATTCTGGAGGGCTCTATCGATTTTCGGGGGTCTGCCAGATTCTTTTTTGTTCACCTTTCGTAATATACATATAGAAATGATGTGTGGAGATATTTTGTCATGGGTGTCGTTTTGTCATAGGGACTTTTTGCGGACCTGGACCTTTTGAACTATTTCCTCGCCACCGTTTTTCAGCCATCCATAATAGCTGCAGTAACGAAACTTGACATTGATAAAAAACCACATCTTATGAATTCTTGTCTTTAATTTTTTTGTGTAGAAGTCAATAAAGATTGTTAACATTCATACCTAAAATTTGATTACTGTATCTTTATTTCGTCTCTCAAAAACGGTGGCGGGGAAATTGTTCAAAAGGTCCCACCCTCCCATGTGATTGGAAGTTGCGGGGAGTAATTTAGATTCCTTTCATCTATATCCCCACCACCATGCCCGTGTCGTCTATTTTGGACCTGCAGAACCTGAGAACGTCAAAGGATGGTGTTTTTTTGCTCCTATTATCAGTTTATTTGAACTTCGAAAATTTTAGACCTTCAGAATTTACGTACTGTCCATTCATGTATATTTAGGTATGTACGTGCATAGTGCCTAGTACATAGTCCGCCACACACGTGCCGAATACCCCTCCCCCATTTTTTGTTTTTTTTCGCAATTTGTTATGCCAATGGATAGTGCTCGATGAGAAACCTTGAAAAATTGTGTTTTTTCGCTATTCCACCTTTTTTGACCTTTGAAAAATCTTGCTCATCTTACCCCCAGAATTATGGTGCTGCCCACCTATGGTCCACCTTCATCCCTTTAACTGCGGCAAGAAAACGTTTTTAGCAAATATTGCATGTAACAGTTTGTTATATGAATGTTAACGCTATGGACCTTCAGAATACAATTTCTTCTGATGAGAAATGTCAAAACATGGGTGTTTTACCTACGTTGCACCATCGTTTTTTCCGATTCCTCTCGTATAATTGAATCTTTGAACCCCAACTTCGGCTTTGCTTGTGATGGCCCGTGTCCGCATTATAGATTCTTTCGGAGCAATCTCATCTGACCAGAGGTGGATTTAGATGGGGCAGCCGTTACACATGGGCGTGGGGGTCTGGCTATACTCCTAAAATGCGGTTGACCCTCCCAAAAATCAGTACTCTCAGAATTCAATTTTTGGTGCTATTTTTGGCAATTTCGCCTAATCGGACTCTCCGGAATCAGCCTGCTGTCCATCTAAGACGGCCACAACACGTGGGCGTGGGGGGTGTGCACCCACAGAAGTCCAAATACCCCCCTTCAGAAACAAAAATACCCCCCCATAAGTCCAAATACCCCCCCCCCCTCAGAAACAAAAATACCCCCAGAATTCAATTTTCGATTTTTTTCGCTTTCGCAATTTTTCATGCTTTTTGATAGTCTCGATGAGAAACGTCGAAAAATAGTGTTTTTTCGCCATACCACCGTTTTTAAAACCATTTTTTACCTTCGAAAAATCAGGCACCCCCAGAATTTTGGCGCTGTCCACCTATAGCGGCCGCCCCTGTCATCAAAACATAGTTAAAACAGACGCATATTTTTTAATGGTTTTAGCCATTTTCATCCTGATTTTTCAATTTATTTCGGGGTGGTAGGTAGTCACACCTGGGGGTTGGAGAGGGTATGCACCCCCTCCCTTCCCCCCCCCGAAAAACCAAAATACCTCACCCCCAGAATTCAAATTTTGAAATGTTTTTTGTTTTTTTCTCAATTTTTTGATGCCAATGGATATTGCTCAATGAGAAACGTTGAAAAATGGTGTTTTTTTGCAATATCACCATTTTTAAGGCCCTTTTTTACCTTCAAAAAATCTGCTGCCCACGTATGTTGGTAGTGTAGTACACGTGTTCTGGGGGTTGACCCCCTGAATGGATTCTACTACCGAGATCCGATAAATCTTTCAAACTCGATACACTTCGGCATTGTTGATCTCAGAATGGCTGCTACCCATATGGCTGTGACCAAACGTTGACAAAGGGGTGTTTAAAACTGAAAGATGTTGAAAAACCCCCATAGATAGTGTAGACTCCCTTCTATTTTTAGTAGCATTTTTGGTGATTTCACCCAACCAGACTCACAGAATTTTTCTTGCTGCCCATGTTTGGCTGGGACCATACATGGGAGCGCAGCGACCAAATTCTGGGGGTCCAATGCAGGCACGTACATAGCTGGCCGTCCTATTTTGGGGGGACCAACACCAATTTTCGGGGGGACTAAGCCCAAAAATAGCACAAAATAACGCCTAAAAAGTCCTATTTTGAAATTTGGGGGGATGCGATGCGAACCCCCATTCCACCCAGAGATACGTGCCTGGTCCAATGGGGCAATGTTAGCACCGAAAATTCAATTATAGGGGTCTATCGATTTTTTGGGGACGGGGTTTGCCAGAATTTCGTGGGGATCCAGCCAGACCCCTCTCCACGCCCATGTATGGCTTGGAGGGACCCTTAGAATTATCGATTTTCCGGAAAAAAACCGTATACGAATGTGCTGTTTTTAAGGGTTTTTAGACAACTTTTTACTGATAGTATAAAGTTTTTGGTGCCATATACTCATTTTGACTATATTTTCTTCAGTTACTCGATTTTCTTTGAATTTCTCTTACGTTTTTGTCCATGAAAGAACGAGCATTGTCCGAAACGTCTAAAAGCAATATTTTTGACATCTACCTTTTTACTTAGCCTAAAAAAAGCACTTTTTAAAAACTGGCGCTCCCCCCAGAATTTCCGTGCTGTACATACTTGTATGGGTCGCGTACATAGGTGAGCGGCACTGAAGTTCCGGGAGTGTAAATTTTTTCAAAGGTCAAAAAATGGTGTTATGGTGAAAAATCACGTTTTCAACATTCCTAATCGAGCACTATCCATTGGCATCATCAAATTGCGAAAAAAACTGAATAAAATTTCAAAAATGGAATTCTGGGGAGGAGTAAGTATTTTGGTTTCTGGAGGGGTGCATACTCCCCCACGCTCAGGTATGGTAGCGTACATAGGCAGCAAGAAAATTCTGAGGATTTGGTGCATACGTGGGCAGCAAGAAAATTCTGGGGGGGGGGGTGCAAGATTTTTTGAAGGTCGAAAAATGGCCTTAAAAATGGTGGTATGGCGAAAAAAACACCATTTTTCGACGTTTCTCATCAAGCACTATCCATTGGCATCAAAAAATTGCGAAAAAACGAAACAATTTCCAAAAATTGAATTCTGGGTGGGGTATTCTGATTTCTGGGGGTATTTAGGTTTCTGGGGGGTGCATTGCATACACCCACGCCCAGGTGTGGTTTAGTGGTGAAATCGCAAAAAATGCCGCTAAAGTAGAACTCTGGGGCTCTTCAACTTCTGTAGGCTGTGTAAGCCATACATGGGCAGCAAAGCAATTCCGCGGGGAATCGAAGTTGGGTGAAACAAGAGCGTAACCAGCAGCCTCGCGCAGGAAAAATAGGTACCAACCTGTAAGGCGTGGAATGGAAGTGCCTATTTTCCGCTTTGAACTGAGTGGTGATACCGCTAGACCACTTATATTCTATTTCGCATACGTTTGGGCATAAAATTTAAGGATTTTTTCAAATGTGAGCCGACAATTTACAATAATTATATATCAAATCAATGCTATAACCGCAATCTGTTGACTATGTTGGAAATAGTTTTTAAAATTATGCCCAAACTGGTGTGAAACGGACTATAGGGAAGCGACGGCGAAGTTTAAAATGTTAACTACATAGCTTATCGTACAATTAACGACTTTTCCAATCACCATACTGTAAAAAGTCTTAAGAATTTTGAAACAGACTATACCTACGTAGTGTACCAACACATGTAGTTACGGATTTTTTGTTGAACTTTGTTCTGATTCTGATCTAATCGTGTAATTTTGTCTTTTTATGTATAAAAATCGATTTACGGTAGGTGCACGCAACATAGATAACAATGTCATAAAGTGACAGGGTATGGTAAATATCGATTAATTCCATGCATTAAAGAAAATTTCTGGATTAAACAGCTGAAAATCGTCAAGTCAAAACGTAAGATTATGCGAAACGATATATGTAGCTATTGGGTACCTTTGCATGAAATACCTAATTTAAATCGCAAATATAATAGGTACGCGAAATGGCGTGTGTATCCACAATATTTACATGTAAAAAAATCGTTTATGCTACAGAGTGAGCGGCAATAAAGACGATTAAATAAGTAAAAAGTTGTACGAATTAACAGCCAATGCGAGAAAACACTTTTTGCGGCAATTGACAAGGACTAAGCACACATGGGCGTTGGGGGATATGCAACTCCCCTGGAATCCGATAGACCCACAAAAAAATATTTAATTTTATGCAAGTTTTTTTGGTATTTTGCCAATTTTACACCACCCAGACCCCCAGAATTCGGTTGCTGCCCAAGTTCCGATGAACAGGGGTCAAGAAAACAGTCAAAAATTTTTCAAAAATCAAAAAGGCGCCGAAAATTGATGATGGGGCGAAAAAGAACAGTTTACAATTCAGGCACCTTTCTTATTCTGAATGGTATCCTTCAGATTATGCAAGGTCCATATTATAAAATGGGAGCACGGGGACAAATTTGGTAAAACGGGCCAAAATCGCAGAAAAACATGACGAAAGTTCAATTCTAAAGGGTATAAATCTGTGGGGGTTTGGATTGTGAAGGTCTAGACCATACGTGGCAGCACCTAAATTCTGGAGGGCGGGGTGTGTGCATGATTTTTCAGAGGTCGGAAAATGATGGTATGGCGAAAAAACACCATTTTTCAACGTTTCCCATCTAACACTATCCATTGGCATAAAAATTGCGAAAAAACACAAAAAAATTAAAAAATTGAATTCTTGGGGGAGTATTTTGGTTTCTGTGGGAAGAATTCGGCCTTCAGGGGGGTGCATACCTCCAAACAACCCCACCCCACGCCCACATGTAGTCTAGTCTAGACCCCATGTGGGAATGGGGTAGGGAGATTTAGACGATTTTAAACCCCGAGAATAGTCCGACCCTCAAAATTTGATCGACCATAGGATTAAATTTTTGGGCGTTTTTTAGGTTTTTACTAGTTTTACACCATATAGATCCCGAATATTCGGCTGCTGCCCGCGTTCAGTCTAAACTATTACTTCCCAAGCTCACGTGTAGCTCCGATTCTCCAACCGATATGCTTTCATCACAAGTTTTGCTTTACACACAGCTCCGTTTACTAAGAACATATTGTAAACAAAATATACGATTTACACCACCACGTATACTTCGGAAGAGGTTTAAACAAATCAAGATCCAAAATAACTTTCAGAACGTAAGAACGTAGTACCCCAGGATTAAATTTTTCAAAACTTGTCTACGCTTTTCTGGCAACTTTTTGTGCTGATGAATAGAGTTGCCTTTTCGCCAATACCATCAATTTTCGGTGCTTTTTTGACCTTAAGACATTTTCGTACGTACTGCAGATCCTCTAGAATTCAGGCACTGCCCAGTGATTACGATTAACACACATCAAATTATAATCGCACGTTATTGAGCGTGTTGAACCACAAGAAGCTAATCAAAAATGAGGAATGCATGGTCCATTACAGTGGCTTATCACAGCACAAAGGTGAAGGGATGGGTTTAGACCTTCGGTCCCTTGAAATTCTAAATATGCCCTGCAGACCCCAAAAACAAATTTTTAAAATTTTCCCGCTTTTCGCAATTTTTAAGCCGCAAGACCATCAGAACTTGGGTGCTTCTCACACCTGGGCGTGGGGGGTTTGGGGGGTATACCCCCAGAAACCAAAATACCCCCCCAGAATTCAATTTTTGAAAATTTTTTTCGTTTTTTTCGCAATTTTTTGATGCCAATGGATAGTGCTTGATGAGAAACGTCGAAAAATGGTGTTTTTATCGCCATACCACCATTTTTAAGGCAATTTTTCGACCTTCAAAAAATCTTGCACCCCCCCCCCAGAATTTTCTTGCTGCCCACGTATGGTGCTTCTCCATGGCAAAAATGGTATGCAGTCGATAGTGCTAAAGGATTTACTAGTTTACGACGCGAAATCAAGTCAGGCACCATACATGTAAGGGCTCGAAATTTTGGGTGGGGTCCCCCAAGCAATTTTACGGGGGAGGGGGGTAGATGATCTCCAATTTTTGGCCAAAAACGGCCAAGACACACCTAGAAACAAACAAAAAATCGATGTTTCCAAGAATCAGGGTAGGGGTAAAAAATTTTCTGGGTTTGGTGGGATATGGGGATGAACGACAATAGGTGGGCAGCACCGAAATTCTGGGGGATCGCATGATTTTTTAAAGGTCAAAAAATGGTTTTGAAAATGGTGGTATGGGAAACACCATTTTTTAACGTTTCTCATCGAACATTATCCATTGGCATCAAAAAATTGCGAGAAAAACAAAACATTCAAATATTGAATTCTTGGGGGTATTTTGATTTCGGGGGGGGGCATTCGGCTTTCTGGGGATTACATACCCCTAAGCCCCCAAACCCACAGGCCCACGTGTGAAGACGACCGACTCTAGGTGGAATCTCCCATCTCCCGTGTTACATGTACATCAGAAAATGGATGACAATCGAAAATTTTCTTCGAAAGTGCTTGAATTGTCCACAAACTCAACGTAGTCTTGACCATAGGTGGGCAGCACCAAAATTCTGGGGGGAGGGGTGAAAAAATTTCTGGAGGGGGTGAAAAAATTTTTAAAGGTCAAAAAATGGTCTTAAAAGTGGTCGTATGCCGAAAAAACACCATTTTTCGACGTTTCTCATCGAGCACTATCCAATGGCATCAAAAAATTGCTAAAAAAGCAAAAAAAAATTTCTGGGGGGTATTTTGATTTCTGGGGGGGATTTCAACTTCTGGGGGGCTCCATACCCCCCAAACCCCCCACGCCCATGTGTGGTCTTGACCATAGGTGGGCAGCACCAAAATTCTAAGGATTCGCAAGATTCTTCGAAGGTCAAAAAATGGTCTTCAATATGTTGGTATGACGAAGAAACAACATTTTTCAACGTTTCTAATCGAGCATTATCCGTTAGCAATAAAAAATTGCGGAAAAGACAAAAAATTTCAAAAATTGAATTCTGGAGGGGATTATCTTGGTGTCTGGGGGGATGAGTACGCATACCCCCACGCCTGTTTGTGGTCTTGACTATTCTAATATTTTATATCAGTTTTTGAGGCCTACTTAGTTTTATTAAAAATTATTGTTAAACATTTATTCTGATTTTACCAATCCTGACCATAGGTGGGCAGCAAGGAAATTCTGGGGGTGCACGATTATTCAAAAGTCAAAGAATGGCCTTAAAAATGGTGGTATCGCGAAGAAACACCATTTTTCAACGTTTCTTATCAAGCACTATCCATTGGCATCAAGAAATTGCGAAGAAAGAAGAGAAAAAAATTTCAAAACTTGAATTCTGGGGTAGGGGTATTTTCGTTCCTGGGGGTGCATACCCCCCCCTCGCCCAGGTATGGTTGACATTCCAACGCCCACGTATGGAGGACCCCAGACTCGCCAACATTCGCGTGTCTGGCTCGGGGGACCCCGCGCAATTTGATTTCAAATTTTTTGGCCAAATTTTCGAGCCAGTTGTTCGGGATCCACACCATTTAACCGCATCCCAAATTTTTGAGCCCAATTTTTTGAAAATTTACAAACTCGATATCTCGACCATACGTGGGCAGCGAGAAAATTCTGGGGGGTGCAAGATTTTTTTGAAGGTCGAAAAATGGCCTTAAAAATAGTGGTATGGCGATAAAAACACCATTTTTCGACGTTTCTCATCAAGCACTATCCATTGGCATCAAAAAATTGCGGAAAAAACGAAAAAAATTTTCAAAAATTGAATTCTGGGGGGGGTATTTTGATTTCTGGGGGGGGTATTTTGGTTTCTGGGGGGGTGCATACCCCCCCCACGCCCAGGTGTGATCTCGACCCACCGGCGGTAAGGATTCCCAAATTTGTTAAAGTATTAAAATGTAAAATAATTCCAAAAACAAAACTTAAATATTGATCGTTTTGACAGATCCCTTGCGCAACGGTTCGCCCAAATTCGGCGCCTGATTGGTCGGCTTGTCGAGCAACTTGCGCATCTCCTGCCTCAATTTGGCCAAAATGGCCATATTGGGCTCGAGCGGGTTGTTCGGGTGGGCCAGAGGGCCACCCTTACTACTATTCTGCTTATGCTGATTATTCAGCTGCTGCTGCTGAGTTTGCAGCCGAATTACGCTGTCCTTCTGGTGGCGGTCTTGCTGCAACTTCAGCTGGGCCCCGTAACCGTACAACCGAACCAATTCGCCCCAGCTGTTCACCTGGGGCTGCAATTTTTGCAGCATGAGTTGAGCCGCCTTTTGCTTGCCTTCTCTTTTATTCGAACACATCACCTTAACTTCGTGTTTTCCGCCGCCGACGCGCATCGTAAACTCGTGCTTTTGATGTCTCACGCGTTCTATTTTCATGTCTATCGTCGTATCGCCGAACGCCGAATTTCTTTTCAAGCATTCCTTTACACAAAGCGATAAAGTGTAAGGTGATATTAGGTGGATCATCACGTTACTCATATATGATCGAGAGGGGTTAGCATCACACGTGGGCGTGGGGAGGTTTGGGGGTGTGCATCCCCCAGAAATCAAAATACCCTCCCAAAATTCAATTTAAAATTTTTTTTGCTTTTTTAGCGATTTTTTGATGCCATTGGATAGTGCTAAATGAGAAACGTCGAAAAATTGTGTTTTTTTGCCATACGACCACTTTTAAGACCATTTTTTTACCTTTGAAAACTTTTTCACTCCACCCCTCCCGCGGAATTTCGGTGCTGCCCACCTATGGTTAGCATAGGGTGGGCGGCACCAAAATTCTGGGGAGTGCAAGATTTTTCGAATGTCAAAAATGGCCTAAAAAATGGTGGTAAGGCTAAAAAACACCATTTTTCAACGTTTCTCATCGAGCACTATCCATTGGTATCAAAAAATTGCGAAAAAACTAGAAAAATTCAAAAATTGAATTCCGGGGGGGGGGGTATTTTGGGCTTTCGGAGGGGGTTCGCATACCCCCCCAACCCCAGGTGTGGTTTAGGTGAGGGAATAATCTTTCACCCTCGCCCGGCATAGTTGCGCAGGATTAGGCTCGGCAGGGGGTGAAATCCACACATGGGCGTGGGGGGTTTGGGGAGTATGCACCCCCAGAAGTTGAAATACCCCCCCCCAGAAATCAAAATACCCCCCAGAATTCATATTTTGGAAATTTTTTTGCCTTTTTGGCGATTTTTTGATGCCATTGGATAGTGCTCGATGAGAAACGTCGAAAAATAGTGTTTTTCTCGCCATACAACCACTTTAAAGACCATTTTTTGACCTTTGAAAAATTTTCCACCCCCCCCAGAATTTCGGTGCTGCCCACCTATGGTGAAATCCCAGAAATCCAAAATGGTAAATTCAGCGTTCACGGTTTTTTTGCTGTTTAATCGACCAAAATGGTCAAAATAACCTCTAAAACGTTGCTTTCGCGTTAATATCGCACTATTAGTCCATTTTGACTGCATTATACCGCTTTTAGTACTATAAGATACAGAAATTGATCAATTTCGGGCGCTTTTCATGTGAAACGTACATAAAAATACTAATCTGGCGCCAAGCGCCGAAAATTTTGACATTTTTACTACTTTTGACCTCAAAAAATGATGCAAAAAACGTCCCGTCGGCTCAGAATCGCCGGACAGTACCTGTCTGGCTGACCCCTCAGCGGGGGGTAATACCATACGTGGGCAGCAAAAAAAATTCTGGGGGGGGGGGTGCAAGATTTTTTGAAAGTCAAAAAATGGCCTTAAAAATGGTGGTAGGGCAATAAAAACACCATTTTTCGACATTTCTCATCAAGCACTATCCATTGGCATCAAAAAATTGCGAAAAAAACGAAAAAAATTTTTCAAAAATTGAATTCTGGGGGGTATTTTGATTTCTGGGGGTGGGGGTATTTTGGTTTCTGGGGGGAGGGGTGCATACCCCCCCAAACCCTCCACGCCCAGGTGTGGGTGATACCCCTCTCACCCCCGCCCCCTAAGCGCATGTATGCCCCAGAATTTTTTAAATGTTTTTATGCTCCAGAAAGATAGAGCATCGTCAGAAACGCCGAAAACAATGTTTTTGACGCGTACCACCCACCCTTCTTGGGCCTAAAAAGGCACTTTAAAAATTATACTATTTGCCCCAGAATTCCCATGCTGCGCATGTCTGGTTACACACATGGGCGTGGGGAGGGGTTTGGGGGTACGCACCCCCCAGAATTTGAAGTACCCCCAGAATTCAAATTTTGAAATTTTTTTTGCTTTTTTAGCGATTTTTTGATGTCATTGGATAGTGCTCGATGAGAAACGTCGAAAAATTGTGTTTTTTTGCCATACGACCACTTTTAAGACCATTTTTGACCTTTGAAAATTTTTCCACCCCCCCCCCCAGAATTTCGGTGCTGCCTACCTATGGTTTCCACTGCTTCTACTACAGCTTATACTAAGTATTTACAATACATGATCCTAGAAGCGTGCCAGAAATTTTAACTTTCCCGAAAAAAAGTCGCAGAAAAGATGCCATTTTAAGCGTTTTTAGCCATCTTTAGGTGCAAAAACGTTCGCAATATACACATTTTTACAATGTTTTTCAATTTACTCGTTAATTTGGATATTTCGACATTTATTTTTTTTGTGCTGCGTTTATTCCGAATAAAGTATTAGTAAAAGTACTAAACCAACTGTGTAAACCTCATTGCAAGTTTAAATGGCACACATTGTTGTACTAAATTGTTTGTAGTCTTGAACTTTGGGCCAAGCCTGTGCATATATGCATACACGTATCTTAATGATAAGTACTGATAATAAAAAACAGTAGAATAATAATAAAAATAATAAGTAATAATTAAGATTTATATTAATAAGTTTTCTAATTTGTTTAAAACTTACTCGCTAAAATGCTTGAAAACGACCAAAGTCCGAAAAGTAGCGGATCTAAGATTTTTCTTGGAAGGGCGGTACGCCAACTTTTCCAAAAACAGCAAAAATTGTTTAAAAAGTTTGCCCTTCACGTGCCAAATAGCGTTTTTTCGGCAATTCGCCTTGTCTACTTTTATTTAAAATAACTTTTGACGTAATATTTTTTCAGGAAATTTCGAAATTTTCGACAATTTCGTGCAAAAAATCATCAAATTTCTTTTAATTCAGCAAAACTTTGGCGCGAAGCGCCGGAAAATTTGGGAAATCTAGGCGTAAGGACGTTTAGAAGCATGATTTACTGCACGATTTCGCATATTTGTAGCATTTGACGCGAAATGTCGAAACTCGATGCAATAAAATAAAAGAAAACTATGCTGATATAGCTGTTTCTGCTGTTGAAATTGTTTTGAAACCTATTTAATGAGCAAAAAAATGGCTTCTAGACAGTGGCGGATCCAGAATTTTCCTAAGATGGGGGCGGTACCCCTAAGAAGGGGGCGGAACCATGACTTGGGCGGAAAATTAGCCGTTTTAACCCAAAAATCGCTAAAAATCGCTCAAAAATCCTTAATTTTGCGCATCATTTTGGGCCAATGGGGACGGCGGCAGCCCCCCCCCGCCCCCTTACATCCGCCCCTGCTTCTAGATCGTCCAGAAGATAAATAAATGTCATTAATAATTATTATCCGGCGTGAAGCGCCGGAAAAATTTGATAATGTATGGTCGCTGACGGCCAAAAATTATTGCGAATTGCATATCCATTTTTATCTCGCCAACTATTTCGGGCCAATGGAGGGGGTGCAGGCTTGTTAAGTAGGGGTTTACCCCCATTTCGGGGCTTTTCGAGGCCGATGGAGGCATTTTTTAGCGATTAAGGTTTTCTTGTACCTTATTAGTTGGGGGGTTTAGGCAGTTTGAGGGTAAAATTTGGGATTTTTGACAAGAGTACTTGGCAACCCTGGGGGCGCCCCGCCCCCTAAAATCCGCCCCTGAGTCTGAGAACTATACGCTTTGTTAGAGCTTCTAACTCAAAACCACTTTACCTCGAAAAAAGTTAACCCGGGCCACCGGATCGAGTATGCTAAACAATTGAATTTGACAACAATCAAAAATGATTGTTGATAGTTGCAAACTTATTGGCTTGATCGACCAATATGTAGGTCTGAACTCTATCAGCTTTATGTCAAATCATTTACAGCTGAAGCCGTTATTCCACGAGTTAAATCCACGAAAAAAATTTTCCCCGTCCTAGAATTTGAGAATTTCCAAAAAAATCTTTAAAAATGCCCTGTTCAGTAAGCTTTTTGCTACTTTTTGGCTGAAAAATATTAATTTTGACTATATTTCCTTGACATTCATCGAGTTTTATGAAAACTCAAGGAAAGAACACAGTGAGAAACGTCGAAAATTTGTGTTCTTGGCACCAATGGCGGGATCCAGGAATTTCTGACAGAGAGGGGCGGAACCCAAAATTTTCCTAATAGTGTCAAACATTGTCCAAAAATTCGCACATTATGATCAAAGAATTGGCTTTTGCTGTCTTTCGATAAGCAGAATTATTTCTGATGCAAAAAAAGTAAAAAATTTGGAAATTTTCTGAAAAAAATATGAAAAACTCGCAAAATTTATGCAGAAAACGATACAAATCGCTGCAGAAACACTCGAGAAATCAGGAGCAACAAAATATTTGTTTACAAAAACTACTCTTCTGACGAAAATATAACTTTTTTGAAGCGGCAAGAGGCGCCAAGAGATTCAGTAAATGTCATTGTGAGTACTATGCGAAAAATGTGAAAAATCATGATGAAAATGACTTAAATCATAAAAAATACACATTTATTCTTCATTGCGCCCGAATATGTGTCGACAACAGGGGAGGGCGGCCCCCCCCTCGCCCCCTATAAATCCGCCAGTGTTTGGCATGCATCGTTTTTGCGTCCAAAACCGACAATTTACAAAAAATTCTAAATTTTATAGACGTAAAAAATTATAAATAATCAAAACCATACCTGGGCGTGGGGGGTTCGGGGCATAGGTGGGCAGCACCGAAATTCTGGGCGGGGGGGGGGGGTGAAAAAATTTCTGAGGGGGGTGAAAAATTTTGAAAGGTCAAAAAATGGTCTTAAAAGTGGTTGTATGGCGAAAAGAACACCCTTTTTCGACGTTTCTCATTGAGCACTATCCAATGGCATCAAAAAATTACTAAAAAAGCAACAAAAAAATTTCTGGGGGGGTATTTTGATTTCTGGGTGGGGTATTTCAACTTCTGGAGGGGTGCATATCCCCAAACCCCCCACGACCATGTGTGGTTGGGGGTATGCATCCCAATTTGAGAAAGTTTTTCCACAATTTTTTGATGCCAATGGGTAGTGCTCGATGATAAACGAAGAAAAATAATGTTTTTTTCGCCATACCACCATTTTTAAGGCCATATTTTAACTTTGAAAAAATCTTGCATTCCCCTCCAGAACTTTGGTGCCGCCCACCTATGATTAAAACTGTATTAATTATAATGAGCGTGGCAAGAATACCCAAATTTATTTGGCTTACGACGCATTTAGCGCAACACCAAAATAATGGGTTTGAAAAACATGCCGATTCGACCACGCTCCACCGCTACTGTAACTATCACTTCAAAATCCGGACGGCTCAGTAATAAAGATATAGATATTAAAAGTTCAAAGGTCATGGCTTAAAAATACGGCACGCTCACTTCAAAGTTCAAAGGTCATAGGTTAAAAATACGACACGTTCACTTATAAGTTCAAAGGTCATGGGTTAAAAAATACGGCACGCTCACTTAAAAGTTCAAAGGTCATGGGTTAAAAAATACGGCACGCTCACTTAAAAGTTCAAAGGTCATGGGTTAAAAAATACGGCACGCTCACATAAAAGTTCAAAGGTCATGGGTTAAAAAATACGGCACGCTCTCTTAAAAGTTCAAAGGTCATGGGTTAAAAAATACGGCACGCTCACTTAAAAGTTCAAAGGTCATGGGTTATAAAATACGGCACGCTCACTTGGAGCACGATGAAAGGCGCCGGTTGACCCGCTTTAATGGAAAGCTCGTAAACGCGCGCGTCCGTCACTTTGATCGAATCGAATAAATTTGTCGCGTCGTAATCGTTGTCGTCCTCGTTGATATTACGGTAGTCGTCGTCATCATCGTCGCCGCCGCCGCCTTCGTCGTCGCCGACGATCCGCGACGATTCGTCGGCGGCGGTGGTGGCGCCGTTGATGGTCGACGCGATGCCGCGCTTGTCAGGGGCGCGACGCGACGAGCCGCGCGACGCCGCATCGGCGACGCCGTCCAACGCCAGCCCGGGCACCAAAATGCGCAACGCGTCCTTGGCGGCGGCGCTTTTCGCCTTTTTCTTGCTGTTGCCGGCGCCTGAGCCGACGACGACCCAGTCGGTCGTCGACGCGGCGTCGTCGCCACCGCCGCCGCTCATCACTTTCACTTTGGCCGTGTAAGGGTTGGCGGCGTTGCGCGTTTCGCTAAACTCGTACGTGACGTTACCTGCCACATAACACAATAATTAATCAATAATAATAATATTAATAATAATAATAATATCATTATTTTTATTAATAATAAAGCCATGGACATAGGAGGGGTGGGGGGTGCAAGATTTTTCAAAGGTCAAAAAATGGCCTTAAAAATTGTGATATGGCAAAAAACACCATTTTCCAACGTTTCTCATTGAGCACTATCCATTGGCATCAAGAAATTGTGGAAAAAACGAAAAAATATCAAAAATTGAATTCTGGGGGTATTTTGTTTCTGGGGGGTATTTTTTTTTTTTTTTCTACCAATTTTCAGGTAAGTTTAGGAAACTTTTGAAAAATCGCCAATTCTGGGGAGGGGGTGAAAAATTTTTTACGGGGGTGAAAAATGATTCTGCGGGGGTGAAACCCCCCAAGATCATGTGTGTTAACTACCCAAAAGTTGGTCGCCCCATCCCCAAAAAACGGAAAATTGCTGACGTTCAGTTTATGGAAAACTCTGCGTTTTTCTGGCCATTATTAGGTGTTTTTTCGTCGTTTCGTAAAAAAGGTTATTTTCCCCTTCTCCTTTGAGAAAAAATGGCCGCGGACCCCAGATCAAAATTTCGAGCCGTTACACGTATGGTCCTCAAATTCCCGTAAAGCCGGAAAATTCTTGCCCTCCCCAATTTTGGCTAAAAACTGCGTTTTTTGCCTTTTTTAAGAGCTTTTTTGCAATTTCGGCCAAAAATTTGAGGCCATTCAGCCCCCTCCCCCTATAAATGGCCGGGAGCTCCCACCCGAAATACGTACACGTGTAGGAATCTCGGGCATCTCCGGAACCCCCGGAATTATATACCCCTTAGAATTTTTTCGTTTTTCCTTCATTTTTTGCTCTAGAACGGAATAAAAGCCGAAAGATAGTGTGCATTTTATTGCTTCCATCAAGTTTTCGGCACTTTTTCGAATTTTACTTTTTGATTAAAATTTTTAAGAATTATTCAAAACTTTTTACCCCCGTCCGGCCAGTGGCGGATCCAGGATTTTCCTAAGTGGGTGGGGGGCGGAACCCTGACTTGGGCGGAAAAATTAGCCGTTTTAACCCAAAAATCGCTAAAAAGTCCTTAATTTTGCGCACTATTTTGGGCCAATGGGGGGGGGCGGCCGCCCCCTTAATGCGCCCTTGCACCCGGCTCTTTACTCCCGTTCTGCTCACCCTTTAACACCTTTTGCACGTATTCGTGCAAAATGGCGATATTCGTTTTGCCCTGCGGGTTCAGGAAAAATTGGCGGCGTTGGGCTTTGAAGTTTTTCTCCAAATCGGGTACGGTGATCAATTTGACGTTGGTGGGCAAATGGGGGCGGCCGAAAATCCCCTTTTTGCCCCGCTCCAATCGCTGCTTCAAATAATGCTGCTTCAACCGGTTGCTAGCCAGCAACAGGGCCGAATTGGAGGGCAACGAAAATCCGTTTTCGGTCGCCATCTGAATTTTTACATTTTTTTCAAATATTTTTTCATTTTTTAAATATTTTTATGCTATTTCTTATTTTTGCCAAAAAATTTTACGTCTTTGTTTCATTTTTTATGAACACTTTTTCGAATTAGAGGGCAACAAGAATCCGTTTCCGGTCTTTATCTTAATTTTTTTATTTATTGTTAATGTTTTTCCATTTTTTAGTATTTCTTATTTTTACCGAAAAATTTTACGTTTTTGTTTTATTTTTTATTCGCACTTTTTCGAATTGGAGGGCAACGAAAATCCGTTTTCGGTCGCCATCTGAATTTTTTCATTTTTTAAAAATATTTTTTTCATTCTTTTAATATTTCTGGTATTTCTCATTTTTACCAAAAAAATTTACGTCTTTGTTTTATTTTTTATTCACACTTTTTAGAATTGGAGGGCAGCAAGAACCGGTTATCGGTCGTTACCTGAATTTTTTATTTTTTTTAAACATTTTTTTCATTTTTTAATATTTTTTGTATTTCTTATTTTTACCGTAAAAATTTTACTGTTTTTGTTTTAGTTTTTATTCGCACTTTTTCGCATTGGAGAGCAACAAGAATCCGTTTTTGGTCGACAAATGATTTTTTTATTCTTATTATTTTTTATTTGAATTTTTTCATTTTTTGACATTTGCTCATTTTTTTAAATAATTCTTAATATTTTCTAATTTTTTCCGAGAAAAAATTTAACGTTTTTGTTCTATTTTTAGTAGCATTTTCCCGAATGAAGAGCGACGAGAATCCTTTACCACACATCTGCATCTTTCATTTCTTAAATATTTTTCATATTATACTATCTTTTAAAATTTTCAATTTTTATAAAAAAATTTAACGTTTTTGCTCTATTTTTTATCAGCATTTTTTCGAATTGGAGGGCAACGAGAATTCCTTTTTGGTCGATATCTGAATTTTTTTCATTCTTTTCATTTTTCCATCATTTTTTCATTTTTTTAAATTTTTAGTTTTTTGATATTTTTTATTTTTATCAAAAATTTGAACGCTTTATATTAATTTTTATCGGCATTTTTCATTCGAACAAATATCTAATACTTGAAAAACGTTTCTGGGTCATAAATCGTATAGCTACAGTAAGCTATTTTTAAGAGTTTGCATACTGTGTGTATGCCATTTTTAACCAACCGAAAGAAAAAATAGACGACTAGGCCCACCGCAATTTGAAACCGAAAATGCCCAAAATTCTAATGTTGCCTGTGAGCATAGGTAGGCAGCACCAAAGTTCTGGAGGGTGGGGGTGCAAGATTTTTTCAAAGGTCAAAAAATGGCCTTAAAAATGATGGTATGGCGAAAAAACACCATTTTTCAACCTTTCTCATCGAGCACTATCCATTGACATCAAAAAATCGCAAAAAAACAGGGGGGGGGGATTTTCAAAAATTGAATTCTGAGGGGGTATTTTGGTTTCTTCGGGTTATTTCGGTTTCTGGGGGTGCACGTACCAAAGTTTTTTTGTACAAAGTCCGTTTGTACATGTACAAAGATGGTTCCCATTAGTCTTTGTACACTTTGTACATGCAAATTTTGTATACTATAATATAGTACAGTAGCGATTTTAGTGTGGTAAAACAGGGTTTTCGATCTTTGGTAGTAAATTTTAGCTAATTTCTGGCATTTTTCCTTTCTAAATGCAAATTATACCATTTTAAAGATATATAGGACAGACAATTACTGATTTCGGCGCGAAGCGCCGAAAATTTTTGGGAATTTGACACCTTTTTACAGTTTTTGTCTTCCCAGAAATCTTTGTACATTTTGTTCACACAAATGTTTGGGTACTGTAATATGGTCCAGTAACCATTTTATTGTGGTAAAAACAGAGTTGTTCGACTTTTGGTAGTGTATTTTAGCTAATTTCTGGGTCTCTAAGGGCAATAATCGCTAAGAATCGTCTTGAAACGGCGCGAAGCGCCGAAAAATTTAACATTTTCCCTTTTGAAATGCAATTTCTGCCATTATAAAGATATATAGAACACACAATTACTCATTTCGGCGCGAAGCGCCGAACGTTTCTGCGAATTTCAGATCTTTTTTGCAATTTTTGTATTCCCAAAAATCTTTGTACGTGTACAAAGACGGTCCCGAAAAGTCTTTGTACATCGATAAAAAATCTTTGCCGAGTACAAAAAAACACTGGTGCATACCCCCCCCCCACAAAAAAACCCCCACGCCCAGGTATGCCCTTGAGTGTCTTACCTGCGCCCTGCGCTTCTTTTTCGAATAAAACGACCGATGATCGGTCCACGATTTAAAGCGCAACACTTGAATGGTTTGGAAGTCGAACGATTTTTGGCAATATTCCCTCAATTGCAACGAGGTCAAATTGCAGCGTTTAAAATCTTCGATCGTTTGCACGTCAGTCGCTGGTCTCTTCAGAATGGCCAACGGATCGGCGCGGTTATTGTTGAATCGCTGTGTAAAGCAGTGAAAAGTACTTCGAAGCGAGGTGTAAAGTAGTTTAAAATGAGACGTAAAATGGTTTTATTTATTGTGTCAGGAGTACGTACTTTCAGCTTGGGGAATATTATTACCAGCAAGTAGATGGGATGTCAATGGGCTCACCATTGTCACCAGTACTGTACAACCTGTTCATGAATGATTTAGAAAAACAGGCACTGCAAACAGCACCATATAAACCTACAATGTGGCTCAGGTACGTTGATGACACATTCATCTTGTGGGATCATGGAGATCGGGAGTTAGAAGCTTTCCTCCAGCACATGAATAGTCAAAATCTTGCTATTCAGTTTACCATGGAGAAGGAGGTGGAAGGCACACTGCCTTTCCTGGATGTACTAGTTAAGAGATCCCATGACCATCTAGAGACATCAGTGTACCGTAAGCCAACCCATACAGGTCAATACCTAAACTACCAGTCGAACCATCAGAAATGCACAAAGGCAGGTATGGTTAGAGGAATGGCCATGAGATGTAGGAGCATATGCCAAACAAATTACAGTAAAGAAGGTGAACATCAGAAAATACTTAAGGAGTTTCAAGCTAATGGATACCCTGGCCCATTAATACAAAGAGCCCTACAACTTGCACCCTCAAGGGGTGATGCAACTAACTGCATTGCAACAGCAGTAGTACCATTTAGTGGGGCATTAACCATGAAGCTTAAACGAGTGTGCAAAGCATATGGAGTGCGCCTTGTGGCAAAGAGTGAAGACACCATCAGAAAAAGACTACAAAGTGTTGCCCCAAAGAGACCCTTAGATCTACGGCAGGGCATAGTGTATAAAATACCACTACAATGTGGGAAGGAGTACATTGGGGAAACTGGAAGAAGTCTTAAGAAAAGACTTGGGGAACATAGGAGTGCACTTAGGAATTTAAAAGAGGAACGGAGTGGGGTTGCTGAACACTGCATAGCATGTGGGTGTAGACCAGATTTCGAGCATACATCAATACTCGCAGAAGAAAGCAATGGGTACCGTAGGAAAATACGGGAGACCCTGGAGATGGAGAGGGCTATCGGGCAGAATGTGGGTTCAAGAAGTATTGAGATCAGTCGTATATGGAATAGAGCCCTATTGAGGAGAACACACCATGTGGAGAGGCCCCTGGCCCCAGACTAAAAATATTATTATGTTACTTTAAAAGGAACAAATAATATTATATAACTGGCCCAGTGAAGCTCAGCTGGTAAAACCGCAGACTTTAGAAATAAATGATACTTAGCTGTAAGGTTCAATTCCTGGTGCCCACAACTTCTTATATTATGTAAGAGCCTGACGATGACGGTAGGTTAACTGTCGAAACGTTGCGTATTATTCTTAAGATTGTATTGTACCTACGGGTTTGAATAAAGCATTATTATTATTATTTTATGTGACTGTCAATAGGCCAAAAATACACTTTCTTTAGATAGGTAAAATGGTTCAAAAAGAGCTAGAAGAGTAGTTCAAAGTTAAGGAGTAAAGTAGTTTACAGTGTATGAACGGATTTAGGAGGGGCACGGAGGCACCCCCCATTGGCCCGAAATAGTTGGCGAGATAAGGAATATTTATGTAATTTGGAATGATTTTTGGCCGTCATTGATCATAATGTCTTGAATTTTTCCGGCGCTTCAAGCCGGATAATACCTATTAATGACATTTGTCTAAATTCTTGGCAACCTAGAAGCCTTTTTTGCTCATGGCATAGGTTTGATGTCAATTTCAAGAGCAGGATCAGCTATTTCAGCATATATTTCTTCTACTTTCAAGCATAACTTTTGAAAATGTTAGCTGTTCCGCGTCAAATGCTACAAATATAAGAAATTGAGCAGTAAATAAAGCGTCTAAACGGCCTTTTGCCTAAATTTCACAGATTTTCCGGCACTTCGCGCCAAATTTTCGCAAAAGTTTAAGAACTTTGATGATTTTCCCGCAGGAAATTGTTGAAAATTTCAAATTTTCCTTAAAAAATGTAGCGTCAAAAAAGATGTCAAATAAAACTAAACAATGTAAAACGCCGAAAAAACGTTATTTCGCACGTGAAGGGCAAACTTTTGAATCTATTTGACTACCTTTGGAAAAGTTGAGGTACCGCCCCCCCCCTTAGGGAATTCCTAGGTCCGCCACTGCCGAAGTGGCAAGTAAAATTGGTCAAAGTGAGATGTACAGTAGTCCAAAACGAGCTATAAATTAAATAAGAGCGAGGTACCTTGAGTGTATAAAATGGGGAGTTTAGTGTACAAAGAGGTGTAAAGTGTATAAAGTGAGACG
This sequence comes from Mermis nigrescens, assembly GCA_036768485.1. Classification (NCBI taxonomy): domain Eukaryota; kingdom Metazoa; phylum Nematoda; class Enoplea; order Mermithida; family Mermithidae; genus Mermis; species Mermis nigrescens. Next base: position 489,233 of record JAVLUZ010000651.1, on the reverse strand, counting down.
TACAGTTTGTAAAGTGAGGTGTTGTTAGCACGTGGTGTAATGCGTGTGAAGTTTTGCGCAAGAAAAAATATAAAAAGCTGAAAATGAATTGAGCAGGCGAACAAATCAAAAACAGGACATGAAATGAGCACAATTCTAGAAAAACAACACCCAATGAAAATATTAAATTAAAAGGTAAGTAAGACCGTATAAAAAAAGGCGAGCAATGGTACACAAAAATTTTTCGACCCGGAAAATGTGAAAAAACCGTCAAAATTTGATAAAAATTCAGGTTTTTGGTCAAATTTTCTGCGACGGAGAAGGTCAACTCTGGTTGACCCTTACTTCTCCAAACATTAGATTATGATGACCAAAGGCATTCTTCGAGGGGAGAGGTTTGACTCTTGTTCAAATCAGTGAATGAGTTGTCAATTTACCGAAAACCTCGAAAATGTGTCGTTTTATACATTTTATTTAAGTTTTTACATAGAATTCGAAATTTTTGCACTGCTTCGCACCAAATAATACTCTGCTCTGCTAACATGCATGGCTACAAGCAAACATGTTCCTTGTTAAGGAAATATTTCAGGGCGCTTGATTCCTGAAGAATACTTGCTAGCTCAACCCTAGGAAAATGCGGTTAATTGATGCAGAACTTTTGATTTTAAAAAGCTTTCCAAAATATGATGTTCTACGCTATTCACTGATCTCTTTGCTCAAGCGCATTAATTCATTCAATCCTTCGCACTAAATAGTCATTTTGGACCATTTATTGTTGAATTTCATTAAATCTTTTCAAAAATTGGTTGATTTTATATTTTAATGGGGAAGTTTAGTGGGAAAATTTTTTTTCTCCAGAGCTTAACTATCCATTCTTTTATGCCCAACAAAATATAGTAATGAAAAAGTTGCTAGACTAGTTCGCCCTCGGAATTTTCAGGCTTTACATCAATGCGGTGAAAAAATAATAAGAGAAAACTTACCACGACAAAGGCTGGTGAATCTTACGTGAACACGGAAAAAATAATAAATCTGCTAAATATACATATATACATGTGCGCATTACGAGACATAGCTGCATTATTGCTACTTAAACCCCTTAAAACATTCTAAAAAACAAGGTGCAGCACTACATTCGCACCGGCGCCGGTGCCGTTGCCTTATCGCCGGCAACGGCAAAAAAAGCGTCACCGGTGCGTCTCTGTTACAAACGTATCCGCCTAAAAATGGCCGCCTACTATCCGCCTTCCAAAATTCCAAATGTAACGTGTTTGAATACGACTACAGCGATGTAATGAACTATGTTAAAAAATGTAAAAAGAGCCAACCTCTTCTTCCAGCTGCTTTTCCCGCTCCCTCGCATCCTCCAATTCCTTCAATCGTTTCTGATGCAGGCACGGAATGGCCGAAACGGGGACATTGTGGTTGCGGAGGCTGCCGGGTCCCAAGAAATAGGGCCTCGATAGGGTGCAAACCCTGCTCGCTTTGTGCAAATAGATGGGCAAACCCGAACTGTGACTCACTTCGATCCAACCCTCAGGCAACACCTCGAAATATTCGGTGCCCTTTCGTTTCAGCACTATTTTGTTTCGAATCAAGGGTGGTATCGAACATCCTATACGCATGTATAGAAGCCACAGATATGTAACACAGGAATAGAGTATATTCCCTATCCCGCCCAAAGTCGATCACTCCCCCCCCGTTCCCCCAAAAGTCTGAAAAACTTTCAAACCCGCCCCCTGATTTTTGGCAGAAACTTGCGTTTTTTAGTCATTTTAAGGTGCTTCTTTCGCCATTTTTGGCCAAAAATTGGACCGTAAACAAGTCAAATTGCGGTTCGAACCAGTGTTTTTTTTGTACAAGGGCCGTTTGTACATGTACAAAGATGGTTCCCAAAAGCCTATGTATATTTTGTACATGCAAATTTTTGCGTACTATAATATGGTACAGTAGCAATTTTAGTGTGATAAAAAAGAGTTTTTCGATCTTTGATAGTGTATTCTAGCTAACTTCTCAGTTTCTGACGCCAAAAATTACTAAAAATTGTCTCAAAACGGCGCGAAGCGCCGAAAAATTTGACATTTTTCCATTGTAAATGCAAATTCTGCCATTTTAAATATACATAGGACAAGCAATTACTCATTTCGGCGCGAAGCGTCGAGGAGTTTTGTGAGTTTTACACCCTTTTACAGTTTTTTTCTTCCCAAAAATCTTTTTACATGTACAAAGACGGTCCTGAAAAGTCGTTGTACATCGGGAAAAATCTTTGCCGAATACAAAAAAACACTGGTTCAAAGTTTGAAATACAGAATCTGCAAATATAACTTTGTGCAAAATAATTTTTGAACTTTCAAACTTGTCGTTAAATTTCGAGTCGGAACAGATCTAATTTTATATGATTCATTTTAATTTTAGACTGACAAATTTTTTCAAAATTAATTACGTATCGTGGTTCCAACATCTGCGTTTCTAGCTTATTTATTCTAACAACGAATCTTCCAAGGTGCTTGGTCCTTACTTATTATTTAATCTTATCAAATGCGAAAAGAAAATTCAAGATTGATTACTTTTTCGTTTATCACTAATACTTTGACGATAAACAAAGAATGGAACAGGCAGTTTGAAAGATCATCTAATTCAGATAAGATCGTTGTATTCTGAATTCTTTTTCCGCATTCACTAAGCCTAAACAAGAAGCAAGGATCAAGCACCTTGAAAGATCATCGTTGGGCGAAATAAGCTAGAAACATAGATGTTGAAACCACAATACGGAATGAATTTCAATGGCATTTGTAAGTCTAAATTTAAGTAAATCATATAAAATTACATATGATCCGACTTGAAATTTGAGGACGAGTCCGAAAGTTTAAAAATCATTTCGCAAAAAAGTAAACTCGCATATTAGTGTTTCATACTTTGAACCGCTAGTTGACCAGTTTACGGAAGCGAAAGAAAGCTAGACAACGCGACACTGAGGTCAAACAATCGTCCAATTAAATTTATTTCTGTTCGCCTCACTATTGTTCTCGTCTAACCAATTTTAAGATAGACGGCGTGTCCCCCCAACGACCTAAGCCCACGTTTTTCGCCATTTTCCGATGAAAAATGGGAGACCATTTAATTCAAGCCTCCTAAGAATAAGCGACTACTAATCATGATCTGGGGGGCTAAGGGGCTGTGAGGGGGTTTGGGGTAAGATTTCCGCCATCAGAAAGGTATTGAACAGGGCGCAGCCGTAGGGGACTAGGGGCACTGGTTCCTCCCCGAAAATTTTGGAAGCATGAATATTTTTATAAGGATTCCCAAAGGAAAAAATTGAAGACTTTCTCAAAGCGTATCTGAAAGAACGCTTGAATAGATTTTGGCACACTTATCGAACTAATAAGCCCTATTTTTTACAATTTTTCCTTCGCCAATGTGTGAATCTCTTTGAAAAGAGAGCTCAAAGCTTCAAAATTTTCGTTCCCTCCCAAATATCAGAAGGCCAGCTGGCTGACCCACTGGTTTTCTACCTCCCCTCTCAGAAATTTTTTCACCCTATCCCGCAATTCCCAATTCGTTGTAACAAAATTGATAGAGAAGGCGCCTTCTAAAGCGCTTTTAGATATCTACTTGCCACATATGCTCACTGGAGGTATGGGGGTGGGGGTATCCCCCAGCAAGACTTCTAGAATGCATACCCCTCAGGCGATTTTGAACCAATGCTTGAACCATAAAAAAGCGTCAAATGACGTCTAGCAGTGTAATTTCATGTGCACATATTCATTTTTTGAGCAGTAGACTGTTCAAGTCATTAGTCCAGACATTTTTCGTTTATTTTGTACAAATTTGATGTTAAAGATCAATCGATTTCCCTTATTGATATTGTTTTCATCAAATTTAATCATAAATATTCATTAAAAATCATTAAAAACCAGATACTATTAAGTGCGAAAAAAATTTAAAAAAAGTTAAAAAAATTGCTCACTTACCCCCTCCTCGCCCACGGAAACTCGGTGTACCCTCATCCCAGAGCTTTTGAAAGTGTGCATAGATGTGCTTGCTCAATTGTTTTTTGACCATGTTTCGTTCAATTTATCGGAATTTTCCAAGGTTTATAAATTTTGTTTTTTTTCCATTCTACAAAGATAGAGCGTCTCCGGAAATGCCAAAAACGATTTTTTCGACGCGTATCCACCACAGATGCACATTGGGGGTGAGGGGATTATTATCCCCCTTAGGGATCAGGCAGAAAGGTACTCTTCAGCGATTTTGATCTGACGAACATTTTATACATCATTCTCAAGGATAAAAAGCAGCAATAAGGCCACAATTTTTAATTTTGTGTGCTCCTTACTCAAAAAACGCCCAAAATTGCGTCGAAACGGTCTAAAACATCAAAAGTTTTAGCTACATTGATCTATCTCTAAATTTTTTTAGTGTTAAAAGCGTTATAATGCAGTCAAAATGGACTAGAAACACTTTTAAAATGCTGTATAATAATGGAAAAGCTTCTACAGGCTTTTTCTTATCATTTTCGTCATTTAAATAGCAAAAAAAGCGTCAGCACTAAATTTATTGTTTTGATTCCTGAGATTCCATCCCCTGCCGACGCTGACCTTGTTCATCTATGATTTCCAGCGTTTTGAGCAAAACAGGCACTTTGAAATTACAGAATTCCCATGCTGTGTTACTATGATTTACTAATTTGATTAGTATTATTTACGGTTCGCTTGGTTTACCGGCGAATTCGCCTTCTTTCAATTTATCACCCTTTCCACCAATTTGTCGCTGTTGCTCTTCTTTCTTAAAAAAGGCGCCGTAATTTTTTTCGAGCAAATCGTACGCTTCTTCGTCGATATTCTCCTCAACCGCTTCTTCATCGTCATCATCATCGTCGTTGCTTCCGCTAAAAAGCTCATCGGCTAGCCTGCGGCCATTTTCGGCGGGCAAAACCGCAAAATGATCATTTTCGGGAATTTCGATCGATCGATTCTCGACAGGAGGCGCGTTGAGGTCGAGATTCGAGCAATCCATCAATTGGGTGTCCGGGCCAACATCGACGCTATTGCAACTGGGAGTGCTCAAATGAGACGCCTCCTTCGAACTATTTTGGCTATTTTGGGCGCCCTGTTCTTGACATTGGTCCAATTTAAAGGCCTTGGCTGCTCCGTCGATCGCATCTTGTTCGCCAGTGCCAATTTCGGCCAAATATTCGAAAGGGCATCGACGTTTTTGACTAGGGGTGCTGCACGATTGAACGACGGGAGTGCAAACGTCGAAAGTTTTATTTAATGAAGTGGGGGTGCTGCTGAGTGGCTCGAGATTATTGTAATCGAAGGGAGGGCTTTCGTTTAAGTGAGCCAATTCGTTTTCTAGTTGTTTTTGGGGAAAAACGCTGTCGTCGTCGTTACTAAGGCCCAGCTCCCGCAATAATTGTTGTCGCTCCTCGTACAATTCGTCGAGGCTTTTATTAGCCTGCTGCACTGGGACAGTACCGGACTTAGTGTCATCGTCATAAACTTCGACCTCGTTGGCCAAAGTGTTTAATTTATTTAAGACGTCCAAGGTTTCTCCGAAACTTTTCGATATGATGGGTTCTTCATCGGAGTGATTCGAATTATCGGACATAGAATCAATGAGGTCTCCTTAAACATCAGACGCGATGTTACTCAAAAAGCGCCCAAAATTGATAAATTTTTGCATTTATTAGTGTTGAAAGTGATATAATGTGATCTAATGCAGTCAAAATGGACTAAAAATGCAAAAAAACGTTTCGTATGCTATTTTGACCATTTTGATCGTTAAAACAGCAAAGAAATCGTGAACGTTTAATTTACTGTTTTGCATTTTCAGGATTTCGAACCCCCCTCCCGCCGACCCTGACCTGATGCACCTACGCACTAAACTGATTAAATCCTTCATCCAGACAATGCTCTTTTATTATTTTTTGTATATATCGGCCTTATTGTAATTGTTTTGATGTAAATTTAATCATGAAAAATCAAATACGACTAATTACATAAGTAGGTATGAAAATTCGACATTAAATAATTAAAAATTTCTTTCACTCCCACCCCCATAGATGCACAAGGTCAAGATCGGCAGGGTGGAGTAAAATATCAGAAATTCAAAACAGTAAATTTAACGCTCACAAATTCTTCGTCGTTTAAACAACCAAAATGGTCAAAATAGCCCTAACGTCTTTTTATATATAATAATTTCGCATTTTTAAAGCATTTTTAGCCCATTTTGACTGCATTATATCACTTTTAACACTGAAAAATACAGGAATCGATTAATTTTTGGCGCTTTTTGAGTACAAAAAAGTACCAATCCGATGCGAATGCGTCGGAAAAATTTTGACATTTCAACTGCTTTTCAACCTCAAAAATGATGCAAAAAACGTTCCGTCAGCACAAAATCTCCGCGACAGTACCTGTCTGACTGACTCTTCAGCGGGGATAATACCAACCCTCACTCCCTATGTGCATGTATGCCCCTGAAGGAAACTCGTTGAATCCCTCCCAGAGCTTTTTACCGTAGCATGTATATATGCTTCCCGGGTACCTTTTATATGGTGTGAATCCAAGAAACCCCTCTCTTCTATGGCTAAGGGGTCTAAGGTGGTGCGCTCAAGCGCCCCATAGCGGGATCCAAGGCAGGGCCCACAATAATTTTGTGAAAAGGAACGTTAAAGTTGAATCATAACGTCAAAATTTTCATAACATCACCCTACTTTTGGTTCTGAAATAAGTCTCTGCGTAAAACCTGTTCAGTCTCTACGTAAAACCTGCTCAGTCTCTACGTAAAACCTGCTCAGTCTCTACGTAAAACCTGTTCAGTCTCTACGTGAAACCTGTTCAGTCTCTATGTGAAACCTGCTCAGTCTCTGCGTAAAATCTGCTAAAATAGTAGACATATCCAAAATATGCTTTAGCTTGTATAAACTTTTCGAATTTGGAGTGTTTTAACCGTATAATCACCGTTTTTCCACAGGGAAAATCGGTGATTATACGATGATAATATATATGAACCAAAATTTATAATTATAATACTAATAATATATTATTAGCCAGTTACTACCGTAGTAAATGCAATAAAAATTACATGTAAAAAGGATTTAACGAAGGATAAATGTCGAAAAAAGCGTTAATCAGCATCGAGATGTGGAAAAAGTTTTGGCTTGGTTCGCATTGTAGAAAATTTTTGTAATGCAAAAACGCCTTCTAGAAAGGTAAAATTCCAAAATTTTTCAGTGCGAAGCGTCGGATTGATTTTAATTTTCACCTCCTACTTGTTATTGGTGTTTAAGCCGCGCCGCATCGATTTCAGCACTTTTATCAACAACTTGGTCTAGAACTTCACTATACGTGAGGACCCTCAGTCATGAAAAGACAAGACAAGACAGGACAAGAAAATATTAATTTTTATAAATTTTTTCATAAAGCTAAAATGCGTTATAGAGAACCAAAACGTCAAAACTTCCCGGCGCTTCGCACTGGATTGATTTAATCTTATACTTGTTATTGATGTTTAGGCTGCACCACGCCAATTACAGCTCTTTTATTGACAGGTTGTTCTTGAACTTTACTATGATTGAAAATCCTCATCTTTGGCACGGATTTTTGGATAATTTTTGTAATACAAAAAAGCGTTCTTGAGAGGCAAAATGTCAACATTTTTCCAGCGCTTCGCGCCAAATCGATTTAGACACAAAATTCGGTAAAACACAAATGCATGATAAAACAGCGACTGATCAAAAGGACATACAGATCATGGAGTGTGATACAACTAGGCAGGCCCGTAACCAGGATTTTGTTTCGGGAGGCGAAAATTTTTGAGGCCAGATATCTCGAGAAGCATTAGGAAATAGGCGAAAATAAAGGCATTTTGAGCGTATCTCGGCAAGTTCCATAATGGAAAGAAAATTTCAAAACAAAATTCAAAAATCTTTCACTTTATTCCATATTGATGTACAGCAATTTTATCATTTAAGCTGATTTCTTATCACTTAATCGACGAATTATTTCTTATCTCCTGCCTTTGTACTTAATCATTAAGCTTTACAGAGAAAAACAATAAGTTAATGAATAATTTGGCGCCAAGTGCCGAAAAAAATTGACATATTCCGCATGTCAAGTTCAAATTTGAGCGGTTTTGAGCGTGCTAGAAGACAAAAAACACGGGCCCAAAGCGCGGGAAAATTTTGAGTTTACTAGCTTAAAAGTATGCTAAAAACCTGTTTTGGCGGTGTTTCAGACGCACTTCGCCAATTTTCCATTTTTCCTTTATGGGAACCCTTAAGAAAAATAAAAATTTTTCCCATTCCGGGGGCCGGCTCGGCCACCCCCCCTGCCCACCCCCTGGCTACAGGCCTACAAGTAGGTATGCCCCGACATTAAATTTGTTACATCAATGTTTTTGCAGCTCTTTTTTGAACAAACCAACGTTTGGAGAAGCGATGACGTGATCACATGTTTGTTCCAAATTTTCAAATAACGTTGAGAAAAGTCGTTGAGATGAGCGTTGTAACAAACTGATGCAAAAATGCGTTTTTGAGAGATTGAATTTCATAATTTTCTGACGCTTCGCACCATATTGACAAATTATTAAGTATTTATTCTATGATCAGACTCTAGATATTGGTTAAAGTGCACTAGTGAAGGTATAAAGACGCAGTTTAAGGAAACAGAACATATTACTGATATTCATTGCAGTCATACATATAACAGGGGGTAAAGGAATCCTCCAGACAAAGTCGGACGCCTCCCCTTCCCCCAAACCAGAAAATTTGTGACCTCCTCCCAGATTTTCGGAAAATAATCGAATTTTTTGTCGGTTTGTTGGCGTCTTTTGGCCGTTTTTGGCCTAAAATTGGAGGCCATTTACCACCTCCCTAAAATCGGCGGGACCCCCCTACCAAATTCGAGCCGTTACATGTATGATTGCAATTTACAATTACAAAATGTCTAAAAGCTCGTTTAGGGTCTCGCCATTTTATGTACGATGGACTTTCTGCAAAAAACATCGGATTTTCTACATTAGCGCTCAATTTTTGAACGTGTTTTAGACTCCTAAAAATGTAAACCAAACTTTGAAATGTGGAAAAAATTTTAGGTATGGTACTGTGACCTAATCGCTAGGAAAAAACGGTATGTGTGATTAGTGTTGAGACGTCTGTTGCTGTTACTGACAAGCGTCTAAATCCTGAAGTGTGCGCCTGTACAAAGCATAGCCGCAACATTTATATAGATTTTTTTCGAACTTCTTTATTTTTGCTAGACTTAGGCTTAGATTTATGTGGAGGGTAGTACTCTCGCTTGGGTCGGTATTGCTCAAGCTTATGTCGGTATTGCTCCCGTTTAGGTCGATATACAGGCGTTACAATCACCGTTTTTTTCTAATCGATTTTTTTGGCACGATTCAAGGAGTCTCACATTTTCGATTTTTGCAAAAAAATTCTCTTTTTACCTTGAATTAAGTTTTAATCCTCAACTCGGATGATGGAAAAAGGCATGGAAAGCTGTTTAAAATTTTTAAAAACTTTTAAAAATTTTCACATTTTTTGCTTGTTTTTTCTGTTATTTTACTTGATTAGTTATATGAAAATTCAACTTTCTGCTTATATCTCGCTTAGGCTTAGGCTTAGTATATCTAAGAAGGTGTTTTAGACTGCTTAGATCGAGGTCGCTCCCACTTAGGTCGATGTATAGATGCTTAGGTCGATGTACAGATGCTTAGGTCTATGTATAGATGCTAAGGTCAGTGTATAGATGCTTAGGTTGACGTAAATTGGATACATGTTATTCTGCATACCGCGGTTTGAATCTTCAAACTGTTGTCACTTTTGAAATTTGGGTAAGGCAAAAAACTGTTTGAATCGTATGTTAAGTAGAAATCTTTAAGTGGATGCCGAAAAATAACAGAAAAGCAAAAAGATGAAAATGTCTTAAAATTTTTCAAAATTTTAAAGAGCTTTCCTGTCCTATTTACATCATCTAAGTCGAAGATTTAAACTCAAAACAGTTAGAATAGTTTTGAGCAGAATGAAAAATCTGAGAAATCTTGAAGAATCCCTTTCCTTGAAAACACTCACAAATTTAGCACTTATGTTGAAAAACCGGATTTTTTTGCAGACCCAAAACGAGTTTTTCAACATTTTGTAATTGTAAATTTAGTGTACTGCAACGAATATAACGATCAGTAATATGTTCCATCTCCTAAGACTGTATTCTCATAACTTCACTAATGCACTTTAACCGATTTCTGGAGTCTCTTCGAAGAATAAAAACTCAGTAATTAATCGAAATGGCGCGAAGCGCCACAAAATTTCGAAATTTTACCTCTCTTAAACGCATTTTTAGAATAAAATTACTGCAATTGGCGTGGCGCGGCCTAAACATCAATAGCAACGTAAATAAATTCAATCAATCTGGCGCAGAGCGTCGGAAAATTCTTGGAATTTTACCTCCAAAACGCATTTTTGCATTACAAAAATTGTCCAAATCCATTTAAAAGATGAAAATTTTCAATCATAGTAAAAACTGTCGATAAAAGTGTTGCGATCCGCACAGCGCAGGCTTTACATCAATGATAAATATATAATTAAAGCAGACCGGTTCGCTCTCTATAACGCATTGCTGCATTACAAAAATTATCGAAAATCCTTCAGAAGATAAGGATTTTCAATTATAGTGAAGTTCTAGAGCAAGTTGGCGATAAAAGTGCTGCTATCAGACGCGACGCTACGGGAACATCAATAGAAAACATTGAAGAATAAATCAATCTGACGCGAAGGGCCGGAAAATTTTAGAATTTTACCCTTCGTGAGCGCATTTTTGCATAGGCGTAGCCAGAATTTTCACCAGGGAGGGTAATCCCAAAAAGATTCTTCTACCTAAAAATGTATAAGAAAAACGGGCGGGGCGGGGGCTGTAAATAACGCGTTTTTTGGACTTTGCGCATCGTCCTGACAATTCTGCCTTCTGAGGATTTCTTTACATTTGATACTAATCCAAACCGAGCAATGAATTCTTGTAAGCTTTATATTAATCAGGCAAACAAAAACTGCAGAAAATTTGAATTTTGTAATCGAGTAATCTCTGTTTGGAATTCCCTACTTGAAGAAGTTATACGTGCTCCACATAGATATGTTTTCTTGATAGATTGAAAAGGGTTATCTTAATCATTCAATTCAGGGGCGTAAATAAGCGCAGTTTATATACTGCCTTTACGTTATCCCGCTTTTGGCTAAACTTAAGAATATGGTACTTTTAGAAAAGGAGCAAAACGAATACGGCATGCCAAAATTTTTTTGCCAAACTGGTAGAACATGATAAGTTGAAGCGCGGAAAAAAATTTGGTGAAAATCTGAGCCATACTTGCAAAGTTGCAGGCAACTCTCGATTTGAGTGTTGGGTGGGATGACTAAACGGCTCGATCCAAGGACTTACACATTTGTCAGAAACAAATAATATGGGCTGAAAGTACAGAAGGAAGCACAGCAATGAAGGAGAAAAAAGAAAAAAGGCGCGGAAACCTGTTCGAAATTTTAAAAACTTAAGAAATTTTCACTTTTTTTGCATGTTTTTTTCGGTTTTACTTGATACAATATACGAAAATCTAAGTTTTTGCTTCTATTATACTAAGGCTTAGGCTTAGTATATCTGAAAAGGTGTTTTAAGCTGCTAATGTCGAGGTCGCTCCCGCTCAGGTCGATGCATAGATGCTTAGGTCGATGTATAGATGCTTAGATCGATGTATAGATGCTTAGATCGATGTATGTATAGATGCTTAGGTCGATGTATAGATGCTTAGGTCGATGTATAGATGCTTAGGTCGACGTAAATTGGGTATCTACATGTGATTCTGCATTCAGCTGTTTGAATGTTTAAATACTTAGGTCGAGAAGAGGCTACTTAACGAAATCCATAGCTTTTGAAATATTGATCATAGACGGATGAAATTTTTCTTCCGCTTTCTTCCAACATGTTCTAAGTACTGAGTAGAGCTGTGCCGGGGCCGCCTTTTTTGCCGGGGCCGGGGCCGGGCCGGGCCTGGCCGGGGCCAGTAATAGCGTGCTTTACCATGCTCATAGTACGACCCTGCCCTACCCCTTATATGTACCTATGCATATATTCTTGCTTGTAGATATGCACGTCAAGCGTTAATATTTGTTGGGATTACAAGATATAACAGAACATGGGCATTGGCGGATCTAGACCCCCAGAATTCACATTTCCCCCAGAAAAAATCCGCTAGACCCCCCAGAAATTGATTTTCAGAATTTTTTCTGTTTTTCTGCGGTTTTTTTTATGCTAATGGATAGCTCTCATTGAGAAACGCGAGAAAAGGGTGTTTTTTTTCGCTCTACCATATATTATCAGGCACTTTTTGAATTTTGGACTCCCTAGAATTTTTGAGCTGCCCATGTATGGATTTAACTCCTCTCACTTGGATGCGTTTTTCAATGTACTTTACTTTGCACATTTTTAGGCTTACTATTCTATTTGTTCTGATAGACGTAGCTGTCTGCTACCATGCAAGCTGGAAATGCTCGTCTATATGAATTGCAATTTAAAATATGTCAATTTTAATTATAATTAGAAATTTGCATTAATCTGACATAATGAAATAAAGATTTGAATTAGCAAGATCTGTGGTTTGCTTGAAATTGAGTTTGAAGGTAAATCTGCCCAAAACATTATCAATTTTCTACATTATAATCAACTCTAACATTGGCCCCGGCCCCGGTGCCAGGGCCAGCCTGGCCCTCGCCCGGGCCGGGCCTAGGCCCCGCGCGCCGGGGCCGGGGCCGGGGCCTGGCCCCGGCACAGCTCTAGTACTGAGCAAAAAAAAAATCCGCTCCTCTGAAGTTTATTTTTTAGTATTTTGAGAGAACCATATTCTTAAGTTACTCCCCGCTTTCCTAGACCATTTTTCGTATTTTATTGACTTGTCTTTCTGCATATGTTTATATTTCATCTTTTTTTCTCTCGTTACTTATCAATGTATTAATGTTACTTGGTTTGTTGTCGGATCAGCAAATAAAATTTGTAATTTGTAATTTGTAATTTGTTTTCGACGGAACAAATGCTTATAAGGCGCGCAAAACGCCAATTTCTTCGATTTTTTCTGCAATTCAATGATACTGCATAAAAAGTAGAAGAAATCGGTGCAAGGTGCCGAATATAGAAGAAGAAGTAAGAAATTTTAATACTAATAAAAATTTTCCCGACTTGAGCTATAGTGAACGATTAGATTTTCTTAAATTAGACTCACTTCAGTTACGTCGAGTCCGTCATGATCTATCGATGGCCTATAAAATTTACCATGGTCTTATAGACATCGATTTTAACAAGTTGTTCACGGTGTTATGGCATCAGAGGCGTAGCCAGGATTTTGGTTCGGGGGGGGGGGCATAGACAAAAATTTTTTCAGACTACTTTTGCATTTAATGCCAGTAACGTTATGTATAGTAAAACTGACTTTTTCGGCCTTTAGTAGTGTAGCCTAGCTAATTTATGGGTTTCTGACGATCAAAAATACATACAGTGTAAAGCGGCGTGAAGCGCCGAAAATTTTTGGAATTTCTACCATTTTTATGTAAAATTTACGGCCTTTCTATTGACAAACAATTCGAAATTCATAAAAGAAGCAAAGTGCCGAGAGATTTAGTCATTTTTTTTACCGCCCTTAATATTTTGTAGCTCTGTGATACTAATAGTCTGACTGACAGAGCATAAAATTATCGAATTTTATAAAACAATTTTGACAGTTCAAGCTTCTAACAAAAAAATTGCGAATTTTTAGCTTTGTCTAAAGATATTTTGAGTGATTCAGGCTTTTAAGCGCAACGCTGGAGCTTTACAAAAAGAAAGAAGAGTGACTGGCGGCGCCATGCGCCGCAAAATTCTGACGTTTTTGCACTTTAAACTCCTCAATTTACACCGCTTGAATCATACAAAAAGACAAATTAATGCCGGTGCGAAACGGCGGAAATTTTTAGAAATTACTAACTCTTTTACCGCCCAGCTTGTTCTCCCTAAAATCTCGTTGCACATGTACAACGAGATTTACGGTTGCGAGGGTCTGGGATGGCGCGCTCAAGCGTTTCCAACGGGGTCCGGGGCAGAGTCCCGGAAAATTTTGTAAAAAAGCATTTCAATGTTAAATAGTAACGTTAAAATTTCCGCAAAATCGGCCAAATCTCGGATCCGAAGCAAGCCCAAAAACACTTAAAATTGATGAACTCCTACGCTGCACAAAACTTCTGAGCTGAAATGCGTTTTGCGACCTCTGCTAATTACATAGCGCAGGAGCGGGTCGCTGCCACACATGGGCGTGGGGAGTTCGGGGGGTATGCACCCCCCAGAAGTTGAAATACCCCCAGAATTCAAATTTTGAATTTTTTTTTGCTTTTTTAGCAATTTTTTGATGCCATTGGATAGTGCTTGATGAGAAACGTCGAAAAAATTTTGTTTTTGTGGTCATACGACCACTTTTAAGACCATTTTTTGGCATTCGAAAATTTCTTCACCCCCACCCCCAGAATTTCGGTGCTGCCCAGCCCACTAATAGTCGCTGCCAATGAGATATTGAAAGATGTAGCAATGAAAATTTCGTTCTTACCGTTTTCAGGCCCTTCGCTCGCTCCGCTCGTCGCATCCCATTAATCAGGCTTATTTTAAACGCTGGCACCAACATTTTGGTCAGTCCATGATACTAAGCCTAAGCCTATCAGCTGGTAAACCAGCAAAACATCACGAACAGCTTGCAATCTTTATCGAAATTAACCAGAGTTAGTCGATTGGTTATGGTTCTGGACTTTAGAGCAAGGGGTCCACGTTTCGAATCCGACTGCCAGCAACTTTCTCTCGTTTCCTCAGATGCTATCGACCGCACACATACGCCCTTATAATATGACTATGTTAATACATATGTGAACCAGCTACACGAATGCCTGATATTTCATTGCATTGACGACCTTTTAGTGTATTTACTCTGATTCTTTCTTTTTTATTTGACCGAATTTGTATTGTTTTAATTCCGTCTCTGTCGCAATAAACCATTTCATTTTCCATTTCATTTCATTTAAAAGTGATAAAATACGGAATGACGAGTTACATAGGTAATAGATACATATTAGTAACGGAACATTCGAGTCAATGTTGACTTGACGTCGCGGAACGGCATAATGCAACCCACAATGTGAAGCAAGCCCAGAATTGTTTCACATCTTGAAATTTTGGTTCACAAAAACCCCGAATGTGGAAAGAAATCGCGGAATGGTGGGCTTATTTCAGGATTCACAGGAGGATAGAGACGCCGTAGTGCGGCACTACAGTAAACAGCAAATTTTCTGAACTTGTAAAAAACAGGAAACCTCATTTTTGGTAAAAAAGCTAACATTCAGGAAAAATTCGAAGACCTCGAAGCGAAAAAACCTCGAATATTAGGAAAAACCCGCGTATGGCAATGATAGTGTTGTTTGACTTAGTTTCAAAGCCGTTACGTGCTGATCGATTTGTTACATTATGTACATGTGGGAGACTCAGACAATACTATTTTTTCCCTCAATCAAGATAGCTCAATTGGGTGGGTGGGTAGGTATATAAGCATACTTTATTGACTTTGGTCATCGATTATCTCATGAATCCAAAAATTACTACAATAAAATCAATTTCTGGAACTGCATTGTCTTTCTGCACAGAAACCTAGGCTATTTCACGAAACCTTGTGCTTGGGTAATAATTTTTGAGTCGATGTAAATCATATACAAAAGCGGTTTAAACTAAAACAACAATCATGCTACTGAGCATACAGCAGTTGATACGCATAAGAAGTTTTGTTATGAAAACCTGCCTGAAAAACCACTTTTGTTACAGTCTGTTTCACATAACTTTGTGCATAAATTTCAAGAATTTTTATCGACAGTAAGCCAGGATTTACGATAATAATATATCAGAATAATGCTATAATTGCAATCTGCCAGCTTATTGTTGGACTAGCAAAGAAAAATGCTCCGATGAAACTAAAAAGGTAAATATATGTACTTCAATTTCTTCATTGCTAGGATGTAAAAGGAGAGGACTAGGGAAAATTTCCCTATATGCACAGAAGCTATAGGAATGTGCTAAAAACTTAGACTTCCCTAAACAACGCAAAAATCGAAGTACCTATATTCTGCGGCCTGTAGATAGTGTATCTACACGTGCCGTTAAATTTGCGGCCAAAACGCACTTTACCGCGTTTATTTTGACCAACCGGTCTTTGATTTATCATTCCGGCGATCCAGCCATCAAAAAGCGATTAGTTTGCGGTCGGACCAGACTCCGACAGTAGGACGTGCGGAGGCTACCCAGCCACGCAGCGTTGATCAGTTGGACTCAACATCACGTACGTGTTGCGAGGGACACGCAACACTAGTAACCTGTGGAAACCATATACATTCACTTTTCTTTACATACAAAACATAGGCGACATGACCGCTAATCGCGTTAAGCCTGTGCAGAGATCGGAAAAACCAATAGCGCAAGTAGCGCCCTTTATTGACATAAAAATATAATCTTTTTCTCCTTTACTGTAACCCTCCTTCTGCCATTATTCGTTCGGCTGGGGTCGCATTTGAGCTTCACTCGTTTTGCATTTTTCTTTCGACTTTGGGAACGCCTTCTTTTAATTCATTCGTTTGGTGTAGATAAAAGTTAGATAGCAGCTACCTAAAGGTCACTATATTGCAGGTAGTCTGGATTTTGGTTGGCCGGCCTCGACTCTTTCGACTGCCGGATAATTTTGGGTAAAACCTTTTGGTTATTACATTATCTCAAAATTCTTCATTCCTTTTTTCAAACCAAAAACTATAAAAATTATTACATAATTTTTATAAAGGATGACAGCCCGGACTAGAGCTCTTAGTTGTTGTATTTATTGTTCAGGGTGCTATTGAAACCTAAATTTCGTAATTATTTCGCCATAGGTAATCTAGTGCGAAATCTTTTGGTTCCTTTCGCGAAAAATATTATTTTGGTCTAAAATAGGTTTAAGGACCTCGGGTAAAATCCATGGTTATTCAATTACTCCTGTGTTGGGTACTGCGGTCGGCTATTCCATAGCGCGATCTCCTTAAGTACGGACAGATTACGTCCAAGGAGATTTTAGGTATTAAATATTTAGGGTCAAGAGGTAGAATAATAGGCAAACCGCCGTAGCATCCTCCAGACCAGCGCTAAGTGTAGCAAGGTACTTAAGTAAGCCCTGAAGGTACTTATTGTGGGTTTTTGTTTTCGTAGTTGTTTGTGTGTAGGGTATCTTCCCCGGCGGCATGCTGTCGGTACTGCAAGTACTTAACCAGCAAGTCCCCAGCGGCGCGCTAAGATACCTCCGATAGCTCAGTAGCGCAATGATCGCTATAAGTTACACTATGCGAGATTTATGCAGATTTTACGTAGTAATTTCGATTATGATGGCGAGTATTTTGATTACTTTATTTTGGAACATTTGAAATTTTTTGTGGTTTTTCACGAAAAATATTGAGTTAACCATGTAGGTGTAAAGTTTACACTATTATCTTTTACTCCAGAGCATTGTTGAAGGTCAGGATTTCATTTAAATAAATAAAACATTGAGTCATGAAAGTGTCTTCAATGCTCTTTTGCGAAACACTTAAATACGCTTTGTGACTAGACTACCCCCTCATTTTCACCAGGCCGCAGAATATACTTCGATTCTTGCGTTTTTAGGGGAAGTCTAACTGTTTAGCACATTCCTTTGGCTTCTGCTCATATAGGTAAATTTTCCGTAGTCCCCTCCATGTACATCCTTAGCAATGAAGAAATTCAAGTATATTTACCTTTTTTGCTCCATTGGAGCATTTTTCTTTGCTAGTTCCCTTCTTTTATTTATTAATTCAGGCCATATATCCATAGGTGGGCAGCGCAAAAATTCTGGGGGTGCAAGCAGCTGAAGAAACTTATTTTTTCGTCTCGAACCTTTAAGACTAAAACAATCACAGATCGAGAAATATTGCGTTAAAAGAGAAAAAAATTTATGTATTGATATGTTGTTATCCTCTACATTATAAAACCAATTGGACTGCACAGAAACCAAGATTGAGTTAGATAAGTTTTAGGACACACTAACAGTAAAAAATTCGTTTACTTTACACTTTTGTGCAACAACCATTGCGTGTGAAGAAATTTTAATTTCAGATTTGTAATCTGCAACTCAGGGGCACAATTTTTTTTTAATTGGCCCTCCGCAAATTGTTTGATACCCAATGCTTTGGGCGGAAAAGTGCTTCCTAGTGCAAACTTTACACTTGTGCATAAAAGGCAATATTGGGTGTATAGAAGCAAAATAAACTAGGATCTGTCAAACTGAGGTCAGGGATATTTTAAGCATAATTAGGATGTTCCGCCTACTTAAAGGAGTAGCTGAAGAAATTTCGTTTTTCGTCTCGAACCTTTACACTAAAACGATCAGAGATCGAGAAATATTGCGTTAAAAAATAAAAAAATTTTATGTTTTTGAGATATTGTAACCCTCCGCATTGTAAAGCCAATTGGACTGTACAGAAACCAACATTGAGTTAGATAAGCTTTAGGATACGCTAACAGTAAAAAATCCGTATACTTTACACTTTTGTGCAACAACAATTGAGTGTAAAGAAATTTTAAGGTCAGATTCGTAATCTAAATCTAAGCGGCAACATTTTTTTTAAATTGGCCCTCCGGAAATTGCTTGATACCCGATTCTCTGGGCGGAAAAATGCTTCTCGGTGTAAACTTTACACTTGTGCTTATACTGCAATATTGGGTGTATAGAAACAAAATAAACTAGGATCTGGAACGCTAAGATCAGGGCACATTTTAAGCATACTTAGCATGTTCCGCCTACTTAGTGGAGTAGTTGATGAAATTTCGTTTTTCGTCTCGAACCCTTGACACTAAAACGATCACGGATCAAGAAATATTGCGTTAAAATAGAAAAAAATTCAGTTTTGAGATATTGCAACCCTCTATATTTAAAACTAGTTGGACTGCGCAGAAACCAAAATTGAGTTTGATACGCTGAAGGACACGCAAAGAGTAAAAAACACGTATCTTTCACTTTTTTGTGTAACAACTATTGAGTGTAAAAAAATTTCAAGTTTAGATTCGTAATTTACAACTCGAGAGCAACATTTTAAAAAAATTAGCCCAACGCAAATTATTTGATTTTTCGGTTTACACTTCACACACTCATTGCTAACTCGGTATTGAGTATAAACAAAGAAAAAAGACGAGCATCGAATTTTTTAATTATCCATCGATTAAAAAAAATTGCACCTCCCAGGTGTGTGCCGTTGTTGCTGTGAGGGGGGACACAAATTTCGCACTCGCTGTGATGAAAATATAAGAAAAAGGATGGCCAAGTATATTATAGGTAGCGCTATCGCGCTACCTCGGATTTATTTTTCAAAATTTATGACTGAACTTGTGTGAGACAGACTAAGTTACGTACTTGCTTGAGCATGAAAATTGATTCCCATGCACAAGATTTCGTGAAATAGGCTATAAATGTATAGTTTTTTAACCTATTGTCTGTTTCAGATAAGTTTGGGCATAAATGTAGTTGACGGGTCACGAGTCACGACACGAGATAAATATAGGTATATCAAATCAATGCTACAAGCGGGAAGTGTCAGCTTATTGTCTGAAATAGTTTTTAAAATTTATGCCCAAACTTGTGTGAAACAGATTATAGTGCATGGAATTCGTTCAACAAACCAACTTCCTTATTACTCTGGCACCCAACTGCTTCACCGATCGACCGGCGACTCATAAATAAATTCGCTACCTACTCCGCCGAGCAAGGCAAAAATCGAGTGCTACTGTAACGAGGAAATTAGTTTTTGAATGAATCCGTGCAACAGGTTAAAAAGCAGATAATGCATAATTACCAGGATATAGATAACTCGCCCCCCCCCACATTTCGCCTCCAACCACAACTCGCCCCCACACAATTCGCTCCAAACGGAACTCGCCCACACACAACTCACCCGCACAAAACTCCCCCCACACAACTCGCCACCCAAAACTCGCCCCCGCACAACTCGCCCCCGCATAACTCGCCCCCACACAACCCCTCCACAACTCGCCCCTCCCCACAACTCGCCCCCACACAACTTGCCCCACCCCCACTCGTAACTTACCCCTCACAACTGGCCCTAGGAACTTCAAACCACGGTTCAGGATTGCTAATAAGTATATAGGAGCTTCACCAAAAATCTTATCTATGGTGAAAATTGTACCGATGAGATGACGAATTTTCGCGGTGTTTACACTGCTGCTACAGCATAGCGAGTCTGTTTTTTATACGTGCTGTTTTTTGAAAGTCACCTGGTCGGTGGAAACAGCTGATCTGCGGATAACTTTTTCTCGTTCTTATCGGTTTTTAGCATTGTCTCTCAAAAACGTCCCATTTATCCATTTAGGGGGTCTAGAGACTCTGCAACCACATATGGATTGTTCGTGGGGGTGTAATCCCCGGTTTCCGAAACTCCCGCCCACAAATCAATAATACCCCAGATTTGAATTTTTGGCGCCATTTCCGCCATCGTGCGCTATCTGACCCCCCTCAAAATTTGGCTGCTACCTGTCCTGGTATGCTTGCAGGCAAGCCCACTTGCATGTTTGTGGGGAGCAAGCAAGCATTGGATCATGTATACGCATATACTAGTAAGGGTTGAATTGATTTGTGAATTGTCAAACATTTGGGATTGGATGGAAACCACACGTGGGCGTGGGGGAAGGTTGGGGGATGCATCCTCCAGAAGACCGAATACCCATATTGCTTTTTTTGGGCTAAAAAACGATAGGTACACAAATCGACAATTCTGGGGGGTCACAGCCATTTTGCGGGTGGGTGGGGGAGGGGATCATATGCCATTCTAGAGGCCTTACCGTACATGGGCAACAACGAAATTCTGGGGGTTAAGATTTTTCAAAGGTACAAAATGGTCTTAAAAATGGCGGTATGGCGAAAAAACACAATTTTTCAATGTTTCTCATCGAGTACTATCCATTGGCATCAAAACATTGCGAAAAAGAACAAAAAAATTCAAAATTTGAATTCTTTGTGGTATTTTAGTTTCTGGGGGACGGGGGTTATTTGAATACCCCCCATGCCCATGTGTGGGTTAACTCCCCCTCCTTTCCTCCCCCCAAACCCTCCAAGAATGTGTATAACTGTATGTAAATACAAGGTAATTCATACTTTAGTTTGGTAGGTATGTACATATATAGCATTGCGACTCCGAGGGATCAGCCAGCCCCGAAATTTTCACACGAGTGCCTTTTTTAGCTTAAAAACATATGTTGCACGCAAAAACAATATTTTGTATATTTTCTGATGATTTTCTTTCTGATAGTCTTTTGAGAAAAATCTGTGATGCTTTTTACCTAAATTTAGATGCAATATTTTGCTGATTCGCTCAAATTTTACTCCTATCATTTAATATTCAAATGCTTTGTTCTATGTAGACCCGTTAAGGGGCACTTTAATTTGCATTTTATCATTTTCCTGAATGCTTTATCCTGAATTTTTATCCTAATCTTTTTCTTAATCTTTGCCTTTCATATTTTAAAATTTCGACTTTATCCTTGTCTTTTATTTCGCTGAAATCCCTTGCAATACGTATTATATGTAAAGACAGGTACGTATGAGTACGGTTATTAAACAAGCAACCGATTGGCTTAGGCTGCCGAAGCCGAATCTTCGCCCACCTTTATCAATATCCAAATGGGCAAATCGGATACGCTACGAACGCTATCCAGGAAATAAAAATTTCGGCCAAGGATCCTACACATATATTCCAGAATAAATTTATCCACACGAATCGAAGCGAAAAAGGGTAAAGCGTCGGCGACAATGCACATAACTACGAACTCGGCGTTTTCGACGTTAATCGTGTAATAACGTGTATTAGGGTGGACGTTCTGCCCAAACTGATTAATGATGAAAGAAGCCGATTCGAAAACACGCTTAAAATGTTTGTCCTTAGTTCTTTCAAGAACATACACCAAATTCGCTAGAAACGCCAGCAATATAGCGAGACTCCACGATCGGCACAGAGCGGCGACCAAGGCTCGAAGAGCAGCGTATTTCCAGCACATGTCTGAAATTGCTTAGCTATTTATAACTCGGTAACCTTTTTACGCGCTTTTACATTATTATTATTCAGTAGCCTAGCTGCATACATGTAACAGGGCATGGGGATACCCCATCTTGAGTTGGTCGTCCTCCATACCCGAAAGCCAGAAAAATTTTGACTTTATCTTCCGATTAGGAAAAAATGAATTTTTTGACCATTTTTAGGTGTTCTTTGACCGTTTTAGGCACCCCTCCCCCAAAAAATGGGCGTGGGGGTCTGAAACCCACCGTGAATCTGGCGGATCCCGCAAAAATCGATAGACCCCCAGAAGTGAATTTTTGGGGCTATTTTTGGCACTTTTGCCCCATCGGACCCCCAGAATTAGGTCGCTGCCTATGTATGCCCCTCACCCCTGAAAATGGAACATTTTTCGGCGATTTTTGGCGATTTCAGCCCCCCCCCAGAATTTTCTTGCTGCCCATGTATGGAAGCAAGAAAATTCTTGCTGCCATACATACCAAAACTTAATTTTTTCTTTTGGGGGACCCTTGCAAAAAGTACTCATATTTTTAGAATTTGAGGGGGCCAGTCGCTTATCTCCCAACAGCTACGCCACTGTTGTTATTACCGATTGTAACTCGGTATAATTATCTTTCAGGGTTTCAAGATCCCCAAAATTGAAAAATTGAAAATTTTCGGCGGAATAAAAGATAAAATGAAGGCTAAAACGGATGAAAACAAAAAATTGGACCTTTCCTAGAAGTTTCCTAATGCCGCATTTTCCTATAACGCCTTTTTCGACAATTTGGCTATTTAGATATGCAGCTACATACGTCTGTTACGCATATTTATCCACTTATAGCCTACTTGAGTTTTTGACCATGATGACACAAACACACATGGGCGTGGGAAAGAGGGGAGGATTGGGGGATATGCACCCCCAGAAGTTCAAATACCCCTCAGAACCCATGATACCCCCAGATTTCAATTTTTTAAATTTTTTTCTGTTTTTTTCGCAGTCTTTTTGATGCTAATTGATAGTGCTTGATGAAAAAACCCATTTTTCAACGTTTCTTATCGAGCACTATCCATTGGCATAAAAAAATTGCGAAAAAATGTTCAAAAATTGAATTCTGGAGATGGGGGTTATTTTGATTTCTGGAGGGGTATTCGGCCTTCTGGGGCTGCAGCCTACCAACCACGCCCACATTTCTGCCCACCTATGGACACACAGACCGTTTTTGATAATTTTTAACCTTTTGAGGAAACGAAGTGGAGCACCAGAAACACGCGGTATAGGAAAAAATGCGATGATGGATAACTTTCAGAAAAGATCCTAAAATTTATGTAAAAGTGTATGGAATTGGCCAGAAACTGTGTATTAAAATGGTTTTTACGCTGTTTTGCCATTCATTCTTATTTTTGAGGCCATTTCCGCTCAAAAGATTCCTAGCTGATATTTTTGAAATTGGTCTTGCTATGCATCAACGGTCCGGGTAGAACCCCAGAATGTGAAAAAAACGGGAAATTTTTTGGGAAACATAAGGAAAAAGGAGGGCCAAAGAATAAATTAAAACCAAAATTTTACTGAAGAAGTGCTTAAACATTTGAATAAAATGTTTTTATGCTAGTTTAGTATTTATACCATATTCTGGCATTTATAGAAGTTTTTGGGGCCGTTTCGACTAAAAACTCTACATCTGAGGCTGCTGACCGACTAGCCCCCTTCGTCAGGATTCAAATTTTCGCATCTATAACCTGAAACCCTACAGTCTGAAAGATTTTCCAGAATTTGAAAGACTCCCAGAATTATATTTTTTTCTCGTTTTTAGCGATTTTTAATGCTAATGAATAGAGCTCGGATAAAACGTCAAAGAATTGTGTTTTGATCTCAACATAAAGTTTCCGTAACTTTTTCAAATTCAGAAAATTCTTTAAACTTCAAAATTTATAAGCTGCCTGAATTAGCGATTGACCAACAGTACTGTCGTTGAAAAACCCACATAGATTACTGTAGACTCCGATAATTCTTTTTTAATAACATTTTTGGCGATTTTTGCCGATTCCACCCAAGCAGACCCCCCAGAATTCTCTTGGCGCCCATGTATAGTACTGAATGCGCTGAGTGACCCATGAAATAGGAGTTTAAGGGGTTGAAGACCCTTTTCAAACTTCAAATCTCCCTTATCTCCACAGACCCCATAGAATAAAATTTTAAATATTTATGTTTTGCAGCAATTGTAATGCCCATTTTTGAGTATTTTTAGACCATAGATAAATTCCTGACCATTTTTTAATTCGTTACTGTTTGTGCGAGTGACCGACAGAACTGGGTGTTTTGGGAGTCTATGATTCCCGGGCGAGTTGACATCAAGCCGCCGAGTGACTGTAGGCAGTTTAGCGATT
Source organism: Mermis nigrescens (assembly GCA_036768485.1). Lineage (NCBI taxonomy): Eukaryota > Metazoa > Nematoda > Enoplea > Mermithida > Mermithidae > Mermis > Mermis nigrescens. The sequence continues at coordinate 464,731 of JAVLUZ010000651.1, read as the reverse complement.
GAAAAAAATGGGAGAAAAATTACAGATTATTTTTAAACGATGCTTCTCGTTTCATTATAAATTTGAATGCGCCTGTGTCGGCCAAACTGTGGGCCACAGAAAATTACCCGCTTCAGCTGCCCGATAGAATCAGTCACCCGATACTATTGGCCAATTTGTCATGCACGGGCTTGGGGAGGTCCTGATCATAAATATGCAGAAACCAAATTCTGGGGTTCTAGTTAAGTAAACTCGCGAAAAAAGTGCTAGACATTTAATTCTGATAGTCCACCGCATCATGGGGACTTCGTCGGATTCTGAGGTCTAAATTCCAAAAATCTCATTCTTTTCAACGCTCACGTCTCGTCTGACTGAACTATAAATGCACAGCACGTCTCGTCTGGACTATAAATGCACAGCATGCTGATCTAGAGGGTCAGCGCAGCAGAAGTCAGTCAGAAGACTTTCTTGAGTCAGAATGGTTCCGAAAATTAGTATAAATACTAAAATGACTTAAGTGCGTTTTTAAATAATTTTCATGCGCTTTTGCTGGCAATTTTTCATATTCATCACTTTTAACGTTTTGCCTCATATTCTCCAGAAATGTATCATTTTTTAATTCTAGGGGTCTGACCAGACATGAGCATGTGGGGGTGAGTTTGGAGTTGGTCTGGAGGACACCCTAGAATCCGGTGGAATCCCCGTTCATAAAAATCGATAGACACCCAGGACTAACTTTTGTGCTATTTTTGGTAATTTTGTACCATCGGACACTCATCCCAGAATTTGGCCGCTGCCCACCTCTGGATCTGACCCCCAGATTCAACACGTGTATGTCCGGTCCGAGAACCCCACAAAACAAAATTTTCAGAAATTTTGTAAGATTTTTCGGCTAAACTTCAAAATGTGGTCCGAACGGGAAATTCGCATTTCAATTCGAATTCAATTTAGGTCGATCTACTGCCGCTTAGGTCGACAAACTCCCGCTTAGGTCGACTAAATTTCCGTTTAGGTCGAAAAACAGCCAGAAACGTATTTTATGCAGAATTATTTTCATAGTTTGCACATGTTGGCGTTGGAGTATGCACTCCCCAGAAGGCCAAATACCCCCAGAAACCAGAATACCCTCCCCCAAAATTCAATTTTTGAATTTTTTTTGTTTTTTTTGCAATTTTTTTATGCCAATGAATAGTGCTCGATTAAGAACGTTGAAAATGGTGTTTTTCCGCCAAACCACCATTTTTAAGATCCTTTTTTGGCCTTTGAAAAATCTTGCAACACCCTCCAGAATTTTGGTGCTGCACACATATGATAGTCGTGCTCAGCGTGTCGAATAAGCACAAAAAGAGAATTCTTAGTTCGAAAACTTCCCCAGGTTCTTTATCGCCTATTTCTACAAATGTTTCGAAAGTGGGATATTTTCATGCAAACCTTGAATGTTTCGAAAAGTAATTGTTTGTTTTCCCTCAAAATTTTTTTCCGCGCTTTTGTTTAAGATTACCTATCTGGAAAATTTGGTTTTAGGACATGTTTCAGAGATTTTCGATAGTTTTGGTTTCTAAAATCACTCCGATTTTTCACGATTTCTTAACGTCACTGGAAACGTCACAGAATAATGTTAATTTTTCCGCACTTTTCTGAGCTTGAGCTTTAAAAAATTTTTTGACTTCCTATACTCCCATAGTTCAGGCACTGCCCAATGCTCATGCATGTGGTACAAGAAATCAGAGTCAGCACTATCGGCCATCTGGGAATTTTACAATTTGTTCTTGGGGCGGGCAGGGTACGAATGACCTTCTAAAGCTAACTTGAGCGCATTTTTATCGAAAAAACCGAATGATGTTAGAATATTGTATGCTATTTTGGCTGAAATGTATGAAGAAACAAAACTTTGATTCACAAGATTTTTGACATCGTTGGTATTCTGTACGCAAATAAAATTGCCACGTCAGTTGCACGAAAATGAGACAACTTTATAAAAAATGTTTTATGTTTATTTAAATCAACATAAAAACACGGTAACAGCAGGAAAAAATTTTAAGAACTTTTCTGTTTCGAAGAAAAAATTATTTCTGCTTTAAACGCCGTATTAAGACGGTATTTACCGCGTGCGGTATATGTACATAAGTCCAAGCCAGAATTCGTATAAAAAATGCTTAGGACGTCTAGGTAGAATAAGGATTTATAGCTAGGAAATTAAAGCCTAGAAATTTTACGTTTGCACTTATCCGAAGAAGCGAATTGGCTCGAGAGACTCGTCATTAAAACTCAAATAAGTCGATATACATCGGGTTTGGGTAAAATCCGGAAACGGAAACGGAAACGATGGGTAAAATCCGGAAACGGAAACGATAGGAAAAATCCGGAAACGGAAACGTATACTATTGTGCGCACTGTTCCGTCGGGGTTTTCTCCGCCATGGGGGTGATCCAAAGTGCCGGAAACGGGGTTCCCCAAGTAGGGCTTATCAGGGTGAACACCCTCAACTCCGTTTCCGGCAAAATTTCCCCCACTGTAGGAATAATTAGGGGCTTGGAAACGGGGTACCCCATTATTCATACCTAAAGCTGACCCCGGTTCCGTCGGGCTTTTCTCCGCCCTGGAGGTAGTCCAAAGTGCCGGAAATGGGTTCCTAGGGTAGAGCCTATCAGGGCGAACACCCGCAACCCCGTTTCCGGCAAAATTTCTCCCACTGAAGGGAGGTTTAGAGGCTCAAAACGGGGTATACCCCATTATTCATATGTAAAGCTGAGCCCGGCTCCGTCGGAGGTTTCTCCACCCTGGGGAAAGTCCAAAGTGCCTGAAACGGGGTTCCCCACGTAGGGCCCATCAGGGTGAACACGCCCAACTCCGTTCCCAGCAAAATATCTTCAAGTGAAGGCGAGTTTAGGGCTTGGAAACGGGGTACTCCATTATTCATATGTGAAGCTGACCCCGGTTCCGAGCCCCAAAACCACCCTTCAGTAGAAAAAATTTTGCCGGAACCGGGGTTGGTGGTGTTAACCTTGATGGGCCCTACTTGGAGAACCCCGATTCCGGCACTTTGGACCATCCCCAGGGCGGAGAGACTCTGACGGAACCGAGGTCAGCTATACATATGAATAATGAAGTAATCCATTGCTGAGCCCCTAAACCCCATTCAGGAAGTTTGTCGGAAACGGGGTCGGGGGTGTTCACCCTGATGGACCCTACTTGGGGAACCCCGTTTCCGGCACTTTGGACTACACTTATGGCGGACAAACCCATGACGGTACCGGGGTCACCTTTACGTATGAATACTGGGGTACCCCGTTTCCGAGCCCTTAAACCCCCTTCGGTAGGAGAAATTTTGCCGGAAACGGGGCGGGGTATTTACCCTGATAGGCCCTACATATGGAAACCCGTTTCCGGCACTTTAGACTACCCCCAGGGCGGAGAGACCCCCGACGGAACCGTGTGCACAATAATATACGTTTCCTTTTCCGTATTTTACCCATCGTTTCCGTTTCCATTTTCGGCTTTTACCCATCGTTTTCCTTTCCGGATTTTACTTTTCCCCATATAAATCGTCTCATTCTGAAACATGTTCTTTGCTTAAACTAAATTAACAAATGAATCTTACTTAGAAGTCGGTCGAACATGGCAATTATTGGTGGTTTCCTCCGATCAGCTGATAAGTTTGCCAGAGTTCGACGGCCGACGATGAAAAGGACCAGCCCTGATATCGCAAGGTCGAATAAATTGAATACAGACAGCCAAAGCCGGTTTATCAGTGGAATTATTATGCAATAATCAACTATCACAAAATTCGATGCATGTATGAACAGCCATTCGTGCCGTGAAAGCATAATCACTTTTTTACACAATACAAATTTAACGAAAGAAGTCATTGAATTGAACGCCATTAGTAGTGTAGTATGTAGCTCGTTGAATGTAAAGCATCTCACGGACGCTTTGTAAAACTGTGATCCCTGGATAATATGCTGACTTTGTTTAAAGCGGTAAAAGATTTGAAAAGTATAGCACAAACTTATTTGTTGAAGTGTGTTTCACGAAAGCTTGTGCGTTGATCGCGATTCTCGAGATCGATTACAGAATTAATTTAATGGAGGAACAATAATGATACTATGCATAGCAATCAATAAGCATATTATGCCAAATTGTATTACAGTAAACTGTCTCTACGGTGGCTGCTTGCTAAATCGATGAATATTGATTTCCATGCTCAAGGTTTTGTGAAATAAGCTATGATCTATGTATTTTACACAATTTCGGTCATAATCATACCTGGGCGTAAGGGGTTTCGGGGGTATGCACCACCAGAAACCAAAATACCACCCCCTAGAAACCAAAATACTCCCCTAAAATTCAATTTTTAAAATGTTTTTTGTTTTTTTCGCAATTTTTTGATGCTAATAGATAGTGCTCGATAAGAAACGTTGAAAAATTGTGTTATTTCGCCAAACCACCATTTTTAAGACCATTTTTTATCTTTGATAAAATCTTGCACCCCTCCCAGAACTTTGGTGCCACCCACCTATGGTCATAATTCCTAAAATTTATTTACGGGATAAGCTGACAGATTGCGATTATAGCATCAATCTCGGCTCACTGTTGATGAAAATTGAAAAATTCATGAACTTATAGGCATATTTCAGAGATAGACAATTTGAACTCAGAAAGTCATATGAAGCTATAGTCTGTTTCACACAAGTTTGGGCATAAATTTTAAGAACTATGTCCAACAATAAGCCGACAGGATATATAATTATCGTAATCAGTCGGCTTACTTCTGAAAAATTCTCAAAATTTATGATCAAAGTTATGTGAAACAGACAATAGTTTACGAAAGCAAATCAACCAGATGCCAATTCTGCAGTTCACCGCACAACTATCGGTCGTTTTGTCTATGTAAACTTGTTCGGTTTGACTCAGCAATTAGAAAAGTTTATTTCTGAAATACGCCTTTATGTTTGTGGAACAATTGCATGAAATGTTATGGTAGAAAATCAATTATCAGCGCAAGCCAGAAGAAATTTCATGATTCAATTTTGCACTAGCAAAGAAAAATGCTCCGATGGAACAAAAAAGATGAATATACTTGGAATTGTGGATTATTAAGGATGTAAAAGGAGGGGACTAGGAAAAATCTACCTAAAGTCGCAAAATCTGCTAAAAATCAGACTTTCTCTAAGCAACGCAAAAAATCGATGTATATTCTGCGGCCTCTAAAAAGTGTCTTTTTTAAATAATGTTCGAAGTTTCAGATAAGAGTGTACGAAATCTATCAAGGTTACTTTTTTAAATTGCTGGCACCTGATTGATAGAAAACTAAGAGGTATTGTATTTAAAGTTGTTTTATTTTGTTATGAGCATTATAGCAAGCAAAGCAGGGGCTGATTGATTAGTGCACACAATCGTTTCGGGCATGCTATTGTATCTACATTTAGTCTGTTTCAAGTCAACTTACGCGTTTCCTACTGTTTTGAACCAACCATGTCTCCAATTGTCTTCGATGTTTGCTATTTCATCCAATTGGCTTAGAAGACTGTTAGTTTACTCAATATCATTTCCCATAGCTACTGCATAGCTAACGTGCTGCTTTTTCAATCATATGGTTAAATATTTATTTTAATCTGTTGGCCGCAGAATATACATCGATTTTTTGCGTTGCTTAGAGAAAGTCTGATTTTTAGCAGATTCTGCGACTTTAGGTAGATTTTTCCTAGTCCCCTCCTTTTACATCCTTAATAATCCACAATTCCAAGTATGTTCATCTTTTTTGTTCCATCGGAGCATTTTTCTTTGCTAGTACCCCACTTTTAATTAGTATGATTTAAGTGCATCAGTCAGTAAACACATACAGTAACATGCCATTATAATGACAGCAGTCCAAGGACACGGAAAACAATAATGTTCTTAACATCAGCATTATCCTTTTCAAACAAGACAACCTTACATTATTTTAACAGATCAAAGTTTTTCAGCATTAACTTTACGAAAATATCAAGTGTAAGGAACACTAACGCTCAGATTTGGAAGTAAAATAAATTTGTAGTATAAACTACATTTTAACAACAAATGATTAGTGCAAAATTCACACAACTACTAGGTGTAGAGAAAACTAATAGTCAGATTCTCAATTCTGATTTTACGTAGAACATTTTGAAAAAAATTAAGCTTCGCAAGGCTCTAGAACAAGAGTTGAGTTAATAGGCAGTGTAAACTTTACACAACCACAGAGTTTAAAGAAAATTTCAGTCGGATTCGTAATTCTGATATTACGATCAACATTTATGAAAAAATTAAGTCTCCACAATGGCCCAAGGACAAATAAATATCAGATGTGTAAACGTAGACTCAAGCTACGTTCACTTCGCTTACTTAACCCGAATCTCAAGCTTATGCGCTCACACGGGGGTTCTCGCCCATTTTAGGAGGTCGATCACCAGCCGGCGATTCGGCGGTAAGCGGCCCGGCCTATTCAAGGTAGCCCGTCCCTCTACGCACGCACCTAGTGAAACTTACTTATTTAACCCCTTTGAGATTAAGTACCTAATTAAAGTAAGTTCCCCGGAAACCTAATTGGGGGCTCAAAAAGATTATTATTTTACTTGTTTTGGACCGAATTCCGGTGCTTGAAAATATTAAGGGTTCCTAAGTATAGTGTAGCACAAGGACAGAATTCAACAGCACGGAAATTCAACCGAGCCCAGCATCGTTAATTAAATAATTAATTTTTACAATATTTTTTGGACAGAAAAATTATGAAGCAATTAAAAAGCGACAGCATGGAGGATACATGCTGCTGACCGTCGTGTTACGCTAATCGGGTAAAATCGAACAATGTTATTAAACAGGGCACAAAGCCCTGCCAAAGGCATACAACAACTGATGCCAATTGGCACAAACACGAATGATAAAAAACAAAGCGTGCGGCGAAAAGAAGCGTGCACACTACGCAGGAAAACTAACAGATGAGTTCTGCAGCCAAGCAGATAAAAAGGCACGTACGGAGTCTGCTCACGTACGGCGACGAAAAGAAAAAAGATACGCTCAGCGCGGAAGCTGGCGGAGAGGCTCTCAGGCTCAAAAACTAATTTTAAAATGTAAAATCTTAAAGTGCCGTCAAAACAGCGCTCGCACGCAGTTTTAACTGATGCGGAAAAAGAGTCGTAACAAGAGATGAAAAGGATCTGTGAATACGACAATAGGCCTATGGGCAAAAGCTTACGGTAAAGGCAGTGGCGGATCTAGGATTTCCCTAAGGGGGGCGGTACCCCTAAGGGGGGCGGAACCCTGACTTGAGCGGAAAAATTAGCCGTTTAAACCCGAAAATCGCTAAAAATCGCTTAAAAATGCTTAATTTTGCGCACTTTTTGGGCCAATGTGGGAGGCGGCCGCCCCCCCCTAAATCCGCCCCTGGTTAAAGGTATGTACAAACGAGACAGGCACAAATATGAGACGCACACATATGATCTTTTAACACACGTAAGATATGATAACACACATACCAATTCGTACTCAAGTCGCATTAAGCCCAAGTAACCATTTTCCTATCCCGGATTTTGATTGAAAATATGTGTGGGAATGGAATGAAAAATATGATAATTTTTAGGGGAAGGTGGTCCCGGGCGACTCACTTAAGCGTTGCGCTTAACGGTCGTGTACGTGCGTATGGAAATTGAGCACAAGAATGTACATCTGGGGCAATCAATCGGTTTTTTTCATCTGTTTCAAAAAAACCCAAAACCGATTTTTTCCCAAAAAATTTTTTTAGTGTAAAGTTTACAAACATAAGTTTGGCACATACAAACGTACTACAATCAAAGGGCTACAAACTGGTCCGAACCGAATTTATTTACACTCCACTTTCTCTGTTCAGAAGTCGGGAGAGGTCGAATAGGATAAAAATAAAGTACTTTTTATGGGGTGGCGAACAAAAATATGGACAAACACGTATTTTTCACTGTCCACCACATTGTAAACTTTAAAAATCTGAACCGAAAGCCCCATTGAGTTTAAATAAATTCGGTTTGGGCCAGTTTGTAGCCCTTTGATTGTAGTACGTTTGTATGTGCCAAACTTATGTTCGCAAAATATTTGATATGATTTACCAATTAAATACGAAAAAATCTGTTTTTTTTCGCCCATTTTACACCTCAGATTTCGAACTTTACACCCCCATTAACAACTCAATATTACGTTTTTTTGAACGCGGTTTGCTTCGACGTGTAGCCCTTAAAAGTTACTACATATTTATCTATTTAAATTATCTTAACTCATAACCGGAAAAGTTGGCAGAGAAATCTTGGACAAAATCTGTTTTTTTTTACCAATCCACTAGAGAGTAAAGTTTAAAACCCTGGTACTGTGTATTAATTGTAGAAAAGTTTGAAGGTCAGATTCGTTATTCTGACCTCACAGAGAACATTTTTACAAAAAAATTTATCATCCACGACGCTCTGGGCGGAAAAAATTTTTTCAGTGTAAAGTTTACACCTGCACTAATGACGCAATATTGATTGTAAAGAAACAAAATAAATTTTGACGTGTAACACTTAAGACGAGGCAGATTTTAAAGGTATTTACCACGTTCTTTCTACTAAGTGGAGAATATGGCAGGGAAAAATATTTTTTGTCTCAGACTCTTTACAATAAACCGCCTCTAAATTCAAAAATATTACTTTTTAAGAAAAAATAAAAAAAGTTTCTCCTAGATTTTATAACCGTCTACCTTTTGAAACCAATCAGATTGCATAGAATGTAAAACTGAGTTAGATATGCTCTTGCACATGAAAAAACCGTCTAATTTACACTCCTGTGCAACAACCAATGAGTGTAAAGAAATTTTAAGACCAGATTCGTAACCTACTAATTAGGGAAAACATTTTTTATAAAAATTCATCATCCACGACGCTATGGGCGGAAAAAATGTTTTCAGTGTAAAGTTTACACTTGCACTAATAACGCAATATTGATTGTAAAAAAACAAAATAAATTTTGACGTGTAGCGCTAAAGACGAGGCACATTTTAAGGGTAGTTACCACGTTTTGTCTACCAAGTGGAGAATATGGCAGGGAAAATTTTTTTGTCCCAGACTCTTTACAATAAACCGCCTCTAAATTCGAGAATATTACTTTTGAAAAAAAATTAAAAAAAGTCTCCCCTAGATTTTTTAACCGTCTACACTTTGAAACCAATCAGACTGCACAGAATGTAAAACTGAGTTAGATATGCTTGGCCACATGAAAACTGTAAAAAAACGTCTAATTTACACTCCTGTGCAACAGCCAATGAGTGTAAAGAAATTTTAGGACCAGATTCGTAACCTACTAATTAGGGAAAACATTTTTAAAAAAATTGGCCCTCCGAAAATTATTTGAATTTTTGGTGTAAACTTTACACACTCACGACGCGCTCGGTATTGAGTGTAAACAAGAAAAAAATGGGGGCACTAAGTTTTTTTATTATCTACCTTTTAAGAAAAACCGCACCTCTCAGATGTGTGCCGTTATAGCTGTGAGGGGGGACACAAATTTCGCACTCGCTGTGAAAAACATATAAGAAAAAAGGATGGCCAAGTATATTATAGGTAGCGCTATCGCGCTACCTATGATTAGGAAACTATTTGATGATCAGAATGTCATGTTAGTAAATAAAATGAATCGCCATCAATTCAAAGAGTGTTATTTTATGTGCAATGGTAAAGTCTATCAACAGATAGATGGTGTTGCCATATGGGTAATCCGCTTGGCCCAGTTCTTGCCAATATTTTCTTGAGCCATCATGAGACAAAGTGGCTGAGAGACTGCGGTATAAAGATCAGACTCAAGTTTTATGTACGTTATGTTGATGACACATTTGAAATGTTTTCTGACAGAAGTCAGCCTAGAAAGTTCTGTGATTACATGAATCAGCAACATCCTAATATGAAGTTCACATTTGAAACTGAATGTGACAAGAAATTAAATTTCCTTGATGTGCTTGTTGGAAGGAAGTCCGATGACATCATCATATCAGAAACCCACATTCTCTGGCCTTTATGCCAAATTGTCTACTTTCATTCCTATGCCTATAAAGTTGGTGTAATAAGGACACTAGTGAGTCGTATTTACATGATTTGTAACTCATCAGACTTTTGTCTCTGATATTGACAAGCTGATACAGACTCTACTGCAAAATGAGTATCCTCTTGGCTTGATTGATAAGGTCATATCAGACTTTATGACAAAGGTTTATAACAAGAGAGATGACATAAAAGTCGGGTGTGATAAACTATGCTATTCTCTTGTTTTGCCTTTCAATGGTGAGCATGGCTACAATGTACGCAGCAGAATTATAAAGCTTATATCTGCATTTTACCCTCAGATTAGAGTAAGGTTTGTTTACAAACCTGTCATGTGTATCAGCCGGTTTTTCAAGAACAAGTATGCTGTACCTGCTAAGCTACTCTCAAATTTAGTAGGTATATAAGTATACCACGTGTTCTAGCTGTATGGCTAGTTACATTGGCGAAACTCGCCGAAATTTTGGGAATAGAATTGCAGAGCATACTGGCATCTCATTTGCTACAGGAAAGCCAATTCAGAGTGATAGCTTATCTGCTATTCACAAACATATCGCAAATAGCAATTATCCAATTACATCAGATTGCTTCAAGGTTATCAGTCGAGCATCCAACTCTTTTGATCTTTTAATCAAGGAGTCATTATACGTAGCACGTGATCGTCCCATTCTCAACAATAATGTTTCATCATATCCTTTAAATTTGTTTTAATTTATTAACTTCCCACCTTTTTCATTTTCTTTAAGTTTAAAATCTTTTATTATTCTCTTCATAATGTAATGGCAGGTGTAAACTTTACCTTTCTCTAGGTTTCGCTTAGCGAGCTCAGTTTTCAAAAATATCTATGGCGAATAGTCGGTTTTATAATTTGGATTCTTCAATAGTTCAACTGATCAGCGAAACAAGGAAGCGACGGCACATTTGTATACAAAGCAAACGCTTAAATAATAACAGAAAGTCATCAATATGAAAAAATAAATAAATAAATAAAAGGTAGTGATGTAATCTTAGGCAAGTAGCGCTATCCTAAATTTTCATGAAAAGGGGTGTGGAGTGGATGTGACTATCGTGCTGGCAGTCTGATACATTAATGCCCTCAGAATCAAGCGCTGGTAATCTGTTCCATATTCCGAATGGCCATTTTCGCTTTGCGGCTTATTACTGTAGCAGAATAATTCACGGTTTAGGATGTTGCGGTAGTTTGTTGCATATCACATGTTAAGCAAAGAAATCAATGAGAAGAATTTTAAACAATCTGTCGCTATGAGCGTAGAAGCCATTTGTGTTGTAAAAATTTAATGCAGTAATATGAGATTAGCGACAATGGGCCGTTTGGAATGAACAGACTATAGTAAGAAACATTTTCATGATTCATAAAATACTTTCTGGAGCATTGAAACAGTTACTTATTTCAACGTTACTTTTCTTCCTAATTTTACGGATATCCTACATAACGCAACTGTTAATACCATTCAGAATGATAAAACTTTCTGAACCCTTGCTTTAAATTTTTGCACAATATCGTGCATATCACTTTAGTTTAAGCCGCTTTTGTGTGAAATTTATATTTGATTTTTAGTCATGCATAAACGTTTCGAGAAATAATATAAAATTTTACGTAATATAAAACGTCGACCGATATTTAGTTTAGAAAATCGCGCAAAAAATTTTTATTATCCTTGATTAACTTTCATTTTGGTCGTCGACGCAGCGACAATTTCGCTCAGACGAGAAACGCGGTTGGACGAAAGTTTAAAAATTAGGAAAAAGTGTCAAAAATGACATTTTGGCGCAACGCAACTAAAGCCGATAACGCAGTTTTTATCAATCAATCGTATTTTAGGTCACTGGATCATAAATGCATTATTTACGGTCTGCGATACGAAGAGATACGTACAAATGTAAGTACAGTATTTGTTTTGGCTTTCGTCATCATTCGACGCCTTGAGCGACGCGGAAACGTTTTTTGATCCGGTTTATTTAATGATTCGATATTTTAATAGGTGCATACGTATAAATTTATGTATTTCGGTGAAAATCTATTTCCCTCCGCCAAAAATTCGAGTAGGTCAAAAGTACACCGGGGTCGTCAATTCATCAATCACTAAAAGTATGTCATTGCTAAATAACGCACTTTCATATTTACGCATAGCCGCGCCAGATTTTTAGGCAATCCTGAAAATCATTATCTACGTATTCTGTCTGTATTTGCGCCGTTGGGAAAAGTCGCAAAAATTTACCGTATGTGCTTCAAGAATAAAAGTCATTAAAATCGTTTATTGATTTAAGTGTTTATTTTTTCGTTGCATTTATATAATTTTCAAAGAATGTGGAGCTTCGAATGGTTTTTCTTCTTTATTTTTCTTGGCAATTTGCCCACTGCTATACGCGGAGCAGGTATGCATTGGCATTAGCTCCATTTACTGTGAAATTATTTTACATCAAATAAGCAGGGATACGGATTTACTTCGACTAACAACAAGCGTATGCAATTAAGGTGGTCATCAAGTGATGGCAGGGCTATGGTCCGTTTCACTTAACTCTGAGGTTTTTGCAATTCATTCAAATTGGCTACAAGAGTGTTTTAAACAAACTCAGTAAATATGATATTCGGATCTAGTATACAATTTACCCCCAGCGTTATTTAGCCGATCCATATAAGCTACAGTAACCAAACTTTCAAAGAGATAGCTATAAGCCTATTGTACTAATCTGGCAAAATTGATTAACTTACGGTGTAAACTTACTGCTTTACACTCACAGTTTACAACGTACTAACGGTACCTAAAAATTGTAAACGATTCGGTGAGTTTCAAACAAAGCGCTTTTTTGTTACTCAATCAACATCCTACATTAAAAAAAGTAAGTTTAAAGTAAGTTTAAAGTAAAGTAAAGTGAGTTTTTTAATTTTTTTCCTTTAAAGCAGTAAGTTTACACCGTAAGTTAATCAATTTTGCCAGATTAGTATAATAGGTTTATAGCTATCTCTTTGTAAAGTTTGGTTATTGCAGCTTATATGGATCGGCTAAAAATGCTGGGGGTAATTGTATACTAGATTCTGATATTCTACAGTATATCGAATCATATAGAGACGTAAGCCTTTGCCATGCCGCATTACTGCATCAAAATTTTAAACCACTTTTGTAGCTGAATTCTTGCGGAATAGTTCAAAAGAAAACCGCTCAGTTAGATGAAACAGACTATAGTTCTTTTTCCATAAAGAATTTCCGAAAATCTCGAGAAGTATCGGAAATGATTTTGCCTATCGGAAGGCGGCAAAAATCCGCAAATTTACGCGTAATGGTAAGATTTTTTGAAGTATTTTTCGACACTATTCAGAAAATTACTGATGCCTCTTGTAAGAAAATCCTGGATACGCTACAGCTGATCCTGGTCCATCTGTGGATATAGAAAAATTTCGAAAACGAACATCGTCGACTATACACAAGCATGGGGTTTGGCTGGGTCTATTGGTCCTTCAAAGAATCCGACGGACCCCCTAAATCGATTGACTCCCAAAATTAAATTGTGGTGCTATTTTTATCAATTTTGCCCCATTGGACCCCACTCCTTGCTCAGAATTCACTTGTTTCCTATTCATGTCGTCAATCTCCTTTACCCTATGATGCCCGAATCTGCACGAGGGGATAGGGTATTTAAGATCCCCAGAGTTCGATTATTCTCTTGTCAAAACTTTGACTCCTCACCACAACCTTTTTCAAAGCCCGCATTCAGATTAGTCAGACGAAATTAATGCACAACTATCGCTATAAATTTGTATAAATGGGAGCGCTCGAAATTCCGAAGCTCTGGCGGGTCGAAAAATCGCTAAAAAAATCAAAAATTCCATTTTCGGAGTCTATGAAAAATGCTTAACTCGGACGATGAAAAAACCCATTCCCATCAATTTCACGCGCATATCAGCTGCTTTTGAAAAATTTCCCATAACATGAATTTTACCTTGTTTTTTGGCATACAGCCTGCAGGCGAACGGTGAATTTTGTGACAAAACGAATCGATACGAAACAAGATCACGATTTTCTATTTTACGGGGTCCATTTGAACGTGGCGTCGGTTGGCCAATGCGCATCGATTTGTTACGAATCGGAATTTTGCCGATCGGCCGTCTATGACACGGCTTTGAGGCAGTGCGACACGGCCTACGGATCGGGGGACATCAAATGCTTCGATTACGCGCTGACAAATACGTTGGAAATTCGCCAGTTCGATCGATTTATTGCCATCTATTGCATTCGATGTAGGAAGCGTATGCTGACGGAGAATTTTTCCGTGGGTCTGAATCAAAAATGGGCGTGGGAGTGTTGAGAGTTTGTACCTCCCAGAAGTTTAAAAACCTCCTGCAGATTACTGTAGACCCCAGAATTCTATTCTTAGTAACATGTTTGGTGATTTACCCCATCCTGACCACCCATCCAGAATTTGAGTGCTGCCCATGTATGGTCTAAACTACAAATCATATGTGCTGAAGGCGAGGGTTTTCGACCTTCTGGGGAAAAATCAGGCAAAATAAAGGCCAAAAGTGAATGAAAATTGAAAATCCTATTCATTACTTATTTAAAAAATGACTCGCTGAGAATCCGGCAAGCACCACCCCCAAAATCGACAGAAACCCAGAGTTGAATTTTTGATACTATTTTTGGAAATTTCGTTTGTCGGACCCCCATAATTTGATTGCTGCCCAGAATTTGGGTGCTGCCCATGTATTCCACAGATGCACTGCATGTTGGTCTGATCGGTAAGCCGGTAGGTGGGGTCAGCTTGAGAAGTTTTTCGAGCCAAAACGTCCTTGAAAACATGTATAAATATTAGCGTAAAAACTACCTTAATCTACAGTTTCTGGTCAATTTCAAGCACTTTTGGATAAAACTTTTGATTATCAATTTTCGGCCATCATTTTGCCTATTTTATCCAAAATATTTTCCACTTTTTAATCTGAGGGGAGTTCCTACACTTCCCCAAACTTATGTCTGGTTCGCTCTTGTCCGAATGATCATACATGGGTGTTTAGAACATTGTTTTAAAAATTTAAATTCAAGATTTTGATGATGTTGAATTTAAACTTTTTATTTTCCGAAAAATTTGATAAAATATTATATTTTGTGATTTGTAGCAAGGAAATGAATAGAAAAGATTCAATAAACAATTTTGAGCAAGAAAAGGGAACCAAGATGAAGAATAATTTTATCCTCATCACTAAAAGTTGAGTTCTAGTGGCATTAAGAAAACATAATTAATTCTAATTAAAGATATTTTTCTAGGCGACTCGAACGTTGTGCAAGATTATTCAACAAAGCGCATGAGCGCTGAAATAAACGGTGAGAAATTGATTATAAAATTATCAAATCAATTCAATATAAAAGTAATCCAAATTATTGTTTACCGCGAGCATTTTTGTCAATTATTTTCCTGAAATTTAAAAACAGTTTTTAATGTTCGATAAAAATCCTGGACGACTTTGTGCTTTTCTTTACAATTACTGTAAGACTCGAATTCGATCGAGTGAGATATCGCTAAAGCCTTCTGAAATGCTTAATTCGGAATCTGAATGCATGTAAACGTACCTGTTGGCGCTGAAGTTGATATGTACTTAATTATAATGCTTAGGATTGGCTTGGGTTTTGGGTTAGGAACCCACTTCAAATGGGGTCGGGATTGTGGACCTACAGAACTCAAACCACGGTTTTTTAATATTTTGCACAGATTTTTCTAGATGTACAAAGATATTCCGGGACCGTCTTTGTACATGTACTAAAATTTTCGGAAAGAAAAACTATAAAAGAGGTCAAATTCCCAAAAATTTTGGCACTAAGCGCCGAAATGAGCAATCGTCTATTCTATATATCTTTATCATAGCACAAATTGCATTTAGAAAGGAAAAATGTAAAATTTTGCGGCGCTGTTTACGGACTTTTTTGGGTCGAAAATGATGGGTACGCGTCAAAAACATCTTTTTCGGCGATGCTCTATCTTTCTAGAGCATAAAAACATGAAAAAAACTCGAAAAAATTAAAAAGTCGAATGAAGAGAAGAAAATCTAGTGAAAAAATGAGTATATGGCGCGAAGCGCTAGAAATTTGACACTTTTGAGCAAATAGGTTCTCTAGCAGTTTTTAATTTTTTAATCCAGCTTTAACCCACATTTTAACAATGTACCTACTATTTCATATCACGAAAATTGTATGCTAAAAAGATTGAAAAAATGTTTACTGAAATTGACGATTGTTTAACATTTAAATTAAAACCGACTTAAATAATCAAAATTATCAGTAAGCGGTGCCTAAAAAACGAATCAGCAAGTTTTGGTGAATATTGGACAGGTACAAGGGAAAAGCACGCCTGATTGAGGTTTTTAAAAGAACAAATTGTTGTTGCCGTAGAAAGTTCTTAGAATTGTAAGAAAAATCCTGTAGGGCTATTTACATATTTTCCCAAAAATATTTGATTCAATGCTAAAATTCACAATATTGTTGAAAAATGATGTGGACAGTGGGCACCAGAAATTGACGGGGGGTGAAAAAACCCTCACTAAAATGGAAATTTTCTAGGGAAAATATGGCAAAATTAAAGCCATATGGATGAAAATTGAAAAAAATTCTCCAAATTGCTTTAAAGTGACCAGAAACTGTGTAATAACGTACATAGTTTTGACGCTATTTTATCGCTTTTATCACTTTTTGAATATATTTTGGGTCCAAAAAAGCTCAATTTGACCAGCCCCCACCAGCTGACCTCTCCTACGTTCCTGTGGTTAATGTGAAACGCCAATGAATAGTGTTTTCGTTCCCTCCATCGAATTTTCGGCTTTTTCACTTTGAAAATTTTTTTAAAACCCCGATATCTGGGTGCTCTTCAAGTATGGATGCATACTCATACAAGCTAACCAGCTGTAAAATATAGAATAAGTATGTATATTGCGCAGCGAAATTTGTAAAAAGTTCCTCGAAAATAAGCAAAAATAATGCGATTCTTAACGTCCGCATTTTTATATTATTATTTATTTTAAATATTTTTTACTTTTCCTTTAGAAGCAGATCTTCGATCAGAGTGTTTTCGAGCGTTTTCGAGCAAATTTTTACCCAACGTCGCGTTTGCCGTCCAAAAAATTTCAGCGTCGATCAATGCAAATGCGTTTGCGTCGACACGTGGGCCAACGTAAATTCGGCCATAAAATGCCATTCGTTTAATTATTTTCATCGAAAACGACAATGCGTTCTCAATTTCGTCGATCGTCGTCGAAGTTCAGCCGAATTGGCGCATCATAGGCCCAGCCGGATCGAAATTTCGACTTACTTCGAATTCACCTGCTCGGACGATTTCTGGTCGGCCGAAAAATTTGGTCGAAAAATCTGTTTGGCGGCGGGTAAGAAAATTTTGGCAACTTTTTTTTCTTTATTTTTCAACCATTTTCGAAAATTTAGTAATTAATCTGCTTTCGTCGAGCTTAATTTCTTAGCTACATATCAAATTTGGACAAGAAAGAGCTAAAGAAAAAAAAAGCGATGGAATGAGCCTAAAACTTCTTCCTGATACACTTTTCTAGAGGTCGCAAGCACGGATTAGCGTGAGGTTCTAGAAGGAGGGGCTGATTTTACTTCGAAAGATCGCAGAATCCAGAAGACCTCAAAAATTTTCATATTTTTCGCGATTTTTTATGCCAATCGAAAGTTTTGATTTTTGTGGGTTTTTGTACCGACGGATATGGCTTAACGAAAAACGTTCAAAATATTGTTTTTGTCCCTATGTGGACATTTCGATACTGCTTAATAGGTTTTGGAACCCACCGACTCCCAGAATATAGGCAGGAAGCTTAAAAGTAGAAATTGCATAGAATTATCTAATTTTAAGTAGCCCCAATAATCCAAAGAGAATGACGACGGGAAGGTCCTGACCTGGTGACCATTTTGACGGTATTTTCAGAGTTCGTGCGTTAGCAAATTATATTAAAAGTAACTGTGCATAAAACAAAAAAACAAAGCTACTGCAATTTGAATTTTTAGTGCAGGTTGGGTCCAACAATAGTGGTTTCGCAAAATGACTAGCTTAAAATTTAGAGGTTAATCGCATTAGAAAGAAAAATGTCCTTTGCTGTAAATGTGTTAAACATCAAGGCTAGCTAATAAAGGTTCCTGAGCTACTGTTTTTTATTCAAATTCAATATAGGCGTCTGAAAAGCTAGTTCCATTGTGCAGTCGGTTTGCCCACATTTTTGACGATGACATATTTGCAGTTTTTGCTCCTAAGTACCTCTACGAAGTTTTAAGAATGAGCTAATAATTTTTCTGACTGAATGTATTGTCAAAAAACGGCATCTATGTATCGTTAGAAAATCGCGAAAAAACATGAAAACGATCAGATTGGCAATATTACGGCGATGCTGATATCTAAATGAGGTGTAAACAAATCATGCAGCGCACAAAGCGCTGACGGCTGGCCAAAAGTTTTTGCATGGTTTAAAAAAGGTTTTTATCACTTCAATGCTACTGGTATTATTGTTTACGTACTTATTGATCGAATGGCCATCGGCCATTTACATATATATATCGGCTTATTATTATATTAATATTTGATCTTACAGTCGACGTCCATAACTGCGTAAGTTGAAGAATAATTTGATAAAATATTAAGGTCGCTCTGATCATGTCGTATATTATCGAATGATTTTTTTACGACCAGACATGCACGGGTGTTTGGGTTTCTAGATCTTAGAATGGAAAAATGGAAAATTTTGTAGGGAAAATGAGGCAAAATGAAGGCCGAAAATGGATGAAAAATTTTCTTCAAAACTGCTTCAAATTGACCAGAAACTGTGTAATAAAGTTATTTTAACGCTATTTTAGCGCTTATACCGATTCTTGAGGTCATTTTGGCCCAAAAAGTTCAATGTTCGACCCCTTCGGACCGCTTGACCCCTTTCACCCAGATGGGCTATGCATTTTTTATCCTAATAATTCGATAATAAAAAAATGCACAGGCGGGGGAAAATCGATGAAAACTTTACTGCGCAAATTACGCGAGAAATTATCACCAGTCAGCTTGGACATTCAGGACGTCCAGTTGGAAGACGGAGAAGAAGATAATGGAAGCAGGCTGGAATCAAAGAACGATTGGGCAATAAAACGCAATGATTCCGGTAAAAAAATGCGTAAAATATCGTTTTTGTGACTTAATTCTATTAAAAATCTTTTTGTTTCAGGAAGAGACGAGTCGATCAGTTGCTTCGAAGACGTGCCTGGTTTTGTTTTGAATGGCTTGGCTGGCAAGCTTGAACATTCGACGACTTTAGATCAATGCAAATGTCTGTGCGTTGACTTCGATTCAGTCAAAAAATACGGATTTGAATGTAAATCGATAATGTTCTATTCGGATCAACGTGATTGCGTACTGAACGCTGGCGACAGATCTGATAAGCCGGATTCATTTTTTCGTCGCGAGACCGCATCCGATTTTGCGATCATTTATTCGGAGAAAAAATGCAAAGGTATACACATTCAGTCATAACCAGACATGCACGTGGGGTTGTTGGGGTTCCTGACCCCAGAATTGAAAAGAGAAAATTTTGTGGGGAAAACAAGGCGAAATGGAGGCCAAAAATGCATAAAAATTAAACATTTCCTTGAAAAATGCATCGAAATAGACCGGAATTTGTGTAATAATGTAGTTTACACGCTATTTTAGCGCTTACATCAGTTTTTGAGGTCATTTTGGTCAAAAAAGCTCAGTTTTCAACTCCCTCCCAGACCAGCTGATGCCCCCTCTCCGGATCGGCCATGCTGTGCACCTAGGGTCAGAAGCATAGATGCACAGCATAACCGATTTGGGGAGGGGGCTTTTGTGAGCCTAATATCGTTAAGTCACGTTATTCCACAATTTCTGGTCATCTCTAAGCACTTTTGAATTTGGAGAATATTTTTAATCTTCATCCATTTTTGGCCTTCATTTTGCCTCATCTTTCCCATAAATTTCCTACTTTTCTATTATCGTGTTTTAGATCATACCTGGGCAGCAAGAAAATTCGTGAAGGTGGGGGTGAAATCACCAAAAATTACAAAAATGTTACTAAAATATAATACTGGGATCTACAGTAATCTGCGGGCTATTGTTTAACAATTTTGCCCCATCGGATCCACTGCTACCCATTTATAATCATAATCTCATATAGGCATAAGGAGGGTTTGAATCTTGCGGTTTATGAAACCCCATAATGTAAAATATACCCCGCAAACACTTGAAGTATGATTTTTTGACATTTATTGACGATTTTTAACCCGTCAGAAAACCCGTTTGATTTTAGTATTGCCCGTAGAATGCACAACAGCATCGCCGATGGGGATCAGTTAGTGTGCTTTTTGGAGACACAACGACTTCAAGAACTTGTTTAAATGCTAAACTAGCGCTAAAACAACGTAATGCTAACAATAAGGCAATCTAAGAAATTCTTCGATTTTCATCTAATTGGCAGCAGTGCTAATATCAACCAAAGATATAGTTACTAGCAAAGAAAAATGCTCCGATGGAACAAAAAAGGGGAATATACTTGGGATTGTGAATTATCGAGGATGTAAAAGGAGGAGACTAGTAAAAATCTCCCTACGTTATATGCCAAAAATCGCAAAATATGTAAAAAATCAGACTTTCTCTAAATAATGCCAAAAATCGAAGTATATTCTGCGGTCTCTGAAAAAACGTATTATTTTAGAATAATTTTTTCTGATTGACATAATATCTTAAAAGCATATTACGTAATGCAACTTTTTGCAGACTTCATTCAACTTTGAGTTGCTTAATAATGTGACTGAAAGTGAAATGTTGTTAACAAGTCATAATTAAGTTGTTCGTATTTTATTATTACTAAGCATGTCACTTAGCAGATACAGCCATTCTAAGTGTCAAAGTGCAAGCAATATTCAAATTCCCAAAAAATTGATTGAAAAAAGCAGCGAATTAGCAATGCAGTAGCTAAGCGAATTGAATGAAATAGTACATATCGATGCATTCAAGACAATCGATGATATTGTTGGTTCAAAGCAGTAGGAAACACGGAAGCTGACGTGCAACAGACCTTATGTATATACTCTTTTACACATGTCTACAGCAATTGCTTACTAAACTTTTACATTTTTCAAAGGCCGCAGAATATACTTCGATTTTTTGCATTGTTTAGAGAAAGTCTGATTTTTTACATATTTTGCGATTCTTGGCATATAACATAGGGAGATTTTTACTAGTCTCCTCCTTTTACGTCCTCGATAATTCACAATCCCAAGTATATTCCCCTTTTTTGTTCCATCGGAGCATTTTTCTTTGCTAGTACCCCACTTTTAATTAGCAAGATTTGGAAATACAATACTAGATTTCATTTACTGTGCGGTTCTTCTAATAATTGAATGGTTTAAACTTTACAAAGCTACTAGTTGTAGAAGAAACAAACATTCTGATTAGTAATTCTTATGTTACGTAGAACATCCTGTATAGAAATATGCTTCCAAAACTTTCTAGAGCTCAACTTAATTTACATTTTAAACTTTATACAAGAGTGTAAAGAATTTTAGTGGGATTAATAATTTCGATATTGCTCTGATATAACGATCAGCGCTTATTAAGACCTCTTCAATGTTCTAAGAACAAATTAACATTAGGTGTTAATCACTTTACACTACTCTTCATGCGCCCCTAGCAGACGTATCACATCTGTTTCCATATATATTTTACGACTTTAGAGAAAAAATAAGTTACCGTGAGGCTCTAGAATGAAGCTTATTATATAGTGTAAACTTTACACTAGCAGCGAGTGTAAAGAAGATTTTAGTCTGATTTGTAAATTCGATATTACTCGGATATTACGATCAACATTCATGAAAAAATTACGTCTCCATAACGGTTTAATGACAAATAGAGACAGATGTAAACCACTTTACATCACTGTTGAGTGTAAACAAACGCGCCTAGCTGACGTCCCTTATTTGATTCCATGTAAATTTTTAGATCTCGGCAAAAAATTTAGGTTTTTGCAAAGCTCTAGAACGAAGATAAACCACTTTACATCACTGTTGAGTGTAAACAAACGCGCCCAGCTGACGTCCCTTATTTGATTCCATGTAAATTTTCAGGTTTCGGCTAAAAATTCAGGTTTTCGCAAAGCTATAGAACGCAGATTAATTAGCAGTGTAAACTTTACACAACCGTCTAGTGTAAAGAGGATTTTATTCCGATTTGTAAATCTGATATTACTCGGATATTATTATCAACATTTATGAAAAAATTGCATGTCTACAATGGTCTGAGGACAAATAAAGAATGAGTGTAAACTACTTTACATCACTCTTGGATGTAAACAAACGCGCCTACGTGACGTCTCACATTTGATTCTTTGAAAATTTCTAGACTCCAGGAAAAAATTAGGTTTTAGGAATGCTCAAAAACGAAGATAAATACATATGTAGTGTAAACTTCATGTACCTAGTGTAAAGAAGATTTTGGTCATATTCGTAATTTTAATATTGTTCCGATATTACGATTAATATTTATGAAAAAAATTAAGTCTCCATAATGTTCTATGGGCAAACTAACAATAGGTGTAAACCACTTTGCAACACTGTAGAGTGTAAACATATGCGCCAGACTGGCATATCAAATTTGGTTCCTGGTCCATTAATAGACTTGATAATCGTGTCCCTCACTCATAACCGGAGAAGCAGGCAGAAAAAACAAGACAGAAACGCATTTTAAACACCAAATTTTTGACTTTACACTCGCTAAATATTAATGAATAGACAATTTGCTTTGACCTGCACCCGATATAAAGCACTTTATTTTTATTCTATTAGACTTATCCCGACTTCTGGACGGAGAAAGTGGAACAAAAAACGCAACAAAAACATATTTTCCATCATTTAGAACACTGTAAACTTTAAAATTCCGTACCGAACTCCCCATTGAGTTTAAAGAAATTCGGTTTGGTACAATTTGTAGCTTTTAAATCGTAGTACATTCCTGTGTGCCAAAATTCTCTTGCAAAAATTATTTGGTATGATTTATTAATCGAAATTCGGAAAAAACGTGTTTTTTCGCCCATTTTTTACCTCTGATTTCGAACTTTACACCCCCATAAATAACTCAATATTGCGTTTTTTTAAATGCAATTTGCTGCAATGTGTAGCCCCTGAGAGGCACTTTATTACTGCTGTATTCAATTTTCCCTGACTCATAAGCGAAAAAATTTGGCAGGGAAATCTTACTTAAAATCAGTTTTTTTACACTATCCACTAGAGTGTAAACTTTAAACCCCAGGATCTAACTCACCATAGAGCGTAGAAGACTTTGCTTATATGCAGAATGTAGTTCTTGATCCGCTCTACATTTCTGTCAGAAAACATTTCAAAAAACTCATAACAGAAGTTAGTATCAGACATAATCAGGTTGAAAACTCGACCAAAAAGTGCTTTTTCACCCCCAGATTTTCGCACTCTTTACACTGCCATTCGATAACTAATGCGAATTTCAAAAAACCAAAAAAATTTCCATCTGTAGAATTCGTCCCTCTATTATCCTATACTGTTCAATTCTTCGAGTCATCGATACTCAGTTGTCCACTTGTCGCATTATAAATGTCCCAAAATTTGTCCTATGTCATAACGTTACACAAAAACTTTACACCTTCTTTACACAGTCAGTTTTGAGTTTCAAGAAAAACAAAAAACACGGGCAGCGAATTTTTTTATTATCTTACTTTTAAAAAAACCGCACCTTCCAGAAATGTCCCGTTATAGCTGTAGGGGGAGTGCACAGGTGTTAGGGGTACCCAAGTATATTATAGGTGCGCGCTAACGCGCTACCTATGATGTACAATATATTAATTTTTACAATCTTTCCAATTAAAAAACCTATCTGGCTGATCCTACAGACCGCGCTAAACCCTGACACGCTCTCGTATAGGGACATCATGCATCTCTATGAGGCGGGGGTCTGGGTCAAATTCGCAACAAATGGCGAAATTAGTCGAAACTTCAATTCTAAGGGGGGAGAGTTTGAATTCTGAGGGGCCCATTTTGGTAATTTTGCCCCGTCGGATTCCCTAAAATTTGGTTCTGCCCATTATGCTCCCGATTCGAATTCATTTTATGCCCATCTAAATTCAAACTATTTGTCCCTTAGCCACGGCAACTGCGCAAAACTTCGTTTCAATGAATTGTAAAGCATTAAGTTCGACAGCTTCTGGATTGGTTGATAAAGATCAAATAATTTCCGCCGCTCCGACGTTAATTCAAAAGCATCCCAGTAATCAGATCATTGAACCGACTTTGAAATTGCCGCCGCCGGGAGGTAATAAAAGTTCATAAATATAATAAATCTTTTAGTAAGGTGCGCATATTATTTAGTAATGTTATCTTGTGTGCATATACTGCCCAGGACACATAGGCCCGGGTGCGGGAGGGGGCTTCAGGCCACGCGTGGGCATTAAGGGAGTCTGGCTGGACTCCTAGAATCCGGCGGACCCCCAAACATCGATGGACCCACAGGCTATGTTTGGCAATTTCGCCCTATCGGATCCCCAGAATTTGATCGCTGTCCATGTATGCTTTAGACCCCCTCTTTCGAGGATCCGGTAGAACCTCAGAAATCGACAGACTCCAAGAATCAAATTTATGTTATGGTTTTTTGAGAACCCCCAGAATTTAGTTGCTGCCCATGGTTGCTGGTCAGGCCAGTGGTTCGAATCAAGAAGGATTCTGCTTCAAAAGGAACGGAAAATTTCGAAGTTCTAATATTCATAAAATTTGGAAAAAGAGTTATAATCACACAAGGACATGGGGGTCTGCTGGACTCCCCTCCGGGAATCCGAAAGACCCCTAAAATCTATAGACGCCCTGAATCGGATTTTTGATGCTATTGTTGGCAATTTTGTACTATCAGACCCCCAGAATTTGGTAGTTGCCCGTGTTTATGGCAATAAAATATTACAACCTTCTTATCGTTTCGTATGTTCAACGATTTTTTCTGTCAATGACGTAAACCTTAGAAAATTTTAAGGTACTAAACTTCTTTGCTCATTTTTCGCCGCCTAAATTGTTCTCTACTTTTTGTCAAACGCGCTTTTTATATATTTAAATTTCTTGTTCTAGTCCATGAGAGTCAACAATATGTGCTGCGAGCGATTATTATCTTGTTTTTATTATTTTTTAAATATTTTTATCGTTAGTGTTCTGATTTTAAGACTGTCTGTTTTTATTTTTATTTTTATTTAATAATTTCTATCTTTAATCATTTCAGAGAATACCGACGCCTGTTTCTCGGAAATCCCGAATCACAGTATGGTAAACCAAGCTACAACGATGCTTTTAAACGTTTCTCTAAAAAAATGCAAATGTTCCTGCGCTTTGGCGCAGTCCAAATACGAATTCGATTGCCTAGCGGCTCAATATTATCATGATTCGCGCATTTGTCTTCTTTTCCGTGAAAATCGTATTGAAAATCATCAATTCTTTGGTCGGACGTTGAACAGTCGGGCGTCGCACAGTTATTTTGACTTTCTTTGCAAGAACGACGGTAAAAATTGGCTTACAACTACATATGGGGTTGGGAGGGATATGTGGGTCTCTGGAGTCTGGCTGGACCCCCGAGAATCAAGCGAACCCCCCAAAATCAATGCAGAACCTAACATTAAATTTTCGATTTTATTTTTGCATTTTTCGACTCACCGGACTCCTAGAATTTGACTACTGCCATGTCTACGCCTACGACCGTACGTGAGCGGCGCCTAAATACAACGGCTTCTCAGGAAGGGTTCAAAAATTTTCAAAGTTTAAAGAAGTCCTGACAAATTTATAGTACATTTACGCACGTGAGCGTAAGAGAAGCGACAGTTGAATATCAGACTTTGGCTGGACCCTGAAAATCTGAAAGACCCCTTCAAAATTGAGGTTCCCAAAATTTTTTTATACGGTAATTTAGAGCTCAGTGAGAACGTCGAAAAATTGATTTTTGCCCCTAACGTCAATTATTCGCCATTTCTTATCTTCGACAATTTTTAAACCTCTCCATGCATTGTTTTGACGTTAAAAACTTGAAGAAACCTAGAATATCTCAAAGACAACCACCCACAACGTCGGACTGAATCGCTTCTAGAATCCAAATAAATCCAGTTATTGAAATTTATGCACAAAGTTATATGAAACAGACCCAAAAGTTTCGAATTAATTTTTGCGATTTTTTTGGGACTTTCTCTCTATCCAGGCCCACAGAATTCGTTCACTAACTTCTACCCCATTGGTTCCTTAGAATAATGTCATGACCTAAAGTCATTTAGATCCTCAATAAATAAATTCTACATTAATATATATTAGTGGAAGTTTGTTTGTGTGTTCGGGGTTGGCTGCGTACCCATAACACTTGGTGGGCTGACGTTTTGGCCCGAGCTCGGCCTACCGGCTGGGGGTGTAGTAGCGAAATTTAAAGTTCACGAACCTCACCCATACAACCTGCACAGGGGTAAAGCGGGAGGCGTCTATGCTTAAGCATGGCCGATTTTTGGACATAGCCGATAACATGTGCCAAAACATGCAGTGATATAGGATAGGAGATACCCTCTGCTATAACATATGAGTGATTTAAGATATCACGTGATATATGACACCCTTTGCTACAACAAACAAAAAAATTTTTAAAACATCAAAAATATGGTTTGACCAAAAAATTTTCCAAAACATCCTAAAACATTAAAAATATGGGTTTGACCAAAAAAGTTTATAGAACATCCCAAAACATTAAAATTATGATTTTGGCTAAAGAATTTTCAAAACCATTCTGTAACGTCAAAAATATGGATTTGATCCAAAAAAATGTACAGGGGTGAAGCGGGAGGCGTCCCTATGCTAAAGCATTGCCATTTCGAGACAGCCGATTTTTGCCAAACTTCGAAAATCGGATTAAATTCAGTACACACTATTTTCGGGTTACGGTGCTTTTGTCGCTGCGTGCGTTATAACATAGGATCGAACGTAATATAGCCTACATAATGCTACAATATGGGCAATGCTATAGGGTACAATGATGTGATATAAGATACCCTGTCTGCGCCATAACATGCAGTGATATAAGATAGGAGATACCCTCTGCTATAACATATGAATGATATAAGATATCACGTGATATACACCCTTTGCTACAACAAACAAAAAATTTTTAAAACATCAAAGTTATGGTTTGACCAAAAAAATTATCCAAAACATCAAAAATATGGGTTTGACAAAAAAATTTATGGAACATCCCAAAACATCAAAAATATGATTTTGGCTAAAGAATTTTAAAAACCATTCTGTAACGTCAAAAATATGGAATTGATCAAAAAAATGTACCGGGTGAAGCGGGAGGCGTCCCTTGTATAATTGAGCATGGCCGATTTCGGGACATAGACGATGTTTTGCCAAATTTCGAAAATCGGATTAAATTCAGTTTACACTATTTTCGGCGTGCGTTATAAAATAGGATTGGACGTAATATATTACATAATGCTACAAGCTGGGCAATGCTATAAGGTACAATGATGTGATATAAGATACCATGTCTGTGCCATAACATGCAGTGATATAACCCTCTGTTATTACATATGAGTGATATAAGTTATCACGTGATATATGACACCCTTTGCTACAACAGACAAAAAATTTTTAAAATATCAAAATATAGTTTGACCAAAAAATTTTTCCAAAACATCCCTGAACATTAAAAATATGGGTTTGATCGAAAAAATTTCCAGAACATCCCAAAACACCAAAAATATGATTTTGGTTAGAGAATTTTCAAAACCATTCGGTAACGTCAAAAATATGGATTTGATCAACAAATGGTTGACAAAAAAACATTTTTAAACAATCTAAAAAATAAAATATGGTTTTTACACCAAAATTTTTTTTAGAAATATCCCAAAAACATCAAAAGTCCCGAAAAATAAAAAATACAAGAGACATCTAAATTCCATATAGCTATGAGGCCTAAGTTCAGCCCGGGCAACGCGGGCAGCTCAGCTAGTTAGCTATAATTTTCAATTTCTGCATACACATGATAGGTATTTTGCTAATTAAGTACTTTTTGTATGGAATTTACGTAAATCTCGAAACGCTTTTCAAGGCATATATTCGATCAATGATTTTTTCTGAATTAGTAATGCGAGAAATGTGAAATAAAAGTATAATTGTATTGTGCATAACGAATTACTTTATTAGTTTTGTTTAGGAAAAGTCCACTACGAAAATTATTGATCAGTCAGTAACAGACATGCACGCGGAAGATGAAGGCTAAAAATTAATTATAAATATAATTCTTCTGCAAAAGTGCTTGAAAATTATGAGGGATCGTGAATTGACATAGCTTTTACGCTATTTTAATATTTATGTCAGTTTTGAGAACACTTTGGCGAAAAGAAGTTTTCTGACCTACCTGACCCCACACAACAGCCATGCTGTGCAATTAAGGTCAATGATGATTGAAAGCAACATTTTTAACATAATGCATCTTATGACACGTAGATTCGGAAGAATGGGAGGAATTGGCCAAAATTTTGGAATTAAGAGTATTTTTCACAAAGTTCTTCCAAGAGGAAAAAGTTGAAAATTTCGATCAAGATACCGCTAGAACAGACATTAGCAAATAGTTGAGCTAATTAGCCCCAAATTCTTGGGCACTTCTTGCCGGATTTATTTTCATGTAAAAATTTTGTCTTCCGAAGAGCCCAAGTTTGGGTAAGGTGACTTGAATTGGTCACAAAGTTTTTGACGTCTCGCGCAAAATTATTTTCCGTATGGCTTTTTTTGCAATGTTCCAGGAGTCAGTACAATTAAAGCAAGCAAAACAATTTTGCAGCCGTGAAGCTTGGGTGTAATGTTTAGAAATAATTTTTGTGACTACATATTTTATACAGCATTTTTTAAAATATGATTATCAAAGTAAACTTTAAAGATTAAAAAAATTATCTTTAACACTTCGAGCTCGCTGAGAAACGCTCAAAAAGATCAGTGTTTCTACCTATCCGTAGGAGTTGTTGTTAAGATATCCGACGTAAAAATTTTAACCCTTCCCTAAATTCAGAAGGCAAGCTAACT
The DNA here is from genome assembly GCA_036768485.1 of Mermis nigrescens. Lineage (NCBI taxonomy): Eukaryota > Metazoa > Nematoda > Enoplea > Mermithida > Mermithidae > Mermis > Mermis nigrescens. The sequence goes on along the minus strand of JAVLUZ010000651.1, from coordinate 435,588 downwards.
GCCCCACACGTGAACGTGCGGGGAATGTTCTGAGGGGGTTTCCCCAGAATCCGGTAGACTCCCGAAAATCCATAGACCATCCCCGCAGAATTGAATTATTTGCATGTTTTTTTGAGATTTCTGCCGGTTTACACCCAAGACCCCAGAATTTGGCTGTTGCTTCTGTATGTACATGCCTGCTGATGACGATCGTGTATTTACAGCTTCTCTATATTGCAGATATAAATAAGCTTGCGAGTTTCTTACCTTCCGTTTGCGAACCTACAGAATTGACACTGTCAACAGCGAAGGCGGACAATGTAGGTGAGTTAGAAAGTTTGAATTCAGCAATTTTATAAAAGTCGACATATCATCATTTTCAAACAAAGGTTCTCATTCTCATCATCTTTATATTTAATATTTTTTTATATTCAATTTGGGTTTTTTATTACGATTTTAATTTTTTTATATATTTCACTAATCTAAGTACATTTAATTCTTTCAACTGGCCTGATGCTATTTCGTTTGAACACATGCGAAGTATTAATTAATTACGTAAAGAAGGACATTTTGCAGAAAGTTCGATGAAAAAGTTCGATGGCTAAGTTCTATGGCAAATTAGTTTATCAAAGTTTTTTGCATTTTGGCATTTTTTGACATAATTTTTCGCTGTGAAAAAAGGCACTGTGTCGCCAAAATTGATAGGGCCAAGAGCGGCGGAATCAAGATGTTAAACAGTTAGGAGACGGAACTCCAACGATTCCTGAGACTGCCACGAAGTCCCTTGTTCACGAGCAAAACGGCGATTTCGTCGGTTGATGTACATACGTGGGCAGCAAAAAATTCTGGGGGGGGTGCAAGATTTTTTGAAAGTCAAAGAATGGCCTTAAAAATGGTGGTAGGGCAATAAAAACACCACTTTTCGACGTTTCTCATCAAGCACTATCCATTGGCATCAAAAAATTGCGAAAAAAACGAAAAAATTTTTTCAAAAATTGAATTCTGGGGGTATTTTGATTTCTGGGGGGGTATTTTGGTTTCTGGGGGTGCATACCCCCAAACCCCCACGCCCAGGTGTGTTGATGTATAACAGTCAGATTAGCCAAAATTCAGATTGAACTCAGAGATAAAAAATTGTAGGGCCATAAGACTCGCAATTAGTGAGCAAATTCTACCAACCGATTTCCCCGACTTTCTCCGCTAATATTTGATGTAGTTGCGAAAAATTTAGTTTAGCAATTTCCTTCCATTTTCGAGCATAACTATAAAAAAATTTAGACGTTTGGCGCCAGATGCTTGAATAAGTTAGTATTTATTGCTTCACGTGCACAAAACGAAAATTAAGCGGTAGTTCAGTCCTCTGAACGTCCTTCTGCCAAACTTTCATAATGATATATAATCATTTTTTGAACAATATTGTCGAAAATTTTGGAACTTTTCGGAAGAAGCTTGCACAAAAATAAGTTGACAACAAAAAACGTTTAAAAAATGCTTTCTCGCAATTCAAGGTAGAATTTCTGAACCTGCTTTCGATCGATTTGGAAAAATCGTCTCCCTCCAATAGCGGAAATCCTATATCTGCCACTGGTTGAGAGACAATAGAAGATTAGGCTTACGAGTCTAACATCAAAGTATTTCAAATTGTATAGTAGCACTTCTTCTGAAATTATAAAAGATTTGTCTAATAAGCATACATAGGCAGCGATCAAATTCTGGGGGGTCCGATGGGCTAAATTGCCAAAAATAGCACAAAAAATTAATTCTGGAGTGGGATCTATCGATTTGGGTGGTCCACCAGATTCTCGGGGGATGAGGGGGGTAAAGACCCCCACAGAAACCCGACGCCCATGTATGCTAATAACTGATCACTTCACAATTTTTTCCTTAAGACGCTGCTCAATCTGGCGAATTAGCTGCGTCCAATATAGACGAAACAGTCGCAGTGACAAAACCGTATTCGAGTCGCTTCACAAAGTTGAACGAAAAATCCTCGAAATTCGTCCAAAAGCTGGATCCAGATTCGATGACGGACGATAAAAGAACGCTGAATGCGACAACAACAGATAAAGATACGTCAAAAATATCGGATAGCGCGTCCGATTCATATTCGTCATTAACCGGACTCGGCACCGGATCCGGCGCCGCCGGAGCGATCGAATCGTCGAAGTTCATTAGCGGTCCAGACCCTGCGGCGTCCGGCCCGCCCTTTTCATCGTCGTATTTCGGCGAACCGTGTCAGCATAGCACTTATTACGATTCGCGATTCGACGGTCGTCGATTGATCGGCAAATTATTAATTGAAGATCCGGTTCAATGCTTTATCGCTTGCGCGATCAGGCAATGCAGATCGGCCAATTTGCAGACCTTTTCGAAACGGTATACCTTTAGTCTATTTCACATAACTTTAGGCATAAATTTTAAGAATTTTTTCGAAAGTAAGCCGACGGATTACGATAATGATATATCAAATCAATGCTATAATCGCAATCTGTCGGCTTATTGTCGGACATAGTTTATAAAACTTATGCCAAAACATGTGCGAAACAGACTAGAGATGTTTTTGCTTATTTAAAGTGAGTGTCGACAGATATAAAACTAGCAAAGAAAAATGCTCCGATGGAAAAAAAGGACGAATATACTTGGAAATACGTAAGTAAGAACATAAAAGGAGGGGACTATGCAAATTCACCTATGCGCGCAAAAAAATCATAAGAATCTGCTAAAAATCATATTTCTCTAAACAATATAAAAATCGAAGTATATTCTGCGTTCTACAGAAAATAGTTGTGTCCACACGTTGGCGCGAGGGGGGGCATTATAAGTGGGCAACACCTAAATTCTGGGTGGGTGTGCAAGATTTTTCGAAGGTCAAAAAATTGTCTCTAAAATGGTGGTATGGCGAAAAAACACCATTTTTTCAACGTTTCTCATCGAGCACTACCCATTGGTATCAAAACAAATTCTGGGGGCATTTTGATTTGGGGGGGCGGGTTATTCGGCCTTCTAGGGGTGAATACCCCTACACCCACGTGTAGCTTGCACCCAACCCCGCAGATTGCTGTAGACCGCCAGAATTCAACGTTTTTGACGATTGCATCCAACTATACCCCCAGAATTTTCTTGCTGCTCACCTCAGTTTGAGAAATAAATATTACAACAGTTTATTCTTATTAACGATTTGATCAATCTAAATTAAAGGAAACGACAAATCATTTTGCTTACTAACATTAGATAAATGTAATTCCAAACGACTGCTGTTGCAATGATATAGAAGTACGGCAAGGCACTAAAGATGCGCAAACAGGATAGCACATGGCGTCGAAGGGGGTTGGTAGGAGGGGTAGCACCACCTTCCAGGAGGTCGAATACACCCCTCCCCCAAATAAACCTAAATACCCCGCCACCTCAGAATTAAATTTTTGAAATTTTTTTCCGTTTTTTCGTGATATTTCGATGCCAATCAATAGTGCTCGATGAAAAACGTTAAAAAATGGCGCTTTTTGCCATACCACCATTTTTAGGACTATTCTTGACCTTTCTTGCACCCCCTTCAGAATTTTGGTGCTGCCCACGCCCACCTATGGTTAGCACCAGAGAAATTAGGACACGGCGCAAGAAGAATGAGCGAGATAAATGTGCTAATACAATATTGCATGATGATAGACCAGAAATTTGAATAGCTCTTATATATGTAGCATGCCAAAGCAGCAGAAAATGAACCTACGTATTATCACGTTAGCATATCAAGAGACACGTATAAGTGTAGAACCTAAAAAACAGCATAATGCTAATGTCATAAATCTATTTAGGTTTTTAATTTGATACTGATTGCGATATTGATCGCTAACTAAATCAACTACTTAGCACTGGTTATAGTTTTCTTCCATGCTCTTTACCAAACCAGTGAAGAATGCTTTGAGACAATATCTTCCTTTTTCAGAGGTCGCAGAATCTACTTAGATTTTTGTGTTGCTCGGAGAAATCTGACTTTAAGCCGATTCTTATGATTTTTTGCGCGCATAGATGGCTTTTCCTAGTCCCCTCGTTTTATGTTCTTAATGATGCATATTTCCGAGTATATATTCGTCCTTCTTGTTCCACCGGAGCATTTTTCTTTGCTAGTATTCTATGTACTTTCAATAAGCATTATTTGAGTAAATCAGACAGTATACACTTATGGTAACATGCCAAAATGATGGCAAGATCAAGAACGCAAAAACAATATTGTCCTGAGCATCAGTATTATCTTTCTTAACTAAGACAATTTTACCTTATTCAGACAGATCAAGTGTTTCAGTATAAACTCTACGCAACTAAACGGTTTAAAGAACACCTACACTTAGATTCGTCATCCTGACGTTACATGGAACGTTTCGAAAAGTGTAAACTTTCCGCATCTACTGGGTTTAAAGAAAATATACAGACAGCTTACCTTGCGTAACATATTTAAAAAAATCACATTTCGCAATGCTCTGGAAGTAAAATAAATTTGTAGTGTAAAATTTACACATCAACAATAAATGAATAGTGTGAACTTTACAGAACTACTTGAGGGAACTAGCAGTCCTATTCGTAAATCTGAAGTAAGATAAAACATTTTGAAAAAATTAAACCTCCGCAATGTTCTAGAACTAAAGTTAATTTGCAGTGTAAAGTTTACACTATCACTGTGTGTAAAGAAGATTTTAGTAGGATTCGTAATTCTAATATTACGGTCAACATTTGTGAAAAAATAAATCCCTACAATGTTCTGAAGACAAATAAATATCAGATGCAAACCAGTTTACACCACTGTTGAGTATAAACAAACTTGCCCAACTGGCGTATGACGTTTGACCTATGGTACATTTTTAGACTTCTGATTATGTCAAGACATCTGACTGGGGGTTGACAGGAAAAAGAAGACATAAACACGTTCAACACCCTCAATTTTTGACCTGACACCTCCCGAAAAACTCAATAATGATATAAATAAATACAATTTGCTGTAACGTGTACCCCTTCGAAAACACCTTATTTTTATTCTATTTGAATTATCCCAACTTCTAGAAGGACAAAGTGGCAAACAAAAGAGGGTTAAAAACGTATTTTCCACCATCCCCCCATTATAAACTAAAAAAATCTGAACTAAGACCCTATTTAGTGTAAAGAAATTCGGTTTCGGCTGGTTTGTAGCTTTTGAATCGTAGCACATTTGTGCGTTGAAATCCTCTGTTCCGCAAAATATTTGAGATTCAATCAAGAAAGGAAAGAAAACGTGTTTTTCACCTCATGTTACATGTTGACTTCGAACTTTACACCTACATAAGTAAATCGATGCTCAATTATTTAAAACGCACTTTGCTGCAATGTGTAGCCCTTGAAACGTACTTTATTTTTATTCTATTCAACTTGTCCCGATTGATAACCGGAGAAGTTGGCGGAGAAATTTTAGACAAAATCTGTTTTTTTACATCATACACTAGAGTGTGAACTTTAAATCCCTGGAGCTAACTCCGTAATAAAAAGTTAAAAACTTTGCTGGGAAATTGGAAGTAGTCCTTAAGCCGTTAAGCATTTCTGTCGGAAGAAATTTCTTGGGACTCATAACAGGAGTTGTTGGCAGACATAGAGAAGACAAAAACCCGAAAAATCTGTCTTTACACCTGCAGATTTTTAAACTCTTCATACTCCCCACAAGAAATAATGCGGAATTTGAAAAACAAAAAAGTGCCACCCGGAGAACTTCGTCCTCTACAAAACTATGCCATTAAATTGTGTGAGTTATTTAGACTGAGTTGTCTACAAGCCTTTGAAAAATACCGTCTAAGCCAGCTATATATTATAACGTAACATCAAAACTTTACACACTCCTTACAAGCTAAGTAATGAGTGTAAAGAAATACAAAAGAACATGGGCAACGAATTTTTTAATTATTTTTTATTATCTTTTTTTAAAAACCGTTCCCAGATATGTTTTGCCCGTCATAGCTGTAGGGGGTGGGTAGGCATATGTATGGTGGGGGTACCCAAGTATATTATATGTATAGTCTGTTCCATTTGTCCGAGAGCATTTTCAGTAAATCTTTTCGAAGACTACAGTTACTCCTTCTTTCTTATTTACTGTAGGTCGCTAAATCTCACTGTAGCTACGTAGCAAAGAAGGCTTTTTCAATAACATCTTTGTGGCATAATTTATTCGCGTCATCTACTATATATTTTTGAAAGTTTGTTTGTTTGTATGTTTGTGCCGGGTTGACTCCGGCCCAATGAAATTTGGTGGGCTGATATTCTGGGCCGAGGTCGGTCCAATGGGGGAAGGAGCCGTAGCGATCTTGAAATTTCGACAAACGCACCCATTGGCCCTGGGCAGGGAGGGAGCAGGGTTTGGCCCCTGTGCTATAAGCCTCCACGATTTCGGGAGATGGCCGATTTTTTGCTATTTTTTTCAAAAATTAGTTTATACTGTTTGTTTAGGGATACCATGGCCAAGAGGAGCATGCCTAGCGACACTATGCACATTGTTATATGTTATAGCATTGGTCGGCACTGTGAAACATCAAAATACGGGTTTAACCAAATGATGCTATAACATAGGCAATTTTATAAGATAGGCATGGTATGAGATACTATATGCAACAAGATAAGCAATGTTATAAGATAGGACGTGATATAAGATACTCTGTGCTACAGGATAGACAATACTATAAGATAGGACGTGATATAAGACACCCCGTGCTACAAGATAGGCAATGCTATAAGATAGAACGTTATAAAAGATACCCCGTGCTACAAGATAGGCAATGCTATAAGATAGGAAGTGATATAAGATACCCCGAGCTGCAAGATAGGCAATGTTATAAGATAGTATGGGATATAAGATACCCTGTGCTACGAGATAGGCAATGCTATAAGATAGGTTTGGTATAGATACCCTGTCTGTGCCATAACATGCAGTGATATAAGATAGGAGATACCATCAGCTATAACATATCACGTGATATATGACACCCTTTGCTACAACAAACAAAAAATTTTCAAAACATCAAAAATATGGTTTGACCGAAAAAATTTTTCAAAACATCCTAAAACATCAAAAATATGGTTTGACGAAAAAAATTTTCCAAAACATCCCAAAACATCAAAAATATGGGTTTGATTGAAAAAATTTTCCAAAACATCCTAAAACATCAAAAATATGGTTTGACGAAAAAAATTTTCCAAAACATCCCAAAACATCAACAATATGGGTTTTATTGAAAAAATTTCCAGAACACCCCAGAACATCAAAAATATGATTATGGCTAAACAATTTTCAAAACCATTCTGTAACGTCAAAAATATGGATTTGATCAAAAAATGGTTGACAAAAGACATTTTAAAAAATCCAAAAAAAATATGGTTTGTGCCAACAATTTTTTAGAAATATCCCAAAAACATCAAAAGTCATAAAAAATAAAAAATACAAGAGACATATTAATTCCATATAGCTATCAGGCCTAAGTTCAGCCCGGGCAACGCCGGGCAGCTCAACTAGTCAACTTATATTTGAAAATCGCGCATTCAGCGTATCCTAAGTTGACACTTTAAATATAATAGACTAAGATGTTTAGAAACGTCGCGAACTCCCGCATAGCTCAGTGGTAAAACGTCTGCTTGTCGTCGAAGCAAGCCGGGTTCGATTCCAGCCGATAACTTTTTATTTAGCGCACTTACTGTAGTATGTCTCAGCACTGATTAAATGCCTAGATTAAATTTATATGGGCGGATTAGTGCATTAAAATGTAAGAATTCCAGCCACCCGCCCTCACTGAGCTCATCTACCGATCGTCTTGTTTCGCTCAGTGTAGCCCTTAAAAAATTAAATTAGACAATAGGTACGCGCTAACGCGCTACCTACTATGATGAACCAATTTAAATTTGAAAAATTTCGCATTTTAAATAGACCTGTTGGTTTAAACAGATTTAAAACAGCTTCGCAAACAAAATACGATGGTAGGCGCCTTTGAAGGCATATTTCAGAGATGGACTTCTCATATCGCGAAAGTCCAATTAAAATAGTTTACAAATGCAAAAAAAAACCAAGATAGTCTATTTCACAAAACCTAATGCATAAAAATCAATTTTCAGCGCTCAAGCAGCTACAAAAGCGATTTTAAGGCAGGCTACTATAATACAATTTTGCAATGCAAAAATTCATTATCAATTATTATGCACAATGTCGTGACTCTTGTCAAGTTTAAAGCGCTTTTGTAATAGATTTACATTGACTCTGTAACTGTCATCCACGCACAAGGTTTCGTGAATTAGACTCTAGTTGTGCAATGGAGTGCGGGAACAGAATGTTCTGCCTTTGTAAAATTATTCGATTCGACTCTGGCAGTTGGAAAAGTCTATCTGTGAAATATGCCTCAATTCAAATAACCGAAAAAGCGTTTTTCTATAGTCTTTTCACGGAACCTTGTGCATGGATCACAATTATTGAGTCTGTATCGATTGCAATATCGGCTTAAATTGAAGCAACAATCTCTATATTGTCCATACATAGAAATCAATCAGCATATGAAGTTCTACTCGGCAAAATTGTATTGCTGCAGGCTTCATAGGAATTACTTTTGTAGCCAATCGATTGAGCGCTGAAACTTGACTTCCATGCTCAAGGTATCGTGTTATTGATTATGGTTTTCAAACTTTTAACTGATTTTACTTGTGTTTTCAGATTTAAATATCAATGCGAGCTGTACCGCGATTCTATTGTCGATTATCCTGACGCTTATTTGGTCGCCAAGCGTAACAGCGTGTATTTTGATGGTATCACATGCCAAACGAGAAAATCCTGATTCGCATGCAAATTTATCAAAAAAACCTGATTTGAAAGTTTCTATTTCGTATGTTGATGCAAACGTAATTTTTTGTGGTAGTAAATAGTGATGTTTCAAAATAGAGAAAAGTTATTATTCTTTTTGCAAAAAGAAATTGGTTACTGCAAGGTTGAAATAGTTCAGTTTCAGTTTTCCTTTGCCTTGTACATACGAATACGAGTACATACCTACTTAAATCAAGAAAAAAAGATTTCCTGCCAAAAATAGCCAGTTTAACGCTACGTGGCTGACTTCACTCATCTTTCCATGTCAACACACAAATTAGTCCGTTTCATTTAACTTTGAGGCTTTTGATAAAATACAATGCATCTACAACAAACGTTATTAAATTAATCCCCTGATATGTGCGCTTTTTTTAAACTCGATGTACATCTTTTCGTTTGTTTACACTCAATGCTGAGTTAGCAATGAGTGTGTGAAGTGTAAACCAAAAAATCAGATAATTTACGGAGGGCCAATTTTTTAGAAATTTAGCCCCCAAAGCTGTAGATTACGACTCTGATCTCAAAATTTCTTTACACTCAATGGTTGTTGCACAAAAATGTAAAGTATACGGGTTTTTTACTCCTTGTATCTTTTCAGCTTATCTAACTCAATTTTGGTTTTTGATCAATCAAATTGGTTTTATAATGTAGAGGGTTACAATAACTCAAGGACCAATTTTTTCTCTTTTACTGCAATATTTCTCGATTTGTGATCGTTTTAGTGTAAAGGGTTCGAGACGAAAAACGAAAAAAACGAAATTTCTTCAGCTACTCCGCTAAGTAGGAGAAACATGCTAATTATGCTTAAAATGTGCCCTGACCTTAGCGTTATAGATCCTAGTTTATTTCGTTTCTATAAACAAAAATATTGCGTTATTAGCACAAGTGTAAAGTTTACACTGAAAAGCACTCTTCCGCCCAGAGCATTGGGTATCAAACAATTTGCGGAAGGCCATCTTCTGTTAAAAATGTTGCCCCTGAGTTGTAGATTACGAATCTGAATTTAAAACTTCTTTACACCTAATGGTTCTTGCACAAAAGTGTAAAGTATACGGGTTTTTTACTGTTAGCGTGTCCTGAAGCTTATCTAACTCAATTTTGGTTTCTGTGCAGTCCAATTGGTTTTATAATGTAGAGGGCTACAATATCTCAAATGGTAAAATTTTTTCTCTTCTAATACAATATTTCTTGATCTGTGATCATTTTAGTGTAAAGGTTTCGAGACGGAAAAAGAAATTTAAAATTTCGGGGCTGCCCACTTATGGAGATATGGCTTAAAATAATAAATAAAAGGAGGTAACTAGCAGAGAAAAATGCTCCGATGGAACAAAATAGGTAAATATACTTGAATTTCTTCACTGTTAAGGATGTAAAAGGAAGGGACTAAGGAAAATTTCCCTATATGCGCAGAAGCCCTTGGAATGTGCTAAACAGTCAGACTTCCCGTAAACAACGCAAAAATCGAAGTATATTCTGCGGCCTATGCGCGCTTCTGCAGATTTTCCGTAGTAATTTCGATTACGATGGCGAGTATTTTGATTACTTTATTTTGGAAGATTTAAAGAATTTTTTGTGGTTTTTCATGCAGACTATTGAGTTAGCCATGCAGGTGTAAAGTTTACATTATTATCTTTTACGCCAGAGCATAGTGGAAGATCAAGATTTCATTGAATAAATAATACATTGATTAATTAATACTCATGGAAGTGTCTTCAATGCTCTTTTGCGAAACACTTGAGAACGTTTTGTGTTGTGACTACACCCTCATTTTTCACAGGCCGCAGAATATACTTTGATTTTTGCGTTGTTTAGGGGAAGCCTAACTGTTTAGCACATTCCTATAGCTTCTGCGCATATAGGGAAATTTTCCCTAGTCCCCTCCTTTTACATCCTTAACAATGAAGAAATTCAAGTATGTTTACCTTTGTTGTTCCATCGGAGCATTTTTCTTTGCTACTCCCCTTCTTTTACTCAATGTTTTAGACCATATATCTATAGGTGGAAGCGCCAAAATTCTGGGGTGCAAGTAGCTGGAGAAATTTCTTTTTTCGTCTCGAACCCTTTACACTAAAATGATCACAGATCAAGAAATATTGCATTAGAAGAGAAAAATTTCCCTATTGAAATATTGTAGCCCTCTACTTTATAAAACCAATTAAACTGCACAGAAACCAAAATTGAGTTAGATAAGCTTCAGGACACGCTAACAGTAAAAACACTCGTATACTTTACACTTTTGTGCAAGAACCATCAGGTGTAAAGAAATTTCAAGCTCAGATTCGTAATCTACAACTCAGGGGCAACAACACTTTAAAAAAAGATGGCCCTCCGCAAATTGTTTGATACTCAATGCTCTGGGCGGAAAAGTGCATATCAGTGTAAACTTTATAACTTGCGCTAATAACGCAATATTGGGTGTATATAAACAAAATGAACTAGGATCTGTAACGCTAAGGTCAGGGCACATTTTAAGCATAATTAGCATGTTCCGCCAACTTAGCGGAGTAGCCGAAGAAATTTCGTTTTTTGTCTCGAAGCCTTTACACTAAAACGATCACAGATCGAGAAATATTGCGTCAAAGAAGAAAAAAATTCATGTTTCGAGATATTGTAATTCTTTAGACTATAAAAGTAATTGGACTGCGAAGAAACTAAAATTGAGTAAGATAAGCTTCAGGACACGCTAACAGTAAAAAACCCATATACTTTACGCTTTTGTGCAACAAACATTGGAAATAAAGAAATTTTAAGGTCAGATATGTTATCTACAATTCGAGGGCAACATTTTAAACAAAAATTGGCCCTCTGCTAATTGTTCGATACCCAATGCTCTGGGCGGAAAAGTGCTTTTCAGTGTAAACTTTACACTTGTACTAATAACGCAATATTATGTGTATAGAAACAAAATAAACTAGGATCTGTAACGCTTAGGTCAGGGCACATTTTAAGCATAATTAGCATGTTCCGCCAACTTAGCGGAGTAGCCGAAGAAATTTCGTTTTTTGTCTCGAAGCCTTTACACTAAAACGATCACAGATCGAGAAATATTGCGTCAAAGAAGAAAAAATTCATGTTTCGAGATATTGTAATTCTTTAGACTATAAAAGTAATTGGACTGCGAAGAAACTAAAATTGAGTAAGATAAGCTTCAGGACACGCTAACAGTAAAAAACCCATATACTTTACGCTTTTGTGCAACAAACATTGGAAATAAAGAAATTTTAAGGTCAGATATGTTATCTACAATTCGAGGGCAACATTTTAAACAAAAATTGGCCCTCTGCTAATTGTTCGATACCCAATGCTCTGGGCGGAAAAGTGCTTTTCAGTGTAAACTTTACACTTGCTAATAACGCAATATTATGTGTATAGAAACAAAATAAACTAGGATCTGTAACGCTTAGGTCAGAGCACATTTTAAGCATAATTAGCATGTTCCGTCTATTTAGCGAAGTAGCTGAAGAAATTTTTCTTTTCGTCTCGAACCCTTTACACTAAAACGATTACATATCAAGAAATATTGAGTAAAAAGAGAAAAAAGAATTTTGAGATATGTAATCTTCTACAATATAAAACCAATTGGACTGCATAGAAACTAAAATTGAGTTAGATAAGCTGAAGGACACGCAAAGACTAAAAAACCCGTGTACTTTACAATTTTTTGCAACAACCGTTCAGTTCAAAGAAATTTTAACGTTAGATTCGCAATCTACAGCTCAGGGGCAACATTTAAAAAAAAATTGGCCCTCCACAAATGATTTGATTTTTCGGTTAACACTTTACACTCATTCCTAACTCAGTATTGAGATTTAAAAAAACACTGGCATCAAATTTGTTAATTATCTATCGATTAAAAAAAGCACACCTCCCAGGTGTGTGCCGTTGTTGCTTTGAAGTGGGGACACAAATTTCGCACTCGCTGTGATAAACATATAAAAAACGATGGTCAAGTACATTATAGGTAGCGCTATCGCGCTACATATGATAATGCTTAGAACCGCTTTTTTGCTGCCTTTTGATAGGCAGAATTCGTTCTGATGCAAAAGAGTAAAAACTTTTCGAAATTTTCCAGTTTTTTAATGAAAAAATCGCAAGTTTTTTGCAGAAATCGACACAGATCGAAAAGTTGCAAAAGCTTTGTTCTGTACAAAAACTACTCTTCTGACGTAAATTCAAGTTCTTTAGAGCGCCAAGAGTCAGTAGATGTCATTGACGAATACTATCCTGACGCGAAGGCCGGAAACATTTGAAAAATCATGATAGAAACGGCGAAATCATCAAAAAATACACACCAATTCTTCATTGCGCCCAAATATTTTTAACGTGGGTGCGGCTTCCATACGTGAGTGTGGGGGGTTAGGTGGGGGGTGCATGCACCTTCGCAGAAGGCCGAGATCACCATTCAAATAAAAAGTATGTACTACCTCCAGAATTCAATTTTAGAAATTTTTTGTTTTTCGCAATTTTTTGATGCCAAATAAATAGCGTTGGAAAATGACCATTTTTTGACCTAATTCTGGTACTGCCCACCATACGTGGGCAGCAAGAAAATTCTGGGGGTCCCAGATTTTTTGAAGGTCAAAAAATGGCCTTAAAAATGGTGGTATGGCGATAAAAACACCATTTTTCGACGTTTCTCATCAAGCACTATCCATTGGCATCAAAAAATTGCGAAAAAAACGAAAAAAATTTTCAAAAATTGAATTCTGGGGGGGTCTTTTGATTTCTGGGGGGGGTCCAGACCCCTACGCCCATGTGTGCTGCCCACCCATGGGGACGGCCCCTGCCCCCTCTAAATCCGCCAATGGGTGTATGGCCTGTCACTTTGATTTAAAGGTGACCAAGCATCATATCAGATCACTATAGATTCCAGAATTCTATTCTTAGTAACATTTTTGGCGATTTTACTCATCCTGTGACCATGCGTGGGCAGCAAGAAAATTCTGGGGGGGGTGCAAGATTTTTGAAGGTCAAAAATGGCCTTAAAAATGGTGGTATGGCGATAAAAACACCATTTTTCGACGTTTCTCATCAAGCACTATCCATTGGCATCAAAAAATTGCGAAACAAACGAAAAAATTTTAAAAAATTGAATTCTGGGGGGTATTTTGATTTCTGGGGGGTATTTTGGTTTCTGGGGGGTGCATACCACACCCCCAGAAACCAAAATACCCCCCCCGAGAAATCAAAATACCCCCCCCCAGAATTCAATTTTTGAAAATTTTTTCGGTTTTTTCGCAATTTTTTGATGCCAATGGATAGTGCTTGATGAGAAACGTCGAAAAATGGTGTTTTTATTGCCCTACCACCACTTTTAAGGCCTTTTTTACCTTCAAAAAAATCTTGCACCCCCAGAATTTTCTTGCTGCCCACGTATGGTGCATACCCTCCAAACCCCCACGCCCAGGTGTGCCTGTGACCCCCAGAATTTTCTTGCTGTTCACGTATGCTCGTCGGATACGCCAGAAACAAAAAAAGCGTTCCACACACCAGAACTTCATTTTTGGAAATTTTATCATTTTCAAGATTCGTTGATGTCAATCGACGTTGCTTGCCAAGAAATTTCGAAAAATGGCGTTTTTCTGTTACCTCGACCGTTGATTTTTTATTAGGTTTGAAAATTTTTGGATCACAGAATTAACATAGGTCGTCTGTGAAAAGTTTAATATGCAATGCTGTAAATATACATATGTACACAATTTAACACTTTCACCCACATCGTACATGTAAGAGGAGGAAAATGGGGTAGGGGCCACCCCCTCTCCAATTAAAGTTGGACGCCCCAGCAGCCCCGTCCCCCAAAGCCAGAAAATTTTTGACCCCCCATCCCCGATCTTTAGAAAAAATCGAATTTTTCGGACGTTTTTGTCCAAATATTAGAGGTCATTCACCGTCCCCATAATATTGGCCGCGGACCCCCTCACCCAAAATTTTGAGCCGTTACATGTATGATCCACATTACGCAAGTATCATCAATAAAAAATCATACAAAAGCAGGGGCCATAAACGAATACAACGTAATCTATTAACACACTAAACACGAAATTACCACACACGAGCGTGGAAAGGAACTCGTCTGAGTCACACATAATCCGAAAAGCCCCGAACGGAACCGAAACTGAAATTTCGAAAATTTTTCCCGTTTTTTCAGATTTTTTAATTTTTACAGAACTTGATTATAAACGTCGAAAAATAGTGTTTTCCACCCTAACCACCAATTTTTCGACCCTTTTCTGACCCATAAAAATTTTCGGATCAAACCAAGACGTATAGGATTTGGGTCCTGTTCATAAATGGTCAGCCAGTACTATAGGTGGGCGGCACCAAAATTCTGGGGGTGCAAGATTTTCCAAAGATAAAAAATGGCCTCGAAATGGTGGTATGGCGAAAAAACACCATTTTTCAACTTTTCTCATCGAGCACTATCCATTGGCATCAGAAAATTGCGAAAAAACAACATAAATTCCAAAAATTGAATTCTGGGGGTTATTTTGCTTTCTCGGGGGGGAGCTGCATATCCCCCCACGCTCAGGTGTGGTCAGAACACGATAATAAGGCCAACGAATGTACTATACGCGAGCGAAATAACTTGTGCTGAAATAAAGCAAGCTACGTAGACGCAGCACATAAGAGCATGGGGAGTGAGGGGGTATTACTTGCCCCTTAACTTCGAAAAACTGATAGCTATACAGCCATTTTGGCCGAAAACGCATTGCTATTCAGCCTTTCTTGGGCTCAGAAAATCAAGCACATAGGCTTTTGGGGCTCAGAAAACTAATTTGCGAAAAAACAAAAAAATAGTAAAAATTGAATTCTGGGGGATATTTGGCTTCTGGGGGTGCATATCCCCAAACCCCCCACGTCCAGGTATGGTTATAAGTATCCAATATTTTCCAAAGTGCGTGTTATGGCCTGAAATAATTACATATCGAACGCCAGATTTTGCGTTTCGAGACTATAAAAATATGAACATTTTTCACGGGAAAACTCAATGAAATCGTACAAAATGCAGGAAAAACATCTGCTGCTTAGCGCAAAGCGCCCAAAAAATTGTTACTTTTGAACTAAATAATCGCTGAAAACGCTTAAAGGAATATATTATATTTTCTCCGATTTTTGTGAGAAAATAAAAATTCTGGGGATGGGGTGTGAAAATTTTGGTGCGGCAAATAAAAGTCCGCGCTCCAACTCCATCAAGATCATAGACACACACCTGGGCGTGGGGGTGGGTTTAGGGGGGTATGCACCGACCGAGAAACCAAAATAGCCCCCCCCAGAATTCAATTTTTAAATTTTTTTCGTTTTTTTCGCTATTTTTTGATGCCAATGGATAGTGCTCGATGAGAAACGTCGACAAATGGTGTTTTTTCGCCATACCACCATTTTTAAGGCCATTTTTGACCTTTGAAAAATCTTGCACCCCCAGAATTTTCTTGCTGCCCACGTATGCATAGACAATGGCGGATCCAGGAATTTCTGACAGGGAGTGGAGCTCCAATTTCTGTAAAATTGTCGAAAATTGTCCGAAAAATTCGGCCATTATGCTTCAAGTAGCGATCGTCGCTATTGTTTTGTTGTTTTGATGAGCAGAATAATTTCTTATGCGATAAAAAGTTCAAAACTTTTTAAAATTAAATGTCATTAATAGGTAAATTTTAAAAATTATGATAAAAATTGCTAAAATCATAAAAATACACATCTTTTTATCATAGCGCCTAAATATTTTTTGAAGACAGGGGATTCCCGTCCCCTCTAAATCCGCCACTGATCATAGATGATGTATGGCAGGATAGGAAGGCAATTCAATGCTTTAGTAATACACACACCTGGGCGTGGGGGTTGGGGGTATGCACCCCCCAGAAACCAAAATACCCCCAGAAATCAAAATATCCCCCCAGAATTCAAGTTTTGAAATTTTTTTTAGTTTTTTTCGCAATTTTTTGTGGCCAATGGATAGTGCTTGATGAGAAACGTCGGAAAATGGTGTTTTTATCGCCATACCACCATTTTTAAGGCCATTTTTTGACCTTCAAAAAATCTTGCACCCCCCAGAATTTTCTTGCTGTCCACGTATGGTAGTACAGTCGCGTAATCAATATAGCAATTCTATACTTTCGGCAGCACGTTGCTCGGAGTTGTGTAATTTGGCAATTCCAATGGAGCCAGGTCCAAAAGATTCAAGTTATCAGCGTTGACGCCAGGTTTTCCCGTATCGATTTTCGGCAAAACGTTATCAACAGAAGACTGATCATTGACGAGATCATCCGACGAATGATTTGGGTCCATTTCAGCTTTAGCTCTCTTTAATTGTTCCACTTGCTCGTCTTTTTTGGCCAACATGCCGAATAATTCCAGTATAAAGGCGCGCAGCTCCAGATTGCATTGCCGGAGTTCTTCGATGATTACGCGTTCGCTTTTTGCAAATTTGGGCTCCATTTGCCCATTTTTGGGAAAATTTTCCGACTCGGCTTCATCTTTCGCGATTCGATCAGGTTTGTCAGGACGCTCGTTTTGGACGCAAAGGCCCAGTCCTTCCAAAAGCGTATCGTGTTGATCGAATTTGGTGAAAATTTTTGACCTAAACGCCTCCATCGGACCGGTGTCTGGATCATGGTTGAATATGTCTGTAACAGAGAGAAGAGTCCTCCATACACATAGGCGTTGGGGTCTAGGGGGGGTTTAAACCATAGATGGGCAGCACCGAAATTCTGGGGGGTGAAAAAATTTTTAAAGGTCAAAAAATGGTCTTAAAAGTGGTCGTATGCAGAGCCCTGCGCGGGCCGAAATTTTTTGACCCGCCCCGCCCCGCCAAGAAAGAAATAAAGCCCGCCCCACCCCGCAGCTCCTTAGACCCGCCCCGCCCCGCCAGTAATGTTACAAAAATTAGACCCGCCCCGCCCCGCAAAATTTTTTCATGTACTCTATGTATCCATTTCTGGTCGAAAAGGAGCCAAAATGCAAGAAGATAAAGAACCGGACAATGACTGATACAAAATCTTCAATGTAAATGAGTGCAATGCAATTTTGTAAATTGAATAAGAGCTAATGTCTTACAGCAATAAACTTTATTGGAACAAGAATGATGTTACTGTGATAGGTGTAGTTAGGTATGTAATGTAGGTCAGCTGCAAAAGGCATAATCTTGCATTGCTGATTGCTCAAATTCTGAGGGGTCTGATGGGGCGAAATCGCCAAAACTAGTACAACAAAATCAATTTTGGGGGTCTGCTGGATCCCAGGGGACAACCCAGATCCCAATGCTCGCCATTACTCAAACCCTATAGATGATAGTCTACCTTATGTAAGGACGTAGTGTGTACCTACATATATGTAGGCATAGGTGGGCAGCACCGAAATTCTGGGGAGGGGGGTGAAAAAATTTTTAAAGGTCAAAAAATGGTCTTAAAAGTGGTCGTATGGCAAAAAAACACCATTTTTCGACGTTTCTCATCAAGCACTATCCAATGGCATCAAAAAATTGCTGAAAAAGCAAAAAAATTTTCTGGGGGAGGTTTTTTGATTTCTGGGGGAGGGTATTTCAACATCTGGGGGGTGCATGCCCCCCAAACCCCACGCCCACGTGTGTATGTAGGTACCTGCCTACCTATATATACAGGGTGTTTCAAAAAAACAAACGAAACCCATATCAGACCTTGTAACTTCGAAATGAATCGCTCAATTCGAATGCAACTTGCTTTAATCAATGGATAAAAACCTTCATAATAGTCTTGCAAAGTTTCGTTTTCGCAGCTTTATTTGTTTTTGTACAACGCGCATTTGGGTAAAAGTCGTTTTTTTCATTGAATACAATGTGTTGTAAGAAACGAATATGTGTTTGCGACATTGTAGCTTTAGATCGAGTGAACATTTTAGAATACGGTTTGCTTCAATTAAAAGCTCATTTATCTAGCTAGTTGCCTCTAAATTCTATTTTTATTTTGTTTGTTGGTTCAAGAGCTATTGAGCTTTTGCCTAAGGTCACTCCCTCGGCGATTGAGCCAGCAATGACAAAATAAGCAGCGAGTTGCTTGCGCATGTGAATGACCTAAGGAATGACATTTGGCGAAAGCTCAATAACTCTAGAACCAAGTAGCAAAATAGTACGAAACTTTACAGGCTAACAGCTAGACAAACAGGCTTTTGAATGGAGCAGACCGTATTCTAAAATGTTTACTCGATTAAAAGCTACAACGTTGCAAACACATGATTTATTTCTAAACACGCATTGTAACGACTTTTACACAATTGAGCGTTGCACAAGAACAGAGCAAGCTACAGATACGAAACCAGGCAAGTTTCTTACGAAGGTTTTTGTCTATCGTTTAAAACAATTTGCATTGAAATTGAGCGAGCCGTTGAGAAGTTACAAGGTCAAATATGGGTTTCATTTTTTTGAAACACTGTATATATGTAAGCTTACGCATGGTAAAGCTGGATTATTTCAATTTGTATTATTTTAACAGCCCCCCATGTGTTCTATTTCATTAAGTATTTATTCAAAGGATGAGCAGCAGAGCATTACTTAGAACTATAGTCTATTTCGCGAAACCTTGTGCATGGAAATCAATTTCGCGCACGTATCCTTTTGCACAACAAAAATTTTGAAAAAAGAAAGACCCGCCCCGCCCCGCCGAAATTTTTAGAAAATAAAGCCCGCCCCGCCCCGCCAGCCGTGTGACCCGCCCCGCAAAAAGCCCGCGCGGGCCTGCGGGGCGGGGCGGGCCGACCCGCCCCATTTTTCGACGTTTCTCATTGAGCACTATCCATTGGCATCAAAAAATTGCTAAAAAAGCAAAAAAAATTTCAAAATTTGAATTCTGGGGGGTATTATGATTTCTGGGGGGTATTTCAACTTCTGGGGGTGCACACCCCCGAACCCCCCGCCCATGTGTGGTTTACACTAGTGATCGACCGGTCCGACTTTTCCGGCCGGGGCAGCTGTGCACCTGGTCAAATCTTAGTGATCAGAAAAAAGTTTATCAAAAATCACTTTAAAGTAAAAAGACGAGGGAATTTCGAATTAAGCAAAAGCAACATAATTTATGTTACAGTGTAGAAAATGCCATACACAGTTCATTCATTCGAAATTCCAAGAAAATGGAACTAATAAACTTAGAACTAAACCAAAGAAACAGGATAGAAATAGTTTATCTCGATAACCTCTTTTTCAATCACTTCCTCAAAATTTGAAGATATTTCTCATTCATTCCAAAAAATATTCAAAAACAATGCCCCCCTCCCCCCACAAAAACTTTTGAAAAACAAGCCCCACCCCGCTAGACTTCTGACCACACCTGGGCGTGGGGGGTTTGGAGGGGGTATCACCCCAGAAACCAAAATACCCCCCCAGAAATCAAAATACCCCCCCCCCCAGAATTCAATTTTTGAAAATTTTTTCGTTTTTTTCGCAATTTTTTGATGCCAATGGATAGTGCTTGATGAGAAACGTCGAAAAATGGTGTTTTTATCGCCATACCACCATTTTTAAGGCCATTTTTCGACCTTCAAAAAATCTTGCACCCCCCCCAGAATTTTCTTGCTGCCCACGTATGCTTCTGACCCGCCCCGCAAAAGCCCGATGCGGGCCGCGCGGGTCTGTGATGCGAGGAAGGCCGACCCACCCAGACAGGTACAGTATTTTTCGATAATTTTGAGCGGTTTGAATATTAATTCATTTTTGAGGACAAAAGCAATAATATCCAAATTTTTCCGGAATGCCAATTTTGAGTGCTATTTGCTCAGAAAGAATCTAAGATAGTGTCTAAATGGTTCAAAAAATCAGAATTTTCGCCAAATCGGAAAAATTTCTATATTTTTAGTGTTAAAAGCGAAGCGATACAGTCAAAATAGACTAAAGACGATCAAAAATTCGGTCATTTTACGCAAGAGCGTTTTGACCATAGATAGGCAGCGGCTAAATTCTGGGGGTCCGATGGGGCGAAATCGTCAAAAATAGCATTAAAAATTCAATTCTAGGGGTCTATCAATTTTTGGGGAAGTGAGTCCGATTCTTAGGAAATCAAGCCAGACCTCCCACGCCCATTAGCGGTTTTGACGAGCAACAAAAAGCGTGAACACAACACTGAATTTACTGGTCTGAATTCCTGCAACTTCACCACGCCCCTACCGTGCCGACCCAGACCCTGTGCGTATAAACCCCGCTCGAAATTAGCCGACTACGATGGATGCTCAAGGTCCAGGGTCGGAAGGTAGGGGAAGTGGGAGTAAAGTCCCAGAAATCCAAACCAGTAAATTTAGTATTTCTGTTTGCCAGTCAAGCGACGAAAATGATTAAAATAACCTATAAAAGGCTTTCCCATGGTAGTACCGCATTTTTAAAGCATGTTTAGTCCATTTGGAATGCATTATATCGCTTTTGACAATACAGAAACGGGTCAAATGCTTTTTAATATTATAGACACGAATTTCGGGCGTTTTCTGAATAAACAACTAACAAAGGTGTTAATCGAAAAAATTATGGCATTAATACTGATTTTGTCATCAAAAATAATGCAGATAACGATCCGTCAGCTCAAAATCGCTGGATATTACCTGTGTGGCTGTCGCTTTAGCGGGGAGGATGGGGTAATAAATACTCCCTATCTGCATGTATGCCGATCACATATAAGCGTTGGGGAGAGAAGTCTGAAGAGTCTGGCTGGACTCCAACATTCATAGACGAACCATACAACTTCATTCAACCTTGTATCGATGGGAGCCGGGTCCGTATTAATAGGAAGGCGTGCCAGTATCAATGGATAATTTTGCAAAACGCCTTACAAATCGAAAAGATGTTGGAAATACACAAAAATGATTCTAAAATAGACTACAGTCGGACTCGGCTATAAGACACCCTGGATGTAAGACTTTTAGATTTATAAAACGCAAAAACCTCTGGCCCCAGCCAACCATAATGCGTTATGATAGATAAGAAACTCGCATATTAGATACTCGTCTATTAGACTATAAGACGCAGCACGCAGCTAACTGCTCCCATTGCATACACTTAATACATATAAAGCAACGTCTAAAAGACGCGGGAACCTTGGCTACGCGACCACTTTAAGTAATCGATAAAAGTCTACGGACAAGGGTGAAATTCCGAACAACTTTTTCTGCAAATAAAGTTACATTTGAAAAAGTGCGAAGTGCAGAAAATTATTAAAACAAGCTCCGATAAAAGATTGTTACCACTAAATTTCTTTCCTAGTACGTTTTTTGAAGTAGACTACATCATCGCTTACAAGACGTCTCGGCTATAAGGCACATTTAAACCTGGTCTCAAGGGGCTGTGTTCACACATGGGCGTGGGGGAGGGGGTTTGGGGGGTATGCACCCCCCAGAAGTTGAAATACCCCCCCCCAGAAATCAAAATACCCCCCCAGAAATTTTTTTTGCTTTTTTAGCAATTTTTTGATGCCATTGGATAGAGCTTGATGAGAAACGTCGAAAAATTGTGTTTTTTTCGCCATACCACCATTTTTAAGGCCATTTTTGACCTTTAAAAATTTTTTCACCCCCCCCCAGAAATTTTTTCACCACCCCCCCCAGAATTTTGGTGCTGCCCACCTATGGCTGTGTTATATCCGATTCGACTGTACATATAATCAGTCAATCATATAGAAAAAGGAAGACAGCTCTAGACAAATGCATGAAAATTACTTGAAAATGAACTGATCAATCGATCAATCATCTAATGACTAGCCACCCAAATCAATAATCAATCAAACAACCAACAATTTACCATTCAACCACTCAGCAACCGATTAACCAACCAAGACGAGCGTATAAGGACAGAACCCGATACATGCAGAAAACATAGCTACCGTAATACATGTTTTGCTTTTTTGCTTATTTTTCCCAGTAGTGATCTTTCAACGTGCTCAATCCTCAATTCTTGCTTAGGCTTAGTGAGTGCGAAAAGAGAAGCCAGCGTTGAATATCGATTTTGTACGTTTTCTACGTGTACATGAGTTTTTACATTTTTTCATTTTTTTACATTTCTACATGAGTTCTGTCCTTATACGCTCGTCCAACCAAACAACCACTTTGCAAAATGCAACCACCCAAAAAATTATGCACCCGGTATCAATAGAAAGACCGACCTTTGTCCATGCATGGATCTCCACCAGAATTCGACGGACCCCCAAAATTGAATTTTGGTGTCATTTTTTGCATTTTGTCCTTAGATTTGATTGCTGCCCAAGTACGATACCACGTAAGCGTGAGGGGAGGTTTGGGGGTATGCACCCTTAAAAACATAAATACTCCACCCCCCTCCCCCGCCCGGATTCATTTTTTGAATTTTTCGTTTTTTCGCAATTTTTTGATGCAGTGCTCGATAAGAAATGTTGTTAAATGGTGTTTTTTCGCCCAGCCACCATTTTTAAGGCCATTTTTTCACCTTTGAAAAAATCTTGCACCCCCAGAACTTTGGTGCCGCCCACCTATGCTTGCATCCCCCTAGAACCTTGGTGCCGCCCACCTGTGCACCCACCCAAAATTTTAAGCTGTATTATGTCTGATTACGGTAGCGAGACTTCATCAAATTCGAGCTATGATCTTCCATATTGCTCAATCCGTCGAACGAGCACGTCGACATCGTTTCGTCGTGATCGGACGACTTCTGCGTAGCCAGAGTTAAAGTTGCCGAAATGTTGTCTATCGATTGTTTTTGATTGATTTGTAGCAATTTCAGAGACAAAATTTCGGCTTGCCGAAAGCAAAACTTCTTCTGCTCGACTAGAGTTTGATAGGTTAACGAATTTTGATCGTGGCTTTTTTGCGTCTTCTGGCCCGGAAAGGGCGACGCGTTTATCGATGCTATCGGTGCTTCAAAATAATGCACCGAACAAAGTGAATTTATGGCCCCGTCGAAATAGTCGGCGGCTAATTTAAAATTGTTGAGAGCGTTGACGAAATCGCTCCGCAAGACCTGGCGCTCGGCCAATCGCTGCGTTCGGTGCGCTTTGTTCAATGGTTCATTCAATTCCATAAAAAGCGCATCGATTTTTATATTTTATTTTTATAGCTAAAAATAAATTTTGGAAATTAATTAAACGAATCGATAGGCAAAGGCAAACGTGCAATGGTTTAAAATTTCGGTAGGGGCTAATCGGCCATTTTTAGGGGAGGGCCAAATGACCAACAATTTTTGGCCAAAAACGGGATAGGAACATTTCTGATTCAAGAGGGATGGGGGACAAGTGCGACGACAGACTTTGAATGGTGGGAGGGATCAACAAGTAACGGCTCGAAATTTGGGGTTCCGGCCATTTTAAAGAGGGGCGGGGTGTGACTTTCAATTTTTGGCCAAAAACACCTAAAAACGGCCAAAAAATTCAATGTTTTTCAAAAATCGGGGGTGAGATCAGAAATTTTCTGGCCTCCGGGGGAAGGGGATAGGGGAAATCCGACTCTGGGTGGGGAGATCCCCGTCCCCTGTTTCATCTATGGATGAAATATACCCTGATCGCCATTACATGCATGTTAGGGAAAAGGGCATCATCAGAGCTAAAAACAACAATACTGTTTTACAACGTGAGTGACTGATTTAACAGAAATCATACATGTAAAAAGGGTTTTCCCCATCCAGTCAAAAAATTTCTGACATAACTTAGGCCAAAATCTGCGTTTTTGGCCACAGGTGAGTTTTCGCCATTTTTGGGCAAAAATTCAGAAGTCATCAATTGGCACCCCCATGAAAATGGCCGCAACCACACCTGAAGATGGGGGGTTTGGGGTACCCCAGAAGACCAAATACCTCCCCTTCCAGGAACCAAATACCACCCAGAATTCAATTTTTGAAATTTTCTTCTGTTTTTTTCAACAATTTCTTGATGCCAATGGATAGTGCTCGATGAGAAACATTGAAAAAAGATGTTTTTCGCTATACCATATTTATAAGACCATTTTTGACCTTCGGAAAATCTTGAACGCCCCCCCTTCAGAATTTAGGTGCTGCCCACCTATGGCAGTGACCCCATCTTAAATTTTCAGCCATCGCACGGTGAAGGACGATTCGAAAGTTCGTTAGTCCGATGAGGACAATATTTACGACTTCATTTTAGGACGAAATTCTTTTGGATTCTTCTTCCCGTGGAAAAAATCCTTGCTATCATGTGAATTGTGCAACGTTTTTTATACCCGCAGTCAGGCCCGTATTCAGGATTCGGTCAAGAGGAGGGCGGACCCAACATGAATTCGTAATCTCGGAAAATTCGTCGGTTTAGCTCGCAAAAACCGCATTTTTCGACGTTTCTCGACGTGCTCTATCCATTAAGATCATAAAAGTCGAACTTTTTCGAAGAAAAAATTTCCTTACTTAAAAAGCTATAAAAAGTGTCATTTTCTGGTCGCGCTAGAGCCAAAATGATGGAAAATACTTTACATCCAGCGCGAAGCGCCGAAAATTTGATGATTTTACGACAAAGACATCCGATTTTTCCATCTTTCCTGCATTATGTTGTCTTTCAAAATTTTTTCCCAGCCAAGGGGGGCCGCCCCTTTCCCGCCGCCCTTAAAAACGGCCCTGCCCGTAGTTACATTCAATGGCGTGGCCAGTGTGTAGGGATGGGAGAGAGGAAATTCCTTACCCCATGGGGAAAATTTTGACATGTTCAAGAACTAAGCAATATGATTGCACATAGGCGTAACCATGATTTTCGCCGGAAGAGCATAGTGCACAAGGTCAGGGTCGGCAGGGAGGAGGTAAAATCAAAAAAATTCAAAATAGTAAATTTAACGCTCACAAATTTTTGTTTAAACGACCAAAATAATGAAAATAGCGTTTTAAAACGCCTTTTCGTGGGGTAATTTAGCATTTTAAAAACATTTTTAGTCCATTTTGACCAGTGTTTTTTGTACAAGGTCCGTTTGTACATGTACAAAGATGGTCCCTAAAAGTCTTTGTACATTTGAAAGTTTATTGCAACAGCAAAAATACGTCATCAGAAAATTTAACAAAGAGAAATATTTACAGTCGCGGAAAATATAGAATACAGAATAAAAGACATTAAAGCAGTAATACAAATAAAGCTGGCACCAAGAAGAAACATCGCTGTGCAAGGCCATAAAGGCAGTGCTCTCACTCATGACTAAGGTTTATTCTCCATTATTTAATTTTTAGATTTCCTTATTTTATCCTGAACACATTACTACTGGAAGCGTTTACCATAGATTCAGGGAGCATATTCCAAACATTTATTATTCTGTGACTGGAAAAATATTTCTTCAAGTTAGATTTTAGAGTAGTGTGACATTTAATTTTATTGTGTTGGAGGATCTAGTGCTGTTGTCTGATAATGTGAAGAAGTCGTTTACATTAAGATCAACTGCTGAATGAAACATTTAATATACCATAGTTAAGTCGTACAAAAACCTTCTATTTTCTAGAGATTCTAGATTTAATACCTAAAGTCGATCTTGATAAGACATGATATTTGGATAACGGCACCTAAGGCACGTTTAGTGAAGTATCTTTGAACCTTTTCAATGTTACGAATATTTTGCTCTGTATGTGGTGACCAAAGAGAGGTCGAATATTCTAAAAGAGGCCGTATTTAAGTTTTATAGGCCATTATGAGAAGCGTCAAGTCCTTACTTTTTAAACAGGGAAAAATTAGTGACATGCGATGGAAGGCCTGCTTTACAAGTTTGTTTATGTGATCAGTAAAATTTAGTTTTTCATCAATTAATATGCCTAAATCTTTAAAGGGGATTTCGAGGTTGAGATGACGCTATTATTTATAGTATAAACCATTCGAGAATTATCATGACCAAAATGAAGGACCTGACATTTTGGTAAGGATAATGAAAGCTGCCAAAAATCTAACCATTCAGAAATTCGATTTAGTAAATTTTTAAGGTGCAAAGAGTGCTCAGACTTTGCATAAATCTTGATATCATCTGCAAAAATAAGCATGTTTGAATAATGATCAGATAGTAAAGGTATAATGTCATTTATGCAGATCAAAAATGAGATTGGACCCAGGAAGCTGCCCTGTGGCATACCACTAAAAACACAAGTCTCATTGGAAAAATTATTAGCAATTCTAGCTCTCTGAGTTTTATTCCTAAGGAAGTTTTTAATCCATTTAAAAACGTGACCTTGAATACCGCATTTTGACAATTTGTGAACCAGTGTACTGTGAGAGATGGAATCAAATGCTTTTGCAAAATCCAAGTATATAGCATCCATGGGCTCTTTTTTGTCTACATTGTTAATTATCTTATTTAGATAGCACAAGAGTTGCAGCTCACACGATTTTTTTAGAAGAAAACCGAACTGTTCTAACGAAATCAAGTTATTCCTTTTAGCATGATCCATTAACTGAGTTTTCAAGACATTTTCAAAAATCCGGAAGCTAACACAATTAATCTTTTTCTAGAATCCGGCAGCTAACACAATTTAATGAAATCGGACGATAATTAGACGATAAGGATGCATCGCCTTTCTTTAAGACTGCAACTACAAAAGAAGTTTTCCAAATTTTAGGTAAGGTTCCAGACAGTAAGGATACCAGAAAATTTTTTCAAAGGAGTTTTCAATGAATAAGCTAATTTTTTGGAAAGAATACGTCGTCTTCCGTACACGAAATATGATCAATAATACTTTCTGTAAAGGGTGTAGGTAAATAAAGTAAAATGCCATTATCGAGGGTAAAAGCATAAGAGAAGAAATTGTTAAGTAGATTAGCGTTTTAGATTCGTCAAAAATGCATTTACCGTTTTCACCCTTTAGGGGTGGAGAAGGCATTTTATCCTGTAAATCTTTACCAATGTATCTGTAAAATTTCTTTACATTTGACTTTTCAACGAGTTTTTGTTCGTTTTTACAGTAATTCTCAAAACAGCACTTTCTAAAGAAGCAGTAATTTGTTGGTATTTATGCTTTAATTCAGACGTTTTATATTTTTTAAGCTTTCTCCACAAATTTAACTTTCTTCGCTGTAATT
The DNA here is from genome assembly GCA_036768485.1 of Mermis nigrescens. NCBI lineage: Eukaryota > Metazoa > Nematoda > Enoplea > Mermithida > Mermithidae > Mermis > Mermis nigrescens. Next base: position 407,808 of record JAVLUZ010000651.1, on the reverse strand, counting down.
TTTTTATCCATAGAGGGTATCTTTTTGGTGATTCGCTTCTGAAAGGGATAAATAGAGATATACCTTCATTTATGATACACAGGAATTTTTTATGAAATTCATCTATATTTAAGCAATCAAACAAGCATCTTCCTACAACTAATATAATCAAGGTGAGTGGCAAAATCAACGTAATTTCCGCGATTTAAATCTCTAATTTTTTCAATATTTCCTGATTTCTTAAGGTCTAAAATGTTATCAAAACGAGTAGGCTCAGTAACTAATTGATAAAAACTATGACCAGTTACAGTGATCCAGAAAAGACGTGAGCTTTTGTCAGAGGAAGTTTTGGTTTCATACCAATTAATTAATGGAAAGTTAAAATCATCTAGGAGCACAGTAGGATTGTCGTCCCAAAGACAATAATCAATGAGCTCACACACCGTTTTTGTCCGTTTGAAGTCGTAATGAGGAGAACGATAAATTAATATTATTCTCAAAACAGTATTTTTCAAAAAGATATCTAAAACAAAGGATTCAGCCAGGCTATATTCGTTTAGTAAACTGAAAATACCAACTTTATAGATTTTCAAACCAAAGCACAAACACCACCTCCTCTTCTCTATCCTTTCGAAAAACTTGAAAGTCTGAATTATAGAAAACGCTACCACCGGGAATATCTTTGTTGAGCAATGATTCAGTAATTAAAACAAAATTGTATCTATCAAGAATCGAATCCAGAAATACAGTTTTATTGTTTATACAACAAACATTAATTAAAGTAGCCTTTAGAGAATTTACACAGCCTAATCCCTAGCGATCAGCAATGTTTGATCTTGGTTTGAATGTAAGAGAATCAACTCTGCGTTTTTTATACAATCGGCCTTGTCATCAATGTAATAACCTTCCTTATCAGGCATATCATTATATTTTTCAAGGAGCTCGCAGGCGCGTTGACGTTGTAGATAAGATAAATCAGGACGAGCACGTAAACCATCAGTCTTTAAGTACTTATTTATCTGCCATCTCTAAATACACGAATTATAGAATCAGTTTTCAAGTTAGGGTATTTGTTACCATTTTCTGGAACTAATACTTTCACTGCATACAGATCGTCTGTCGCCTAAGCCGAACAAAACTGCATTTGGTTTTTCGATTCGACTTCCAAAGCATCTTTCACAAAGAGCTGAAAATCAGGTCTTGGCGAGGGGGCAGCAAAGTTCGGAGGTGGAAACGGAAAGGCCGGTTTCTTGGCTGTCTCAACCAGATTTGCAATCTTGTATTCAAGGGCTAACAACCTTTGATCCGTGATAACAGCTTTAGCTGGTAAATCCTTCATCTGGACGCGAATAGGGTTGCTTGCAGTTTGAGCAATAGAACGGGAACGCGTACTCAGATTTTGTATAATCAGGGCTTTTAAAATAGGCTAAGACGGCCAATGGTAAATGAACGCATTTAGAATGAACCCATCCGTCGCACAGCTCGCAAACACACCTGGGCGTGGGGGTTTGGGGGTATGCAATGCACCCCCAGAAACCAAAATACTCCCCAGAAATCAAAATACCCCCCCAGAATTCAATTCTTGAAAATTTTTTTCGTTTTTTCGCAATTTTTTGATGCCAATGGATAGTGCTTGATGGGAAACGTCGAAAAATGGTGTTTTTATCGCCATACCACCATTTTTAAATCCATTTTTCGACCTTCAAAAAAATCTTGCACCCCCCCCCCAGAATTTTCTTGCTGCCCACGTATGCTCGCAAAGAATTAGCCGTTTCATTGTTGTCACTAACGTTTCCGCTGCAAACTAAACATGGGCAATGAATAGAATCATTCGCCGACTTCCGTTGTTATGGCGGCATAATCAGGAATAAATGAATATGTAATAAAGTAGAAATGTCGTGTTCAGACAGTTCTTTCTTGAAACCTTTCTTTTGTACAGACAAATTTTTGGGTACTATAATATAGTACAGTAGCGACTACAGTGTGGTAAAAACAGAGGTGTTCGTCCTTTGGCAGTTTATTTAAGCTAATTTCTCGGTTTCGGAGGGAAAATCATTAGGAATCGGAAAATTTGACATTTTTCCTCTCGAAATGCAATTTCTGCTATTATAAAGATGTATAAGACACACAATTACTCATTTCGGCGCGCGCCGAAATTTTTTGTAAATTTTAGACCTTTTTTGCAGCTTTTGTCTTCCCAAAAATCTTCGAACATGTGCAAAGACGGTCCCGAAAAGTCTTTGTACATCGAGGAAAATGTGTGTCGAATAAAAAAAACCGTGATTTTGACTGCATTATATCACTCTTAACACCAAAAAATACAGAAATTGACCCATTTTTGACGCTTATTGGATAAAAAGTACATAAAAGTACTAATACGGCGCGGAGCGCAGGAAAACTGTTGACATTTTTACTGCTTTTGACCTCGAAAATAATGCAGAAACGTTCCGTTAGCTCAAAATCACCTGACAGAACTTGTCTGGCTGACCCTTCAGCGGGGGTAAAATGCTATATGTGCATGTATGTATGCGGAGGAAGGAGTAACTTAAGAATATGGTACTTTCTGAATACTAACAAATAAACTTCAGAAGAGCGGATTTTTTGCTCAGTACTTAGAACATGTTGAAAGAAAGCGCGGAAAAAAATTTCATCCGTCTATGATCAATATTACAAAAGCTATGGGTTTCTTTAATTAGCCTCTTCTCGACCTAAACAAGCACCTTATCGACCTAAGTATTTAAAGATTCAAACAGCTGAATGCAGAATCACATGTAGATACCCAATTTACGTCGACCTAAGCATCTATGCATCGACCTAAGCATCTATACATTGACCTAAGCATCTATACATCGGCCTAAGCATATATCGATCTGAGCATCTATACATCGACCTAAGCATCAATGCATCGACCTAAGCGGGAGCGACCTCGACCTAAGCAGCTTGAAACACCTTTTAGATGTACTAAGCCTAAGCCTGAGTATAATAGAAGCAAAAACATATATTTTCGTATATCTTATCGAGTAAAACCGAAAAAAACATGCAAAAAATATGAAATTTTTTTTAAGTTTTTTTAAAATTTCAAACAGCTTTCCGCGCCTTTTTTCTTTTTTCTCTCTCATTGCTATGCTTCCTTCCGTTATTTCAGCCCATATTATGTATTTCTGACAAATGTGTTAGTCCTTGGATCGAGTCGTTTAATCGTCCAACGCAACACTCAAATCGAGAGTTGCCTGCAACTTTGCAAGTATGGCTCAGATTTTCACCAAATTTTCTTTCCGCGCTTCAATTTATCATGTTCTATCATTTTGGCAAAAAAATTTTGGCATTCCGTATTCGTTTTGCACCTTTTCTGAAAGTACCATATTCTTAAGTTTAGCCGCGGAGGAAGAATCCAAAAAATTTTTTCCATCTAGAAAACCCATAAAAATTGGTTAGAGCCGTCAGATAACGATTTTTTTGGGCTACTCACATCGTCCTGCACTATTTATGCAATGAAAAAGCCTATCTTTTTACAATTTTTTTACGTTTTTGAAGGCAAAAATGCTAAGGTATGTATTATGCGCTCGAAGCGCTTTTTTTAAGTTTTTCTGCAAGTAAAGGTTGAAATTGCCAAAAGATAAAAGAAATCGACGCCGAATTTTTCGATTTTTTTCGATCGATAAAAGAAATCGGCGCAAAGCGCCGACTTTTCAGATTTTACATCGCAGAACAGTATCGTGCAACAATACTGCAATGTCAGTTCTTGAACATTCGGAAATTTTTCTCGGATGGGATTCCCTCACTTCCCCCAGCCCCCACTGGTTTCGCCAGTGTGGTTACATCGCTAAAAATGCCTCCAACGGCTTAAAAAAAAACACAAAATGGGGAATGCCAACGACGAGCGGCAGCCGGCAAGGCAGACAGTAATTCTATAATCTATCTTCTCAGGTACAGTGATTATGTACACACATTGAGATGCGTGAGCTCATGCACTTACGCATCTACATATTTCATGAAATCATGAACTTGACCGGAAGACACCAGTCATTCTATACGTAATGCTTACAAGTATAGCTTATTTCTGGAATCCTTGAAGCTCGGATGAAAAATAATATTTTCAGATGATATAATAGACACGAAATTGGCATAAAATGGGGCTTTAATCGATATCTATCGACATATTCAGCGTTGTAGGTACATACCTACTGCGGGGCACCTTTTCATACACTGCGTCGAAACGCTTTTTCTATTTCACCTAAATCCGACCTTTTTTCTGTGCCAACGATTTCTAATATTGGCCATATTCGGCAGTTTAGCCGAAAAATCTGATTTGCATTTTAAATAATTTGCTTCGGACGAAAATTAACGTATAGTCTATTTCACGATACCTTGTGCCTGGAAATAAATTTTCAGCGATCCAGCGAGCTGCTATAAAAGTGGCTTCTAGCCAACTTACTATAAAACATCTTTGCGTAGTAAAACTTTATATGTTTATTCATTGCTGTGCACAATATCGCAATTGCTGCTCCAGTTTAAACTGCTTTTGTAATCGGTTTACGTCAATATACTCAAAAATTGTGACTCATGCAGGTTTCGTGAAATAAACTATAGGTACAATACATTGCTGTCTCGTGCCTCGTTTAATCGGAATTCTAATTTCCTGCTAAACAAATAAAACAGCGTGCGTTGCGTTGTCGTCCAGTAGAAAAGACCGTATTATGCAGAAACAGACCGAAATCTTTCAAACAAAAAGCTTCACTACATACATATTCACGGGATAGGCAGAGGTGGCCAGAGGAAGGTGAAATCCAAATCGTCAAATTGCGGTGGTGACTTTTCGCGCTGATGCGTACACATATAAATACGAATGGACAGCAGCACGTAATACGAGCAGTAGACTAGGTTTCTTGTCACTTATTAATGAAGGTCAGCCAATTTATGGGTCATTAGAGATAATCTCATAAATTGCCTTGCTGCACGTTTCGTTTACCTAACAACGCCCGACAGTACCCGATTATCCATAACCGTAGGTAGGGGTTATACATCCCCGTCACCCCCTATCCATATGTGTGATGTTTAGTGTTGTAAAAGATAAGGATTTTTCGCAAGATAAAAAATAAAGATAAGTTGAAATTTTAAAATCTAAAAGATAAAGATAAAGATAAAGATAAAAAATTAAGAAAGATAAAGATAAAGATAATTTGCGAGATAAAGGAACCAAAAAGATAAAAATAAAGATAAAGATAAAGATAAAGTGTAAATATGGTCGCCTGGACCTATAGTCTGGTTCATTCAACTTTAGGGTTTTTGAAAAAGTTTGAAGCGGTTACAAAAGTGTTTTAAACTAATACAAATAATATGATATATTACAGTATTTTGAGTCATATAGAGACATATGCTTGTTTTGAGCCGCATTAGTTTAAACCGCTTTTGTAGCCTGATTCTTGTGGGAAAATTTCAGAAGAAAACCGCAAAGTTAAATGAAACAGACTATAGGAAGAATGTTGTATGATGAAGTGCAATAAACCAGAGTGGGTGATGCAAAGCAGCCAACTGAATGCCTAACTTTTACACCTGAGGTCAAACAGGTAATAGGCATGAAGCACACATAAATGTAGGTTTGGGGTTTACCCGCGGTATCTAACTGACGCACGTAATACTACTACTGGCCAGGCACGTAACTGGCCGTCCTATTTTGGTGGGGAACCAACACCAATTTTGGGGGGACTAAGCCCAAAATGGCCAAAATAGCACAAAATAACGTTTAAAAGTCCTACATATCTGCTGAATTTTGGGGGGTCGGCCGGACCCTTCCATTCCCCAGAGCTATGTGCTTGCTACTCGCTGACAGCAAGTCATTTCTTTCTTTTCACAAGCATCGAAACGAAAACGGAAACGATGGGTAAAATCCGGAAACGGAAACGATGTGTAAAAGCCGGAAACGGAGACGTAAACGATCCAAAGCTCCGGTACCGGGGTTTCCCAAATAGGGCTCATCAGGATGAACACCCCAAACCCCTTTTCTGGCTAAATTTCTCCCACTTAAGGGGGATTTAGGGGCTCGGAAACTGGGTACCCCATTATTCATATGAGAAGCTGACCCCGGTTCCATTGAAAGTTTCTCCGACCTGGAGGTAGTCCAAAGTGCCGTAACCGGGGTTCCAAAAGTAGGGCACATCAGGGTCGAAACCCCCAACCCCGTTTCCGGCAAAATCTTACGCATGGAACAAGGTTCTTTGTATTCGGCAAAGATTTTTCCGGATGTACAAAAACTTTTCGGGGCCGTCTTTGTACATGTACGATTTTTGGAAAGACAAAAATTGCAAAAAAGGTCTAAAATTCGAAAAAGTTTTCGGCGCTTCGCGCCGAAATGAGTAATTGTGTGTTCTATATATCTTTATAATTGCAGAAATTGCATTTCAAAAGGAAAAATCTCAATTTTTTCGGCGATTCGCGCCGTTTCAAGACGATTCTTGATGATTTTTGCCTTTAGAGACTCAGAAATTAGCTGAAATACAAAACTTAAAGTTTAAACATACCATTAAATTATGAAGAGAATTATAAAATATTTTAAACAAGAAGAAAATGAAAAAGGTGGGATTTCAGTAAATTAAAACAAATTTCTGAAATCCCACCTTTTTCATTTTCTTCTAGTTTAAAATATTTTATAATTCTCTTCATAATTTAATGGTATGTTTAAACTTTAAGTTTTTCTCTTGGTTTACAACTCTCGCTTAACAAGCTTATTTTTCAAAACTATTACCTAGTGCAAAGTCACTTCTACAGCTGAAATACACTATCAAAAGTCGAACAACTCTGTTTTTACAACACTAAAATTGCTACTGTACCATATTTTAGTGCACAAAAATTTGCATGTACGAAATGTACAAAGACTTTTGGGACCATCTTTCTACATGTACAAACGGACCTTGTACAAAAAAAACGCTGCACGGAATGGGGTTTAGGGGCTCGGATACAGGGTACCCCATTATTCACATATGTAGTTGACCCCAGCTTCGTCGGGGGTTTCTCCGCCCTGGAGGCAGTCCAAAGTGTTGGAACCGGGGTTCCGTAAGTAGGACTCATCAGGGTCAAGACCCCCAACCCCGTTTCGGCAAAATTTTACCCATAGAATGGGGGTTTAGGGACTAGGCAATTTAGTGGCTCATCTTAGGTAGCGCGTTAGCGCGTACCTATAATATACATACTTGGGTACCCCCAACACCTGTGCACCCCCTACAGCTATAACGGGACACTTCTGGAAGGTGCGGTTTTTTTTAAAGAAAGATAATAAAAAAATTCGCTGCCCGTGTTTTTTGTTTTTCTTTAAACTCAAAATTGACTGTGTAAAGAAGGTGTAAAGTTTTTGTGTAACGTTATAACATAGGACAAATTTTGGTACCTTTTTACTGCGGCATGTGGACAACTGAGTATTGATGACTCGAAGGATTGAACAGAATAGGATAATAGAAGGATGAATTCTACAGATGGCACTTTTTTGTTTTTTGAAATTCGCATTAGTTGTCGAACGGCAGTGTAAAGAGTGCGAAAATCTGGGGGTGAAAAAGCACTTTTTGGTCGAGTTTTCAACCTTCCTATGTCCGATACTAACTCCGGTTATGAGGTTTTAAAAATGTTTTCTGACAGAAATGTAGAGCGGATCAAGGGCTACATTCTGCATATAAGCAAAGTCTTCTATGCTCTATGGTGAGTCAGATCCTGGGGTTTAAAGTTTACACTCTAGTGGATGGTGTAAAAAACGGATTTTAACTAAGATTTCTCTGCCAAATTTTTCCGCTTATGAGTCAGTGTAAATCGAAGACAGCATTAATAAAGTGCCTCACAGGGGCTAAACATCGCAGCAAACCGCATTTAAAAAAACGCAATATTGAGTTATTTATGGGGGTGTAAAGTTCGAAATCAGAGGTAAAATGGGCGAAAAAACACGTTTTTTCCGAAGTTTGATTGATAAATCATACCAAATAATTTTTGCAACAGAATTTTGGCGCACAGGAATGTACTACGATTTAAAAGCTACAAATTGTACTAAACCGAATTTCTTTAAACTCAATGGGGAGTTCGGTACGGAATTTTAAAGTTTACAGTGTTCTAAATGATGGAAAATACGTTTTTGTTGCGTTTTTTGTTCGCCACTTTCTCCGTCCAGAAGTCGGGATAAGTCTAATAGAATAAAAATAAAGTGCTTTATATCGGATGCATGTCAAAGCAAATTGTCTATACATTAATATTTAGCGAGTGTAAAGTCAAAAATTTGGAGTTTAAAATGCGTTTCTGCCTTGTTTTTTCTGCCTGCTTCTCCGGTTACGAGTCAGGGACATGCTTATCAAGTCTAGAAATGGACCAGGAACCAAATTTGATATGCCAGTCTGGCGCATATGTTTACACCCCACGGTGTTGTAAAGTAGTTTACACCAATTGTTAGTTTGCCCATAGAACATTATGTAGACTTAATTTTTTCATAAATATTAATCGTAATATCGGAACAATATCAAAATTACGAATCTGACTAAAATCTTCTTTACACTAGGTGTTTACATGAAGTTTACACTACATATGTATTTATCTTCGTTTTTGAGCATTCCAGAAACCTAATTTTTTCCTGGGGTCTAGAAGTTTTCAAAGGATCAAATGTGAGACGTCACGTAGGCGCGTTTGTTTACATCCAACAGTGATGTAAAGTAGTTTACACTCATTGTTTATATGTCCTCAGACCATTGTAGAGACATAATTTTTTCATGAATGTTGATCATAATATCCGAGTAATTTTTTACACTGCATGTTAGCCTTTGTTCTAGAGCATTGCAAAAACCGAAATTTTTTTCCTGAGATATAAAAATTTACAGGGAATGAAATATATACGTCAGTTGGGCGCGCTTGCTTACACTCAGCAGTATTGCAAAGTGGTTTAAACCTAATGTTTATTGTCTTTAAAACATTATGGAGACTCATTTTTCCATAAATGTTGAAAGAAATATCGGAGCAATATCAAAATTATGAATCCGACTAAAATATTCTTTACGCTATGTGTTTGTGTAAAGTTTACATTACGTGTTAACTTTAATTCGATAGACTTGCAGAGATTTTGTAACTGAAGTCAAGAAATTTTCAAGGATTCATATGTGAGACATCAATTAAGTGAGTTTGTTTACCCTCAAAAGTAATCTAAAGTGATTTAAAAATTATGTTCAAGTGTCCTTAGATCATTGAAGAGATGTAATTTTGTCTTAAATGGGTTGCATTAAAGTTAAATCTTTCTTAGCCGTGTTTATAATATGTTTCACAAAATCTTGCACATGGAGAGCTATCGTTTAGTTGATGTAAATTGCCTGCAAAAGTGGTTTAAAATGAACCAGCAATCACACTACTGTGCACAGAAGTCGACAAAGATATGCAGCTTTATTGTAATCATGTACATTAATAAGCCGTAAACTGTTAGTATTCTCTACACCTAGTAGTTGTGTAAAGTTTGCACTATTCATTTGTTGTTAATATGTAGTCCATACTACAAATTTATTTTACTACCAAATCAAAGCGTTAGTGTTCCTTACATTTGATATTTGCGTGAAGTTTTTGAATTTTTGCTGAAAAACTTTGCCTTCTAATTTACCAACATCCCGCCTTTTCCATTTTCTTGAAGTTTAAAATCTTTTATAATTCTCTTAATAATTTAATGGTATGTTTTAACTTGAAGTTTCTCTTGGTTTACAACTCTCGCTTAGCAAGCTCATTTTTCAAAACTTTTTCATAGTGATCAGATTAGTCGCGTTTAGTTTGGAATTGGTGGACGGTCGTTGTTTTATTACTCGGCTTAAATAAAGCAAGTGACTATCTTTTGATTATTTTCTTTATCGCAAATTCAAACACCCAATTTTCATTTGAAAATTGATCCAATTTTCAATTTGAAAATTGAAAATTGGGTGTTTTCAATTTCAAAAGTCACAACACATTGTGCTTGTGTATTGATTGAGTGAGGATTTGCAATGTGAATTCGTTGGTTAAATATTTGTGTTTGATTATAAGTGAACTGCACATTAAGAAGAAATAACTTAATGCAATTTTAATTTGAAAATGGATGGTGTCAATAAGGTTGTCTTGTTTAAAAAGGATAATGCTGATGTTAAGAACAATATTGCTTTCCGCGTTCTTGGACTGTTGTCATTATTGTGGCATGTTACTGATTGTGTTTACTGACTGATGTACTGAAATCACGCTAATTAAAAGTAGTGTACTAGCAAAGAAAAATGCTCCGATGGAACAAAAAAGATGAATATACTTGGAATTGTGGATTATTATGGATGTAAAAGGAGGGGACTAGGAAAAATCTACCTAAAGTCGGAAAATCTGCTAAAAATCACACTTCCTCCAAGCGACGCAAAAAATCGATGTATATTCTGCGGCCTCTAAAAATGTCTTTTTTAAATAATGTTCGAAGTTTCAGATAAGAGTGTATAAACGAAATCTATCAAGGTTACTTTTTTAAATTGCTGGCACCTGATTGATAGAAAACTAAGAGGTATTGTATTTAAAGTTGTTTTATTTTATGAGCATTAGAGCAAGCAAAGCAGGAGCCGATTGATTAGTGCACACAGTCGTTTCGGGCATGCTAGTGTATCTACATTAAGTCTGTTTCAAGTCAACTTACGCGTTTCCTACTGTTTTACACCAACCATGTCTTCAATTGTCTCCGATGTTTGCTATTTCATTCAATTGGCTTGGAAGACTGTTAGTTTACTTAATATTATTTCCCATAGCTACTGCATAGCTAACGTGCTGCTATTTCAATCATTGTTATGGTTGAATATTTATTTTAATCTATTGGCCGCAGAATATACATCGATTTTTTGCGTTGCTTAGAGAAAGTGTGATTTTTAGCAGATTTTCCGACTTTAGGTAGATTTTTCCTAGTCCCCTCCTTTTACATCCATAATAATCCACAATTCCAAGTATATTCATCTTTTTTGTTCCATCGGAGCATTTTTCTTTGCTAGTTATTCATACATGTAGCTGACCCCAGTTCCGTCAGGGTTTCTCTGCCATGTAGGCAGTCCAAAGTGCCGGAAACGGGGTTCCGTAAGTAGGGCTCATCAGGATCAACACCCTCAACCCCGTTTCGGCAAACTTTTACACATAGAATGGGGGTTTAGAGACTAGGAAATTTAGTAGCTCATTATTCATAAATGTAGCTGACCCCACTTCCGTTGAGGGTTTCTCCGCTCTGAGGGTAGTCCAAAGTGGCGGAACCGGGGTTCCCCAAGTAGGACCCATCAGGGTCAACAGTCAACACCCGCTTACCCTTTTCCGGCAAAATTTTACCCATGGAAGGGGGTTTAGGGGCGCGGAAACGGAGTACCTCATTATTCATATATGTAGCTGACCTCGGTTCCGTCGTGGGTTTCTTCGCACCTGGGGGTGGTCCAAAGTGGCGGAACCGGGGTTCCTCAAGTAGAACCTATTAATGTAAACACCCCCAACCCCGTTTCCGGCAAAATTTCTCCCACTGAAGGGGTTTAGGAACTCGGAAACGTGGTACCCCATTATTTATATGAGAAACCCCGGTTCCGTCAGGGGTTCCTCTGCCCCTGGAAGTAGTCCAAAGCGCCGGAACCGGGGTCGCAAGTAGGGCCCATTAGGAATATCAACACCCCCAACCCCTTTTCCGAAAACTTTTCATTTACTGAAGGAGGGTTTAGGGGCTCTGGAAATGGGGTACCACATAATTCAAAATGTGAAGCTGAACCCTGTTCCGTCGGGGGTTTCTTCGCTCTGGGGGCCGTCCAAAGTGCCAGTAGCCGGAGTTCACCAAGTAGGACCTATTAATGTGAACACCCTCAACCCTGTTTCCGGCAAAATTTCTCCCAATCAAGGAAGATTTAGAAGCTCGGAAAAGGGTACCCCATTATTTATATATGTACATGGTAAAATTTTGCCTGGAAACGGGGTTGGGGGTGTCGACCTTGATGGGTCCTACTTTGCAACTACCCGGTTCCACCACTTTGGACCACTCCTAGGGCAGAGAAACCCCCAAATGAACCGGGGTCAGTTACATAAATGAATAATGAGCTACTATGTAAGTTTCCTGGTCCCTAAACCCCCATTCTATGGGTAACATTTTGCCGAAAACAGGGTTGGGGTGTTGAAGCTTATGGGCCCTACTTACGGAACCCCGGTTCCGCACTTTGACTACCCCCAGGGCAGAGAAACCACCGACGGAGCCGGGGTCAGCTGCATATATGAATAATGGGGTACCCTGTTTTCGATCCCCTAAACCCCTCTTCCAGTGGGAGAAAATTGGCTGGAAACGAGGTTGGGGTGTTCACCCTGATGGGCCCTACTTGTTGAACCCCGCTTCTAGCACTTTGGACCACCCCCATGGCGGAGAAACCCCCAATGGAACCGGGGTCAGCTTCACATATAAATAATGGGGTACCCGTTTCCGAGCCCCTAAACTCCCCTTCAGTGGGTGAAATTCAGCCTAAAACGGGGTTAGGGGTCTTGACCCTGATGGACCCTACTTGGGGAACCGCGGTTCCGGCACATTGGACCACCCCCAGGGCGGAGAAACCCCCGGTGGAACCAGGGTCAGCTTCACATATAAACAATGGGGTACCCCGTTTCCGAGCCTCTTCCCTTCCGTGGGAGAAAATTTACCGGAAACGGGGTTGGGGTATTCACATTAATAGCTCCTACTTGGGGAACACCGGTCCTCCACTTTGGACCACTCCCAGGGCGGAGAAACCCTCGACGGAACCGGGTCCAGCTTCACATTTTTGAATTATGTGTTACCCCGTTTCTAAGCCCCTAAACCCTCCAGAGTGGGAGAAATTTTGCTGGAAACGAGGTTCGGGGTGTTCAAATTAATAGGTCCTACTTGGTGAACCCCAGTTCCGCCACTTTAGGCCACCCCAGGGCGGAGAAACCCCCGACGAAACCGGGTTCAGCTTCACAATTGAATTATGGGGTACTCCGTTTCCGAGCCAATCCCCTTCAGTGGGTGAAATTTTGCCGGAAACGGGGTTGGGTGTGTTGACCCTGAAGGGCCCTACTTGGGGAACCCGTTTCCGGCACTTTGGATTACCCTCAGAGCGGAGAAACCCCCAACGGAACTGTATGCAAAATACTATAACTACGTTTCCGTTTCCGTATTTTGCCCATCGTTTCTGTTTCCATTTCCGTTTCCGGATTTTACCCACACCCTCGATATACAGGCATTAGTTTGGGCCGCAATTCGTAGGGTTTAAACAATCGTTTTCTTTTTCTCTTGTATCACAGTAAAACTTGAATCCGTCTAAATGTATATAACGTCAAACCTGCATTTTGGATTACGTGCTAACTTATGTACATACTTTCTTTTTTAGCAAGATAAATTCCTATCAAAAAGATAAAGATAGCCTGTGATTTTCCTAAAAGATAAAAATAAAGTTAAAATAAAGAAATCGTCAAGATCAAGATATCTTTATCTTTATCTTGCTAAAAGAGAAAGATATCTTTTACAACACTAGTGATGTTCACATTATGAAAAACAGAATTTATAATAAGAACGGAATCCTATTAGAGGTCCATACCACCGCACACTACCAACCCTTCAACCAAAGCCCTCTTAGAACTCAGGAAGCAAATATGTTAGTACCTATAAGTCCAGTATTCATCAAGAATCGGGCTGCATAAGTTAGAGCTTTAAACTTCTTCTGAAACGAAATGTCATGTCCTAAATTACGATTCACATCGCGCTGATGCGAACACATATAATTGATTTTATTAAACACCGATTTTACACAATAAGAATATGATAAATAGAAAACGATTTACATGCAAGCAAGCAAGCGCACAAGGTAGAACGAGCTGCATCTTAACAGTTATATTGTAAACTCTGCGACAAGCTATAGTCTGTTTCACATAACTTTGTGCATAAATTTTAAGAATTTTCATCGACAATATGCGGAGGGTTACGATAATATGTAACTCAATGCTATAATCGCAATCTGTCAGCTTACTGTCGGAAATAGTTTTAAAATTTATGACCGAACTTGCGTGAAACAAACTGCAGATAGCCAGGGTAAATTCCTTTGACGTAATAGCTGTATTAACTACGAAATATGATTTCTAAGTATAGATCAAACCCATTGAAAAGCATTTGCTCTCAAAAATTTCAAACGCAACAGCTTTATAAGGTATGACCACACCTGGGCGTGGGGAGGGGTATGCACCCCGAAAAACCGAGATACCCCCAGTCGTCTTTTTCGCAATTTTTTGATGCCAATGGATAGCGCTTGATGAGAAACGTCGAAAAATGGTGTATTTTTTACCTTTGAAAAATGTTGCACCCCCAGAATTTCCATGCTGCCCACGTATGGGTATGACTGTTTTGTAGAGAAATTGGGTAAAAAAATAGCAGCCTTTGAGACATGATAGAAATGACCGACTTTGCCTGCAGACAGGTATGCCGTATGGGAGACATTCTACCCAAAGTCGATTCACCACCTATTCTCCCAGAGATGTTTTTTGCCATTTTTGACCAAAAACGGGATGTCTTTTACCCATCCCCTCCCCTTAAAATGGCCGACCATCCCACCCCGCCCAAAATTTTGAGCTGTTACGTGCCTGACTGGGAATCCTCATCCTCCAGTTATTAAGGATATGTAGGCCTTACATGAGCTAACTTCTTACCGAAATGGTGCAAAAAAAGATTAGTCTGCTTCATTTAAATTTGAGGTTTTCTTTTTAATTTAATCCGCATGAATCAGGCTACAAAAGTGGTTAAAACTTTTGATGCAGCAAGCCGCTTTGGCAATAGCAAGCGTCTCACCATAACTCGATATACTGTAGAATATCACAACTATACTGTAAGTTTGTACCGCTTTTGCAGGCACTTTAAATTTTTTCAAAAACCTCAGTTTAATGAAACGGACTATAGTTAATATATTTGCAAATATATAATTAACCAACCAGCCGTCGACAGCTTACTGTAGCTGATAAGGTTCTTAGGAGTACAGTTCCTACGATTCCGTCTAATAGAACGATACGCGCACTTTAAAATAAACTAACTTATCACAATAAGCGCTTTACAACGGAACCAGACGACATTAAGTCAAAAATACAGTAAGATCGAGAATACAATAAGACCATACAGTAAGATGGAAAATTTCAACGGAATTCTTCCGGATTAAACATGCCCCTGGCTCGATGCAATATGGAATCCTTGGATGGATCATACGGATGATCCTTTGATGGTATTTCTAGCACAGCCGGTATACTTTTCGTGTGACTATCGACTGCGTAGCGAATTTGATCAGCCACGTGCTGATTTATCATAACGATCGCGATATCGTTGCGATTAACGAAATTACGGAAACAATCCTGATACGAATTGTCGATTAACAGATAAACTGCTGATTCAAACGTTTAAAGTGTAAATTGAATATTTTTATTGCAAAGTGAAACGTAAAGTGTAAGATAAAACAAAATTAAATTAAATAAATAAAACGTAACGTACAAGTTTAAATAAATCCTAATGTAACAGAATTTAATTAGCATAAAAGTATATACGATAAATACATACATAATATTCTATTCGTACCCTTAGGCTATTATTTTAACTCTTTATTATCAGACTATTTTAATCCTCACGATTTCGGAAGACATACATCAAATCCAAACTCTCTGTCATAACACACCTTCAACATCGTTTCAAGTCTCATAATTGCACGTGAACTCTGTGAAAGCTAGTCAGAACAAAGACACGCCGCCTCCAAACGCACGTGGAGTCATTAATCTACCATTTCCGTTTAGCACACGAACATACAAACTCAAACTCTTAAAATATCTAAAAATGCACGACTACTCTCGGGCCCTGGGGCACTTTTTCTCGTCTAAAAGTTCTCCCCCACAACCCTCGGACGGATTCTCTCTCTCGAGTTACGAGTTATTCACGTCGTTATTCAATCAAGATCCGTCCGATTTCGTTTCTGTGCCAATATCAACGTTCGTCCCTTTTTTAATTATTCTTTAATTAATAAATTTCCACGTCGCACGCCAATCCTATTCCACTAATATTGAACATATATGATTTTGCAAAAAAAGAAAACAGTGAAAGGCGAAATAAGATAAGCCCGGATTCGGCCTCTTATCGTAATCCATACTATGTTTGAAGGACATGTTATTATCTTCTTTCTTTACAATTCAATAGCTTAACACATGCACACGGTCAAAAGTTCTGGAAGGGGAGTAATCTAAGTTTTCTTGGGGAGGAGTGGGGGAAGGTGAGTGATTATTTTTTACGGCTAATTATGGCGCTAGAAATGATTAGCTTATGTTGATTTTTTAGATATTTTTGTCGTTCCTCATCCCCCGTCACAACCATACCTGGGCCTGGGGAGTTTGGGGGTATGCACTCCCCCCACCCCGAGAAACCAAAATACCCCCCAGAAATCAAAATACCCACAGATTTCAATTTTTGAAATTTTTTTTCGTTTTTTCCCACAATTTTTTGATGCCAATGGATAGTGCTCGATGAGAAACCTTGAAAAATTGTGTTTTTTCCCATTGCACCATTTTTAAGGCCATTTTTTGACCTTTGAAAAAATCTTACACCCGCCCAAAACTTTGACGCCGCCAACCTATGGTCACAACCATACATGATCTTGGAAGGGGGTTTGGGGGTTTTCAGCCCCCGCAGAATCATTTTTCACCCCCAGAATTGGCGATTTTTCAAAAGTTTCCTAAATTTACCTGAAAATTGGTAGAAAAAGTGTCTTTTTGAGGGTTTTTGGCTATCTATTTGCTCAAAATCGCCAACATATATTCATGTTTTAAGCGATATATTGGTCAATTTATTCGACTTTTCTCGAAATTTTTTCATGATTTCATGCTCTAGAAGGATGGAGTATCGTCAGAAACGCGAAAAAACGATGTTTTTTAACGCTTACCGGCCATTTTTGGGCCCAAAAAAGGCACTTTAGGTTTTCACCCCCAGAATTTCCATACAGTGCATGTAATTCCTAAAATAAGTTTTGGTTCGCAGATGGCCTGAGGGAGTATGCCTTTCAAAAGTCGTGGTATGGGGATACCCCATCATACCCTCAGTGTGCATGTGTGTATAGCTTGAAACATTTTCTAATTTATTCGACTTGATCGTATTTTTTGTTTTAAAAAATAGGCTGAGTCAAAAAATCTAAATTACTCACAATTGTAAATCGGAAACAAATGATAACAATTGCAGCTGTAGAGAGAAACTGTTGCTTAAATATCAGCTCCAAGTTTACTTATAATTTCATATACATTAAATAAATAATTGCATTAATTTTACATTTTTTGTTCCTCCCAAGGGCCCATAAGAGGAAAAAATGAAAGATTGGCGAAGTGCATCTGAAACACCGCCAGAACAGGTTTTTCGCGTACTTTCGAGCTATCAAACTTAAAATTTTCCTGCGTTTCACGCCGGATTTATTGTTTATGTATAGTTTTGTCTTCTAAACCGCTAAAAATCGCTCAAATTTGAGTCAGACAGAGCAAGTCAATTTTTTCCGGCGCTGAGCACCGGATTCATTGTCTAGCTATAGTTTTTGCCCTCTAGCTCACTCAAAACAGCTCAAATTTGACTTATGACACGGGAAACATGAAATTTTTCCGGTGCTCCGCGCCGTACTTATTGTTTATATATAGTTTTATCTTTTAGCCCGCTCAAAATCGCTCAAATTCGGAGTTGACAAGCAGAAAATGTCAATTTTCTTCGGCGCTTGGCGCCGAATTATTCATTATCTGTATTGTTTTTCTCTGTAAAGCACAACGATTAAGTACAAAGGCAAGGGATAAGAAGTAATTCGTTGAATAAGTAATGAGAAATCAGCTTAAATTATAAATTTGCTGTATATCAATATGATATAGAGTGAAAAAATTTTTTTGAAAGTTTTCTTTATGATCGTATAGAACTCGCCGAGATGCGCTTAAAACTGCCTTTATTTTCGCCTATCTCCTGATGGTTCCCGAGATATCTGGCCTCAAAAATTTCCGTCTCTTCCCAAAATAAAATCCTGGTTACGAGCCTGCATAAGGTCAAAATGGAAAAAGGCAGCGAAAGACAGATACATGTTCATAGAAGTAAGATTCAAGTTGCAATATTCATCCTTCTACGAAATTGCCAAAGTATAGAAAAATAAAAATAAGAGAGTAAAGTGAGAGGTACATGAGAGCAAAAGAATGATAGTATAGTAAAGTGTAAGGGAATAGGAGTGTAAAGTGAATAGAAAGGATCCCTCAAAATCGATGACAATTGATAACTATTGCCGATTATTTATTATTTAGACACCACGCACTCTACACTGCCACTGCAATCCTGTACTTTTCAAAAAGTGTGTTTAAGCCTCAACCATTTCTTCTAGACGTTTAAGAGTCGTGGCTCATAAAACAAAAGATAGATCGACTTTAGCTAGCTTACACATTTTGGAATTCCCGTGTTAAACTATGAACCTACATTGTATGACATTTTCATAATCTAAACTGAACTTCAACGGAGAACAGCAAAAATGTCAATTAAAGTTTTACCGAATCAATTAATTTTATCTTTAATAAGTTACCCAAGCTGTAGAAAAGATCCAAAAACGCAGAACATGTCAAAAGATATCATTTTATCATGTAAAATTGCTAAATGCTCACAGTTCTTGTCACAGAAATTGCAAACACAGCGCTGCTGTGATCTACTACAATTGACCAACTACAGTAGAACTTAAGCGCTTCTACCGTAGCCACGCGTGTTTGGCCATAAAAAGATTGCGTTTGGTGTTAGTAGATTGCAGCTAGCATACATATTGCGTTATTTGTCACACAAACGGGAAAAAATTCTCAATCTGCTTTGATTTTTTGCATGCGTGCGTCTCAAAAGTGCGTGCATGCTGCTGGTTTAGTCCGAGAAAAAGGTAAAAATAGATTGGAATTTTCGTGCATATCGTTATAATTCTCGTTTCCTCCATTGGAATCTTATCTAAGAGATAATGGGCATAAAAATGAAAGAAAATAGTATTACCTGTGTGTGATCAATTGCATATTGCTCTGCCGCAAAAGAGCATTTTAAAATTAATTTCAGGCTGAGAGCATTCTGCGTTTTAAAACAAGTCCATAGCCAATGAAGAGCAAAAGATTCAAAAATCATATGGGCCCAAAATTTCTTTTGCCATTATTCATATAATTTAAAAAAGCGCATCTTTTTGACTAAATCAAAATTATAAATAAAATCAGAGCAAATTGCTTTTATCTTTTGGACAAAAAGGTTTTTAAAAAGGTATTTTCATTCTTCTACAAACCATATCTTTCACTATTATATTGCGAAATTGGGAAGAGAGAATGAATAGTGACTGTAAGCTCTAAGCTAGATAGAAAATTTAACAAAATAGTGAAATACAGATGAAAAATAGTTTTGCAAATTAATTGTACATCATCCATAGTGGATCGCGGATAGTAGAATGAGATGACCTTCTTAATGTGTAATAATACAAACATACGGTATGCGTGTCTTTTTCTTTAACCAATCGGAGAGTGATACGAGCGCGCCAGCGTAAATCAAAAAGATAAAAATAGCCAAGCTGGCCGTTCTTTTGACACAGGCATGGAAGAACGAAAATCTATTCTGTTGAAAAAATTGAACTAAATAAGCGTTTGAAGTGATTGGATAAAATAATTATACTTTTATTACATAATTCTACATTAAAATTTACATAATGATACAATTAGTAATATTAGAGGGGAACTGACATGGAATACGACTAGACAGGAATTTGAAAATTGATATTTAAAATTATTTTAAAATGAATGAATCAATTAATTAATGATAAATCTTTATTCGATTCCTTTATAGTTCTGAAAAGAATAATAAAATTAATCATATGTCATACCAGCACAGTATGGGGATTCTGGTGGGATGAAACCTAAACAATATTGTATTAAAAACACTGTTGATGCTCCTTCCTTCTGGCCACAAATGGCCATGGGGGCTGTGACCCCAGAAGTTGAAATACATATTCCTCCAAATTACTGTAGACCCCAGAATTCTATTTTTAGTTATATTTTTGGCGATTTACCTCATTCTGACCTCCTAGAATTTAGGTGCTGGATATTTACAATTTTTGTTACATAAAATAAACTAAATAATAAATATCATTATGCCTTTAAACTACAAAATTGATAAAAAGTTCCTCATTATCCGCTTTCAAAAATATTTTGTATCTTCGCTTTTTACATTTATTTATGATATGTACATCAATAATATATTCAGTTTCAGAAGTGAAATATATCACATAGTGTCTGTCTCCTCAGGCAAGCATATAGTTCAAAAATATCGCCGTTCTATTATTTCGCGCAAATTTTATTCTGACCAGCCAGCTTTCTTCGCAATTTTTCTTGTTCAATTAAAGTTCTTATATATGCGTATCTACCATTTTGTATTTATTCTATTCAGTGGACATACGCCTAAAGAATGTAATAAAGGCAAGGCTTGAAAACATCAACAAATTTTTACCTCCCGATATTTTAATACACAAGCTCACAAAGATTTTGCTCGAATTCCCTGGGTCTATTTGATTTTTAAATCTTTTGCTCTTCATTGGCGATGAATTTGTTTTAAAACGCCAAACGTTCTCAGCAGGAAATTAATTTTAAAATGCTCTTCTGCGGCAGAGCCAGGGGCGTAACCAGGATTTTATTTCGGGGGGGGCCAAAATTTTTGAAGTCCTATATCTCGGGAACCATTAGGAGATACGCGAAAATAATGGCATTTTTGAGCGGTTCCTCGACAAGATCTATATTATGGTGGAGTAAAAAATTTGAAAAAAATTCAAAAATTTTCTTGCTTTATTCCAGATTTGGATAGAAAAATCTATCTTTTTAACCTACCGGTATGACTGATTTCTCAATATCAAATTAAAGATTGACTCCAAAAAATATTTCGAAATTCTTTTCTTTGCATTTAATTTTGCAGTTTTGTTAAGAAAACTAATTCAGAACATGATAAATCGGCGCGAAGCGCCGAAAATTTTTGACAAATACACTATTTTTAAGTAAAATCTGGGCTTCTAAGGTAAGAAAAAAGATAGAACATGAGAAATCCAGCGCGAAGCTGCCGAAAATTTTGACAAATTCGTTATTGTAAAGTAAAATCTAGTCTTCTAAGGTAAGAAAAAACATAGAACATAAGAAATCCGGCGCGAAGCGCCGAAAATTTTTGACAAATTCGTTATTTTTAAGTAAAATCTGGGCTTCTAAGGTTGAAAAAACATAGAACATAAGAAATCCGCGCGAAGCGCCAAAATTTTTTGACAAATACGCTATTTTTAAGTAAAATCTGGGCTTCTAAGGTAAGAAAAAGATAGAACATGAGAAATAGAGCGCGGAAGCGCCGACAATTTTTAAAAATTCGTTATTGTAAAGTAAAATCTAGTCTTCTAAGGTAAGAAAAAACATAGAACATAAGAAATTCAGCGCAAAGCGCCGAAAATTTTTGACAAATACGCTATTTTTAAGTAAAATCTGGGCTTCTAAGGTAAGAAAAGAGATAAAACATGAGAAATCCAGCGCGACCAGCGCGAAGCGCCGAAAATTTTGACAAATTTGTTATTGTAAAGTAAAATCTAGTCTTCTAAGGTAAGAAAACAGAACATGAGAAATTCGGCGCAAAGTCGCCGGAAAATTTTGAGTTGAGAAGCTAAAAAGTGTGCTAAAAACGCATTATGGCTGTCCACAATCCGTTTCCACTTCCACTTGAAGAAAAAGCAAAGGGTCCCCCCTTTGCTTTTAAAAAATTATTTTTTTGTTTCGGGGGGGGGGGCCCGGGCCCCCCCGCCCCCCCTGGTTACGCCCCTGGGCAGAGCAATATGCAATTGACTCGATTGATGAATACTATTTTCTTCCATTTTTATGCCCATTATCTCTTAGGATGAGATTCCAATGGAGGAAATGAGAATTATAATGATATGCACGAAAATTCCAATCTATTTTTATCTTTTTCTCGGACTGGACCTGCAGCATGCACACACTTTTGAGACGCATGCATGCAAAAAATCAAAGCAGATTGAGAAATTCTTTTACCGTTTGTGTGACAAATAACGCAATATGCTAGCTGCAATCTACTAATGCCGAATGCAATCTTTCTATGGCCGAACACGCGTGGCTATGGTAAAAGCGCTTACGTTCTACTGTAGTTGGTCAATCATAGTAAATCACAGCGGTGCTGCGTTTGCAATTTCCGTGACAAGAACTGTATATGTAAACATTTTCGAAATTTCGAACCATAAGGATTTTTCGTTTTTTTTCACAATTTTTTGTGCCAATGGATAAGTCAAGATACGAAACGTCAAAGATAATTTTTTTACCTTCTTTAAAAAATTTTTTTCTAGCACTTTTTTAACCTATAAAATCCTTTGAACTCCTTAGAATTTAGGCGCTGTTTATGCATGCTCAGAACAATGTTTGAGATTCCCCAAGCCTGTGTTCCGAGTAGTAACGTTGTCTACTACAGTTTCCGTCGCAAAATTTGAAGACTCAACGCTCCTTAAGGTTTGCTAAGGAAAGGATTAACAGGCCTATGCTATAACGTAGGGCGCAGGACGTCTATCTTTCAACATTTCTGTTTTGAACCTTTTGACGGTAGTCAAACAATCCTTAGAAATTTTTTAGGGTTGCTAAGTATTCAAATTTCGAGGCGATAACTGTAAACAGGGCGCATTTTTAAAAGTAACACATCAACCTACTTCAATTTCATGTACACTCGTGTTCTTGTTGACAACCATATAATTCGGCTGTCTGGCTTTATTTAGTTCACCGATTCCACCTAATAAAAATCCAACGCAAGTGTCCTCATCGCCTATGATAGCTATAAGACGACCCTTTTGTACAACCGAAGCTGGAATACTTGCCATAAATATTTATACAGATGTTCCTTTAAAATAAACGAGCTATTCTTAGCACAGCAGGTAGTAAGAGCAAATAGACAGAAATATAGCAACCAAAAATGATCCAATAGAACAAAAAGGACGAATATACTTGGAAATTACGCGTCATTTAGGATATAAAAAGAGGAAACTAGGGAAAAGTTATCTATGCATGCCTGTGAAAGTTGAAAGAATCAACTAAAAATTAGACTCCCACTAAAACGCATAAAATCGAAGTATATTCAGAGGCCTGCAGGATGGAGTTGCTCCTCCAACGTACAAATTAGTATGAATAGCTTATTCATAGGAAAAAACGATCACTGACCAAAAAACGATACTTTGCATGGTGCGCTTGCTTGCCATAATTTACTCATGAAGCAATTGACGATTAACTAAATGTCAGAGAAAATTAACATTGATAGGCGAATAAATCTGTTATTAAAACACATCAAGGTTCCTTATCAGGCCCTTAATGAAATACGAGAATGATTTCTCCCTTTACTTCCCCCTTTGCTTTTTTAGCCAAAAATCGCATAACAATTTCCGCCGAATTTCACAATTTTAATTAATCAATTTAGTCCCAAACGCACGGTTTAAAGACTCCATTTTTAGTCTTTAAACAACCCGAAGCGTATTTTGCATCTATGTATACTGTTCTGCACAGGTTTTATGTAGAAAATGAAATTTGTTAAAGAGATTGTCCGTTGAATTATCACCTCGCAGAATATACTTCGATTTTATGCGTTCTTGGCGCAAGTCTAATTTTCAGTAGATTCTTTCAACTTTCACTGGCATGCATAGGTAACTTCCCCAAAACAGAGATGCCTATACTTATGTATGCATAAACAATAAAATTTTTGTGAATTCCAAGTGGACAAGTAGCAAGATTTGTGCAATGAGTAGTATATTATAAGAAAAAAGGATGGCCAAGTATATTATAGGTAGCGCTATCGCACTACCTATGATTATTAAGCTCAAAAAATCAGTCATGGAAAGACAAGATTTTTGACTAATTATTCGATCATGCATAAAGAAATATATACGTATGCAGGCAACCTTAATTCAAATCGACTTATGTAGGTTAAGTTGGGCATTACTTGGGTACCAACGTTGGTACCCAATTTTGTTTTAAACACCAATGTTGGTACCCAATTTTGTTTTAAACACCACGTTGGTACCTAATGCATTCCCCGCATCCGTCAGGTACCAACGTTTTGTTTGAAAATTTTTTGACAAAAATTTGCAGTTCAGGGATCGAACCTACAAATAAAAAACACCCTCATGATATAAGACAGCAATACGGACCGATTGACCTACACAGAGGCGTAGCCAGAGGAGGGTCAGTGGGGTCTATTGACCCTACCAAATGGTAGAGTTTAGAAAAAATGCAAAGGGGGGGGGTAAAAGAAAATCGACTGTTTTCAGGTTGAATTTGTTTATTTTTCTGGCAGTTTGCACCAAATTTATTAAATAAGTGTTTTGCACAATTTTAATCAAAAAGCACAAAACTTTCGGTGCTGCGAGCCTTCTATATATGTATATCTCAACATTATATTATTAACATCAAAACTAAAAATTCGCTTCGCACCTCCAATCTCGCCTTATCATCTATAATTGCACAGCCGGTCATAGAGGGAATAGGAGGGGGCTAGCCTCCAACGATGTTGCAAAAATGCGTTTTAGAGAGGCAAAATTTCAGAATTTTCTGACACTTAGTGCCAGAATTTGTTCCTTCTTATGCTCAATACTAATCTTGTCACAATTTATGTAATTTATCAATTTAACAACATTTTTCTGCCGTTTTATCAACGCTTAAAACGCTTAAATAATCATCATATTGATTTGATTGTGGTAAAAGCGTCATCTTCTCTGCCACGTAGCTAATAACTTTGAGATCGCCTGCCTGGCATGTAAAATTCGCGTAGAGCAGATGATCAAGAATTTTAGCCTTCCACATATGATTTTAATAATGCAGTAAAATAATATTCGGAGCTATTTTAACGCATATTTTAACAAAAATTCTCAATAATTTTTGGCGCTTCGCATTATATTTAATTAAAACTTCAATTCGGCTACAGCAGTGCACACTAAACACTAACGCTCTGAAATTGTCTTTGCATTAGTGCAACAGGCTTTTGAGTTTTTATCTTTATGAAATTATTGCTGCAGTAGCACAGTTTGCAAGATTATGAGCTTTTTTAAGCATATTTAATCGATTATTCTTTGAAATTTTTGGGGCTTTGCGCCATATTTTATTAAAATTGTGTACGGCCTAAGGCGCGTACTCTAAGCACTACAAAGTTGCCTCTGCATTAGTGCAATAGGATTCTGAGTCTTTAAAGCATATCCATATGAAATTCTTTTTAAAAAGTTTCGGCGCTTCTCACCAGACATTTATTAAAACTCTACATACTTAACTTAAGGCATGCTTTCTTAGATTCATGAAATTGTTGCCGTATATTACAGCATGATTCTAAGCTTTTTAGCATATCCCATCAAATATCCTTCAAAATTTTTGGCGCTTTGTGCAATATTTTATTAAAATTGTCTATATAGCCTTAGGCGCGCACTTTAAACAAGAAGTTGTCTTTGCATTAGTGCATTAGGATATTGAGCTTTTAAAGCATATGCATTTCCTGAAGGCATCCACTCTACGCTTCTTGAAATTACTGTTGCATTAGTGCAATATGTAAAATTTGGACTGTTTTACGCATATTTCATCGAAAATTCTTGAAAAATTTTGACGCAGCTTTTATTAAAACTGACTAAATACTACAAAATCAGTTGTTGCATTACGGTATGTAACTTGTTCTAGAATTAACGTTTGTCTCATCAAATTGATCAAAATACTGCAGTACGAACATTGTCTGAAATGTCAAAAAAGTGTTTCTGAGTGTACAAATCGTTTTTAAGCCCAAAAAAGTCAATTTTTCAAAAGCTGACTAGGATGATTCCTAGAATTCCCACACTGACTGCTGTGTACAGGCCCATAACCAGGATTTTATTTGGGGTGGGGCGAAAATTTTTGAGGCCAGATATCTCGAGAACCATTAGGAGATAGGCGAAAATGAAGGCAGTTTTGAGCATATCTCGACGAACTCTATACGATAGTGAAGAAAAACTACAACAAAAAATTAAAAAATTTTCACTTTATCCCATATTGATATACAGCAAGTTTATATTTCTCATTGCTTAATCGACGAATTATTTTGTATCTCTTGCTTTTGTATATACATACTTGATCATTGTGTTTTACAGAGAAAAACAATACGGATAATGAATTCGGCACCAAGCGCCAAAAAATTGACATATTCAGCATGTCAAGTTCAAACTTGAGTGGTTTTGAGCGGGTTAGAAGACAAAAAACATATACAAACAATTAATACGGCACGAAGCGCCGAAAAAATTTCATGTTTTCCATGTCATAACTCAAATTTGAGCTGTTTTGAGTGAGCTAGAAGGCAAAAACTACAGCTGAACAATGAATCCGGCGTAAAGCGCTGGAAAAAAAATGACATGCTCTCTATGTCTAACTCAAATTTGAACTATTTTTAGTGGTTTAGAAGACAAAACTATACATAAACAATAAATCCGGTATGAAGCGCCAGAAAAGTTTGAGTTTACTAGCTCAAAAGTACGCTAAAAACCTTTTTTTGGTGGTGTTCCAGACGAACTTTGCCATTTTCCCTCTGGGGGACCCTTGAAGAGAAACA
Source organism: Mermis nigrescens (assembly GCA_036768485.1). Lineage (NCBI taxonomy): Eukaryota > Metazoa > Nematoda > Enoplea > Mermithida > Mermithidae > Mermis > Mermis nigrescens. The sequence continues at coordinate 381,206 of JAVLUZ010000651.1, read as the reverse complement.
AAAATTTTTTTCCCATTTCGGGGGATGGGCAGACCCCCGCCCCTGGATAAGGGCCTGGCTGTATACATGTATATTCTTGACCACACATGGATGTGGAACATACCTGGAGCAACAGCCAAAGCGTTTAGCCAGCCCCACCAACTATTGGCTCGACAACGGTTGGTTTGATTGTTTATGCTAAAAATCACTCAAATTTGAGATAGACATGGAGAGCATGTCAATTTTTCTCAGGCGCTATGCGCTGAATTCATTGTGCAGTTATAGTTTTTGCCTTCTAGCTCATTCAAAAAAGCTCAAATTTTACTACTTGCATACTTTAGGACCCATCGAATTTTTTAAGTTTTTTAGCATTAGGGTATAGGCAAGCGTTTTTTCTTTTTTCCAACAAACTTTCCAATAGTCTGAGATCGATTTCAGACCTTTCGGTTGTAAGTTGAGAGACTTAACCACCAGGCCAAATGCAACCTCAGTTGGATAGAAATGAATGAAACTTTTAACAGTATATTGCTGTATCATCATTGCATTAGACGCGTAAAACAAACGTATTCTAGAACACCGGATAAAAGCCAAGGATCTGATCTAAAATATGAATAAAAGCATCATTTTTGAAAATTTTTTCGCCATATGAACTCGGCCAAATAGGTTTCCAACAAGACGCAGTGCGTGCCATATCGAGGTTTGTGCTACTGCTTCCTCGAACATAATAAAGTAAAGCAAAGTAAAGACATTGACCGAAATATTGTCTAAAAGAATTTGGTCTATACTCTTATGTTAAAAAAATATTTAAAAAATTTGAAGGGTCCTTAACAGGGTTGGCAAGGCTAGGTTTCTTGAATCTGGGTTTTTTTTTGCATTTTCTTGTGGGTTTTTTAGGTGCAAAAAATTATTGGGTTTTTGGGTTTTTTATCCACAAGATACCAATTTTTCAGATAGACTGAAATAAATACTGTATGTGATTCAAATTGTATTTCCAAACTCTTTTTGCTTGCTTTATGCTGTTCCTTTGACTAGCAAAGGCTAACCAACCTCAGCCTGGTCAACACAATGTCCATGCTCAAAAATCTCAGCCCCTAGCTTACAATTTCCATGCAATGCTGCAAAACAGGTTGCTTTTATTCAGCCATGTCAATAGACCAAACTTTTTTGAGTTCGACCAATTTTCCTATTTCCTAATATTTTTCGAGAGCCAGTGCATTTTTTGATTAAAATCTAGTAATGTCCGAGCTTTGAAGAGAAAGATATATACATATGTTGCACTTGCAATAACGATCGATTTTGTTGTTGGATTTCAATATTAGCTGAATAAAGTTGTTGCTCTTTGTTTGTTTCGTGGTCTTGCAGCTGTTGGATGTATTCCCAGCTACTGTATGTAGCTCTAGTTGTCATTTCCTTGAAAAAAACCCCCAATAAAACCCAAAAAACCCCAGAATTCATAATTTTCAAATCTGGATTTTTTTCCATCCCTGGTCCTAAAGTATACAAGTGCCCAAATTTGAGTCAAAACATAAAGAACATGAATTTTTTTTCTAATGCTTCGTGCCGGATTTATTGTTTATTTATGTTTTTGTCTTCTGGCCTGCTAAAAACAGCTCAAATTTGAGCTTAACTTGCAGAATATTTAAACTTTTTTCGGTGCTTCGCGCCGAATCAATTATTATCTGTAAATAATCTTTCTCTGTAAAACACAATGATTACATACAAAACAGGAGATGAGAAATTAATCGTGAATTTAAGAAACAACGAACAAAAAGCATTTATTGCAACGTCTGGGAAAAAACACACAAATACAAAAAGGGATGAAACTCGATAAAAAAACGACGATAAAAATTTCCAGGCTAGGTGAATTTACAACATCATTCGAAAGCGAATTCTACAGATTTACATATCTATGACTGAAATCATACTTGAGAATATTGGAACGAGCCAGAGGAACAATAATCTATTCTTATTAAATAAAGAAAAAATTTTTAAATTTTATTCTGAAATTTTTCTTCGCTATTGTATAGAGCTCGCCCAGATATGCTCAAAACTGCCTTTCTTCTTGCTCATCTCCAATGATTCTCGAGATATCTGACTCCAAATTTTCGGACCGCCCCCAATTCTTTCCTGGATCCGCTAGTGAGCATTAAATGCCGACTTACAACCACACCTGGGCGTGAGGGGGGCTGGGGGTATGCACCCCCCCCCCCGAGAAACCGAAACATCCCTCCCCAGAATTCAGTTTTTGAAATTTTTTTTTCGTTTTTTTCGCAATTTTTGATGCCAATGGATAGTGATAGATGAAGAACGTCGGAAAATGGTGTTTTTTTCGCCATACCACCATGTTTAAGGCCATTTTTTGACCTTTGAAAAATCTTGCACCCCACAGTATCTTCTTGCTGCCAACTAGTGATCGACCAGGGCGACTTCTTTGGCCGGGGCCGGGGTCAGACAAGGAAAATATTGTTGCATGACACATACTTGGGGTGGGCATAGGAAAAGAAATTATGAGCGACTGCTCCATTCAGTAGTAAATGGCAAGCGCAAAGTTAGGTGCACCTTTCCATATCAAGTTTTATTACTATTTATGTCACAATAAACAAATTCAGTCCAGTGTTTCATTGTCTGTCTGAATCATCAATAAACTCTATGTCGCTGATATTAGCACACTCTATATCATTTGAATCTTCGCTACTGCTACTGCTGCTGTAGCGATTGGATGCAATTAGGATCGATCGGAGGTCCATTTTTTCCTCTGGGCTGGAGCTGGAGCTCCGGCCATCATCACCTCTGGCTCTTGCCGGAGCCGGAGCTGGAGGCCAGAGGTGAACTTAGAATTTTCAGTGGACTAGAATTTTCACAAGCCGTAAAATATAATTCATATGATGTACAGTATATAGGTTTGTATAAATACATTGCTCATGGATAAGTAAAAGATCTGTAGAAGTGAATGTTTATTATCTAGCCATTCTAAAATGGAAAAGAAATTAGTTCTGTGATCAGTTGCTAGTCAAGCCACTTCCGAAAATTGATAAACGTGCAAAATGCTTATATATCAGTGAATCAGGTTGGTTTTCAACGCGAAACTACATATTGTATGAAATATATTATTCATTCCATAATGTACCTATTTAATCGAGCTATGCAAAAATCAAGAAGACTAACATACAATAACGTTCTACTAGTTCATTCCTCACCTATTACACATGTTCTCAAATGACTGGTCTGACAGCGGCAGTTGGGTAATCGAAAAAAATCATTTAATTAGCATATTTCTATTTTTAGCTCCAATCTCACTGCTTTCTTGTTTGCCCTTATTGTCTGGACGCACTATACTCAAAAAGTACCCAAATAAACATAGCATAAAGAGCTTAGCAATGTGTCTGTATGTACTTATATCTACAATCTGTAATAGCTCAAAAAGTAAGTAAGCAGGACTACGTCGCACCAAGTTTGTTATTCTGTCACTTGAAAGAGATTTATATCCATTTGTGTGCTGAATTAACGCGGACTCGGCTCGCTTTGCAATCTGAAATATTCTCGTTCATTATTAAGCAAAATATATGATATAATATTTCACCAATGGTGCATTCACAATGCCACATTAGTGTTCACATTCACAGCTTCACTTATTAAACCTGTGTTTGTACAAATTCTCAAAATAGGCAATCTGAGTGCTTAGCTTCAAAAGAAAAAGAAGAGCGTTAAAGCATTGAATGATTCGGTTCAAAAAACCTTCTGGCTCTCCAGTCCCTTTTTGTACCTCCGGCCGCTGGAGGCCGGAGGACCAAAAATGGCCGGCGGAGCTAGTGGCCGGAGCCAGAGCTCTGGTCGATCCCTAGATGCAATAATAGATGCAATAGGTATTGGATGTAATAAATGAGACATCACACATTCCCACAAGGGGAAGGGGTATTACCCCCTCAGGGTCCAAGACACAAGTCACTGTCAGACGATTTTTGGTGGAAAGCTTTCGAATTTTTTAAACTTAATTTTTTAGTATGGCAAAGTGTACTAACTTGTGAATTTCACAAAGTGATACATTATTTCAGAATGTGAGCTAGAGTAAACAGATAAACTATCACTATAAAACATGCATGTAATCACTTAAAATTTTATGAGGGTCCCTCAGTATATACGTAACGGCTGGAAATCTAGGGTAGGGGTCCCTCGCCATTTTTAGAAGGACAGGGTTAGCGACTAGACCAAAAATAGTAAAAACACATAAAGATAGCCAAAAGCGCAGGTTTTCGCTAAAATGGGGGAGGGGTGGTCAATCATTTTCTGACTTTTCAAAGAGTTTGGGGCTTCAAAGCGTGGAAAGGGATGACCCAAATCTGTGTCACATGTATATTTCTCGGCCATTTTCAGGGGAAGGGGGTAAGCGGCTCCATTTTTGCAGCCGCTGCTACCCCTGAAAATCTTTAGAATGGTAGAATTTGCAATAAGGAATTCTACACCTTTTTAGTTTGTTCTTCAAAAATCTTTGTACATGTACAAAGACGGTCCTGAAACGTCTTTGTACATCAGCAAAAATTTTCGCCAAATACAAAAAGACCGTGCTTCTAAATGTGATAATTCGGCCTGAATTTAGATGATAATATTAGTTCGGCGCGAAGTGTCGAAATTTTCATGAGCTTTTGATGGAATTCACACATAAAACTCGACTGAGAAAGCTAAAACAGCCTGTACTAAAAAATCAGAAATATTACAAAAATTGTAATATGCGAATTAAATCTTGTAATAAGCAACACTGCGCTTAGAATGGAAAAATGGAAAAATAACAAATATTCAGAAACCCAAAAATTAGCCAAATACACTACTAGAGGTCGAAAAACTATGTTCTACCACACTGAAATCGTTACTGTATATACCATATTGAAGTATACAAAAATTTGCATGTACAAAACAGTGTTTTTTGTATTTGCCAAAGATTATTCCCGATGTACAAAGACTTTTCAGGACTATCTTTGAACATGTACAAAGATTTTAGGGGAGATAAAAACTGTAAAAAGGTGTAAAATTCCAAGAATTTTTCGGCGCCTTCTCTCGATATGAAAAATTGTCTGTCCTATATATATCTTTAAAATAACAAAAATTTGTATTTAGAATAGAAAAATGTCAAATTTGTAGGCGCTTCATGCCGTTTTTTTGACACAATTTTAGTAATTTTTGGCGTTATAAACCCTGAAATTAGCTAAAATATACAATCAAAAGTCAAAAGACCCTGTTTTACCACACTAAAATTGCTACTGTACCATATTATAGTAAGCGAAAATCTGTGTGTACAAAATGTACAAAGACTTTTGGGTACCATCTTTGCTCATGTATATACAAAGGTAAATTGTAAAAAAACACCATTACATACTGATGGTATGCGAAAATGTGTATGTTTAAAAATATATTTATGTAATTTAGCCACAAAAATTTGTTAGCTCATGCAATGACCTTTTCGGAGATCTTTGTACAAGCACAAGAAGCTCGTACAACAAAGTAGAATCGGCTAATAATAGTCCACCACTTAATTTTCTGGTCCTCCAATTTGGGATTTCACCCTCCCTCAACTCTGGACATTAGGAAACTATTTGAGACATATTTAGTTTATCATATCGGACGCAATTCTGCAGCATAGTTTACATTCGCCTATAATTAACCTTCGTTCTAATAACTATTACACAAGAAACGCGTTTTAAAGCCCGCGGTTCCCATTCAATTAAATGTAGAAGTGTTCTTTGTAAAATTAGTTTGTTGAAAACGTACAATTTCCAACTAGAAATAGAACGTAGTTGTCAACTCAAAATCTTTAAGTCATAGCTATGAATGAATGAGTTAAAAGTAGCATTTAGTTCAAATAAGTTAAGTGGAGAAATCGAAAACATGCAGATTTTCCAGAACATTTATTAAGTAGAAGCTCATTTAAACACAGTAGCAAAGTTATAACAAGGACCAAGTAAGTATACATATAGTCTAATCAGTACAGTTCTCAAAATTAATACTTGCTCATTGATAAATAAGTGCCAGTTAGTGATCGACCGGGGCCCCGGCCCCGGCAATCCCGGCCATTTTTCAGCATCCCGGCCCGGCCGGGGCAAGGTCAAAAAATGGCTGGGGCCGAGGGAAAAATTTAGTGTAATTTGTATTTTGTACAGGCTGTGATACTGGCACTTATTTATCAATGAGCAAGTGTTAATTTTGAGAACTGTACTGATTAGACCATATGTATACTTACTTAGTCCTTGTCATAAGTTTTCTACTGTGTATAAATGAGCTTTTAATGAATGAATGTTCAGGAAAATCTGCATATTTTCGATTCCTCCACTTGACTTATTTAAACTAAATGCTACTTTTAACTCATTCATTCATAGCTATGGCTAAAAGATTTAGAGTTGACAAATACGTTCTATTTCTAGTTAGAAATTGTACGTTTTTAACAAACTATTTCTACAAAAAACACTTTTACATTCATTTGAATGGGAACCGTGTGCTTTAAAACGCGTTTCCTGTGTAATAGTTATTAGGACCGAGGTTAATTATAGGCGAATATAAACTACGCTGCAGAATTGCGTCCGATCCGATAAACTAAATATGTCTCAAATAGTTTCCTAGGGTCCAGAGTTGAGGGAGGGGTGAAATCCCAAATTGGAGGACCAGAAAATTAGTGGCAAAACAGGGTCTTTTGACTTTTAATTGTATATTTCAGCTAATTTCTGAGTTTCTAACGCCAAGAATTACTAAAATTGTCTCAAAACGGCGCGAAGCGCCTAAAAATTTGACATTTCTGCATTCTAAATTTAAATTTTGCCATTTAAAAGATGTATAGGACAGACAATTTTTCATATCGGAGGGAAATGCCGAAAATTTTTTGGAATTTTATACCTTTTTACAGTTTTTATCTTCCCAAAAATCTTTGTACATGTACAAAGATAGTCCTGGTCTTTGTACATCGGGAAAAATCTTTGGCGAATACAAAAAACACTCTTTTGTACATGCAAATTTTTGTATACTTTAATATGGTACAGTAACGATTTCAGTGTGGTAGTAGAACATAGTTTTTCGACCTTTAGTAGTGTATTTGGCTAATTTTTGGGTTCCTGAATATTTGACATTTTTCCATTTTTCCATTCTAAGCGCAGTGTTGCTTATTACAAGATTTAATTCGCATATTACAATTCTTGTAATATTTCTCATTTTTGTAGTACAAGTTGTTTTAGCTTTCTCAGTCGAGTTTTATGTGTGAATTCCATCAGAAGCTCATAAAAATTTCGGCACTTCGCGCCGAACTATCAACTAAATTCAGGCCGAATTATCACATTTAGAAGCACGGTCTTTTTGTATTCGGGGAAGATTTTTGCTGATGTACATAGACGTTTCAGGACCGTCTTTGTACATGTACAAAATTTTGAAGAACAAAAACTGTAAAAAGGTGTAGAATTCCTTATTGAAAATTCTACCATTTTAAAGATTTTCAAAGGGAGGGGTAAGCGGCTGCAAAATGGAGCCGCTTACCCCCTTCCCTGAAAATAGCCGAGGAATATACATGTGACAGAGGATTTGGGCCATCCCCCATCTCCGCTTTGAAGCCCCGAACTTCCTTGAAAGTCAGAAAATATTTAACCACCCTCCCCCATTTTTTGGCGAAAGCCTGTGCTTTTTTGGCTATTTTTATGTGTTTTTACCATTTTTGATCTAGTCGCTAACCCCCTCCTTCTAAAAATGGCGCGGGACCCCTACCTTAGATTTCCAGCCGTTACATGTAGGTATACTGAGGGAACCTCATAAAATTTTAAGCGATTACATGCATGTTTTATAGTGATAGTTTATCTATTTACTCTAGCTCACATAATAAAATAATGTATCACTTCATGAAATTCTAATAGTTAGGTACACTTTTGCCATACTAAAAAATTAAGTTCAAAAAATTCAAAAGGTTTTCACCAAAAATCGTCTGACAGTGACTTGTGTCTTGGACCCTGAGGGGTAGTACCCCTCCCCATATGGGAATGTGTGATGTCTCATTTATTACATCCAATACCTATTGCATCCAATTGCTACAGCAGCAGTAGCCGTAGCTAAGATTCGAATGATACAGAGTGTGCTAATAGCAGCGACATAGACCTTATTGATGATTCAGACAATGAAACACTAGACTAAATTTGTTTCTTGTGACATAAATAGTAATAAAACTTGATATGAAAAGCCATTTACTACTGAATGGAGCAATCGCTCATTATTTCTTTCCTATGCCCCCCACCCCAAGTATGTGTCATGCAATAATATTTTCCTTGTCTGACCCCGGCCAGCCCCAACCCGGCCCCGGGCCGGGGCCGGGATTTGTTTCCAGCCCCGGTACCGCCCCGGCCCCGGCCAAAAAAGTCGCCCCGGTCGATCACTAGTGCCAGTATCACAGTCTGTACAAAATACGAATTACACTTAATTTTTCCCCAGCCCCAGCCATTTTTTGACCTTGCCCGGCCAGGGCCAGGGATGCTGAAAAATGGCCAGGGATTGCCAGGGCCCGGTCGATCACTACTGCCCAAGTTTGCTTACAACCACCGTTTTTCTACTTATTGGTCTATTTGTCAATCAAAATTTTGGGAAATGGAAAAAATTTTTGGGCTTGGTTGGCATTTGTGGAAAATTTTTGTAATGTTAAAAATGCATTTTAGAGAGTTAAAACTTCAAAAATTTCTTGGCACTTTGCGCCGAATAGATTTAATTCTTACTTATTATTAATCTTTGAGCTGCGCCGCGCCAATCGCAGCATTTTTATCGACAATCTGGTCTAGAACTTCACTACGATTGAAAATCCTTATCTTATGCACGGATTTGGTTAGTTTTTGTAATGCAAAAATGCGTTTTAGAGAGGTGAAACTACAAAAAATTTTCGGCGCTTCGAGCCAAATTGATTTAATACTTACTTGTTATTAATGTTTAAGCCGCGCGGCGCCAATTGCAGCATTTTTATCGATAATCTGGTCCTAGAACTCCATTACGATTGAAAATCCTTATCTTATGCACGGATTCGGTTAGTTTGTTAGTTTTTGTACTGCAAAAATGCGTTTTAGAGAGGTAAAACTACAAAAAATTTTCGTAGCTTCGCGCCGAATTGATTTAATTCTTACTTGTTATTAATGTTTAAGCCGTGCGGCGCCAATTGCAGCATTTTTATCGATAATCTGGTCCTAGAACTCCATTATGATTGAAAATCCTTACCTTCTGCACAGTTTTTGTAATGCAAAATGATTTAGAGAGCTAAAATTTCAAAATTTTCTGGCGCTTCGCGCCATTTGATAAATTATAGTTTCAATTGTCAAAAATGACTTCAGAATTGGCTAAAATGCTTTACTAAAGGAAGGAAATTCAAGTTTCAACATAAATAACAACAACAACAATTTATTCGCTAAGTCGAAAGAAAATATTAAGATACATGGATAAGACGAATGAACGAAAATGAAAATACATGAAAGACAAAACAAATTAAGTATGACGAAGCAGGGTAAACGTAAAGGCAATAGGAAAAACTGCTCTTACTTACGCCCCTTTAAGAAATTTAGAAAGGTTTAATCTTTTAAGGTTAGTCAGAAAAACGTGTCTATTTGGAGCACTTATAATCTGTTCAGGTAGAGAGTTCCAGATAGGAATTATTCGATTGCAAAAATCAAATTTTCTGCAATTTTTATTTACATGATTGACGAGAAGCTGCTCGATTAGAATTTAAATTAATTGTGAAGAAATCCTTGAAAGGAAGAGCTTGACATTTGGTAATAGAAAAGGCTAATGTTAGGTCGTTATGGAGGCGTCTTAGTTCAAGAGTGTCCGGACCAAGTTCGTGTAATCTTGCAGCATATGTCAAATTTTTATCACTAAAAATTCGTTTCGTAAACCTTCTTTGAACCCGTTCGAAGGAGGTGATATCACACAGCAGGTAAGGACTCCACGAAACACAGCAATATTCAAGCACTGGTGGAACGTAAGTAATGAAGGCCTTGACAAGTAGTAATCTGCCTTTAGAAATAAAACTACGCAAGATCAGATTGCTTAAATGCATGCCTTTTTTCACAATATATTCACAATGAGATCTTCACGATAAATTAGAATTCAGAAAAACACCCAAATCTTTTACACAAAGTGTGTCAGTAGAAAGATGTAGAGCGCAAAATTTTTATACAAAAAAGGCATCAAACACCGCTATTGCATGTGTACATAAAATTTTCTACTTGAAAAACACTGATTTTTTAATGCAGGCGCTCTATTTTTAATGTTTTTTGACCTCCCAAAAAAACGTGGAAAAAGGTCAGTAAAAGTGAAAAAAAATTTTGGGTCTGGTCTATAATGTCAACCAAATCGCTAATGGCGCGGCGCGGCTTAAGGATTACTAATAAGTAAGAATTCAATCAATTCGGCGCGAAGCGCCGAAAAATTTTTGACATTTTAACTCTCTACAACGCATTTTTAACATTACAAAAATTTTCCACAAATGCCAATCAAGCCCAAAAATTTTTTCAATTTCCTAAAATTTTGGTTGACAAATAGACCAAAAAGTGGAAAAAACGGTGGTCTTAACTATGAACGAAATAAATTCTTAATGTGAAAGATCTAAGTATAAAATTATATACAACTTACCAACTACAGTAAGTACAGTAAAAAGGTTAATGTATAATAATCATTATAACTTGCTTTTTAAGTTTTAAAAATTCTCCTGATCTCTCCTAGATTTTCAGGATTCAACTGAATTCTCCTGACATTTTAAAATTCTCCTGCATTCTCCTGCATGTTTACAACTTCTCCTGAAATTTCTCCTGAAAAGCCCATTCTCCTGCTCCTGCTCCTGAAAATTTTAGATTCTCCTGAATTCAGGAGAATTCTCCTGCACCTGGCAACCCTGAACCGCACTGTTCTACAGTAATTCATCACGCGGTTTACATTTTACTTAAATTGGACCAATCACGCTCTTGCAATACATTCTAAAACAAGTGCGTCGATCTGAAACACAAAGTCATTATTACTCTAACAACCAATTTCTTCATGTTCGACAGATTGAGTGGAACCTACATCTATTTCACCAGTCGTCATATTTGTAATTTTGAGTAAACGTGCCTACATACATATGTATATCGATTATAAAATCGTTTCTAAAAGAATAAACAATTTTAAACTGTATGAATGTAGTCATTTGGTCTGCAAAAATTTTTACTCGTCGAAATTGTGTAAATCTGCTCTTTGCCGACTGGATGAATTGATTTTCGAATTACTATATTATAAAAAGTCGCAAGATTTTCGAAACAGATTATAGGTACACATAACCTAATCCTTCTAACGCTCATCGACGGAAAATCCGGAGAACACTTCAAAAAAGATCGCTTTTCGATAGCTCGTAGACCGAAGTAATCATAGGTAGCGCGATAGCACTATCTATAATATACATACTTGGCCATCCTTTTTTCTTATATGTTATCACAGCGAGTGCGAAATTTGTACCCCCTCACAGCAACAATGGCACATACCTGGGAGATGCCTTTTTTAATCAATAGATAATTAAAAAACTCGATTAGCTTTTTTGTTTTTGTGTACACTCAATACCGAATTAGCAATGAGTGTATAAAGTGTAAACCGAAAAATGAAATAATTTGCGGAGGGCCAATTTTTAAAAAATGTTGCCTCTGAGCTGTAGATTACGAATCTGACCTTAGAATTGCTTTACACTTAATGGTTGTTGCACAAAAGTGTAAAGTATACGTGTTTTTCACTCTTTGTGTGTGGCACAGCTTATCTAACTCAATTTTGGTTTCTATGCAGTCCAATCAGTTCTATTATGTAGAGGGTTATCTCGAGACAGGATTTTTCTCTTCTAACGCAATATTTCTCGATGTGTGATCGTTTTAGTGTAAAGGGTTCGAGACGAAAAACAAAATTTATTCAGCTACTCCGCTAAGTAGGCGTAACATGCTAATTATGCTTAAAATGTGCCCTGACGTTAGCGTTACAGATCCTAGTTTATTTTGTTTCTATACACCCAATATTGCGTTATTAGCACAAGTGTAAAGTTTACACCATAAATTCAAATGATCGGCGAAGAACCAATTTTTTCGAAAATGTTTTACCTGATTTGTAGGTTACGAATCTGGTCTTAAAATTTCTTTACAGTCATTAGTTGTTGCACAGGAGTGTAAAGTAGGCGGTTTTTTACTGTTTTCATGTGCAGAAGCATATCTAACTCAGTTTTACATTCTAAGCAGTCCGATTGGTTTCAAAAGGTAGACAGTTATAAAATCTAGGGGTGCGTTTTTTATTTTTTCGAAAAAGCAATATTTTCAAATTTAGAGGCGGTTTATTGTAAAGAGTCTGGGACAGAAACATATTTTTTTCTGTCATATTCTCCACCAGTAGACAGAATGTGGTAATTATCATTAAAATGTGCCTCGTCCTAAGTGCTACACGTCAAAATTTATTTTGTTTCTTTACAATCAATATTGCGTTATTAGTGCGGGTGTAAACTTCACACTGAAAAATTTTTTACGCACAGAACGTCGTGGATGATGAATTTTTAAAAAAATGTTCTCCGTAAGGTCAGAATAACGAATCTGACCTTTAAACTTTTTCTACAGCTAATGTTTCTTGAGGTATGAAGAGATGAGCTTTGAATTATACATCTATTTTATAATGGCGATAGATAACTCCGTATTGCATATTGTTTGATCAGATGTTTCTTATTTCAGAGGCTTTTGACACGTCTTTAATAAATAACTAGCAAATGGGGCGCTTCGCTGCCCCATCTGCTAGAGTGTTTGTAAACAAATAATATCTTAAGCAGTAATTAGTATAAAAAATTGAGTGACTCTGCAATGGATCGGCGAGCGGTTTTATATTTTTGTCTGTGACACGAAGCCTTATATATTCTGTTTCATATTATTTTATGCGTACATAGATTTTGATATTTTTCGAATTATAATAGCTGAGCTGAGCTGCCCGGCGTTGCCCGGGCTGAACTTAGGCCTCATAACTGTATGGGAATGAGATGTCTCGTGTATTTTTTTATTTTTCGGGACTTTTGATGTTTTTGGGATATTTTTAAAAAAATTGTCGGTAAAAACCATATTGTATTTTTTAAATTTTTAAAAACTGTCTTTTGTCAACCATTTCTTTGATTAAATCCATATTTTTGACGTTATAGAATGGTTCTGAGAATTCTTTATCCTAAATCATATTTTTGATGTTCTGGGATGTTCTGGAAATTATACCATTAGATGGTTTGGGATGTTTAAAAAGTTTGTTTGATCATAACCACATTTTTTACGTTGTGGAATATTGAAAAGCGTTTTTGGTCCAAAACCATACTTTTGATATTTTGAAGGTTTAAAAATTTTTTTGGTCAAAACCATATTTTTGATGTTTTAGGGTGTTTTAAAATTTTTTGGTCAGAACAATTTTTTGATGTTTAGGGATGTTAAAAGATTTTTTGATGCAAACCATATTTTGATGTTTTGGGACACCAATCTTACCACATAGGATATGTTATAGCACTTTTACATTATCGACACATCCATGCTTTGAAGCACTTTTGAAGTTCTGGGATGTTCTGGAAATTTGTTTAATCAAACCCATATTTTTGATGTTTTGGGATGTTTTGGAAAATTTTTTTCGTCAAACCATATTTTTGATGTTTTAGGATGTTTTGGAAAATTTTTTTGGTCAAATCATATTTTTGATGTTTTAAAAATTTTTTGTTCGTTGTAGCAAAGGGTGTCATATATCACGTGATATCTCATATCACTCATATGTTATAGCTGATGGTATCTCCTATCTTATATCACTGCATTTTATGGCACAGACAGGGTATCTATATCACACCTATCTTATAGCATTGCCTATCTTGTAGCACGGGGTATCTTATATCACACCTATCTTATAGCATTGCCTATCTCGTAGCACAGGGTATCTTATATCCCATCCGATCTTATAGCGTTGCCTATCTTGCAGCTCGGGGTATCTTATATCACTTCCTATCTTATAGCATTGCCTATCTTGTAGCACGGGGTTATCTTTTATCACGTTCTATCTTATAGCATTGCCTATCTTGTAGCACGGGGTATCTTATATCACGTCCTATCTTATAGCATTACCTATCATGTAGCACGGGTGTCTTTTATCACGTCCTATCTTATAGCATTGCCTATCCTGTAGCACAAGTATCTATCACATCCTATTGTATAGCATTGCTTATCTTGTAGCAAACGGTATCCTATTTCATGTCCTATCTTATAGCCAGGCACGTAGCTGTGGGGGACTGGGGGGGCCGGACCCGCCCGAAATTCAGAAAAAACCATAACCCGAAAATAGTGTAAACCGAGTTTTGCTCCTTTTTTAAAATTTTGCGAAAAACCGGCCATGTCCCAAAAAAAGCATAGGGCTCCCTCCCTCTCCACCCTGTATAGGGTGACTGGGTAGTGTTGATCAAATTTTAATGTCGCTACGGATCCTTCCCCGGTAGGCCGACCTCGGGTCAAAACGTCAGCCCACCAACTATTATGGAGCCGGAGCCAACCCCGAACAAACAGACATACAGACAAACAAACTTTCACAATTCACATTTATTGCTCGATTGGATAAAAATTTTAGTAGGTACATATTGTTTATGGTCATTTGCGAATTGCGCATAGAAGGATCAAGATTTATAGTACTTACCTACATATATAATTCAATTATTATTTTATATGCATTTTGTGAGTGCTTTCCATTAAGCAACGACTCATTCCATTTTGCTCTGTCTTCTTTTGCCTCGTTCTTCCGTTTATGAGGCAACTCAACGGCAAAACTGCGTACAATGTTCAACTTTGCCCTCGTTATAAACAAATGCAAAAAGTTGCATATTAAATTAGCCGCTAGAAGCAAAAACATTTGGATTTGTATTTTCGAAAGCCGCATGTTTGCTGCTTTCTTTCGAAAGCCGCATGTTTGCTGCTTCCGATTGCTTCGCATTAAATTTCACGCGCGCTGGTTTACAAGGTCAAAAATTTTGACTTGGTGCAAGCACTTTTTCAGTGATTAATCCTGTTTATAAGTACCCGTACGTGATTTCCTTTCAGCCCGTCTCATACAAGTTTTATGATGCCAGATCGTATATTTAAAGTAGCGAATATGGAATCAGCGGTCCCAGAAACCCCAGGGGCAAATTTTGGAAGCAACAGTCAATCTGTGCTTCTGCAAAAAGACAAAAACCTAAATTTTACGCTATGCATAGGCTATCTTTGGGCTCCCGTATCTCAAAAACCAATCCGTGAATTTTCTTCAAATTCTACAGTAAGGTCAGTCATAAGATATCCAATAATTGATAAAAACTTTAAAAAATTTATCAGTTTGATAAAATACACTTGTAAATCACGTTTTTCTTACGGCATCACATCAGTTTACACTGTAGTGTAAAGTGGTTCACACCAGTCGATAGCGCATAAAAAATTGATCTAGGGTGGCTTTAAAATTTTACCCTGCGGCAATTGCATAAGCGGCTAGAGCTACCAAAACCTTTTACATAAATCTGTAGTTTCCGGGTTTCAGGAGTCCGATTGAGCCATTTTAATCAAAAAATTGTAATTAGCGCCCGAAAATACCCATTGAGTGAAAATATAAGTATCACAAAATTATCCAGTAAAAACTTTTTTGCCTCACAGAAACACACACACTCACACACAACTCGAAATTAATATTATAGATTATTTTTATTATCACAAATGCACTATTCTTAAACTTCAGTAGAATGATGAATATTTTCAAAATAGTATAATCAAGCTAAAATCTTCGCTGCGAGACTCAGTTAATGTGCAGTGTGTTGATAGACGAGGCATCTAATCATATGTTCCTATATGTCGCCATGTTAAAAACCTGCAGCGTAATAAGTATGTGCCATAATGCCGTCAATACTGCGCTCACACACAGTTTTAACTGACGCTTAAAACAGAGGCGTATCAACACGAACAAAGAGAAAATTAAATGGATACACGAATATGACAATAGGCTTATGGGCGAAAGCTTACGGTAAAAGTATGTACAAACGGGATAGGCACAAATATGAGACAAACACATATGATCTTTAAGTACACGTAAGATATGATAACACGCATACCAATTCCTACTCAAGTCGCATTAAGCGCGAGTGCCCATTTTTCTATCCCAGATTTTGATTGAAAATATGTGTGGGAAAAGGAATTGAAATATGATAATTTTTAGGGGAAAGTGGTCCCGAGCGAGCCGCTTAAGCATTACGCTTAATGGTCGCGTAAATGCGTATGGCAATTGAGCACGAAAATGTACATCTGGGGCAATCAGTCGTTGACGCTTAGGTTTATCGTAACGCAAAACAAAAGGATATTCGCGTTGAACCAATGCGACGCAATGGCGTGTAGAGGGATCTCTACAATTTGTCCCCGGTCAATTGTGTAGACTTAATTTTTTCATAAATGTTGATCGTAATATCAGAGTAATATCAGAAATACGAATCCGACTGAAATTTTCTTTACACTCCGCGGTTGTGTAAAGTTTATACTGCATATTTACTTTAGTTCTAGAGCCTTGCGTAAGCTTAATTTTTTTCAAAATGTTCTATACGTAAAATCAGAATTGGGAATCTGAGTATTAGTTTTCTCTACAGCTAGTAGTTGTGTAAAGTTTGCACTATTCATTTGTTATTAATATGTAGTTTATATTACAAAATTATTTTACTTTCAAATCTGAGCGTTAGTGTTCCTTACACTTGATATTTGCGTAAAGTTTGTGCTGAAAAACCTTGATCTGTTTAAATAATGTAAGGTCGTCTTGTTTAAAAAGGATAATGCTGATGTTAAGAACAATAATGTTTTTCGCGTTCTTGGACTGCTGTCATTATTGTGGCATGTTACTGTATGTGTTTACTGACTGGTGTACTCAAATCATGCTAATTAAAAGTAGGGTACTAGCAAAGAAAAATGCTCTGATGGAACAAAAAAGATTAATATACTTGGAATTGTGGATTATTAAGGATGTAAAAGGAGGGGACTAGGAAAAAATTACTCAAAGTCGCAAAATCTGCTAAAAATCACACTTTCTCCAAGTAACGCAAAAAATAAAAATATATTCTGTGGCCTTTAAGAAAGTGTCTTTTTTTAAATAATGTTCAAAGTTTCAGATAAGAGGGTATAAACGAAATCTATATTGTTTACTTTTTTAAATTGCTGGCAAGTAGCAACGCTGACTAGCTTCGTATCCTGATTGATAGAAAACTAAGTGGTATTGTATTTAAAGTTGTTTCATTTTGTTATGAGCATTATAGCAAGCAAGGCAGGGGGCCGATTGATTAGTGCACACAATCGTTACGGGCATGCTGGTGTACCTACATATGTACATAAGTACATTTAGTCTGTTTCTAGTCAATTTATGCGTTTCCTACTGTTTTAAACCAACAATTTCTCAAGTTGTCTTGGATGCATTGATATTTGCTATTTTATTCAATTGGCTTAGAAAGACTGTTAGTCTACTCAATATCATTTCCCATAGCTACTGCATAGCTAACGCGCTGCTTTTCCAATCATTTTTATGGTTAAATATTTATTTTAATCTGTGCCGCAGAATATACTTCGATTTTTTGCGTTGCTTAGAAAAAGTGTGATTTTTTGCAGATTTTGCGACTTTAGGTAGCTTTTTCCAAGTATCCTTAATAATCAACAATACCAAGTATATTCATTTTTTTGTTTTCGATCGGAGCATTTTTCTTTACTAGTATTTTGGATACTCAGAAAAACATATTCTGTTTAAATTCATTGAGGTCTTATTTTGAATTTATCTGCAAGATTCAAGCTATAAAAGTTGTTTTAAGTTCTAATGCAATAATGCAGCTTGTCAACGGAATATACATACTGTGACCGTGAGTAAGAAAGAAGACTTACATATGCTGTCAAAATCATCTGCGGTAGCTCACTTGGCGACAGCGGCGGTTGTCCGGTCAATCGTATGTTCCGTGTTCGAGTCCCGGTCATAGCAATCATTTACAATGAAAGTCTCGAATGGAAACAACTCAGTTGTTATT
The DNA here is from genome assembly GCA_036768485.1 of Mermis nigrescens. Lineage (NCBI taxonomy): Eukaryota > Metazoa > Nematoda > Enoplea > Mermithida > Mermithidae > Mermis > Mermis nigrescens. The sequence continues at coordinate 363,175 of JAVLUZ010000651.1, read as the reverse complement.
AATTCATGGTCCAATTATTCCAAAAAGGAGTGGAGTGTAAGTAGAACACTTATATACACTGTGGAAATCGGGTGCGGTATAGCTGAGTTGGTGAGAGCAGCGGTCCGGTCAATACGGGTTTGTCTAAAGTCTGTTTCACATAACTTTGTGCATTAATTTTATGAATTTTCATCAACAGTAAGCCGAGGGTTACGATAATGGTATATCAGATCAATGCTATAATCGCAATCTATCAGCTTATTGTCGGGATAGCTTTAAAAATTTATGAACGAACTTGTGTGAAACAGACTATAGTCGTTGTTGCAACAATGTTGCAGCAATATATTACAATACGTCTCCATCAAGCTCATTTTCAAAACGTCTCCATCCATATGACTCGATGTAGGTTATTGATGAATATCGCATTTGCCCTAGTTCAGACTGTAAATGTAGAGGTGCCCTATGCGAACAAGGACGACATAGGACACATACATTTGCCTTCGAGATTTACCTAGGTACGTAGGTACTTAAGTCTACGCTTAGTGCTGGCCCCGATCGCGCGGCTCTGGATGGCTTTCGATCTTTGGACCCTTAGAGACCTTACGGCTTCGATCCCCTCAGCCCTAATATTGCTGGCCGCTTTTATGTCGGGTGATCTCAGCAGCTACGCCCTAAGACCTAAGGCTACCTACCTAGTCTCGGTATTTGCCGCGGAGGTCAGTTGACCTATCTCAAGCTCAAGTTGTTTATTTAACTTATTTTCAATCAGTGCCTGATCCGAAATGTTTTTGGTTCCTAATATGTGTAGCACGCTGAACTATGAAAACAACAACAACGAGCTCTATGCTGATCAATCATCCTTAAAGATTAAATAATATTTTTGATCAATTTTTGGCTTGAGAAATAAATTATGATTTCCAAATAAAATAAACGATCATACGAAATTTACCTATCAGTCCACTAAGATGGGTGGAAGTCCTCGACGTGTAGATGCCCGACCTAACCCTCGGTATAACCAGAAACCACTGGGTAGGTTTTCTATATTTTAATTCGAACGAAGAATTCACGGCCTGATAGCCGGACAACAACCATAAAGCAAAAGAAAACGAAAACGTACGGACTATACAATCGTACGACTGGCAAACGAAAAAGCCAACAGCCAGACTAAACTACAACGTTAAGTACACTGGCCTCAAGGACCATTACAGTAAATTAAACAAAGATCAATTTAACGTAATACTGATAAGCTTTTATCTCAGATCGAATGTTATCGATTACACAAGCGGTATGCATGAAACAATTACTATTATCATACACTTAACTCTATGCTACCGGACAAGTATCTAAATGTTTTTTATTATTGAAAAATTGGGGAAATAATGGGAAGACCGAAGGCATAGCCCACAGTGCACTATCATAGATAGCTACTAGTATTGGCTATGTGATGGCTATCGCGAACTGCTAAGGCAGGTTCGCCTACCGTGTAACTCTCGCAGTTACACTCCCCCACGTATAGAAAAAAATTTGACACGAAGTGGAGAATTTTTTCGGGGTACACCATCAACACTAGCGTCTGCAACGCTTCTAAAACTCGGCAATCTGGCGTTCGCAACGCCTCTACTCTGGCGTCCGCAACGCCTCATCCTGAGCAAACGTGAAAAACGAAAATAAAAAGAACAGAAAAAATAACAAATATCGATAACCGGTAACGGTCAACGCATGACCTCGTTCGCACTCAGGAAAACTCTCGAGCAACACTCTCAATGGCGCTAGGGATAACTATATTGTTGCCCGAGTAATGATGAACTCCGGTCTTGGACAGTCCATCAGCTGTCCCATTAGCCTCCTTCAGTCCCCGGGTAATGAGAAAAATTTTGAATTGAAAAAGTTTGTAGATTGGGTATAAATTAACCCCTTGTCCATTAAAGAGTTAAGATACCATAATAGTAACACCGCTAATTGAGCAAAAGACAAATTAAAATACGGAATGATAAGGCAAGATTATGCTGAGCAAAAATTAAAGACACTGACGAGTTAAAACAAGAGGTAATGATAAAAACGAGAAAAAATGGCAAATTATGCGAGATAACTGGGAAAAATATGAGCACCGTCAAAGAAAAAATTTTTACAGCAAGAGAAAAAATGACAAGAGCAAAAAATACACAGGAAATAAACGATACGTGAAGTCCTGGAATCCACATCAGGACGAAAAACGAAAAAATTTGACAAAAAGCTGCTAGTCGAATTCGACGCCGTCGCAGAGTTCCAAAAAGTTCTGTACGTCGAACTTGTGAATTAATAACGATCCTGATAATTGGCCTTCGAGCCATACAATTTTCCGCGACGTCGTTGACGTTGAAAATATTCTTGATCCGATTCGGGTTCGCGACGCGTATTCGAACGCTCACGATACTGATATGGCGATTGCCTACGCCCGTACAGATGTTGGCGTAAGCGTCAATGTGGATCGACTGGTCGATCGTCGTCCTCAAAATCGTCGTCGTCCTCGTAGTCATCCGCGTAACGACGCGGTATAGGTGGCGTCGGAGTGAATAATTGCTCCGGCGTAAAACCGTAAGTTCGTTCACGTGAAGGTTCGCGTGGACGCTGTTGTTGTTGCGTAACAGGCCACGGTTTTGGCAAAAGTGGACCGGGTCGAGGTTGTGGCTGATAGACCCCGGTGGCTGATTGACTTTGTTCCAACGGTGAGCGATACGACTGATCCCATTGCTGACGTTGACGGGATTGTGACCGGCCCCGATGAGTTCCGCGGTTTGACGGAGGCTGACGGCGATATTCATAAGGCTGCTGCTGTCGCGAGCGCAACAGATGACCAGCATCGGCCTGAGAATACGCCTCGGAACGCTCACGCGATTCCGTGAATTGCTGCTGTTGCCGCGGTTGGGTCTGCGGTCGTGTATATTGCTGTATATGTGGTTTTACTTGTGTCTGCTGTTGTACTTGTGATTGTGAACGATGATGCGTTTGAGCATAGCGTTGCCGGGATGACTGCGGTTCTTGCCGCCTCGATCCCTTTTGGCCTAAACGCGCTCTTAATTTAGCTGCGACTTCAGCTTGGACAAGTCTTCTGACTCGTTGCTTTTCCAAATTTTTTAACCGACGCAAAGTGTGCTCGGATTTAGTATCATAAAAACGATTCAATTTAGCCTTATGTTTGTCTTCTGACATATGACGAACTTCTGAAGACTCAGCAAGAGAACCGGCGGCGCGTAACTTGGTCGCACGCCTTGGCATTTCCGTCGCCAAATTCTCACAATCGCGTTTCTCGATCGTCATGCGTGTTCTACGCATTTCAATTTGTGCCTCCAAAGAAAGATCAACTTCTGGCATATCAAGGCTCGCTGCGGATCCGCTCGGGTCCTGCGAGGATGCCTGCCGCCTTTCTCTTCGAATTTTCTCTAATTCGCCTTGAATGCGATGTTTGAGGTAAAATACAGATTTTTGTTGACCTCGGAAACGATCGAACTGAACTGGAACTTCGAGTGGCGGGTCGGTTGCTAACCAAATTTGCCGAATCATGTTATGTAAAACATGTGGACTTTCGATTTGTGCCGTTAAATCCGGGAATTCCGGGAAAGCCTCACTTGGCGAAGGTGTATAAGATTCACCAAGGAACGCTACGCGCAACATGCGACGCAGCTGCTCCACCATGCGCCAGCCTATTCCGGCATTGCCGTAGGCGTACGCAAAGAAGTGGAACTTCCTATCCAAAAATTCCAAAAGCGCTGTAGCGCGCATGACGTCTATTGAAGAGAAGATCGTCATGTGTCGATACTCCGAATCATATAATGATTGAAATTCTCGGAAAGTATCAAAAATATCGACCATCTGACGTGTCAATATTAAGATCGGCGCGAGATGATCTGGCGCTGGAGACATTCTGTGCGGATAGAATTCCGGACGAACCTGATGTGCAACGCCATTGATCACCTCACTCGGTGCGTCAAGGTGCGGGTGCACCACCAAATACTGTAGCAGAACCTCGTACAACATCATTCCGGTTGTAATAAAGAACCGTATGCGCACAAAATATTGGTCTGGGTAAAATAATCGGTTAAACACGCTCAATTTGCTAATAAATCGAGGTGCGGGCTCACGATTGGCATCAGCCAAAGGCTGTGCAATTGTAGACCACACTAACGGACGCGAGGGTGAGTCAGTCGTAGCCGCGTACTGCAGATGTATTGCGTACACTCGGTCGAAGTACACTTGGGCAGCTTCAACCAGCTGATCGTACAAACGCGTTCCTTCGACCTCACCCAGATAGGAACGTAACTCGTGCAAGACGACTGGCGCGATAATGCACGGTGGTTCACGCGTCATATTTTCCATCATGGTGAAAAAGTGCTGTACGTAGCGCGAGCGATTTTGCACTCTAGCGCTTTCGTTCGCGGACAGACGTTCGCGAATAGCTTGAATGTGCGCAGGTATTGCGACTTCCATATTTGATGATTGACTTTGAGTAACCTGTGGTTGAATAGTCGCCACAGTACTCGACACACCCGTCATGGTCATAGGAGCCATAAAACGAGTATCAGGTGCCGACACGCCTTGTGGCGCGGACTGAGACGCGACTTGCGTGTACAACGCTACTTGCGGTATTTCATGTGCGGCTAGTGTGCGTTGCGGTAACGGCGGAAAACCTATAATCTCTGTCATGATGACATCAGGGTCAGCTTGACGCTCTGCCCCATCCGGCTGAGAAGTCGGTAAAGGTCCGAGCGAACTGATGCCCAGGGGTGCCTGCTGATCCGCCGCAAGCGATTGCGAGACAATCGGTTGCGCAACGGTAGTGGCCCCTTTTCTGAGCCATTGCCGCGCGTGTTGTACGCGGTGGCAACAAGTTAGCTTGTCTTTCCGCCTCGGCGTCAGATAACGCCATCACTAAGCGTTTGGGAGATAAATCGTCATCCTCAGTGGAGATCGATGGTTCTACATCGACCATAGGCGAATCGTAGGGAATATCGGTTTGCGAAGAAAATACAGAGGCTGGTGTACTCGAACTGGTTGGTTTAGATTTTGGTTCGGTATCAGGTGCATGGACCGGGCCCAAAACTGAGTCGGCAACGGCCTGCGAACCCTGAACTTGTAGGTCAGGATTGTCGAAAACATTAGTGTGAGCCAACGCTTCCGTTACTGAGGCAACGGTGGTGGCTGCAGCTATAGCTGCTGGCAGCTGCGGAGCTGGGCCATAAAAGTCCTCTACTCTGATTAACTCTTCGCCATTTGAATCAACTTCAACTTCAGTAGCCGTGCTGGTCAACTGTCCTTGTGGTGGCTTACTAGTCGACAACGGTATACGCACTCTGGCTTTCGGACCGCTAGCCTTAATGTGCAATTCATCGCCTGTAAACGAAACCGACATAGGCTTTCTATTGTCAGTAATGCGATTATTTTGCGTGCACCCTTCTATCAATATAAAAACATTGATAGTTATGAGGGCGTCCATCGCTAAATAATGCTGCATGTCCCGAGTTAACGGTAAGCTCCACGCCTGTCCGAAATTATCAGGCGCATTAGGATCAATATACATGTCAAAAAGGAATTCAGCCAAGCGCTTTAACGTGTGCGACTGCGCTTTGATACGTAAACGACGAGTAAACTCTCTCGCCAATGGCTGAATATCGATAAAATTTGCAATGAACGGATCTTTCCAGTGCAGTTTATTGCGAATTTCTGCATCCAGAATTGCCAAAATTTCCTCAAAAGTTGGCCCGTAAACATGGAAATATGCAAGTCGGTCTTGCGTAGGGTCATAGCAAACCATATGTACATTTGGTAAACGCGTTTTGAGCAACTGGTGAAGCCCGAACGGAGGTTGCGGGAACTTCGCCAGGTCCCAACAGAACACATGGCCGTTCGCGCTCGCAACTTGGACGTAGCGTACGAATGGGCCATGGAGGTCCTGGTAAGTGGGACATAATTGCTGAAAACGCAAGTCCCAGGTCTTATAATGTCTGCCTTTTCTGTCATTAACAAATTCAGAGTCGTAGCCTAAGAATAACGTGCCATTTGTCATATTCAATGGCTGAATCAACGCCAAAATGGCGCCAAACGACTTCTGGTCATTGGAGATTATAACAGTGGGTAGAAGTCTGTTCTTTGGTACACGAGGGGTTACCAAAGGAAATCTACCAAGTCTGTTCTCCCACCAGAGTTGTTGGTCGTTAATACGCTTTCTATGATTTGTGAGTTTATGTGTTGCTTTATGTTTTATCCATTTTGCGGTAAGTGACTCTAAACCGCCAACACGACTATTGTCATTTTGCGGTAGCGGGTCTGGTACAACCAAGCCCCGCTCCAAAGCCATATTGGTCAAAGCCAAACGAAACTCATCTAGGGACGCGGGATCACGCCCCTCAAATTTGCATCGGCGACCAGCTGCCTCCAGCAATGCCTCCTTGCTTGGGGTACCTTGTGCAGCCATGGGTCTGCAAAAGGAAAAACATTAGATAATGGTACGGCATGTGCTGTTTTAGAGCCATTTAATAAACGTATAGGCGCGCAGTCCTTAGCTTTTTGTTCCCTGCCCGGTAAATCCTCAAAACTTATGACTACTGCCGGGGCAAGAGGGCGATGTGGTAATTTTACCAACACAAAATTGCCAGGGACGTACGCGTGTTTTCCCACAATTAAATCAGAATAAGGTAGTTTAGGCTCAGGCAGAAGTCTATTCCTGTGAACGAGGTGAGTGATGAGAGGGTTATAGACATATGCGATTTTCGCAGTTTCAGGCGTAGGTAAGTCAATAATTCGATATGGACCAACACGCTTGGGTGATAGTTTACCGATTTCAGGTTGAATGACTGAGGTATTATTGAGATAGACTATATCCGAGAGATTAAAATTTGTGTGCGTTACGGACTTGTCATATTGCGATTTTTGCTGCTTACGCGCTTGAGTTAAATTTTGAGACGCGATTTCATGCAGATCTTGCAAAGTCAGCTTTAAATCAATGACGTATTTTTCCGCAACAGATGGTAAGTTCGGATTTATCACGAAGTCATTTATGAGTAAAGTGTCAAGTGGAAATGCTGGTTCGCGACCATAAAGCATTTCGAAAGGAGATATATTAGTCGATGATTGCGGAGTTGCACGGTATGCAAATAAAGCGAAAGGTAGAAATTGCTCCCAATCATACTGGGATCGCGCACTCAGCTTAGACAAACCATCAATCAATGTACGATTATAACGTTCCACCAACCCATCACACTGGGGGTGATATGGGGTTGTAAATATTTTTTGAACGTTTAATAGTTTACAAACTTCCGAAATTAGGGTAGATGTAAAGTTTGACCCCTGATCTGTCAAAAATTTCTTAGGAACTCCATAACGTGGTATAATTTCTCTTAGCAATAAATTTGCAATAGTTGTTGCTTTTATGTCAGAAACAGCAAAAGCTTCCACATATTTTGTAAAATAATCCATAAAAACTACAATTTGGTCATTTCCAGAGGGAGATCGCGGCATATGCAAACAATCGCACGCAATGAGTTCAAAGGGCGCGGATACTTCGATTGGTTGCAGCGGAACGGATGTGGAATTTAATGCGACCTTACGTTGTAAGCACACATCACAATTCCGACACCACGCGATCACATCATTTTCCATGCGCGGCCACCAATAACGCATTTGCATGGCGGGCAAGATTTTGCGCGATGAAAAATGAGCTCCGAAAATAGAGTCATGAAATTCCGTTAATATGAAGCGACGCAAAGATTTGGGTATAACTATTTGATGAACGACAGTTGGTGAACGCTTAGGTTGGAATCGACAAAAAAGTACATTGTTTACGAGAAAAAATTCGTCACAATATTTTTTCGTTGTTAAGTCATTCAATGCGATGCGAATTTTATGCAATTCGTCATCTGCACGTTGCTCAGCGAGTAAACGCGCAGGTGTTAGCATTTCAGCTTTTTCAGCATCAGTCAGTAACAGGTGTTCACGAAATGAAGGTGGTTTAGAATTGGTAGGATTGGATTGCGCAGTAGGATTATTACTTCGCGCATTTGGATGATTAATTGGTGCAGTAGGCGCATTATCGCGCGATCGGTCAGGTGGAACCGATTCATCATCTGACTCAGAATCTTCCGATTCTAAATTTGCGATGTTAACGACGTTTTTGCGCTCGACTTTATATTTTCGTTCTGCGTGATCATATTTAGGATGTCGTGAAAGAAGATCAGCTGCGCAGTTATATGCACCAGGAACATAAACAATATCATATTCGTATTCCTGTAATTTGAGACCCCAACGGCGTAATTGACTCAATGGGTCTTTAACGTTTACTAGCCAGGTTAATGCTTGATGATCAGTTTTGACAATGAATTTTTTACCGTAAAGATAATGTCGATAATGCTTGATGGCCCACACTACCGCTAACGCTTCTTTTTCCAAAGTAGCATAGTTACATTTGGCAGAATTTAGCACGCGACTAGCGTAGCTAAGAATAAAACGATTTTTGGATGGTAAATGTTTTTGCGTCAAAATAGCACCTAACGCATAGTTACTTGCGTCAGTTGTTAAAATAAATTGGTGCTCATCATCGAATTTTGGTAGTTGCAAAATAGGTGGAGATGTAAATGCTTTCTTCAGAAGCTCAAAAGCGGTTTGGTGTTCAGCCTTCCAGCAAAATTCGACATCTTTACGAAGAAGATGGAATAACGGTTTAGCGATTTTAGCAAGATCTTTAACAAATTTCTTAAACCATTGGACTAAGCCAAGGAATTTCTGCAAGGATTTAACGGTTTTCGGTACGGGAAACGAGATTAAATCTGCTACTTTGGACATATCAGGAGCGATGCCCATTGCACTAATGCTGTGGCCAAGAAATTTTACCTCTGCATGCGCAAGATGGCACTTATCAGGCTTTATGCGTAAGTTTGCCTTTTTAAGAGCAATAAAGACATTTTCAAGATCTTTTAAATGTTCTTTGAAAGTACGTGAAAAAATAATTATGTCATCGATGTAAACGAGACAAGATTTCCAATTTAGACCTGCGAGCACAAGCTCCATTAGTCTTTGAAAATCTGCGGGCGCATTCTTTAAACCAAAAGGTAAAACTTCAAATTTGTAATGACCAACAGGACATATAAATGCGGTTTTTTCGCGAGATTTACTATCGAGTGGAATTTGCCAGTATCCAGATTTCAAATCTAGTGTGCTAAAATATGCAGCACTGCCTAAGGTATCAAAATAATCGTCTAATTGTGGAAGAGGATAAACTTGCGTTTTAGTAACGTCATTTAACCGTCGATAATCGACAACTGGCCTAAGGGAACCGTCCTTTTTTCCGATGAGAAATAATGGACTTGCCCATGGGCTAGTTGTAGGCCGAATAATTTTATCCGCAAGCATTTCATTTATAATTTTCTGCATGGATTCCCTTCTAGAATGTTCAACACGATAAGTTTTTCCAACAACGGGCGGATTATCCCCTGTGTCAATATGATGTTTCATCAAGGGGGTACGTCCGAGAGGTTCGTTTTTTAATGCAAAAATTGAATCGTATTTTAAACATAATTCACGAATTTGTTGCTGTTGTCTAGAATCAACGGCGGAGCCGTTTAAAGCCTTATTTATTGATGCGAAAAGTTCTGGTGTTCTATCATCAATGGATGAAACATGTGACACGACTTCGGCATCAGAGGTTAAAGAACCTATTATTTCACCAGAGTCAATGCGAATTGGCGCTTTAGAGGTGTTACAAACGCAAATAGGTATTAAAGGTTGTGAAGCATCGACTATAGACGGAGCAACAAAAAGTGAAGTTTTCTCCATAAAATCGGTATTTGGTTCGAATAATGCGAAATCAAAATTGCAAGAACCATGACTTATATAGCCAGGTGTAATTAATTCATGCCTAGGTTGTATTATAACAGGCTCAGGTAACGAAACATGCACACACACAACACCAGAGGTAGTTGCGTTGGGTTTCGCGCGAAATTGCAATTTTTCATGAGATGAGAGTAAATTAATCTTTATGCCATTTATAAAAGCACAACGCTCAATAGGATTAACCCACATGAGTGCGGATTTGCAAAAATCATATCCTAAGAGCATGTCTTCCGGCAAGTGATCAATTATTGATACTGAGGTAGAAATAGATTGTTCCGCGATGGTTAAAGTCATATTTACTCGATAACGAACTACTGCAGTGATTTCACCTACACCATGTATGACTCGTGAAACTTGTTTAGGTGGTAAATTAAAACCAAGACGCAAGAATGCAGACGTGGTCATCATGGTGACCTGTGAACCTGTATCTATGAGAGCAGGCACGTCAACGCCATGAACTTTAACTAAGATGGTGGGTAAATTTGTCCCAGCATGGCTTACAATAGGAATATTAGGATCTAACGTCTTAGATGGAGGTAGATTAATTTTTTCGTAGGTTGCCAGACGACGTTGTAAACAATCGTACTCTTTGAGAAATTCTTGCGACGCGAATAGATTTGGACGCGCGCTAGATTCTGGCCCTTTTGCAGTAACCATGTTTACATCATGAGGAGATGTAAGGGTTGGCTGCGGTGGGGGCACATTCATGGAGGGTTGGTTATCAGCGGTATATGTGACATACGGGTGATTGAAATTGTTATCGCTGCGGTAATTAGAATTATAGTATGTCCCACGCTGTTCATTTGGGAATTGCACAAAAGGTGTATTTTGGCGCGGTTGATTATTATAACGATTATCGTAACGCGAATTTTGATAACTAGCACGCGAATTTTGGTAATAATCATTACGATTTAGCCGAAAATTCGATTGTGATTGCTTTGATTCAAAGCGATTATCATTATTCGCATAGTTAGATGAGCGATGTTGACTAGAGGTACGATATCGTGATTGAGATTGATGTATATTTTGCGAATTCGAACGCGATGGCGAACGATTTTGACGCGAAAAAGAACGAGATTGGCTGCAATTGCAAACCATAGAATTAGTATTTCGATCAGCTTCAGTATTATGATTAGCATTATTAGACATTTCTTGCCTCTGACGTGTGAAACATTCCTCATAAATGTGACCTATGTGCTTGCAAAAGGTGCAATATTTGCGAGAAGAATTTTCTGGTTTCTCAGCACGCGATGAGCGATGAAACGTTCTATGACGTGAACGATTTGAATCATTTTGGTTAGATGCGCGAGGAGTATCTTTAGGTACTACACTGCCTACGGGAGCAGCTGTTACCGATACATAAGGTGTTACTGCCTTTTTATCCCCAAATTCTTTGTTAGCAAATTCAGCGCTTAGCGCATTGTCCAAAAATTCAGCTAATGATGCTCTAGGTTTTTTGTGATATGCCTCTTTCGAAATGTGTGGTAATAAACCTTGTTTTAGTTGATGTCGCATTAAATTATTGAAATGTGGCGAGTCAACTTCAAGGTAAGGATCAGATTTAATCAACTCTTCGCGAAGCGAGAGATAATAAGCTTTAACCGATTCGTTAGGCTGCTGTTTGTGTGACAAAAAACGATTAAAGAGCGCACCGGTGTCCATTGGACAAAATTCGGTTATTAGCGCATGTTTCATTTTCGAATAAGATTGTTGTATATCAGCAGGTAATGAATGGTAAAACGCAAAGCATAAGGGTCAAGAAATCCAGTTGCGAATTTTAGACGATCAGCTTTGTCAATATCATAGGTATTGGCAAGTGATTCAAATTCTGCAAAATATGCTTTTATATCCGTTTTTTCGCCATCAAAAAATTTTTTATTTGCAATTGCAAATTGCATCTGCTGCAAAAATGGTCCGCGATTCAAGGAATCAGCGAGATGCAAGTCACCACCACGCGATGATGATGAAGAATATCATTCAGATGAAGAACCTGAACTATGACAATGACGTCGTCTGCGCGATCGACATTTGCGATGCGAGCGACGACTGCGCGGGCGATCATAACTCTTAGATGAGCTTTCGTCAGAGAATTTGACATGTTTCCTCCTGCTAGATGATTCAGATAGAGGCGCAGATTCGTTTTGCAAATGTGCAGATTCGTTGTTAATGCCAGATAAGCTTATGTCAACTGGTTGCATTTCGATATTAGAAGAATGCAAAATAGGATTATTAGGTGGTATTTCCACATTTATGGGATTAGGTACATAATTATTTGGTAAGATTTCGCTTTGAGGTGGAAAATACTGCAGTGGTGGTGGATTCAATTGCTGCTGCGAATTCGTAGTAGATAGATTAGGTATGAAAGAAGGCGCATTACGATTTAAGGACAGCAAAGGCCGAGATAGCGACGTTTGCGAAATCGGTACCAACGGCTGCGAAATCGTAGGTATATTTTCCGAAAAACCCGAGTTTTGCACTGGTTGCAAACCCGTGTTTAAAGGATTTTGTGACAAATTAGATAACTCAGGCGCGCAATTCGTACAACTTTGCGTGATATTTTTGGGAATAGCTTCCAAAGGTGAACGTGAATTTGATGCGCTGTTGCCAGTGGACAACAGTGAAGATGCACGATGCGTACTTTGCGCATGATTCGCACTTTGTGCATTAAATTCAGAAAAATTTGCGCTATCGATTGAGTGGTTAATGCGCTCAGATGAATTATTCTCTATGTGATTCAAAACTGGTTGGGGTTTAAGCATAGTGCTTAGCTCCAGACGCAGTTTACGCATTTCATCTGCATTTTCCCTTTTATCTTGATCAACACGCGTAGAAAGGTCCGTAAATTGCAAATGAATAGCTTGTAGCGCTTTCAAAATAAGATCATCAATCACATTAGCATTAGCACGCTCTTTGTCGGCATTTATGCAATGACTATGATTACTTTCTATGTCAGAATCGAGATTTTCGCGCTCCGAACTGGTTTCAGGATTATTTGCCGTAATAATAGTAGTCGTATTATCAATCATTGCATGATTTGATGAATTGTCGATATTAGGGTCCGATCTAGTTATCGAAGTTTGATTAATGTGAGATCGCATGGTACTTAATGACAGTTCATCTTCGGACTGTGTATTACTCGCGGCAGTTAGTGACGTGGGTAATTTATCATTATTCGCCTTACTAGTTACGTCTCTCGTAATTGTGTCATTACTCGCAGAATTACACGCGCTATTAGAGTCAACAGGCGCGGTAGGTAATTGGCGAGCTGAAGTAGGTGGCGTAGAAGGTTTTTTCAATTTAGCGGGCGGTGTCCGCAAAACCTTTTTTCCTGCCATTTTTAGTTATCAAAAATGTCGAAAAATTATGGCCTTGGGTAACAATAAATTTCAGTATGTCGAAATTTTGTCCAAAATAAATGTTTCGAATTTGGCCTTTGTCGATCCGAAAAACAGGTCTTTTCACGTAAATAGTACTTCCTTACGTGAAGTAAGATATACCTGACGTGAAATGATCAAAAACAGGTAGGACTAAGCCTAAAGCGCAAGAAAGTGTACGTGGTTAGAAAAGCAGGTAGGTAAGAACCTAAATGACGGAATTTTTGTCGTCAGTTGAGAAAAATGATAAATCGTTGCCTGAGGGCCGACGTTTATAGAAAAATGCGAGCGTGAGAGCTGCCTTCGTTGATGAAAGTTCGACGGAAATAGAAAAATAACGATGGCTTTACCACGATACACAAAATCTTTACCACGGACGCTTACTTAATTTGCGCACTGCCACGATCGCGGTCGATACAACAACAAAGGTGAACAAAATGTTACACATTTTTAGATGGCCAAAATGTGATTTTTGGATCGAAAAATAATTTTACGATGATTGATCAGTTCGGCTGTAGCTAGCAGCCTAAAAGAGGGAACATCCAGTGTAAATGTAGAGGTGCCCTATGCGTACAAGGACGACATAGGACACATACATTTGCCTTCGAGATTTACCTAGGTACGTAGGTACTTAAGTCTACGCTTAGTGCTGGCCCCGATCGCACGGCTCTGGATGGCTTTCGATCTTTGGACCCTTATAGACCTTACGGCTTCAATCCCCTCAGCCCTAATATTGCTGGCCGCTTTTATGTCGGGTGATCTCAGCAGCTACGCCCTAAGACCTAAGGCTACCTACCTAGTCTCGGTATTTGCCGCGGAGGTCAGTTGACCTATCTCAAGCTCAAGTTGTTTATTTAACTTATTTTCAATCAGTGCCTGATCCGAAATGTTTTTGGTTCCTAATATGTGTAGCACGCTGAACTATGAAAACAACAACAACGAGCTCTATGCTGATCAATCATCCTTAAAGATTAAATAATATTTTTGATCAATTTTTGGCTTGAGAAATAAATTATGATTTCCAAATAAAATAAACGATCATACGAAATTTACCTATCAGTCCACTAAGATGGGTGGAAGTCCTCGACGTGTAGATGCCCGACCTAACCCTCGGTATAACCAGAAACCACTGGGTAGGTTTTCTATATTTTATTCCGAACGAAGAATTCACGGCCTGGATGCCGGACAACAAGCAAAAAGAAAACAAAAATGTACGGACTATACAAACGTACGACTGGCAAACGAAAAATCCAACAGCCAGACTACTCTACAACGTTAAGTACACTGGCCTCAAGGACCATTACAGTAAAATAAACAAAGATCAATTTAACGTAATATTGAATCACTTTTATATCAGATCGAATGTTATCGATTACACAAGCGGTATGCATGAAATAATTACTATTATCATACACTTAACTCTATGCTACCGGACAAGTATCTAAATGTTTTTTATTATTGAAAATTTGGGGAAATAATGGGAAGACCGAAGGCATAGCCCACAGTGCACTATCATAGATAGCTACTAGTATTGGCTATGTGATGGCTATCGCGAACTGCTAAGGCAGGTTCGCCTACCGTGTAACTCTCGCAGTTACAAGACCACGCTACGGACTACACATACTTGTAATCAATTTCATGTTTAAACTGTTCTTGTAAGAAATATCCGCTGTGCAAGTTGTTTTCGGCATTAAATAGTACTGTAGGCTCCTTTAAAGAGGATAGACACAACTTGACAGCAATAAATAAAATATGAATTTTACATGAGCAGGTTAGGGCGCTTGCTAATAGTTGCTTTCCCTGTAAGGTCAGATACTGTCTTCTAAATAAATTGGAAATTATGGAAGTAGGCGGTCCAGCCCTGCTTAAAATCGATCAGGATAGGATACCCTAAATTTTGAGCCTTACATGTCTGCCAACAGGGTTGCCAAGTTGGGGTTTTTTTCCCCATTTCGGAGGTTTTTTGAGGCCGTTGGAGGCATATTTTAGCGATTGACGGTTTTTTGCGCCATGCTTAACTTTGGAGGCATAAAAAGGGGTAGTAATTATTTGCAGTCAACTGCGGGTATTAAAACACACAATGTAAAATTATATGCAGTCAAAAACCAGCGGCCTAGACTGCAGGCAATATAGCACACAACGTAAAATTAAATGCAGTCAACAAAAACCAGCGGCCTAGACTTTTCTACAAATTTTTGAAAAATTCTTGGGAACTTTCAGAAAATCGTCAATTCTTGGGAAGGGAGCGAAAAAATTTTTGCGGAGCTGAGAGGAGGGGTGTAATCCCCCAAACCCCTCCAAGATCATGTACGATCGTGGGCCATAAAAAATGGGTAAAAATATGTAAAATCTGTCAATGTCGTAAACGAACGATTGCATTTGCCGTTTGCTTACGCAGGCTGAATGGCATTTACATATTAGAAAATTTATTGAAAAGAATAAACCAATGTAAACGACAAAACCGAAATGGATGACGAGTGTAAAGGCGATATTGACGATGACAATTGGTGCGCCGTCTCGTTCATGGACGATCGGCATACCGAATCCATTGATGGCCATATTGACGAGGCGAAGGCTAGGTTAAAAATGGACGAACGAATGAAAACGCTCAATGTCGTTCTTGCCATGTGTTTAAACGTGGGCGTTGATCCGCCTGACGTCGTAAAAGTGAGCGCTTTATCGGCGTTGAATATTGAATACCGCGAATATGACGTCATCGGACGTGCGGCGTGGGAATTCTGAGGGGGGTCAGCAGCATCAGCACAGGTGCGTGCGA
Source organism: Mermis nigrescens (assembly GCA_036768485.1). Taxonomy (NCBI): domain Eukaryota; kingdom Metazoa; phylum Nematoda; class Enoplea; order Mermithida; family Mermithidae; genus Mermis; species Mermis nigrescens. Next base: position 347,188 of record JAVLUZ010000651.1, on the reverse strand, counting down.
TTTGCTTAAGGTCAAACTAACGGGACATGGTGGAAATTAAAAATTTGGAGATAGCCGACTAATTTATAAAAACGGTTTCTCAGGGAAAAAAGATTTTATCGCTTTAAAACAGTCGTTTTTGACCATTTGTGGCAAATGCGTAGCCTTTCTGAACTTACAAACCGCTATATATTCTTTCGGACTCAAAATCGCTATTTATTTAGTCTGTTTGGAGTAGGGAAAAGAGAGCTATACCACATCCTTTTGATAATCAGCAAAATACAACTTTATGGCATTTTTTACTCTTACTGAATGTTTCTAGGTCCAAAAAGGCTATATAGTTATTTTTCTTTGCCCAAGGAAGGCTTTGTAATGCTTTTTCGGCTAAAGCGACTAAACAGATAAAAGCTTATTAAAGCTCAGAATTGAGTACCATGTGTGGGCAGCACCAAAATTCTGGGCGCGGGAGGGGGTGCAAGACTTTTCAAAGATAAAAAAATGGCCTTTAGCATGGTGGTATGGCGAAAAAACACCATTTTTCAACGTTCCTAATTGAGCACTATCCATTGGCATCAAAGATTGCGAAAAAAAGAAAAATTATTCAAAAATTGAATTCTGGGGGGGTATTTTGATTTCTCGAGAGGGCTGGGCGCATACCTCAAACCCACCACGCCCAGTTGTGTAGAGTACCCGCCCCCATGTCCATGTATGGTCGGCAGTATCAAAAAGTTTTTCTAAACTTTTATTTTACTTGAAACTCTGGCTGGCATTTATGATGATGCTCAGTGATTCTAAAGCGAAAAATGAAAAATGTCGAAAACAAAATGCAATAAAGTTGAATGGAATATAATCGAAAAATGACCATTAAACCTCAATGTACTCTTGAGCAGGATTATCGCTAAAAAATGCATGAAGTAGCTCATTTTCCTAGGCTTCTGCATAGAAAATCAACAAATCTGGGTAATCGACAACATTTTGTGGAGCTTTGCAGCCAGATGGTTGAGAGTTCCTAAGAAACCTGCATACGCCAGGCTAAAGTCGGAAAAATTTTGTCACAATTATGAAAAAATTATATAAATTAACAGCTAATTTTTTAAAATGTTACATTTCTTGGGGGAGGGGGCTGGGGTGGAGTAAAGAGTGTTCCTGCCTGTGATAAACTTTTTATTAAGTGAAAAACCTTTTGCGTCAGATGGAATCAATAAGCATATGAGTATATGTGAGCGTCACCCGCGAATAAAGATCATTTTTGTGATATTTAATTTCTGAGGCATATTAAAGAATACTGTTGCTCAGGATAGCTGAAATATATACCCAGGGGCGTCCCCTTCGAAATGAAAAAGATTTTATTTTTAACAAGGGCTCCCAAAGGAAAAAATTAGGAATTCTCGAAGTCTACTAAAAGGACGGCTAAAATGCGTTTAGCACACTTTTGAGCTACTAAATTCAAAATTTTCTGGCGCCTCGCGCCGAATTTTTCATTTTCTATCTTATTTATTACCTTAGAAGCCCAGATTTGACTTAAAAATAGCGAACATGTCGGAAATTTCCGGTGCTTTGCGCCGATTTATTATTTTCTTCATTAGTTTTACTTGAGAAACCGCAAAATTAAATGCAAAGACAAGTATTTTGAAATGTTTTGGAGTCAAGAATTAATTTGGTATTGAGAAATTAGTCGCTCAGATAGCTTAAAGGATAGATTCTTGTGATCCAAGTTTGAAATCAAGCGAGAAAATTTTTAAATTTTTTTAAAATGTTTTTCAACTTGGCATATATGTATCTCGTCAAGAAATGTTAAAAAATGCCATTATTTTTGTATATCTCCTAACAATGCTCGAGATGAAGGACTTCAAAAATTTCGGCCCCCCTCCCCAAAATAAAATCCCGGTTACGCCCCTGTATATACCTATTGTCTTCGAACTTATTCAAAGTCAGGTGTTTTAATTTTCCGGTAGTTGAATGGCGTTTAAGATAAGCTATTTAAATCCGTTTAGCTTTCAAATCAACATGTTGAGATCAATACGTAGGCGTGTGAGGGTTTGGATTGTATGCACCCCCAGCACTACTCCAGAAGACCGAATACCCCCAAAAAATGCCCCCCAGAATTCAATTTTTGAAATTTTTTCGTTTTTTTTCGCGATTTTTTTATGCCAATAGATAGTGCTCGATGAGAAATGTTGGTGTTTTTCCCTATACCACCATACAAGGGCAACAAGAAAATTCTAGAGGGGTTGAAATCGCCAAAAATTGCCAAATATTGCCAAAAATGCTACTAAAAATATAATTCTGGAGGAGTTCCACAGTAATCTGCGGGGGGGGGGTTCAACTTCTGGAAGGGGTGTTGTATACCCCGCAGACCCCACGCCCATCTGTGCATACCACTATTTTTAAGACCATTTTTTTGCCTTTTAAAAATCTTGCGCTCCCCCATACGTTCCCTCCAGAATTTTGGGGCTGCCACCTATGCTTGAAAATTGATCGGATATAATATTCAATTTGGAAATTATATTACAGCGTTTGCTGCGCTTTGAACAATCAAAGCTAGATATTTTTTGAAAGGCATTTAAATTTCAATAAATTTCTGACTGACTCTAATTTAGTTTGTTCATTTTTTTGAAATAATGCAGATTTCAGCTTTGATTTTAGGCTTTTGAATAGAAATGCTTAATCAAGTGTATTTTTATCGTGATAGTACGAGTCACAATCAGACATGCAGCTGGGGGTCGGGGGAGTCCTGATCCCCAGAATAGAAAAATGGAAAATTTTGTGATGAAAATGCGGCAAAATAAAGGCCAAAAACGTATCAAAATTGAAAAATTTCTTTAAAAGTGCTTCAAATTGACCATAAACTGTGTAATAATGTAGTTTTTACGCAATTTTAGCACTTACACCAGTTTTTTAGTTCATTTTCGCTGGGAAAAAGCTCAATTTTCGACCCTTAGTACTAAGACCGGCTGAGCCCCTCCAGATCTGCCATGCTGTGCATCTATGGTCACAATCGTACGTGGGCAGCAACCGAAGTGTATTTAATTTTGTTTAAACAATCTTATTTTCTGATTTTTTTCTGCTTTTTTATCCCGTAAAATTTTTAGAATTTCTGTCAAATCAGGCATGTGGATAAAGGTTGGGGGTACCTGACCCCCAGAATAGAAAAATGGAAAATTTTGTGACGAAAATGCGGTAAAATAAAGGCCAAAAACGTATGAAAATTGAAAATTTTTTAAAAAGTGCTTCAAATTGACCAGAAACTGTGCAATATTGTGATTTTAACGCCATTCAAGCACTCATATCAGTTTTTGAGGTCATTTACGTCGGAAAAGCTCAATTTTTTGACCCCCAGCACTTAGGCCGGCTGACGCCCTCCAGATCGGCCATGCTGCGCATCTATGATCACAACCATACGTGGGCAGCAAACGAATTATATTTAATTTAAGTTTTACAATAATCTCATTTTCTGATTTTTTTCTGCCTTTTTATCCCGCGAAATTTTTCGAATTTCCGTCAAAAATTTTTTCAAAAGAATTTCCGTAAAAAAATTCAAAAATTTCAAAATTTTTCAAAATTTTCGCATTAATTCTTCAGCCTAATCCCTGTGCTCGAATGGAATGCTGGATAGATCCGCTGGTGATTAGTCGGCAGAAAGCTTTAGATACGATTGGCAATGCTTTACACAGGCTTTATCAAAGATGGCAACCAAGGGCTAGGTATTTTCATAATTAGATGATAGGTTTAAAGAATAATTTAATTAGCTTGAGCTCGCCAATGCGCAGAATAGGAAACTTAAGTACATAAGTAAATTTGGGAAAGAAACAGAGGATAAAGAATAAGGCGCTTAATGAAGAATAAAAAGGGATAATAAACAAAAATTATTGCAGATCATAATTTTAAATAAAAATAATCTGAATTTAAGCCTACAGTATGAAGTTAATGCCTCGGAACGGCCCTCGTCGTTTTTTCATATTTTGTACGAAAAATTGGATCTAGTATACAATTTTCCCCCACCGTTTTTTAGCCGATTCATATAAGCTACAGTGACCAAACTTTAGACGAAAATTATCAAACACGTTCTGACTCTTATCAATAAAAATAGTGATCTACAGTGTAAACTAACACTCAATATCAGTGGTGTAAACTTAGTTGGTTTAAACATTTTTGGATGATAGGGATAAATTAGCGGTATTGTGTATGTAGCAAAAAATGCGACTTTTTGATTTGGACAGAAGTTTGCCTGACAAATTATCCGCGGTACACTTTTGTTTAATGTAGGATGTTGATTGAGTTACAATAAACTGCTTTGTTTGAAACCCACCGAATCGTTTACAAATTTTAGATGCCGTTAGTACGTTGAAAACTGTGAGTGTAAAGCAGTAAGTTTACACCGTAAGTTGATCAATTTTGCCAGATTAGTACAATAGGCTTATAGCTATCTCCTTGTAAAGTTTGGTTATTGTAGCTTATATGGATCGGCTAAAAAAAGCTGGGGGGTTAAATTGTTTACTAGATCCGAAAAATTTTAGCTCTTAACTTGAAAAATGAAAAAAAATTGAAATTGACCTTATCGAAAAATGAATATAATTATAAAAAGCGAATGAATCAAATTAGTTTAAATTAATTTAATTGTTAGTTAATTTTAAATTAAGTTTTTGACTCCAGATGCCGGTTTTGCTTGGATCCTACTGTAGAGGATATAAAAAAGCAATGCACAGCGATGCGGTTGAGTGCCAAGGAGGATCGGGTGCTGTTCCATTACAATGGGCACGGCGTCCCCAGGCCAACGCACAATGGCGAAATTTGGGTGTTTAATAGGAATTTGAGTCCAAGGTAAAGTTCGACTATAAAATACCACCGCTCTTAAGTTTGTATGTATTAGAGATGTGACGGGCGGGGCCGCTCTTTTTGCCGGGGCCGGGGCCGGGGCCTGGCCAGGGCCTGTACAAAACATATACCCTATTCTTACTAAGCTATACCAAGCATCCACATTATTTCTATACTGACCTAACATCTTAGTATTACTATTGTAAGCAATTACATATTGCTTTAATGAATTAAAGACTTAAAAATAAGCAGATAAAAGAGAAATAAACAAAAAATTAATGAATAATTGTGAATATAGTTGTTAGGCATAGAAAACAATAAGCTAAGCTGAATAGAATATGACTTTTCTATAGTATTTATGCTGATTCGATGAAAGAAATAGACGAGCAAAACAGTACAATACAAAAGATTACGATTACATTGCACGAGAAATAAGTAACCCAGAGATTAACTACACGCTTGAAAAACTTATCTCTAGAATATCAACAAAATCATAGGGGCGAAAAATGCTTGTACGACGAAAAATCATTTACCAAGATTAGGGAACATGCATAATCAAATTAAAATAATATTTAAAAAATTAATTGAAAACCACACAAGAATGAAGACATTTGCTCTATTATTTGGCGCACAGCGCCCGAAATAAGTGAAAAATCGCATATATTAAAGCAAACGAATTCTATCTGGATGATAAAATAAGTTGCCGTACCCTAGCATTTTTTTAAGGTACATAAGTACGTAGATCGATTTATAAAACAATTTTACAGACACTGGTGAAAGTCCCTTGCATTTTAAACTTTATTGTCTAAGAATTATCGGTCAAACGTGCTTATTTTTGCAATAAAAATTGTTAATTGAGCTAAGCTATTCAAGAATGTATCGAAATGTTTCAATGCTCACTCAAATCTTGATTATTAGATTACCTGAAGCGAAACACAACAGTAGCCTAAGCTTAATTTTAACGAAATTTAGCTTATTTTTGCGAATAAATAAATATTATGTTGCGTAATTCGGCAAAAAAGATTAATTTTGCTCGATTTTCATTAATTTTTCATCGTTTTTACAGGTCCCGGCGCCGGGGCCGGGGCCTGGCACATCTCTAGTATGTATGTACATCAGTGTTTTTTTTGCACAAGGTCCGTTTGTACATGCACGAAGATGGCCCCCAAAAGTCTTTGTACATTTTGTACACGCAAATTTTTGTGTACTATAATATAGTACAGTAGCGATTTTAGTGTGGTAAAACAGGGTTTTCGATCTTTGGTAGTGTATTTTAGCTAATTTATGGCTTTCTGATGCCAAAAATAAGTAAAAATTGTTCTGAAAACGGCGCGAAGCGCCGAAAAATTTGACATTTTTCCATTCTAAATGCAAATTCTGCAATTTTAAAGATATATAGGACAAACGATTACTCATATCGGCGCGGAGCGTTGAAAATTTTTGGAAATTTTACTTTTTTTTACAGTTTTTGTCTTTCCAAAAATCTTTGTGCATTTTGTGGACACAAATTTTTGGGTACTATAATATGGTACAGTAGCAATTTTAGTGTGGTAAAAAAAAAGAATTGTTCGACTTTTGGTAGTGTATTTTACTTAATTTCTGGGTCTCTAAGGGCAAAAATCACTAAGAATCGTCTTAAAATGGCGCGAAGCGCCGAAAAATTTGACATTTTTCCTTTTGAAATGCAATTTTCGCCATTATAAAGATATATAGAACACACAATTACTGATTTCGGCGCGAAGCGCCGAAACTTTTTGTGAATTTCAAACCTTTTCTGCAATTTTTGTCTCCCCGAAAATCTTTGTATATATATGTACAAAGACGGTCCCGAAAAGTCTTTGTACATCGGGAAAAATTTTGCCGAATACAAAAAAGACTGATGTACATACATTGTATGTAGTCACAAACAGATGTGCGCAGCATAGGAATTCTGGTGGGGTAGAGGGTGAAAATTTAAACTGCCCGTTTAGGGCACAAAAATGGCGTATTCGCGTCGGAAAAATCGCTCTTTTACGTTTCTGACGATGCTTTATCTTTCTAGAGCATAAAGACAAAAATTCCAGGAAAATAAAAAACAAAAATTTTAGAGAAATTCGAAAAAATTTGAATTAATCGAATTAAATATAGTCAGGAAGTGAGTATATGGTGCGAAGAGCCTAACTTTGATACTCTTGAGCAATTAGATAGCTGAAAACGGCTAAAACAGCCACTTTTGTGCTAATTTTTCGGAAACTTTTGGAAGATCACGAATTCTGGGTCAGTTGCGTATTAATAATTTAATGTCCCGGTTACTCAAAAAGCGCCCAGAATCGCGTCAAAATGGTCTAAAAATTAAAATTTTTCGCCAGATTGATCAATTTCTATATTTCTAAGTGATAAAAGCGACACAGCGCAGTCAATAAGGGATAAAATGATAAAAATGCGCCATTTAACGATGCTGTCTGAGGTGAGGGAGCGGAGGTGAAATAATTCCAGTCTTTGGAGGGGTCAATTTAGAAATCAATTTCAAAGCCCAAAATTTAGTTTTTTCAATATTTTTATGATTTCGCGTTTTTTAGTGTTTTTCTGCTTAAACCGGTAATTAATTTTCTTCTCTTTGCTCCTGTAACTTTTCTGACTCCATGGACCCCGCAGAATTTTGGCCCTACTTATGTTGAGGCTGAACGGGCCATCTGCGTTAACGGCCTTAATTACATACGGGGTAACTAGAAGCCCCCTCTCGTTGGTTCTTCTACGATTTTTTCGAATTTTTCTGAAATTTAATTTTTTGTCGAATTGAGTTCATTAGCAGCAATTTTAAACTAGGATGATGGGCTTCTAGATATTTGGTGGATTGAGTAACGGACTTTTCAAATTCGCTTACTTTACCCTTTGCTTTTAAGGGAGTACGTTCGCCTATAAGTTGAGCCATAGGTGCACAAGGTCAGGGTCGGCAGGGGGGTTATATCCCGAAAATCTAAAACAGTAAATTAAACCACGATTTTTTTTGCTGTTTAAACGAACAAAATGGTCAGAATAGCCTATAAAACGTTTTTCGTATTAATATCGCATTTCTAAAGCATTTTTAGTCCATTTTTAGTGCATTACATAACTTTTAATACTAAAACACGCAAAAATTGATCAATTTCGGGCGCTTTTTGAATAAAAAATGCAGAAAAATACTTATCCGGCGCGAAGCACAGGAAGAATTTTGACATTTTTACTGCTTTTGACCTCAAAAATGATGCAAAGAACGTTCGATCAGCTCTTAATCGGCGGACAGTACCTGTCTGTCTGTTTAAAACCCCTCACCCCTTCCCTATGTTCATGTATGAGTCGAGCGTACCTCACTTAAACATACATACATATACTAATGAATGCGATTATCTGCCCGCTTTCCTAATTTATTGGAGTTCAATGTAAAGTGCTTACTTTCCAGGTTTACAATTTCCTTTTCCTAAGGCATTCATTACAATCGAATCAAAAACTCGTTTGGACTCATTGTAAATATTTCATGCGAGTATATGTAACACGGCACGGCAGTCGGCACCGGTGCATTTTGTCAACCACGTGTGACCTACATCATTAAGACAAGTCATACATTACTATCGGTGTCAAGCATAGAATATTAAAGAAATTGATTTAAAAAAAGTTGATGAAAAATTTTAGGTTTTGATTCCAGGAAGTGTGAACCACACCTGGGCGTGGGAGTTTGGGGGTATGCACCCTCCAGAAACCAAAATACCCCCCCAGAAATCAAAATACCCCCCCAGAATTCAATTTTTGAAAATTTTTTTCGTTTTTTTTGCAATTTTTTGATGCCAATGGATAGTGCTTGATGAGAAACGTCGAAAAATGGTGTTTTTATCGCCATACCACCATTTTTAAGGCCATTTTTCGACCTTCAAAAAAATCTTGCACCCCCCAGAATTTTCTTGCTGCCCACGTATGGTGTGAACGCATTGCTGAAAAATAATTTGTAGCCGACGTCAGCACTAATTCTCAACTTTTTTTGTCATGTGTAATGAAAGCATTGCTAGTTAGATCAGGCCCGTATCTAGGATCCGGCCGGGGGGGCGGACCCAACATAAATTGGTCCATAACTCAGGAAATTCGTCAGGATAGCTCGCACAAACCGCATTTTTTGACGTGTTTAAACATGCTCTATCCAATAAGATCATAGAATTCGAACTGAAAAACATTTTTTTGCCTAAAAAAGGCTATAAATGGTGTCAGTTTTTGATCGCGCTCGGGTTAAAACGATGTTAAATACCTTATATCCGGCGCGAAGCGCCAAAAATTTGAAGATTTTTCGACAAAGAGATCCGTTTTTCCATCTTTCCGTGCGTTATCTTACCTTCCAAAAATTTTTTTCCGGTCAAGGTGGGGGGGAGGTGGGGCCGCCCCCTTAAATACGGCCTTGGCTCAGATAATAGATGATTGCGACAAGTAAATACTATCGGTGCCATATTTAGAATCTGAAATTGATTGACTTAAGAAATAAGTTTACGAAAATTTGTAGTTTTCGATTCCTGGAAGTACTTTTCTTGCTAATTTGTAGGTTTTTCGCTGCTTCGACAAGTCAAAATTATCAGTGTTAAATTTAGAATGTGAAATACATTGATTTCAAAGAATAATTTAATAAAAATTCGTAGTTTTAAGGCATTGCTTTAGAAATAAATGTTAAAAAGTAATTTAAAACTTTTTCTAATGTTCAATGTAACTATTGCTTGCTCAGATGATTTAAGAGGTAAAAATGAACAAGTGACTTTTCTTGCTAATTTGCAGGTTTTTTTGCTGCTTCGACAAGTCAAAATCATCGGTGCCAAATTTAGAATGTGGAATGCATTGATTTAAAAAAAAAGAATTTATTGAAAATTCGCAGTTTTTGATTCCTGCAAGTGCGAAGGCATTGCTTTAAAATAAAAATAATTTTGAAGAAGCAATTTTAAACTTTTTTGTAATGCTTAATGTAAGTTTTGTTAGCTCCAGGGGCGTAACCAGGATTTTATTTCGAGGAGGGAATTGCGAATTTTTCGATGTTCTTTATCTCGAGAAGCATCATGAGATACCCTGACATGGAATGACACATTACAAAAGCACTACTACGAGTATAAAAAGTAAAAAAATCCAAAACATAAGCCCGACGCGGGGCTCGAACCCGCGACACTGGGATTAAGAGTCCCATGCTCTACCGACTGAGCTAGCCAGGCTACATCATGAGCGCATGAGCGTAGCTACCTGGAGGCACTTGAGGCACGTGCCTACCCTAGAAAAATTTCGAATTATGTTTGGCCACAACTTTACAGACTATGAACTATTACAACTTTGTGTTCTGTTACTGTAAGTCTTAACATCGTCTAAGAGATGTTGCCTCGCCTGTCTTGCTTGGCGGCGTCGATTCGTTTCTTGTAGTGCTGTATCACCATGAAAGGCCAGGCGACTTTATTTGATTTTTTAATCAGCCCATTAGAGCCAGGCATGCCTCCTCAGAGTCTAGCTCAAGTAATCCACCATATTCGATAAATGGCGATGAGAATGAAACAATTGCTAGTAGCGGTGGTGTTCATGCCCTCAGATCAAAGACGTAGCCAGGATTTTTGCAAGGGGGAATCCAAAAAAGATTTTTTTCCGTCTGAAAACTCATAAAAACGGATGGGGCCTCTAAATAACGTGTTTTCAGGGCTTTTCACATCCTCCTGCACTATTTATGCGATCGAAAAATTTATTTTTTTCATTTAAATTTTTTTACGTTTTTGGCAGAGAAAATGTTTGTTATGTGCTGGAAGCAGTGTTTTTTGTACAAGGTTCGTTTGTACATGTATGTACAAAGATGGTCCCCATAAAGCAGGTGCGTAGCCAGGGGGAAGGGGGAATACCCCTCTAGGGAAAATTTCGAATTTTTAGAAATTGAGCTAGGCGGTTGCATAACACTGTACTGCGACGATTTTGTTGTGAATAAACCAAGAAATTCGGCGCTTCGCGCCGATTTATTCTAGTTTTCGCCATTATTTTACTTGACCCTCGCATTCCCGTGTGTTTTTTGAAGTCAAAGGTTCCCGTGCTAGGACGCCGTCCTCACCTGGTTACAATGTACTTAGTCTCACTCAAAATAGCAAATATTAGTTTCATTTTGAGCAGTTTTTTATGCTCTTTCCGAATATGTTTGTCATTTTTTGCCTAAGTAACTTTGTAAGAAGTTATAAGTAAAAAACCGCTACTATACTTGAGCATAGGCAGGAGGTGGACATGCATAAAATAAATACAAATAGTATATTTTAGTTGACTAAAATCTTACTTTAGGACTGTAGTAGCTGATAAAAAAGCAGGAGCCCACCAATCTTGTACTGATCATTGGCCAAAACTTTTTTTGTAATTTAAGTTTTTACATGATAATCATGAAAATATGTTAATTTCTTAGGATGTATAATGTTATTTACTAGCTTGAATATTTCAAATGATGTAACTAGGTCTAAAATGAGGCTAGACAAAGAGTTGTAGTCAAACAAAACATACAATGAAATAAATCGCAAAAAATTGATCGGCTAGGATGCCGTCCTAGTTCACGGGAACGCGAGGGTTAATGGCAACAAACAAGAGAGAGACAAAACAAGAAAATATCTATTGTTCAGAAAAATACAGTAGATTTGGTAAAACATAAACATGATAAAAGAGGACAGAACAAAAGGACATACAGATCACGGAGTGTGATACAAGTAGGTATGCTTCAACAATAAAATTGTAAAATCAATATTTAGCAGCTCTTTTTTGAACGAACCAACGTTAGAAGAAGCGACGACATGATCAGGTAACTTGTTCCAAATTTTTGAATATCCCTAGGAAAAGTTATTGAGGTGAGCATATTTGCAACGGACAATTGCTAAAGTAAGTTGATAAGGAAAACCGTTGATAATTTGATACAGAAGACATAGACATATGTAAAGACAAAGAAAATAAAATATAAAAAATATAATAACAAAGAATAAAGCGTTTGTCGCCATGAGAAGATTAAGTACCTTTTTGCAAACATTTCTAGTCAAGAGAAATTCAAAAGTATGGAGAAGATTCGTTCGCTTTGTGCAGATTGCGTTTTTAAAAGCTGTCTTAGCACTGGGAACATGAAAGTCTACAAAATATTCGCACCTCATGCGTGTTAAGAACAGTCATTCTGGCATGAAAATATCAGGAAATTCCGGCGCTGCGCGCCAGTCTATTTTATCTATTCATCAATTGAATTAAGGACCATGATTCGGACGATTTTATGAAAATTTTAACATTGAAATTCAATGTTTCAGTGCTTAATTTGGCGAAATTTTTCGTGGCTCTGCCCCGGACCCCGCTGAAGGCGCTTGAGCGCGCCACCCCAGACCCGCCAGCACAAAAAGATCTCTGGGACGACAAAAACTGTAAAAGGTGTAAAATTCCCAGAAATTTTAGGTGCTTCGCGCCGAAATGAGTAATTGTTTGTCCTACATATCTTTAAAATGGCAGAATTTGCATTTAGAATGGAAGAATGTCAAATTTTGCGGCGCTTCGTGCCATTTTAAAACAATTCTCAGTAATTTTTTCCTTTTAGAGACCCAGAAATTAGCTGAAATATACTACCAAAAGTCGAACAACTCTTTTTACCACACTAAAATGGCTACTGTGCCATATTATAGTACCCAAAAATTTGTGTGTACAAAATGTACAAAGATTTCTGGGAAGACAAAAACTGTAAAAAGGTGTAAAATTCCCAAAATTTTAGGCGCTCCGCGCCGAAATGAGTAATTGTTTGTCCTACATATCTTTAAAATGGCAGAATTTGCATTTAAAATGAAAAAATGTCAAATTTTTCAAAGCTTCGCGCCGTTTTAAAACAATTCTTATTGATTTGTACCCTTAGAGACCCAGAAATTAGGTAAAATACAATACCAAAAGTCGGACAACTCGGTTTTTACCACAATAATATCGCTACTGTACCATAATGGAAAAATGTCAAATTTTTCGGCGCTTCGTGCATTTTGAGACGATTTTTAGTAATTTTTGGCGTCAGAAACCCAGAAATATGCTAAAATACACTATCGAAGATCGAAAACCCTGTTTTACCACACCAAAATCGCTACTGTACTACATCATAGTACACAAAAATTTGGACTTGCGATGATCAACATTCACAGAGATAAAGATTGATATCAATGCTGTTCTTGATGATTTCATGATTTTAAAGCCAATAACGAGGCGTCTTAAATAAATTTGCATTTTGTTAAGTTACTTGGCAAAAATGATGGTGTTTTTTAGCTTGTCACAGTGAGATCTACTCACTCAGGAAATTTAAAGTTTAACTTTTTTTGAATTATAATAAAAAATATGCTGTATGTATATGAATAGTCGCAAAGCGCCCAAAAATTTTAGGCTTATTCAAAAATGTGCTAAAATCTATTCAGGCGGTGATTCAGATGAGCTTTAAGTATTTTCTATTTTTTTGTTTGAACGATCCCTGTAAAGAATACTGTTACTTCCAGAAATTCGGGGGCCAATCCCCAGGCACGTAGCTGGCCGTCCTATTTTAGGGGGACTAACACCAATTTTGAGGGGACCAAGCCCATAAAGGCCAAAAATAGCACAAAAATGTTTAAAAGGTCCTATTTTTCCGATTCCTCTGAATTTTAGGGGGTCCGGACCGGACTACCCCCATTCCCCCCAGAGCTATGTGCCTGCTAATCCCCCAATCCCCAAAGCTGTTTCAGTAGCAACCTGATGGTTTCCCTGATTGATTAGGCGGTCATTTGATTTGTAGCTAATGATAGTGTCTAAAAATTAATTATCCATTTTTTGGGCGGTTGGATTGAGCATCAATATCGATTAGTAGGAATAAAATACTGTATTGACTAAACTATTCAAGATTTATAGCTTTTTTGTTTTCTAGCAAATTTTTATTTCTAATTGCCATGAATTTGTTACATTCAGACTTACACATATGTAGTCCTTTAGTATGTGCAGACTTTTTGTATGTTAACTGGATGTGCCTACCCTGGGAAAAATCCTGGCTACGCCTATGTACATGATGAGGCGTTCAAAAGTTCTTAGCCTGAATATCTTGAAGTGGTGTGTATAAAAATTTTACCTCACACCAATAGGCTACATCTATTCAGCATCGTCTGTGTAAAGTTTCATTAATCAATCTCTATTTTTGGGTGCTCTGTACTCTTTCTAGCTGGCCCAATTCATAAAAATATGAAAATTTTGAAAATTTGAGTACTGGTCAGTTTTGAATTTTTGACCCCGGAAGGCATTAAATCAGCCGAAATTCGCGAACAGATAATTAAAATTTATGGTGAAGCCTCCCTTCTTGAACGACAATCAAAAAATTGGCAGTAAAGATCATGAATGGTCGCAAATTAACAAAGGATGAACCAAGTTCCGGCTGACCTTTGGAAGGGGTCACGTCTGAGATTATTGCCAAGTTGCCACCCTGATTTGCTAAAGATCAGCGAATTAAGATAATAACTTTAGCTTCGGAACTCGGCGTCTCTACTGGGACTATTTTTAACATTATTCACGATCATTGGCTGATGTCTGAAAGTTGTGCACGTTGGGTGCCCAAAAACCTTGGAAAAACTTGAAAAAGACCAATTTGCTGCTTGCAACAATAAGCTTTTGACCTTGTACTGAGCCGACTCACTTGGTTTTCATGCCCGTTTAATTACTGAGGATGAAACTAGGCTTCATCAGTGGGAACTAGTAAGCAAGCAGGGATTCATGCAAAGGAAGCATGCCGATTCCCCACCGCCCACAGAGTTTTAAACTGTCCAATCGGCCGGCAAAATCAGGGCGTCCATTTTTCGGGACTCTATTGGATTACTGCTTCTTGGTTATACGCCACACAAGACTACAACTATAGGTGATTACTATGCAAAATGAAAGGTTCGGTTGCGGCAAGCAGTACAGGAGGAGTGACGTAAAATGCTGTGCAAACTTATGCTGCTCCTTCATGACAATGCTCCAGTTCGGAAGGCTATAGTTTCATAGGCTGCCAATAGTGACTGTGGATTTGAAACTCTAATCACCCACCCTAGAGCCACGACCTGGCACCAAGTAACTTGTGTCTATTAAGACATTTGGAACAGCACCTTCGTGGAACCAGATTTTTGGGCAATTTTAAACTGTAGAGGGTTACAGAAGCATGGTTTTAAGCCAAAGCGTGAAGCTTTTATTTCAAACGTATCAATAGTTCAAAATACCAATGGAATAAGCTTATTAGTGTTTATGGAGACTGCAGAATGATAGCTTTGGTTGAACATTCTATATTGCACTTAGAAGTATATCAGGCTAAGAATTTTTGAGCGTTTATCGACGAGATCTATGCCATGGTGAAGAATAAAATTTAAAAACTATTTTACTTGCTTGATTTCAAACTTGGATAACAAAAATCTATCTTTTAATCTAATATCTATATGACTGATTTCTCAATATCAAGTTTATCGAGTTATAGCTTGACTCCAAAACATTCCGAAATTCTTGTCTTTGTATTTAATTTTGCGGTTTTATGTACAAAGAAAACCACACATTCCCATAGGGGGTTGAGGGGGTATTACCCCCACCTCAGGGTCCGAGACTTGAATCACTGTCGGACGATTTTGAGCTATGAAACAATTTCTGCATGATTTTTGGGTACAAAAGCAGCGAAGATATTAAAAATTTTTCGGCGCTTCGCGCCGACTAATACATTTCTGTTTTGTTTACCCATTAAATACCTAGAATGAACTTAAAATGAACTGAAAAGTCAACATTTTCGATGAATTCTTATATTTTTTACTCACAAGAGTGACGAAACTAGTCAGAATGGGACAAAAATAAGTTTAAAATGCAGTTTTCTCATTAAAGCATGATACATAGGAAGTTTTAGCCATTTATCATATTCAACCTGCAAGAAAGGCTAGACTCTAAATTTAGTGGTCCTAAATTTTGGGATTTCACCCCCCCTGAACTTTTCACCTTGGGAAACTATGAAGAAAACTAATGCAGAAATTAATAAATCGGCGAGAAGCGCCGGTTTTTTTGATGGACATATTCGCTATTTTTAAGTCAAATCTGGGCTTCTAGGGTAGGAAATGTGGTAAAGAAAGAAATCCCGTCGGAAAATTTTGAGTTTATTGGCTTTAAAGTGTGCTGAAATGGATTTTCGCTGTCATTTTAGTAGACTTTGAGAATTTTTAATTTTTTGGGGGACCTTTGTGGAAAATAAATACATTTTTTCCATTTCGGCCCCCTTTTTCGCCCGCAGACTGGTCACGCCTCTGGTTAACTCAGATAATTTCAATGACAGAAATGAATAAGTGACTTTTCTTGCTAATTTATAGCCTTTTTTGCTGCTTCGACAAGTCAAAATTATCGGTACCAAATTAAGAATGTGAAATACATTGATTTTATAGGATAATTTGATGAAAATTCGTAGTTTTTGATTCCTGGAAGTGCGAAGGCATTGCTTTGAAAATAATTTCAACGAAATAATTTTAGATGTTCCGTAATGTTTAATGTACCTAACTTTTGTTAGCTCAGATAATTTCAGAGACAAAAATGAATAAGAGACTTTCTTGCTAATTTGTAGGAGGTTATTTTGCTGCTTCGACAAGTCAAAATGATCAGTCAAATTTAGAATGTGTAATACGTTGACTTAAAAAAATAATTTGATGAAAATTTGTAATATTTGGTTCCTGGAAGCGCGAACGCATTGCATGATAAATAATTTTAATCTAAGCTCAGTGCTAATTTCGAATTTTTTGTAATGTTCAATGAAAGCAATGTCAGCTCAGATAATTTCCGGGACAAAAATGAATAATAGAATTTTTTGGCTAATTTTTAGGCTCTTTAATTGCTTCGACCAGTCAAAACTATTAATGTAAAATTTATAGTCTGAAATACATTGATTTAAAAGGAAGATTTATGAAAATTCGTAGCTTTTGATTCCTGGAAGTACAAATTGCATTGCTTGAAAAATGATTTTAAATAAGCTTGGCACTTATTTTAAACTTTTTCGTCATTTTTAATTAATGCATTTTCAACTAATATTCAAATACCTCAGAGATTCATCTGGCTAATTAGTAGGCTTTTTTGCTGCTTATGAGTGAGTGCAGGCCCGTCGCCAGGATTTTATTTCGGGGGATGGCGGACAAAAATTTTGAAATTCAGATATTTCCAGAACTATTACGGGAATAAAGGCTTTATTTAGCATTTTTCAACGAGCTCCTGGGCTTAAGGCCTAAGCAAGTGTGAACTCACCAGTGTATGCTGACGGGATGAACGTGTGTGTAGCAGGATGATGGGGGAAGCGAAGCCCCACCCGAAGTTGCTTGTCCGCCCTATCCACGCATGCACACTGGTGGGGAAATGGGGGTATCCCCCGACCACAACTTTTTGGAGGCATACCCCCAGGCCACTTGCGAACCAAGACCTATTGTTGGAATTATAAAAGATCGCCAAACGAAGCCCAGCAGTATAATCTTAAATATTTTTCTCTGTCCATCAGACACTTTTTGTCCATTATTTTGTGCATATTTGATAGTCCAAGTCATTCCATCATTCTTATTATCAATTGTTTTCATGCAAGCTCAATCACGAATATCGAAGAAGACTAAAATATGACGAATTAAAGCATTTTTACGGGTTTTGACGGGGAAGGGGGTGAGGGACGACAAAAATGTTTAAAAAATCAATGTAAACTCATGATTTTAGCACCATAAATAGCTTTAAAAATTAATCGTTTACCCCCTTCCCCAATGAATCTCTGTTTACCCCTCTCCCAGAACTTTTGACCTTATGCATCTATCGCCCTATCCCAATGCATCACTGTACACACCACCTAAAGTCGTCTTTGCGGCGCCTTATTTAATCAGAGCGTCTTCGACCTAAAAGTTCGAGTGGACTTACTTATTTATCACATTGCTCACTTTACAACAGTACCCTATTTTTAATCTGGTCGTTAGACTGTATAAGTTGGCCTCACAAATGCAAGATTTATTGATTTTCAACTTCACTTTACACTCGCGCATTTTGCAGCCAGTATATACCGCTGAGCATATTCGACCTACAGATGTGGATGGGCTCTCCTAGCGTATACGTTTGGGATTGCAATAGTTCCGGACAGATAGTCGATAGCTTTAAGTGATTATACATATTTATTCTTTGACAATATTGTGCGTACAATACGGTTTAAACAGCCTTGAATTGTAAACTGGTAAATTTCTGTAAACAATTTTAATATCGTTTTATATTTTTTAAAATTTTCGGATACAAACTGGAGCTTAATCTTCTTCGTCCGAAACTCTTAAAAGATTTTGCGCATCAGGCTATAGCTAATTTTTCGTTTCTCTCTATTATATTTGTTCAATGTTTTTATTAATTATGATTTTAGTTTTTTATCGCTTTTTTATGTGTTTTACGTTAAACCTTCGCTGGCCTATGAGCATTATTCAATGGAGGCCCCGGAACGTGTAGGTAATAAAGATTTATCTTAGGGAATCGGGCTTTCGAGTTTTTTAATTGTTATTTAAGTAATCTTTTGACCAGGGGCGGATTAAGGGGGGACGGGCGGCGGCCACCCGCCCCCCCTATTAGCCCAAAATAGTGCGCAAAATTAAGCATTTTTGAGCGATTTTTAGCGATTTTCGGATTAAAACGGCTAATTTTTCCGCCCAAGTCAGGGTTCCGCCCCCCTCAGGGGTACCACTCCCCCTTAGGAAAATCCTGGATCCGCCACTGCTTTTGACGTTTTCTTGTATTCGTTAATCCTTTTAATTTTTAAATTTAAATCATATTTTTCCTTAATTTTCTTTGATTTTTCACATTTTCGCCTTTATTCCAAAGTAATAAAAAAGTAATAAATATAATATAATAATAATTTGTATATACTATTAAAATAATAATAATATGATCTTTACCGTTCATGCATAGGCGGGGCCGAATTCTGCGGTCCGACAAATTCTGAAGGTAAAAAAATGCCGAAAGACTCATGTTTGGCAAAAAACCAGTTTTCGGGCGTTCCTCGCCAAGGTTTTTTCTTTGGCTTGGCATCGAACATCACGAAAAAAACATTAAAAATCATAAAATTTAATTTTGGGGTTCTGAAGGATTCTGGGTCATCTTTTGTACTCTGGGTTCTCAGTCAGACCCTTAAACCGCTACGTACATTCATTATGTAATAAGAGGGATTCCCTAATCGAAGTTGGTTCTGCTATCCCCCAAGGTTAGAAATTTTTGACTCCCTCGATTTTAAAGAAAAAGATTCGTGTTTTTACTTTTTATACGTATATAGACCCTTTTTTGTCATTTTTTGGGCGAAATTTGTTGGGCAGTGAACCGGCCCCCAAAAAAATAGTCGGAGACCCCCACTTAAAACTTCGTGATTTTAAATATATATGGCTATTATTAGTATATGCATATGTTGCATACATTTAGTATTCGAACTTGTCTCTGAATCAGTAACTACTTATGTATTGCTTTTATGTAATGTACATACACAGAAGAACGTACAGTTCTCGCCACGAAATTTGAACAATGAAGAACCGATTGAGTTTATTTATGAATGCTTTGTCACGACCTAATCGCCGGATACCTAAAGGGTATGCTGACATGCTTTATTCTGAGGATGCACGCCGTAAAAGCTTAGGTCGGGCCGTTTACGACTCAGCGCGCGTTCTTGAATGGACACGTGATGATAGCGTGCGTCTGCGTATTAGCATTATGTACACAATATCGTATGCATGTGAATTGCATGAGTATAATCAAGATTAATATGCTCTATGCGCGCTGAGCTGCCAACAGTCCGACCCAGTGTTTTTTGTACAAGGTCTGTTTGTACATGCACAAAGATAGTCCCCAAAAGTCTTTGTACATTTTGTACATGCAAATTTTTGAGTACTATAATATAGTACAGTACAGTAGCGATTTTAGTGTGGTAAAACAGGGTTTTCGTTCTTTGGTAGTGTATTTTAGCTAATTTCTGGGTTTCTGACGCCAGAAATTACTAACAATTGTCTCAGCACGGCGCGAAGCGCCGAGAAATTTAAAAATTTGACGTTTTATATTTTGAAATGCAAATTTCGCCATTATAAAGATATATACATAGATCACACAATTACTTATGTTCGGTCGGACACTCTTTAGGTCTCCGGCGATTATGTATTTAAAAAGCGTCCATAAATAAAGTCAATCGCTCCTTAATTGTTCAAATTTCGTGGCGAGCACTGTACATTGATATCGTTATATATAATCTTGGTAAATTTACTGCGATTCTTAAAGAAATTTCGGTGATTTGCATAACCCGGGTTCGATGGTTAGGGATGAATCGAAGTCGAATTGCTACAATGGACTGCCCGCGAAATTTGCGGGTATTGTGATGTTTGTGACGTTTTGCTCTAGTAAACAATCGTAGGAGCGGTCCTCCCCGCATAATTATACGTTGTTCAATAAGTTTAGCTGCGAAAGTGTAAAGTGGATTGTAAACTAAACTTTAAAGCTATTTCATACTTATATGTGCATATTTTGTGCAAGTGTAAAGAGGATCGCAAAGCGTAAAATTTCGCGATACTTGCGAATTTGCCCACTGCACTTATCTTTTCTTATTCGCAAGCGTATAAGTTGCACATTACGCCAGCGCGCTTTGCACAGGAAATTTTGTTGATCTCAAAAAAATATAGCATTTTTTCTGCTTTTGGATTTTATCTTGGAATTTTGTTTTTCATTATCTATTATTTGATTTTTTATTCCGATTTATGTTCAAATGGGTTTCTTTTAAGATTTGAGTGCATTATTGATTTTTTATACTATTTATATAGTACGCTTTGATAGTTTGATTGCTTCCTGAAATTCCTCAATTTATTTTCTAAAAAAATTGTCCATATATGTATAAGACAATTGGTTCTCACTCAAAAATTCGGAATGGTGGCTTTTTTCGCTTTTGTCTTGGTTAAGCGTGCGATATACGTCAGGCTTAGATCCATGGCATTTGTCCAAATTCTTAATTACAACATCGAATTCATTAATATGTTCAATGAAGAGACCATATTCGTACGTATTCAGGGGCGGATTTAGGGGGGCGACCGCGCCCCTATTGGCCCCAAAATAGTGCGCAAAATCAAGGATTTTTGAGCGATTTTTTAGCGATTTTTGGGTTAAAATGGCTAATTTTTCCGCCCAAGACAGGGTTCCCCCCTTAGGGGTACCGCCCCCTTCCCTTGAGAAAATCTTGGATCCGCCACTGTACGTATTCGATCTCGGGGAAGGGTAGGAGGGTGGTCGTCTGGGGACGACCGATTCAGGGTGGGAGTTATGTTAATATGTGTGTTATGTTACAAAACGTATTTCTCAATAATAGAAAGTCATCAATATGATCAAAAAATGAAACAAAGAGATAATAGAATGAAAAAATTGAATAAAAAAATAAAAAATAAATAAATAAAAGGTAATTAAGTGAGACATGCTGTTAGCATAAAAGAAACAAAAAGACGCGAGAAGTAGAACACATGTACATAAAAAAGTACACAAAATTATATTATGACAAATTACGGGTTTTACAAGGCGCAAGAGTTCAAATGGAACGAGGAGAAGTAATCGGGAGTATTAACAAAAAAATACACGAAAAAATAAGAAAAATCATATAAACAGGTGAGGTCATCAGAGAGGAACGTATGTTTTATGTAGTTTATGTTATTTATTTGTTTTATTTATCCTATGTCTTAAGCAGGCCCGTATCCAGGGTTCAGCCAAGAGGGTGTGGGGACTAACTTAACATAAAATGATGTATATATGGGAAAATTCGCTGGGATAGCTCGCGAAAACCGCATTTGTTATGGTTTTTTCTTATCTCTATCCATTGTGATGTTAAAATTTGAACTTTTCGGGAAAAAATCTTTTTGAAAAGCCTAAAATAGTTTTATTTTTTGGTCGCTCTCGAGCCTAAATTATGGTAAATGCTTCACATAAATTTGATGATTCTACGTCAAAAAGATATGCAACTTTTATACCTTTTCATGCGTTCTCTTACCTTAATTTTTTCGGCTAACGAGGGGGAGCGGCCGCCCTCTCCCCGCCCCTCCCCTAAATACGGCTCTGGTCTTAAGTAAATTTCAATTTTCTAAATATTTTATATTTTTACATGTTTTGCGTTTTATTTATGTTATATTTTTTATTTATTATATATTTCAATATTTTTATCTTTTATGCCTTAAATGGTTCCTCTCTCATCTATGCAGATTCGACTAAACTGGACGGCTCGCAACAGATCGAAGGCGGACTGAGTGGTTTCGTCCGCGGCTCCAGTTCGGCTTTGATCGAAGAGCCGAATAATCATGCGGCGGCTGCGGGCTATCGCGCCGCGTCGCCGTCGCCGCTTCGCGACAGTCCGACGCCGCCGTCGCCCAATTTTCGGCATTGCATCCACTTGGCAGCGTGCCAAGCCGACGAAACGCTCCCGATGAACGCCGAATTGCCGGCCGATTTGTTCACCGGTTGCCTGACGTCGCCGGTCAAATCGGCCGTCATGTGGTACATTATGCAAAACGGCCTGACGGACCGGTGAGTCTTTGTTTACAACTTGCACGTCGTTTAGCTGTTTCGCTCGTTGCGTTTTAATTTTTCTTTACACTGCCGTTAATTCCGCTACGTGGCATTGCGTTACATTAGTCGGTTTTAGATTTGAAACATTTACACTATTTTTTATTTAAACTTTACACTGTTTTTTCGGTCAGATCGGTCGTCATGGGGTATGTTGCGCAAAGCGGCCTGAACGCAGCCGAGCATTACGCTGTTTTGATCATTGCCTTTATTTTTACATTACACTACGCCTAATCGCACCAGGATGCATTGCGTTACATTATATTACACACCATTAATTTTTTTATTACGTCGCTTTACGCCAATATTTTTTCGTTGGCTTACGAATAAAAAAGTTTATACCATTTTTTATTTACACTGTACACTCTTTTTGCCGGTCAAATCGGTTGCTATGTAAGTACATAGCATATATTCAAACTGTCTGACGGACGAATGAGTGTTTCTTTACACTTTACACAACATTTAGCTGTTTTGCCCGTCTCGTCACATGTACTTTATCAGTTTACACAAAACTGAACTTTACACCGTTTTACCTCACATTAAACAATATTTCATGTCGTTTATTCACGGTAACTAGGTGGATTTTTGAAGACGTACTTTACACCACTGTTTTACCGCTGGCTTACGAGACTCGGGAAGTTTACTCTATTTTTAATTTTCACTTCAAACTTATCTTATCATCTAGTTTGCCATTGGACATCGTCGATCGATTGCCCGGACAACCAAACGACAAGCGAACTTTGATTGGCGAATTGAACTGGACATTCACGGCCACAACCGACACAATCGCTTGGCACGTGCTGCCGCGCGACTTGTTTCACAAGTTGTTTAGGCAAGATTTGCTGGTCGCCTGCTTGTTTAGAAATTTCTTGCTTGCCGATAGGTACTATGTGCTTTTGGATCTATAATTTATTAGTATCCTATCCTGGCACGTAATAGCCATACATGATCTGGGGGTGGGGGATCTGGGGGTTCGCCCCTCCCATAAATTTTGTCGCACCCCAGAATTCGCGATTGTTTGAAAGTTTCCACAAATTTGCTAAAAATTCGTAGAAAAGGTACTTTTTAAGCGTTTTTGCTATCGATTTGCTCAAAAGTAACAAATTTTCGGCGCTTCGCGCCATACACTCTTGTTTTGATTATATTTCGTTAAATTTATTAGACTTTTTATTTTTCTCATAATTTTTTAATGTTTTTATGCTTTAGAAAGGTTGAGCATCATTAGAAACGCCGAAAAACGATGTTTTTGACGCGTACCCACCATACATGCACAGCATCGGAATTTTTTTCAGGGGGGGGTTGAAATTATGAAGTGCCCTTTTTTGGGCTCAAAAATGGTAGGTGCGCGTCAAAAACATCGTTTTTCACCGTTTCTGACGATGTTCTATCTTATTAGAGCATAAAAAAACAAAAAAATTTCGCACAAAAATCAAAAAGTCGAATAAATTTAGCAAAAAATAGTCATAAAAAATGAGTATAATGGCGCGAAGCGCCAAAAATTTGTCACTTTTGAGCAAATAGGTAGCTAAAAACGCTTTAAAAAAGCACCTTTCCTAAAAATTTTCAGAAAAATTTTCGTGCACTTTCGAAAAATCGCCAATCCTGGGGTAGGTTAAAAAATTCTAAGGGGTGGATTTTTCTGGGGACCCCACTTAGATCATGTATAGTACTTACCATTTTTTCTCAAAAAGGGTATCCAACTTTCACCCCTCAGCCCCCACAGAATTCTCATGCTGTGCATGTCTGGTAAGAGCCAGAAATTTTGGGAGAGGTATCGGGCCAATTTTAGAGGAAGGGAAGGGATGGTGGGGGGGGGTAAATGAACGTCAATTTTTGGCCAAAAGTTGCAAAAACGACTTAAAAGTGACTAAAAACGCAATTTGTTGCCTAAAAAGGGAAAATCCATACACGATCTGAGGAATTCACCCTCCAGGAAGATTTTTAATTTTTAAACTCCCCCTCATAAAGTTTTGAACCTGAACCCCAGGATTCGCGATTTTCCGGAAGTTTCCATCGATTCTAGAAAAGGTGCTTTTTTAAGCGTCTTCAGCTATCTGCTCGCTCAGACGTCAAATTTTCGGCGCTTTGCTTGCGCCAAATAATCATTTTAAGACTACGTTTTCTTCAATTTATTCGAATTTTTCAAAAATGTTTGTTTTTATGCTCTAGAAAGATAGAGCGTCGTCAGAAACGTTGAAAAACGATGTTTTTGACGCGTATCACTTATTTTTGACCCAAAAAAGGCACCTAAAAATTTTACACTCCTTCGCCCCCCCAGAATTCCCATGCTGGGCATGTCTGACGAAATCTCTTCAGTGGGATGATGAGGAACGACCGACTTTGGCTGAGTAATCCCCCGTTTCTAGATTTTTAAGAATAGATCAGGCATTCGATGCCCATTGAAGATATATCACTTTACACTATGCCACTCTGGATGTTGTTTTTATTGTTATATCACTTTACACTATGCCACTCTGATTTTGTTGTTTTTATTGTTAAACTTTTATTTATTTTTTATTTATTAAATTAAACTCAATTACTGCAGTCTACATGCCTGCAAAATGCATTCCATTTTCTTCTACCAAATACTAGTGTTGTGTTGTGTTGTAAAGAATAATGCGGAGCTACGGCTGCACGCCCGTTTCGTATCCCCCGTTGCCACCCACGCACAAGCATCCGATGTGGGAGGCGTGGGATTTCGCGTTGGACATTTGCCTCAGTAATTTAATCAATAATCCGCCTCTTAATTTGGACCTCAGCGTCACTGCTCCTTTGCCGCCTAGATTTCCGTTGGCTCCACCTAGTAAATATCATTTATTGTTTATATTTAGTAGTGTAAAGTACTGTCGTGTGTAAAGTTGAAGTAAAAGTTTTAAGCGAAATTCAGAACGAACGGAGCATTTCGTTGTTCTCGAGTGTAAAGTACATAGGTACGCGTTTATGCAGCGTGTAAAGCGTACCACGTAACGATGGGTTGGGAAAGACGGGTGTCAAGTACAGCCTTGATTTTCGTTAGCTCCATCGAGTAAAGTACGAGCGTGTGTAACATACATGTAACGGCTCGAAATTAGGGGGTCCCGGCCTTTTTTCGGGAGGGGGGGTGAATGACCTCCAATTTCTGGCCAAAAACGCCTAAAAACGGATATAAAATTCGATTTTTTCTAAAAATGGGGGGGGGGTCAAAAATTTTCGGGCTTTGGGGGATGGGGGGACGTGTGACTCAGGGTGGAGGGGATATCCCCACCCCTGTTACATGTGTATGGTGTGCGAACTGTAATGGTAAATCTATTGTGAAACTTGATGCTAACTAAGGTTTCCGTTGTCCTCAATCGTAGTTTAAAGTAAATGTGTTTGGGCAGAGTGTACATATGTAAAGTGAAGGGATGGGTTGGGAAAGAAAATTTTAAAGTACTAGCTATGCCTAGTAAATTTCGTGTATTGTTCGGACTTATTGTAAGGTACGAGCATGTGTAAAGTGAAACTATAATTTTAAAGCGAATCTTAAAACGAAAAGGGCTCTTACTTGTTCTCGAGTTTAGAGTGGGTACGACTTTGTGCAGAGTGTAAAGAACAATGTAAAGGTGGGCTGGGAGAGAAAATAGTGATAAAAGTGTAGAGAAGCGCAGTAAAACTCCATGCAAAACTTTTGTTAATGAAAATATTATTGTTTTTCAAATTTTTGATCGGATTTTTTTTTAAATTCAATGCATAGGTTAATTCTTTTTTTGTAAAATTAGAAGATGTAATTTTCTAGCTTTCTACGTCGACTTGTTTCGGTTAAAGTTGAAATTTAATTCGTTTTGCTTAACTCAAATTTAGGATTTTTCTAACGAGTTTTTATCCTTTGAAATTTGTTTCCCAAACATGTTCGGGTTTTTTAATTTTTTTATCAACTGTCATCTTAAATGACACTTTTGCGCAAATTATCAACGTTTTTTGCTTTTAATTTTCTTAAATGTTACGTGTATTTTTTAACACTTTTATGATCACAAGCCTTTTGCATATTGAAATTTTTCAAAGTTTTAGAACTCTCAATGGTTTCCAATTTTCCATTCTTTTTGTTTTTTTTCGGATTTTTTAATTGAAAGTGATGTTACATGTACATACGTCATCTGACTAATTTTCAAATATTTTCAATTGCTACTGACAATGTACAGTGCTAGTCACGAAATTTGAACAATTAAGAACTGATTGCTGGTTGGTTTTTTAAGAAAAATTAATAAGTTAAAAATTAAATTGAAAAATTAAATTAAATTAATTTAAAAAAAATCAAAGAATTAAAACTAAAATTAATAAAAATTGAAAAATAATCACAAATTAAAATTAATAGAAATTAAAAATTGATATTTTAAAGATATTTATGCATATGATATTGTGTACATAATGCGCACACGCGCGCTATCATTGCGCGTCTATTTAAGAACGCGCGCTGAGTCTTAAACGGTTTGACGACCAAAATGAATATTTATTCCTTAAAATTAAGTAAAGTATAATTTTCATGAAAAATATAAATTCAGAACCAGTAGTAAAGTAGCGGTTCAAGTTTATCTTTTTTCGCGTAAAGTGTTCAATAATGATATGAATTGCAATATGAATTTAATCTGTTTTTTATGATTAAATAAAACAATGTCAATCCGCAGTAATTTAGATGGATGAAGACGCTATTTTTCCAAAATCGAGTCAACTTGTTCACACATAATTATCAAGCGGATAAATAGGAAAATCAAAAATAAAAAGCAAAACGAAAAATTGAAAGTAATAAATGTAAAAAGGCAGTGTATTTGATAAAAGTTGATCAAAAGTGGAAAGGAAATAAAAGACTAGTTAATGATTGAGCAAGGGTCAAGTTGCATTAATTAAATACTGAGAGTTTTTAGCTCCCTATCTTTGACAAATGTTGCGTGTAAGGCCATTTTTTAGGTGCTTTTTATAGTTTTTGGCTAGAAATTGAAGATCATTACTGCCCAACACAAGAATTTTGAGCTATTACACGTCTGATCTAATTAATACATAAATTCATAGATATCAAAATTGAATATAATGAAGAACGCTGTTAGTCAATAAATTCGTGATTAAATTTCTAATTCACTGCAAAAATGGTCAATAAATATGTAGTTTATACAGTTTTCTCCACAGAATTTGAAAAATTAGCAGTCTTTCAAATTTTCTTTTGGATTAGTGCCTACGTTATGAAATCGGACGTCATCGTATGTTTTGCATTGTGCTAAAACATTTGACAACATCCTATCTGAAAACATATCCAACTCAATCCTTAATAGACCTATAATGAATAGACCTATAATGAATATTTATTGTTCAAATTTCGAAGATTGTTTTATAAAAAAATTTAAAGTCACTATAATCAGGCATGTAGCTCTGGGGGGAATGGGGGGGGGTCTGGACCCCCCAAAATTCAGAAAAAACCGCAAAAATAGGACTTTTTAAACGTCATTTTTTGCTATTTCTGGCCGTTTTGGACCCCGGACCCCCCAAAATTTGTGTTGGTCCCCCAAAACAGGACGGCCAACTACCTGCCTGACTAGAATATTGCTGAAATCATTACAAGTCGGTAATTACTATCAAATTGCAAAAATCACTAAGGAAATTGCTTACAAATCACTGAAAAATTAACGGAAGTTACGTGCTAAAAAATCACTAAATAATTACAATAATCACTTAAAAGTTGCTAAAAATCACCATGGTATAATGTAAATCATTAAAAACTGCAAATATCAGTGACTAATTATAAAATCACTCAAAAACTACAGAAATCGCTTAAAAAATCACTAAAAATCAGTGAATTTAATGACAAAAATCACTAAAAATTACGAAGAATCACTGAACAAATCGCTAAAAATGCTACAAAATCATGAAAATCACTACAAAACTACAAAAATCACTAAAAAATCACTAAATATCAGTAAATAATTATATATAAAGTCACTTGAAGAATTACGAAAATCATTATAAAAATGTTACCGAAATCACTAAAAAAATCTGTAAATAGATACAAAAATCACTAAAACAATGACTAAAAGATTACAAACATAACTGGAAAATGTCTACAAAAATCAACGCTTCGCAGTGCCCCCGGTTGCTCCCGATTCGGGCGTCCAAGGCGCCGACAAGGCCTACAGCCCGTTTTTCGCCGCCCAGCTCAGCGCGTTCGAAGTATGGCTACAGTATGGCTACAGTAACCCTTCGTCCGACCCACCTCTTCAATTGCCCGTCGTCTTGCAAGTTTTGCTGAGTCAGTCGCATAGATTGCGCGCGTTGGAATTATTGGAGCGATTTTTAGACCTAGGCCCGTGGGCTATCAACGTAGCGTTGTCGGTCGGCATTTTCGCCTATGTTCTAAAACTGCTGCAAAGTTTAGCCCCAGAAACGCGACCCCATTTGACCTTTATCTGGTCGAAAATCGTCGCTGTCGACCCGGCGTGCCAGCAGGATTTGGTCCGCGAGGGCGGCCATAGGTCAGCGGCTCTTGTCTTTCAATACGGGCTATTTTATAGCGTTTAAGCAATTGCTATCTCCTATCATTGGCTATCTTACACTGATTGCTATCATACATGTAACGGCTCAAAGTTTGGGGGTCTCCGGCCATTTTGAGGGGGTGGGGTAATGACCCCCAATTTTTGGCCAAAAACGGCCAAAAAACGCCTAAAATGGCCTAAAAATTCGATATTTCCAAAAAATGGAGGGTCACAAATTCTCTGGTTTTGGGGGATGGGAGGACAAGCGACTTTGGGTGGGGGATCCAGCCCCCACCCCCTCTTACAAGTATGCCTGCTATCCCTCAACGTAAATTCGATATGGCAACGTTACAAAATGCTTAGGGCTGGTTTACGCGGAACACTATTGTAGGATCTCTTCCTGCACTCTGTCGGAACACGTAAGACTATTTAGAACTAGAGCTGTGCCGGGGCCAGGCCCCGGCCCCGGCCCCGGGCCGGGGCCAGGCTGGCCCCGGCACCGGGGCCGGGGCCAATGTTAGAGTTGATTATAATGTAGAAAATTGATAATGTTCTGGGTAGATTTACCTTCAAACTCAATTTCAAGCAAACCACAGATCTTGCTGATTCAAATCTTTATTTCACTATGTCAGATTGGTGCGAATTTCTAGTTAATAATCAAAATTGACATATTTTAAATTGCAATTCATATAGACGAGCATTTCCAGCAGCTACGTCTATCAGAACAAATAGAATAATAAGCCTAAAAAAAGTGCAACGTAAAGCACATTGAAAAACGCATCCAAGTCAGAGGAGTTAAATCCATACATGGGCAGCTCAAAAAGTCTAGAAGTCCACAATTTTTCAAAGTTAAAAAGTGCCTGATAATATATGGTAGAGCGAAAAAACACCGTTTTCTCGCGTTTCTCAATGAGAGCTATCCATAAGCATCAAAAAACCGCAGAAAAACAGAAAAAATTCTGAAAATCAATTTCTGGGGGTCTAGCGGATTTTTTTGGGGGGAGAATGTGAATTCTGGGGGTCTAGATCCCCCGATGCCCATGTTCTGTTATATCTTGTAATCCCAACAAATATTAACGCTTGACGTGCATATCTACAAGCAAGAATATATGCATACATAGGTACATGTAAGGGGTAGGGCAGGGTCGTACTATGAGCATGGTAAAGCACGCTATTATTGGCCCCGGCCAGGCCCCGGCCCCGGCCCCGGCCCCGGCACCGGGGCCTAGGCCCCGGCCCCGGCCCCGGCAAAAAAGGCGGCCCCGGCACAGCTCTATTTAGAACGCTCTGTCGTACAACGTGTTCAACGTATGTTATATCTTTATTACGTGCTATCATATATTAGGTATCTTACACCGCGTGTTATCCCTCAAAGTGAATTCGATTCGATAATATTAGATGGAGATGTGCCGAATTCGATTTTTTGAATTTTTCGGGTCCGGGTTTGGGTTTGGAATTTTAGAATCTTCCGGTTCAAGCTCAGGTTTACGAATTTAAAGAACAACGGGTCCGGGTTCGGGTTTTCTTTCTTTATGGATGTTTTAACCCTAATAACTTTGTTTTCTTGTTGCAACGTACAGATGCATGTATGTACTTAGGTTTAGGTTTAGGCTTAGGCTTAGGCTTAGGATAAACTGTATAAAACATAGACGCAATTATGCATGTACGAATGCGCTTAAAATTTAGTTGCGTACTCGTACATTAAGGTTGGTAGATATGCAAAAAACCTTTCAACTTAATTTAAAAATTGTAAAACTTATTAGCTAAATACATCTTGTATATGTATTGAAATGAGTTTTTCTGTTATGGCAAAAGAATTAAAGTTTAAACTTCGTATTTTATTACAGATGAAAAACGCTCAAAATTTAATTTTTAACATTAGGCAGTGTGTGTTTAGAATCTTAACAAAATTTAGATACAGAATAGAATAGAATTAATAGAACAAATGAATAAGTGAATAAAATCTTGATCGTGACGAAAACATAAAAAACACTTTTACGAATTTCATCGACAGATGTAGCCTGTCCTGCTTTACACATTCAGTTTCAATCGTTCGTCAACAACAGCAAAGTGGTCATAATTTAGTCAAAAACTTCTGGCATATTTTTGTTATGTGTATAAGCTAAGATGTCGAAATCAGGGCTCGACCGGATGGTATTCGGGCCCGGTCGGTCTAGAGAATATTTGTGCGCATCATACGTGTACAGCATGGGAATTCTGGGGGTGATGGTTTGACGATTCGACAATGCTTGTTTTTTATAGTACATAAAAATCTGAAAAAAATTTCGGAAAAAAATTCGAAAAAAATCAATTACGTTGAACAAAATATAGTCATAAAATGGATATGTGGCGTGAAGCGCCGAAAATCAGAGGCTTTTGAGCCATAAATAAGCTAAAAACGCTTTAAAAGGCTTATTTTTTTACAATTTTACAACAAATCGACAATTCTGTAGGGTCGCAGCCATTTTTGCGGGGGCGTAAATAAGTCACCATTCGTGAGTCAAACCCCCACCCCTTTAAAAGAACACGTATGGTGCGCGCGCACTCTGTTGCCGATAGAGGTTAATTAAGTAAAAAATGTAGAAAACGTAATCAAAAGGAGCTCTAGAAAGAGCTTAGAAACAAATGTTCTATGCTGCGCATGACTTGGCCTACGATTAGCGGACTGTCTTATAATGAGCTGTTCCTTTTCTATGCATTTTATCTTCTTTCATATTGCCACCCACTGTTTTTTTTTTGTATGAGACAAAGGTTTTCAGGCTCGTACAAATATTTTTGAAGGAAGCCATCTTTGTACAACGTACAAAGACTTTTTGTGACAAAATGATAGTAGTTTTGACGCTCTTTTGCGTATTTTTTTCAGTGAAATATCGAAAAATGCAGGCGCTTCGCGCCAAATTTCGTAATTATGTACAATCTATTTAGCTCCTAGCGCGAGCATTAAGCACTTCGAAATCAATCTTTGTATAATTTTCTGTACAGCATCTATCTCTACTGTTTCATATTAATATATGCCGAAAATAAGAACCATTCGGCAACTTTGCACCGTTTTCTGCCGTTTGAAGGTAAAGTTGACTTGTTTATCTTTGCCATTGATGTATCATTTCTGATTGTGTAATATGTATAAGTCATTTTAGCTTGCTGAGTCGATCTTTATGAGTGAATTTAGTCACAAAGTGTTAAAAATTGCGGACTAATATTATCCAATGAATTTAGGACGAAGTAACACTTGTTTAACTGCATCACGTGTGTCGAAGATCACAGACTGACATTATATAAAAATGCGTCTATTTTATAGTATATCTGTATATTATACAATGTACGAAAAATTTTTCGGTCGTACAAAGGCTTTTCTGCAGATCTTTGCGCATATACGAAGAGGCTCGTAATAAAAACTCTAAATATGCGATAATAATACATTTTAAATGTGAAATTTAGTTTCAAAAACATTCAACGAGGCTTAATGATATAAGGCTCAAAAACTGATTAACGCCAGGCTTAAAAAATCGACAATTTGAGGCCCATGAATCGGAAAAAAGACGAAAAACTGCCAATTTTTATTGTTTAAAAAATAAAAAATAAAAAGGCAAGTTTGTTTGACGATCGAATCACTTGAGGAACATGAACAATAAAATTTATACGCGCCAGCGTACTGAAAGGCGACGGTTTCGCGCGCGAAATTTTTTGTTCAAAAGCAAAAAATGTTATGTTATTAGATTTCAAGTGAAAATTTTGGATCCAGTATACAATTTATCCCCAGCGTTTTTTAGCCGATCCATATAAGCTACAGTAATTAAAGTTTACGAGGAGATAGCTATAAGCCTATTGTACTAATCTGGCAAAATTGATTAACTTACGGTGTAAACTTACTGCTTTACGCTCACAGTTTACAACGTACTAACGGCATCTAAAAATTGTAAACGATTCGGTGGGTTTCAAACAAAGCAGTTTTTTGTAACTCAATCAACATCCTACATTAAAAAAGTAGTTTAAAAAAGTAAGTTTAAAGCAAGTTTAAAGTAAAGTGAAGTAAGTTTTTTTATAATTATTTTCTTAAAGCAGTAAGTGTACACCGTAAGTTAATCAATTTTGCCAGATTAGTACAATAGGCTTAAAGCTATGTATCTCCTTGTAAAGTTTGGTTACTGTAGCTTATATGGATCGGCTAAAAAACGCTGGGGGTAAATTGTATACTAGATCCAAAAATTTCATATTTCAAAATTGAAGGTGGAATTTTTGCAGATACTTTTTGCAAATACTCAACGACCCGATGGTCGATGAGCGGCAAAAAACGGCGGCCGCGTTCGTTCTGTCGCGTTTGATGGACGACCGGTACGCGGAGGGCCAAAAGGCGGTCATGCTGGGCGGATTTTTGACCACTTGCTCGGATTTGCTGAGTGACTGCGGCTCGCGGCTGCTGCGGCGCTGGCTGTGCATCGGATTGGGCCGCCAATGGGCCGCGTTCGACGCCGCGCGTTGGCAGGCGATTCGGTGTTCCACGTACGACAAGTTGTACGAATTGCTCGACGACGAGTCGCCCGAAACGCGGGCCGCCGCCGTTTACGCATTAGGTTTTCAAAAATTTATTGTTTTTTTTAATTTTTCGAATTTTTTGATTTTTTTAGTTTTTTCTATTTTTTTTACTTTTGTCGTACGTGGCGACATTTATTTAACGGGGGATGGGGTCAGCCGAAATCGGCGCTCCAGTCTCATGAAGACTGCGAATTCTTACTCATTTGCGTGATTTTGTTTGGCGAATTTGGACTCATGGGGCATTTTTAGGTGTCCTTTTCTAAGTAAATGAACTATAGAACCGACTGTTCGCCATAAACAGTTTTTAAAAATGAGCTTGCTAAGCGAGAGTTGTAAACCAAGAGAAACTTAAAGTTTAAACCTGCCATTGCATTACGAAATGAATTATATTTGCTTGAAATTGAGGGTCGCTTGGCTATCACGTACATACATACAGTGCCGCT
The DNA here is from genome assembly GCA_036768485.1 of Mermis nigrescens. Classification (NCBI taxonomy): domain Eukaryota; kingdom Metazoa; phylum Nematoda; class Enoplea; order Mermithida; family Mermithidae; genus Mermis; species Mermis nigrescens. The sequence goes on along the minus strand of JAVLUZ010000651.1, from coordinate 313,374 downwards.
CTAAAGTTTAAGACCACAGTAATTGATTACTCCAAAAGCCATTGGGTTTTCAAATCGCTTTCAACTGTGAAATTAAAAGGTTTTCACTAATAGCTGATTTATCACGGGCTAATTCCGCTCCATTTTGGTGATACAGTCGAACTTCGATAATGCGTACACTGGATAATGCGTTTTCTCGCATAATGCGTACAGTTTTGCTAGGTCCGGACCGAAAGGCAATCTAAAACATAAGGCAATAGCATGGGATAATGCTTACTCGTTTAATGCGTAATGCGTACAGCCGATTTCATCCATCGGCCTATGCCGGCATGCTAAACTACCCGGCTTAATGCATACAGCGTGTATTTTTTAACCTCGGATAATGCGATCAGCTCTTCGGATAATGCGTACGGCTTTTATTTCGAATTCCATGATCAGTTAAAATAGCGAAGTAGAGTACCCTATTACATTATTTCTCATTTCCTTCCTGGCTATACAATTTTCTGAATACGTTTTCTGCGTTCAACGAATACTTTAGGCACAGCGAAATGAATGATATCGGAGATTTTTGTGACTTTAAGCGTGAAAATATGTTAAAGCAGACTTTTATTGCTGATTTTTTCTTTAAAAATGATTTTATCGCATAATAGCGTTTTCCTTGTTGAAAATCAGGGGTATTCGGATAACGCGTACACTCAGATAATGCATTCAGAAGGGCTTGGTCCCTTCGCATTAAGCAAGTTCGACTGTATTTTGATCAAAAATCGCGTCTATGTTTAAGGATACTAAACTATTCCCAAGAGCGATCGCCGGATGTTTCAATATAAGTTAATGTGTCAAACAAAACAAGCATAAGAAGCACAAACAGTTCGATTCCTTTACTGATCTTCCTCGATCCAGGGCGCTTTTCTGAATTGGCCACTTAAGAACTATGTGGCGTGGCCTAAAGCTGCATAACTTCTGTAAAAATTGGCGTCTGACCGCTGCTGATACGCAGGGTGAATTGTCTATTGATTGTGGACCATTGGTTTTGAGGCAGCCAATTGGTCGGCATCTTTGTCGTACAAATTGGATCGTCACAAAATGTCTTTTTGCGATCGAGTTCAACAGAGAAAAACGTATTGATTTTCGCTCGAAATTTCGCTCGTTGGACTTTCCTCGATTGTTCAAAGGTTTCTTTTTCTCGGGGAGTGATATTCCCTTATTTTACTTCGAAATTGAGGAGTTTTGTCTCCGCAGATGTTTGGACAAAAAATAAAATTTCACATGCATGGCCGGAAGCGTCAAACACAGAAGAGAAACACAGAAGTCTGCAGTCCATTTGTAGCCCTGATGTTGTGTTCTGGTCTCGTTTCCTTCCAACCACGGTTTTTTTTTGTATTCGGCAAAGATTTTTCCCGATGTACAAAGACTTTTCGGGACCGTCTTTGTACATGTACAAAGATTTTTGGGAAGACAAAAATTGCAAAAAAGGTCTATAATTCGAAAAAATTTCGGCGCTTCGCGCCGAAATGAGTAATTGTGTGTTCTATATATCTTTATAATGGCAGAAATTGCATTTCAAAAGTAAAAATGTCAAATTTTTCGGCGCTTCGCGCCGTTTTAAGACGATTCTTAGTGATTTTTGCCCTTAGAGACCCAGAAATTAGCTAAAACACACTACGAAAAGTCGAAGAACTCTGTTTTTACGATACTAAAATCGCTGCTGTACCATATTATAGTACCCAAAAATTTTGTGTGTACAAAATGTACGAAGATTTTTAGGAAGGCAAAAACTGTAAAAAGGTGTAAAATTCCCAAAATTTTCGGCGCTTCGCGCCGAACTGATAAATTATTTGTCCTATATATCTTTAAAATGGCAGAATTTGCATTTAGAATGGAAAAATGTCAATATTTTTCGGCGCTTCGCGCCGTTTTCAGATAATTTTTAGTAATTTTTAGCGTCATAAACCCAGAAATTAGCTAAAATACACTACCTAAGATCGAAAACCCTGTTTTACCACACTAAAATCGCTACTGTACTATATATAGTACACAAAAATTTGCATGTGCAAAATGTACAAAGACTTTTGGGGACCATCTTTGTACATGTACAAACGGACCTTGTACAAAAAAAAACACTGCTTCCAACCCAAAATTTACAACCACGCCATATGTATATTTGCTTAATTAAGGATCACATGGTTACTTCTTCGGTGACTGCCTCAGAAAAAACATCCAAGGCATTTTTGTTCAGAAGGGTGATGACGCGGAACACAAGTCAAAAACCACTGTAGCATATTTTGTATTTTGATATATATATATATATTTTGTATATAACATATTTTGCATATTTTGCAATCCCAGGAACTCAATCCAATTAAGAATATTAGGCGAATCATGACAGAGAGACTTCATAAACATTATTCCCAAGTGCATTTGACGAGCAAAAATGATTGAAACATGAAGAAAATCTGGGGTTCAATCCCGAAGAAAAAATGCGTAAAATTGATCGATTCGTTAACACTTTGTATACAAGCATTAATTAAAGCAGTGGCGGATCTAGGATTTTCCTAAGGGGGGCGGTATCCCAACTCTTCCAAAAACAGTCAAAAATAGGTCCTAAAATTTGCCCTTAACGCACGAAATAGCGTTTTTTCGGTGTTTTACATTGTATACTTTTACATAAAATCACTTTTGACGCAATATTTTTTCTTAAAATTTTAAAATTTTCGACAATTTTGTGCGAAAAAATCATTGAATTTCTTTTACTGTAACAAAAATCTGGCGCGAAGCGCCGAAAATTTGTGAAAAGGTATCATCCGGCGCTTAGCGCCGGAAAAATTTGAGAAATTATAGGTCACTGACGGCCAAAAATCATTGCAAATTGCATGTTCATTCTTTATCTCGCCAAATATTTATGGCCAATGGGGGGGCAGCCGCCCCTCGCCCTCCTTAAATCCGCCCCTGAATTCTAGCTAAAGGCTATCGGATTTCCTTTGATTCTTTTTTGTTGGCTATTAATTGATGATACTTGTTATTTATGGTTCTTTTCAGTTTTGTAACTCTCGAACAATAATTAGTTAAGAATTTAAGATTCAAACAGACGCTGCGTTTAAATCGTGGATGGCCTTAAACTTTTGAGCGGCACTGTACATCTAAGCAAAGCTTGCGCAACTACAGTGGTCGCCATGAAAGATGACGCGCCATCACCCTCAGAATTATAATGGATGGTGCGTCGCGAGCGCCGCGTTACGTCCATCATGCGCCATCATCTCTTTTTCTATTCAGCGCCATTAACCTCCATCATCCCGTTAATCTGGCGATGCGGACGGCGCAATTTAGCTATTAATAGCGCCAACAAGGAAGCGCGCACGTGAATGCTGGCGCGCTTCCTTCTTGTTTGTGCTATTAATAGCTAAATTGCACCGCCCGCATCGCCAGATTAACGGGATGATGGAGGTTAATGACGCTGAATAGAAAGAAAGAGATGATGGCGCATGATGGACGTAACGCGGCGCTCGCGACGCACCATCCATTATAATTCTGAGGGTGATGGCGCGTCATCTTTCATGGCGACCACTGTATGTGCATATCCAGTTGATTAATTTTCAGGATTAAGTAATCATAATAATTTATTTTAAATATTTCATAATTATTTATTTATGAATTCGAAGTAATATTTACAGAATTTAAATCATTCAAATCGTTTACAAGGCTCTTATTTACGCTCAAACTGTGTCCCTTGATGACTCAACGCATCGTGTAATAACATTCCATGTAGTTTTTCCTTGCAATGATTAGTAATTTATAAATTTTGAAGTAATTTCGAAATTCGGAATGAATTACTGCATCCAGACATTTTTTTATTTTTATTTGATCTGTAAATTTTCCCATTTTTTATTTTCTTATTTGTTTATTACCTTTTCGAATGCCGAATCCCTTCTACATTCCTATCCAGCGGTGGATTTAAGGAGAACCCCCTATCGGCCCAAAATAGTTGGCGAGATAAAGAATGGATATATAATTTGCAATGATTTTTGGTTGTCAGTGATCATAATTTCTCAAATTTACCGGTGCTTCGCACCGAATAATACCTATTAATAGCATTTGTTTACTTTTTTGGCAACCTGGAAGCCAGTTTTTGTTTATGGAATGGGCTTCAAATTGATTTAAATAGCAGAAAAAGCTATTTTAGCATATAATTCTTCTATTTTAAGCATAACTTGTAAAGTTTTCGACGTTCCGCATCAAAATACAAGAAATCGAGCAGTAAATCAAGCTTCTAAACGTCCTCCCGCCTAATTTTCACAAATTTTTCGGCGCTTCGCGTCAGATTTTCGCTAAAATCGTGGAAATTTGATGATTTTCCCGCACAATATGGTCCAAAATTTCGAACGTGAAGGGTGAATTTTGGCACTACTTTTGACTTTTTTCTGAAAAATTAAAGTGCCGCCCCCTGAAGAAAATCCCAGATCTGCCACTGTTCTTACCACTGATCTAACGTCCTTGTATTCACACTGTACTCCACCGTCGAATACATATTTTATTAGTTTTGTATTTCATATTTTATATATTTGAGATTTTTATTTGCTTATTTATTTACTATTCTCAATGTCTTTTTTCTACCAGGCGCATTGCTCAGCAACCGGTCGGACAACAACGAGCACGCCGCGTCCACGTGCCATTCGATCGCGTTGACGCTCGTGCAAAAGTCGTGCGGCGACGCGTCGCCGCTGGTGCGACGCGAACTTTTGGTCGCGCTGCATTGGCTGGTGCTAAATTTCCCAAATCAATTTATCACCGTCGCGTACGAAACGACGGAGAAAAAATTGGACGCTTTGGCGCGCGTCCAAGCGCGTTTGCACGGATCGCATCCGCCCGCGTCGTCGTCGCGATGCCAAAGTCGCTTGGCGCCGACGGCGGTCGATGCGCGAAAAGCGGCATGCGAGACGTTCGCGAAGCGCAATCCGTCCAAATCCGTATCCGAATCGTTTTCGTCCAATCGCGGCGTCGCGACGCGAGCGCCGATTGGCCCATCGCGAATAATCGCCGCGCCGCTCCGTTTCCCCGTCGTCGCCGACGGCTTCGACTGCGTCGACGGCGACGCGACGGCGCCGTCGCGTCGCTCGCGATTCGGCGGCAGCATAGCGGAGAACTTGTGCGTCGATTCGCTGGTATTGAGCGACGGCGACGCGCCCGATTTATCGGCGTCGACGCAAAGCTTGACGTGCGGTACTAATTCACACTGTTTTGTTTACACTCGATTGATTTTGCTCTAAATTAGTTTACACAAGTTGTTTTTCGTTGAAAGTAATTTGCAACGTTTTTGCTTGATTCGGTTCCTTTGCCAATCAAGTATTCGTAGGTGTACATGGTCAGGGTCGGCAGAGGGGGGGGGGTAAAATCTCCAAAAAATCCAAAACAGTAAATTTAACATTTACGATTTGCTGCACGTTTTTTCGTTGTAATATCGCGTTTTAAAAGCATAATTAGTCCACTTTGACTGCATTATATCACTTTTCACACTAAAAAATGCAACAATGTATCCATTTTTAAGCGATTTTTGAGTAGGAAAAATGTGTCCTTTTTATTCCTTTTGACCTCAAAAATGATGCAAAAAGCGTTCCATCAGCTGGAAATCACCGGACAGTACCTGTCCGGCTGACCCTTCATGGGGAGGGGGGTCATAACCATACATGCACAGCATGGGAATTCTGGGGGGGGTGGGGGTGAAAAGCTAAAGTGCCTTTTTGGGCCCAAAAATGGCCGGTACGCGTTAAAAAACATCGTTTTTTGGCGTTTCTGACGATACTCTATCCTTTAAGAGCATGAAATCATGAAAAAAAATTTCGGCAAAAGTCGAATAAATTGACCAATATATCGCTTAAAACATGAATTTGGCGATTTCGAGCAAATAGATAGCCAAAAACCCTTAAAAAGACACTTTTTCTACCAATTTTCAGGTAAGTTTAGGAAACTTTTGAAAAATCGCCAATTCTGGGGGGGGAAATTTTTGCGGAGGGTGAAAAATGATTCTGCGGGGGGGAGGGTGAAAAATGATTCTGCGGGGGTGCAACCCCCAAGATCATGTATGGTCATAACCCTCTCACCACCCATATATGCATGTATGAAGTATGTACTGTTCCTCTATTGTACATTTTACCGGCTCGAAATTCAGAGTAGTGCGGTTGTCCGGGCATAGATGCCTAAGGTCAGGTTGACTAGCGAGGAGTAAAATTGACATTTTGGCGTCAGGAAGGGGTAAAATCAAGGATTTTTATTACAATTAATTGCGTTTTTAGCTATTTTTCTTCAAAATCGTTCGAAAATACACTATTTTCGGCTCCAAACCGCTCAACAGTACCTGAGTTTGGGACCCTTCAGGCGGGGGGGGGGGCAATACTTTTCTCTCAGCCTTCTCTATGAGCCTTTATGGTTCCCGGCCATATTTAGCGGGTAATGAAAATAAATTTTTGGAAAAAATGACCAAAAAAAACTAAAAATGGCCATAAAATTGCAGGTTTTCGACTAAAATCAGGGAGGGGACAAAAATTTTCTCGCTTTGGGGATTGAGGCATACGTGAGAAAGGGGATGGCGGATTTACACTTCAGGTTGGTGGATCTCCTAAAGCTATAAAATTTTCGACCCCTCCCCGATTTTTGGAAAAAATTTCGTTTTTGGACGTTCTTAGGTATTTTTTCGGCCGTTTTTTCCGCCTAAATTGGAGGTCATTTACCCCCCCCCCTTCCAAATTGTCGGAGATCCCCCATTCAAAATTTTGAGCTGCTGCACGTAGTATGGGATATGGATGGAGGCACGGTCGACTTGGGGTGGGGATATCCTCATCCCACCTGTTAAATGTATGTCCTATATATGTACGTATTTAAATATTTGAACTGTTTATCTTCGGTCCATATAAGATTCAGGACTCGTAAGGAGGGAATCAGGCGATTTTTTATCCATAGTACACGCACTGATCCGGCTTGTGACTAATATTTGGCAAGTTGCCAAGATCTTTGCTTTCAAATTTGAAATCAGGCACGTTATTACGGGGAGATTTGGAAAAGTCCAAAATTCTGTGCGTGGTATACGTGTGAGTTTTTGGACTAAGCTAGATAAAATGCTACATTTAGGCCCACAATATGGGGCCTTGGGGCTTATTGAACCCTGTGATTTGGAAAAGATCATTTTTCCTATGAACGGCTATTGCCTCCGTTCGTTGGAAAAATAAAAAATCGCAGGGCAGGAAGGAAATCTGGCGTTTTTTAGCCGATGGTGTATGCGGTGCTCTAATCCGGAATATGATTAAAATTTGGCACGCTGCCAAATTATATTTCTCAAATTCAAAATTAGGCTTCTCTGATTCATTACATGAGAAATTTCAATATTTTTTCACGGAATGCTTGTAATCGAGCGTTAATTTTGTAAGTCGAGGAGCTGTGGCCGTCCCCTAAGAATCGGAAAGATGAAATTCTTAGGGTAATATTATATTTCAAAGATATCGGGTAATAGGAGGTCCAACAAAATAACTAAACCTGAGAAAATTTCCAGATACGTTTTGGGGCATAAAACGCAATTTTTCGACCTTTCTCATTTAGCTCTATCCATTGCCATCAAAAATCGCGAAAAAATAGTGTAAAATTATCAAATTATACATATCCTTGAGAATCTCCTGCATTTACGGGGGTCTCGTGGATTCTGTGGTTTATTTTGCGGATCCCCACGCTTAGATTACGCAATTAATTTGATAATTATTCTATTCATTAATACAAATTAGGTAATTAATTAATTATTGTTTAAATAAATATTTTATCATCAATCCTTGCCAAAAATTCGCTGAAAAATTAGCCAAAGTGACAAAATTGGCCAATTCTCTGCTAATCCTACGATTACATATTAATCAGTTGGCTGATCTACATAATTGTTCATTTTCTGATTATCGAATTACATACCTACTCGATAATTATTTTAATAAGCAATATTACATAATTAAATAATTAATGATTAATTTGATTAATTAATTGAATATTTTATCATCCTACCGAAGAACCAGTTGGAAAACTAACCAAAGTTTCGACGTTGACAAAATTGTTGGGTTTCGGGGCTAATTTGACAGCGGTTCAAAATGGGCCGGGGTCGAGAAGAATTAGCCAAAGAAAAGATAGCTTGCCGGTCAGTTTGGAATCTAAATTGAGGTCAACGCCGAGCACGTCGAACGTTTACGTGACCGTGTGGCGATTTATGCTCAATTTTTGCCTCGACCCCCATCCGGACGTTTCGCAAGCGGCTAGGAAAGTCGTCGATCGCGTCAACGAAGGTAAGTGTAAACAACTGTACACTGCAATCGTAGATTGCTCTTCGGACTATTTACGTTGCGCACGAAATTATGTCGGGTTCGAGCGCGACGCTTTCCTCTTATCTATTGACATACGCCTAATCTAAGGGGTCTGGAACAGGCACGTAGCTGGCCGTCCTATTTTGTAGGACCGACACCAATTTTTAGGGGGGACTAAGCCCAAAAAGGCCAAAAATAGTACAAAATAACGTCTAAAAAGTCCTATTTTTCCGATTCTCGTGAATTTGGAGGTCCGAAACCCCCATTCCCCGCAGAAATACGCGCCCGGTCTGGAGTTGGGGTGATCCCTTCTAAGCGATGAATAGAACGCTTCAACTTTTACTTACAGTACGTACATGTTTGAAATTTGTACAAAAAGGATATAAAAGCAAAAATTGAAATAATGAGCAAATAAGTCGTTAAGCATCGAAAGACAGAGAGGCTTGACGTTGCTAAAATCTATTACAAGGACACTAAGGATGCTGAGCCTGATCGAAATTTAGGGTATAAGCTTAAGAGTGTGAGCGCCGAAGATCGAAATTCAAGGCGTCTGCTCAAGATAGGCAGTGGCGGATCTAGGATTTTCCTAAGGCGGGCGGTACCCCTAAGAGGGGGAGGCGGAACTCTGACTTGGGCGGAAAAATTAGCCGTTTTAACTCGAAAATCGCTAAAAATCGCTAAAAAGGCTTAATTTTGCGCACTATTTTGGGCCATGGGGGGGCGGCCGCGCCCTCCCCCGCGCCCCCTAAATCCGCCCCTGAAGATTGGCTGATCTCGTGGCATCAGCCAAAGGCTTTAACCTGGCGTCAGCAGCGAAGGCTGGTCACACACTATGGCATCAGCACATTACAAGCTGAGCCCCATGGCGTCAGCAGCGAAGGCTTGTCACACATCACGACATCAACACATCATAAGCTTAGCCCTTTTTCTTAGATCTTTCCGCTTTTATACTGAGCTCTGTCTGGCGTTTTGGCCAAATGCTCGTAAAATGTACTTTGTTTCAGCGCTTAATACTTACACTTTTGATATCATTTACATGCGTATCTAGGTTGCTCAGCATACATTTTATATCAAATCGCTGACCTTTTGATCGCGCCGTTTTCTTTCATAGACTTCGTGAACTTGCATGGTCTTTACGCTACCTTGTGTAACCTTTCTCACCTTTTGCTCTTTTTGGGCTAAGTCGCATCTTGATGTGTGTTAATCCGGAAAAATCCGGTTCTTATTGCCCCTCAGGCTCCCAAAAATCCACAATTTTACGGGCGCGGGTTAATTTTACCGGCCTTAAACTTTTATGGGAGGAAAGTATTAATTGGTTTTTACCTTCTATGACCCCTTTTGCGGCAAAAGAAGCATATTACTCCGAAGTAGGTACACATATGAGTTTGATGCTGCGGCAAATTCGATCATGTACATATTTAAACGCATAAAAGAACATAACGATCGATTGCGCATCTTCTATTTCTCAGTATTGCTCTCATAAATTCTTTGCATCACCCATTTGATATTTCCATCCCGCTATAACGCTAAATGAATTTCACCTAAGGTACCTAAACGTCTGAATAATATTGAGCATAATATGTATATTAAAGATTAATTTGTACATACACGAAGGAGAAGAAACTGTTCAGTTGTGGCCCCACCTTGTCAATTATGTGTCTACTTAAAAGGCGCAAACCACTTTACTATCCAATCGTAGCTTGCCTTCGGGCAGTTCACGTTGCGCTTGTTGCGTAGATGACGTAAGAAACTTATTTATTTACCAATACGCAACTGTGTAGTGTGATTTTTGAACGGACCACTTTACATAATGATTTAAATAGATCGGCGAAGGTCTACTTTACATTCGTCGATTAGCAACGAGCCCGCTTATTCACGTTGTACGTTATTATTTTTTACTACGTGTCTTAAAAAATGATCGAACGATAAGTAAAGATACCGCTTCAAGTTGCTGCTGAAATTCCTACATTAGTTCTGGTTTACACTGATTATTAATTTTCAAATTTCCACATTTTTTCCTATTTTTTTCTTTTTTTATACATTTTTTTTATTTTTGTCTTTCTTTTATTTTGGGCGTAACGCTGCTTCACAAGAATCGAATGGAAGCCGAAATGGATTGGCTAATTGCCAAAGCGGCGGCGTCCAACGACCGCCGCCGCTCGTCCGATAAAACGTCCGACAGCACCGACGACGACGCGACGCTCTCCAACGCGAAACCCGTCTTCGTGATCGGATCCCCCGACAGTGCGTTGTTTGAAAGATATTTTCTTGTTTCACAAAAGAGTAAAAACCAAGTAAAAAATCTAGTAAAATAATAAATAATTAAGTAATTAAAAATAAATTAATGAATTATCAATAAAAAATAAATGAATGAAGAGCAAATATGTAGGTAAACAAGCATGCACTTAAGTAGATGACAAAAAAGCGAAGGAGTGAATCATAGCATTTGATTTATGAATCCGAAAAGCCCGCCGGATTGAAATTCCGAATAAAATTTTCGGCTTTTTCGCCATTTTTTGTGTTTAAAAGATGAGAATTTAAATACAAGTTTTTTCACCAAATTTGAAGACATTCAAATGGCGCAATTTCTTCTTCGCGCAATTTTGACGAGAATTTTTTCGTAATTTTTCCGTCAAAATCGAAGCCCGGTGTTCAGGCACGTAGCTGTGGGGGGAATGGGGGGTCCGGACCCTCCCCCCCTCTTAAAATATATAAAAAACCGGAAAATAGGACTTTTTACACGTTATTTTGTGCAATTTTTGGTTTAGACCCCCCCAAAATTGGTGTTGGTCCCCCCAAAATAGGAGGGCCAGCTACGTGCCTGCCGGTGTTCGCGAAAATAGCATACATAATCTCGGGGATCAGGGAGGAGTGGGTTTCAACCCTTCGCCAGAAATTTTTTCACCCCTCCCCTCAGAAATCACGATTTTCTGAAAAAGCCGTAACAAGGTTAGTGTTTTAAGCTTTTCTAGCTATCGATTTGCTCAGGACATTTCAGATTGTCGTCGCTTCGCGTTATATCCTCATTTGTTTGACTATACTTTATTCGTCTTCTTCGATTTTCTCTCAAAAAGATGATGTTTTCTACACATGTCTATACTTTTTGAGTCCGAAAAATTCGCTCTTAAATCTCACCCCCTCCCCCTAAAATTCGCATGCTGTGCATGTATGGCCGCGAGCATACATGCATGCGCGGAAATGGAATTGGGGGGGGGGTTGAATTTTACGTGCCGTTTTTGACCAAAAAATGGTGGGTGCGCGTTAAAAACATCGTTTTTGGCGTTTCTGACCATGCTCAATCAGAGCATAGAAAGCGAAATAATTTAGAAAAAAATGAAAGAAAAACTCGATTAAAGTGAACAAAATGCAGATAAAACAAGATTATACAGTGTTAGCCATGAAAGATGACACGCTATCTTCCTCAGAATTATAATGGATGGTGCGTCGCGAGCGCCGCGTTTCATCCATCATGCGCTATTATATCTTTTTTATTATTATACGCCATTAATCTGTATCATCCCGTCAGTGGCGGATCTAGGAATTTCCTAAGGCGCGGTACCCCTAGGGGGGCCGAACCCTGATTTGGCGGAAAAACTAGCCGTTTTAACCCGAAAATCGCTAAAAATCGCTCAAAAATGCTTAATTTTGCGCATTATTCTGGGCCGATGGGGAGGGGGGCGGCCGCCCCCCGCCCCCCTAAATCCGCCCCTGCATCCCGTTAATCTAGAGATGCGGACGGCACAGATTTAGCTATTAATAGCGCCAACAAGAAGGAAGCGCGCACGTGAATACTGGAAGCGCGCACGTGAATGCTGGAAGCGCGCACGTGAATGTCGTTCTATATTTAGGGGCGAGCCAACATTAAAATCAATATTTTTGTAAGCCGAGCACTGTCTATTAATGATTATTTATATATTAAGTCATCTAAAAAACTACAATAGCATTTTAGCATTTTAGAGGTTTTTTTATAAATCAATTTGAAATGTTTAAAAACTCCTTAATCAGTGCTGCGTACTGTATTGCGTACCTTTCTGCAAAATAATTAATCGTCCGTCGCCGGCTTGCAAAAATATTGATATAAATGTTGGCTCGCCTGAATATAGAACGACATTCACTTGCGCGCTTCCAGCATTCACGTATGCGCTTCCGGTATTTACGTGCACGCTTCCTTCTTGTTGGCACTATTAATAGCTAAATTGCGCCGTCCGCATCGCCAGAATAACGGGATGATACAGATTAATGGCGTATAATAATAAAAAAGATAATAGCGCATGATGGACGAAACGCGGCGCTCGCGACGCACCATGTATTATGTATAATTCTGAAGGTGATAGCGCGTCATCTTTCTTGGCGACCACTGTGAGGCGCGGAGCAACAAAAAATTTGAGTTTCGAGCAAATACACGCTTGAAACGCTTAAAAATGCACCTTTTCGCCGAATTTCCAGTACATTTTTGGAAACTTTTGAAAAATACCGAATTCTGATGAGTGGAAAAATTTCTGGGGGAGGGGTGAAAATTTTTCTGAAAAGGGTGAAACCCCCAAACCGCCCTTATGATCATGTCTGGCCGCGTGCAGACGTGCACTGCATGGGCATTCTGGAGGGGTGAAATTTTAACGTGCTTTTTGGGATTCAAAAGTGGTTCATACGCGTCAAAAACAACGTTTTCCGCCGTTTCTTACGATGCTTTATCAATCTAGAGCATTCAAGCACGGAAAGGATTTCGAAGAAATGAAAAAATTTGAACAACTTGGACAAAATGTTGTAAAAATGAATATAACGCGCGAAGCACCGAAAATTCGGCACTTTCTAGCTGATTGATAGCTGAACGCGCTTAAAACAGCACCTTTTCTACGAATTTTTTTTGTCAATTCTCGTAACTTTCGGAGATTCGCGTATTCCGGGGGTGAAAACATTTTTTTAGGGGGCAGAACCCCCCCCCCGAATCATATATGGTAGCGAACGATATAATGACGGTTTTTCAGCTGTCGTAGACGACAGCGAATCACCAGCCCCGACGCGACGCGTTGTCGTCGGTCGGCCGCCGCCGCCGCGACGTCAAACGATAGTGTCGTCGCCTGACGGCGGCGCTGGCGTCGACGCCGCTCCCAGGGCGCCGACGATCAGCGTTTATTCGACGCTATTCGCTACGCCGCGGCGCCCGGTTTTCGGCGGCCGGCGGTCGCCGCCGCCGGCGCCGCCGCCGGATGCGACGGCGATTTTGAACGGCGCGTCGCGATCGCCGACTGCGTTTTCGCCAACGCCGGAGCTTCAGCCGCTGCTCGAATCGACGTTCGTCGCCTGGTGCTGTAAGAAAATGGCTGAGCCGACGCGACGGCGTTTGGGCGGCTCACCGTCGCTGATGGGTCAGCGACTTATCGGTTTTTTGACTGTTTCCTTATTTTTTATTTTTACAATTCTTCTCATATTTTTTTCATACTTTTTATCTCTATGATCCATCTTTTGAGTATTTTTATTCAATTTTAAATTCTTCAAATTTTTTCATTTTATTTTTCATATTTCTTATCTTTTTTATGCTTTCTTTTTTTTGTTCTTCCGATCGAGTTTATATTTTTTTGAAATTTTCCTATTATATTTCTTATACATTTTTATCTTTATGATTATTCTTTTAATTATTTTATATTGAATTCTAAATTTTAAATTTTTCAATTTATTTTTCATATTTATTATCTTTATGCTTGATTTTCTAACTGTACTTTATATTGAATTTTTATTTTTAGAATTTTTCATCACATTTTTTATGCATATTTATTTCTTGGTTGATTTCTTACAATTTTTCATTCAATTTTTTATTTTTCTTAATTTTTCATTATATTTTTTCATACTTTTTATCTTTAAGCTTGGTTCTTTTATTCATTTTTCTCTTATTGGTTGGTTTTCTAACAATTTTTTATTTTTTCAAATTTTTCATTTTTCAAAATTTTTTGCATCAGATTTTGTTCATAGTTTTCGTCTTTATGGATAGTTTTTTGATTGTTTTTCCTATTGAATTTTTATCGTTTTAAATTTCTTCATTACATGTATTCCTTCATACTTTTTACTTGAATTTAGTGGTTGGTTTTTTACCTATTTTTCATTGATTTCTTATTTTTTAAATTTTCACACTGTATTTTTTCATACTTTTATCTTTATGGTTGTTTTTAACTCCTTTTTTATTGAATTTTTATTTTTTCCAAATTGTTTGATTATATTTTTCATAGTTTTTGTCTTTATGGTTGGTATTTAATTGTTTTTTATTGAATTTTCTAATTTTTTAAATTTCTCTAATATATTTTTTCCTACTTTTAAAACTTCATGAGTCGGTTTCTCAACTATTGTTTATTGAATTTTTTATTTTTAATTTTTTCACTATGTTTTTTGTATATACTTCTTATCGCTATGGTTTTTTGACTGATTTTTGTATTGAATTTTTTTATGTTTTCAAAATTTTTTTATTACATTTTTTTCACACTTTTTATCTTTATGGTTGGCTTTTTTATCGTTTTTATAGAATTTTTTTCCAAATTTTTACTTCATACTTTATTCATATGTAGCTTTTTATCTTTATGGTTGGTTGTTTAACTATTTTCTTATCAAATTTTTCATTTTTTTCCATACTTTTTATCTTTATGGTTTGGCTTTTAATTATTTGTTCTCGGATTTTTTTTAAAATTTTTTATTTTATTTTTTAATCATTTTTTCTTCATTGATTGTATAGCAGTAAATGATTTTCTTGTTTTCACTCGAACGCAATTGTAATTACTTTTTTAATTTTAATGTTTGTACGTATGTATAGTCTTGTTGCTTTTTTATTTTATAAGTTATTTCTAAATAATCAACAACTCGAATTCTTTTTCCAAATTAAAAAATTGTTCTAATTGGTTTACAACTCAATTGAAATAAATCGAATTTTTCGAAATTTTCTAAAAATTTTCAATTTTTGTCGTTTTTCATTCGTGTTTTCAGACTTGAGTCATAACAGGACGAATAGAGCTTCCAATAACAGCGAAGATCACTTTGACAACACTGTCAAATTGCCATTAAATGATTGGGCGAGAGATTTGAGGCGCTCGGCGATGGTTACATTAGATTCGGATAGATTGGCCCTAAAAACCTCGTGCAAATTCGATAATCAGGTGCACGGGGTATACTGTAGGGATGTGCCGGTTAACCGGAACCGGCTGGGACCGACCATTTTTGGAACCGGAACTGGAACCGATAACCGATTTTTTGAATTTCTAAGAACCGGAACCGATTTCTTGATGTTCTAAGGACCGGAACCGGAACCGGTGGTCCCAACTTAAGCAAGAACCGGAACCGGAACTGGAACCGAAGTTCTTGTTTTTCAAGAACCGGAAGTGGAAACGAATTTTTGGAAAAACCTGACACCGGAACATCCCTAGTATACTGTAATCTAATTTTTTTATTCTCATTCAATTTTATTAGTTGTATTCCTATGCTACATATATTAATTATTGCAATTTCCGATAATCAGTTGGGTGGTTAAGGTATAGTGTAATTTGATTGTTACTTTATTTTTATTAGGTTTATTCCCATGTGATATTAGTTATTGTAAATTTGGTAATTAGGAGGAAAGGGTATACTGGGTATATTATCTCGGTATGGTTTACTGTAATTTAATAATTATCACTTTTTTATTATTTTTATTTTTACTCATTTCATCCCCATGTTTTATTAGTTACTTTGATTTCTATCTTATTTATTTTTTGCGCATTCGCTCGACCAAATGTTTTTAAGACAATCAATTCACACATATCATGTGTGTGTATACTCAATTCATTTTTATTCCTTACCGATAACAAGTTGTGTATTTGAAATGGTTCTTTTACAAAAATAGATTTTTTTTGAAAAGTGCTTTCCGTATGATTCGAACCACCGACCTTTTTCGAACTCCCCATTCTCAACTTTTCTAATTCGTATTTCGAAGTAATTACCTGTGTAAATTAAATAATTAATCACTTAATTAATTATCGATTTATTTCATATTTGATTGCTCATATGATAACTTACTCGTGACGTCATAAAAAGAATTCCAAAAATGGAAAAAAGTTGCGCTCGGCGAGTTTCGAACATTAGACCCCGTTCAACTCTGCTCATTCTTTAACCTCCTTTTCCAATCCCATTTTGAAATATACATTTTTGCTGTGAAAATTATAATTTATGTTTTTATTAATTAATTACTTGATTAATTAGCTTATAAAATTTTTAACAAAGGTGTTCGCGAGTCGCGGCTCTCGGCTGCCCATTTGCCTCAAATTCTTTCCCTTCCATCCGCTTTTATCCGTGTGCGACTCTGGTGGCTCGGTGGCCGTACACAATCTGGACGACGGTCAGCGGATGTCCACTTTTGACAACGACACGAATCAATCGAAACGTGACGTCACTTTCGTCGAAATCGTCAATCCGTTACTCAGTCCGCTTATAATGACCGGGACGGAAGACGGCGAAGTGCGCTTGTGGGACTGCCGTCTCAACGATCGGTTAGTTTACACCACGATCGCTTAGTTTTCACTATACTGCTAATGTTGCTTCACTTTGCTTTACACTTATTTACACTACATCATTCATCGCCGACTAGTGGGTCGCAACATGTTTCACTTTACACTATACACGTTTCAGTGTTACGCTTGACGCTACACTGTACGCCATACTTTTGATCGCTACATTTATCGTTTAACACTCTGAAGATTTTCACTCTTACACTTCGCTTTACACTCTATGCCAATCACCGCCGACCAACGGATCCACTTTACACTCTGTACATTTTAAGTTTACACTTCACTTTGCACTTGTTTACATCGTTTGCTGCTAAATGGTAGGTCGGTAATTTTACAACTTTTTACTTTACAATGTGCTCTTTTTCATCTGTATTTGTTAGCGTCGTTCGTTTTTCAGCTTGTGAATAAGTACATTTAGAACTTTATGCCTTACTACACTGTACGTTTTATTTCTCACTTCAATTTATACCGGTTTACATAGTTCGAGTGTAATTAGTCTTTGCTGCTCTTAGTTTATTGCATATTCCACTTCGTCCTACACTTTACACTATAATCGTTTTATTTTTTCTTATACCATTTTCTTCTGATTCTGTGTCTTTACTTTACACTAATGTTTAATTTTACGATTTATGAGTGTGTGTTGATGGAAAGGGTAAAACTCTTGAAAATGACTGAAAATCGAATCGAAATTGGCCCACGCTGGAATCGGAAATTTAAAATTGAAAAAAACTTTACCGCAGTCTGATGAACAAAGTCTGGACAGAAAAAATTGAAAATTAATTAAAAACTGAAAAATTGGAAATTTTCAAGAAAAATTTATTTTCAAAATCAAAAATTTGGCAAAGAAGCCCGGGCATTGAGTTTGAAGCTTTAAAAAGACTTTAAAAATTTTCCGGCGTTTTGTGCCGAAATTCATTAATTTTTTTGGGCCTTCCGTTGTAATATGGAGAATGAATATTCTAAGGTACCTGTAAAATTTTAAAAATTGAAATAATGAAATAATGTAATTCCGAAAATTTGGAATAAAATAATTAAAAACGGTTGAATTATGCACGTAAAATAAATTTTCAAAAGACTATATTAATTGAATTATAAGAAATTAATTGAAAAAGACTTCCAGTAAAACACTTTTATTAGGAGATTTTGAATTTATTTTTTGTAAATGCGGTCGATTTCCTATTAATGAAGATTAAAATTAAGGTTTTTTTATTTTTAATATATTTTACATGAAGTTTTTTTTTCTCTCAAATTTACATACTTCATTTACTTTTTGACTTTTTAATTGTCAAAATATTTCACGTCTATTTAATTTTTGACGTTTATTTTGACAATTTTTAACGTACCTACCTACCTACTTAATATTTCTATGTACGCTAGTTATTATGTATTTTTAATGTATTTTATGTACATTAGATTGATTTTTTTAAATTTTTGTCCTATGAGTGTACATATAATGTACTTATTAATTTTTCACTTTATATTTTTGGAGTATTTTAAGAATATTTACGTAATTCTCGATGTTTATTTTAAAATTCTTAGCACGCGTTTCCTTCAGTAATTCAAGCTTTGTTAATTTTTCGGACGTTTTCGAGAATTTAAGATTTTTTGCATTAATTTAATTTTTGGCGTCTATTTTGATATCGTTTAACGTATGTACATACATAAGTACACATATTGCATTATTTAATTTTTATAAATTTCTTCTCACGTATACGATGTACATATAACTTCATTAATTCTTGACTTTTTGTTCAAATTTTTTTCGCGTATTTTATGTACATTCATTTAACTTTTTATTTCATTAATTTTTTGACGTTTTTTCTGGATAACTTTAAAGATATTCCGCGTAGATTTAGGTTTTGACGCTCATTTTGATAATTTTTAATGTATTTAACATTGATTTATTTTTTTTGACTTATTACGCGTAAATTTAGATATATACATATGTACTCCTACTTCATTAATTTTTGACGTTTTTTGGACAATTATATAGATATTTGACATAAGCTTAATTTTTGACGTTTATTTTGACAATTTTTAAAAGACGTTGCATTAATTTTAAGTTTCAAATATAAAGATATTTTACATTAATTTAATTTTTGACGTTTATTTCGACAATTTTTAAAACCTGTTACATTCATTCTAAGTTTTGACATTTATTTTTACAATTTTTTTACGTATTTTACATCAAATTTAATCTTTCAAATTTCTTCTCACGTAAATTAACATACTACTCAAATTTGTTGACTTTTCAATTTTTATACGTAAATTTCGTTTTTGATTCTTATTTTGACAATTTTTAACGACCCCAAATTTTGCGTTAATTTTATTCTTTGAATTCTTTCTCACTTAAATTTGCATACTTCATCAATTTATGACCTCTTTTGACAATTTTTAACTTATTATACATTAATATATCATTTTATTTTTATACGTCTTTTTTACCTTTTTTATTTTTTTAAAATATTTTTGTCCCAGTTTGACCTCGGACGATGACTCAATTTCTTCATTATCGGCGAAATCGAACGAAACATCGAAAGCACGCTTAGTCACCGCCTGGAATACTGTACCTTTTTGGCTCAAATCCAAGTTACCGTTTAAAAGCGTCTTTCATTGGGAGCAGGATTCGGCGCTTTTAATGACATCCAGTGACTCGAAGTGCGTGTTTACCAAATTTGAATAATCTGTTTTTTAAAATTTCTTATGATTTTTCGTTGATTTTTTATTGTTTCTTGGTGTTTTTCACATGTTTATACTTATTCAGAATTTAAGGCAAGATTTTACGGTTCTTTTTGAACGATTTTTACTCATTTTTCTCGGTTTTTCTACGTTGAAATGGGATAATATTGAATATTTTCTGAACTCGTGCTTACATACGTTGCTATTATAACATCATTTTACGAGTTGAAGCGTCGAATTGTAATCTGGGGCCGTATTCACAAATGGGGCTTAAGTCTATAGATTAAAAAAGGGCTATAGGCCGGTCTAAAGTCTGGATTCACAAAGCGTTTTTCATAACGGTCTAAATGTAGACCAGTCTAAAAGCCTTTAGACCGGTCTATAGACAACCAGGGGCCGTATTCACAAAGGGGGCTAAAGTCTATAGACCAAAAAAGGGCTATAGACCGGTCTATAGACTTTAGACCGGTCTACATTTAGACCGCTCTAAAGTCTGTATTCATAAAGCGTTTTTTATAACGGTCTTAATGTAGACCAGTCTAAAAGCCTTTAGACCGGTCTATAGACAACCTAATGCTTAGATACGAATAAAATGCAACAAGCATATATAGGTGCATATAGTGAAAAACAAGAAAATTTGATGTTTAGCTAGAAAAAGATATAAAACTTTAAGTAATGTTTTCACTCGCATATGCATATTTGTTTTACCCCTAAATCTGTTCGTAATAAAATAGAACGAGAGACAAGAACAAGTGGAGATTATTTAATGTTAGCTTTGAATATTAATTTCAAGCACATATGGGCGTGGGGGATCTGGCTGGACCCTCGAAAATCTGGCGGACCCCTTCAAAAAAAATTGGTAATTCTCCATAGACTTTGTGATGATTTTTACCCCATCCGGACCCCCATAATTTCCTTGCTGCCCATGTATGATTTCAAACGAGGCATTCAATTGTTTTGAAATATTTTGTAAAATGAGAGAAATGCGGTGGATACGATTTTTGAGATCGTTGAACTTCAACTCACCACGAAATGCAGCTACTTTGTAAAATTCATCCTTTATGCGCTGTAATTGCTCCAAGGAAGGGAATTTAATGTACTGACCGATTCGTGTAGCCAGTGCTTTAGAAACTTTATGGATTATTCGATTAACAGTAGGCTGGCTGATATGCTCAGTATCGCCTATTGTTATTTGAAAGGTTCCACAAGAATAATAACGCAACGCGATGCAAACTTGCAAAATAGGTGGTATAGCACGACTGCGACCTGTAGGATGTTCAATGTTCCCTCTGATCAAATCCGTTAAGTATAAAATTCCTTCCCTATCAAATCGAAAACGTTCGAGTACTTGGGAACACTGTTTTTTTTTTGTACGAGACAAAGATTTTAATTCTCGTACAAAGATTTTCGGAGCAATCTTTGTACAATGTACAAAGACTTTTTGGGGCAAAGTAATAGCAATTTTAACGTTTTTTGGAGTTTTTTAGCAAAATTTCTAAAAATTTTCGGCGCTTCGCGCCTAGTATCATACATAATTACATTCTATTTAGCTCCAAGCGCGGGCATTTAATACTCCAAAATCTATATGTAAGCATCTTTGTACAGATTGAAGCATCTTTTACATCTATTTCCACTGTTTTATAAAGATTTTATGCAGAAAAAATAACTATTAAACAACTTTGCACTGTTTTCTGCCGTTTGAAGATAAAATTGACTCTTTTATCTTTGCGTTGCATTAAATTCATAAGCTAATTGGTGTCTATTATGAGATTCAGTCACCACATTGCAATCGCTTGTTATTTATAATTGTGTTACACGAGTTATTTTAACTTACTGAGTCGAATTTTATGTGTAATTTCAACCTAAGACTCGTGAAAATTTTGGCGTTTCGGGCCAAACTAATATAACCAGCTGAATTTGGGACAAAGTTACACCTTTTGCGAAGCATGCGGGTCACGGATAACAATCTAGTAGTATGTAAAAATGCGTACATTCAATTGCATATCTATACGTTATATGTACAAAAAAATTTCGCTCGTACAAAGACTTTTCCGGAGATCTTTGTACATGTACAAAGAGGCTCGTACAAAAAACAACAGTGCTTGGGAATCCAGATGGTGAAAGTGGATCACGAATTTCCCGAAAAATGCGTTCTATTTTAAAAGCTCTTCGATATTCGTAATGTACATATATTTAAAAAAGCTGCCATATTCACACTAATAATCTTATGATCAACCTGCCGAGAAAGATGAAATTTGCAGTCTAAATGACATTTAGCCCAGTCGATAGCAGGCTAAATTTTCGGGCTAAACGTTACCTGATTTAGACCGGTCTATAAACTTTAGCACTATTGTGAATACCAATTTAGTCCGGTCTAAAAATTTAGACCGGTCTATAGACTTTAGGCTCGTTTGTGAATACGGCCCCTGGTCTCTTTGTTCGACCAGATAATGTCGCAGACAACGTTTTTTGTAAAAAAACTGCCGAAAAATTCGTCGTGGAGACAGAAAACGCCGTTTTTCGTCTAGTTCTAGTCGTTAGCAATAAAAAATAGCGATAAACCATTACAGCAAACGAAATTTTTTGTGTGGGAGCTCTAAATATGTAACCTGAGGAAAATCTTTTAGGTTTTGAATTGAGTTCAGATACCCCAGTTCCCTCGCCGTCTGCTATATTAAGATCAAGCCTAAAATGGCAAAAATGAGTAAAAATGGTCTAAAAATGAAAGTTTTGCGAAAAATCGAAAGGAAAGGGAAAAATATCTTAGTATGTGGAGTTGGGAGCGCACATAAGACCTTTAAATTTTGGTTGGAAGGGTAGTCGGTCAATTTCAGGAGGGGATAACTCACCTTCAATCTCCGGCCGAAAATGGCAAAAAAGTTGGGCCAGGAGGGTAAATCACCTTTAATTTTCGACCAAGATTGCTTAAAAACACCTAAAAATGGCCAAAAAATTCAATTTTTGCAAAATGGGGGTCAACAATTTTTGACTTTTCAACATAGGAGTTCATTCGACTTTGTCTGGAGGGTAAACCCCTCTGTTACATCCGCGTCCGCCACTGATAAAACGAAGCTTATTTCTATTTTTGAAATCAAATTGAAATTATTATTAATCAATTATGTAATCAATTAATTTTTCATAATTAGAAATATTTAATTAGAAATATTAAAAATATTCAGCATGGTAATTAATAAAAAAACTAATAAATGTTAATTAATTGATTAATTAGTTCTTTTGTTTAGCGTGATCAGCGTCTGGGACGCGCATCGCGAGCGAAAGTCGGCCGCGTTGTCGCTGCCGGCGTTCGGCGGTCAGGTGACGGCGTTGTCCGGCGACTCGTCCGGCAATCAATTGTTGGTGGCCGGCTGCAGCGACGGCTCCGTCCGGCTGTTCGACCGCCGTCTGCCGGCGGCGCTCGGCTTCGCGTCACCGGCGGCCGCGACGCTCGGTGACGCGACGGGCGACGATGGCTGTGCGGCGGTCGGCGCCCGTCGCGCGCGTCCTCGCTCAGCGACGCGACGTCGGAAAACGCGTCGTCGCGTGCGCCGCCGACGGACGCGTTCGCGTTTGGGATCCGCGCGTCTTCCGCGATCCGCTCGTCGCGTTCGACGCGTTCGGCGGCGACGCCGCGTCGTCGGTCGCCGACGAAGACGGTAATCGTCGCCGGTCATTTGACGGCTCAGAATTTCGGGGGGTGATGGGGGTTCTCGGCCATTTTTAAGTTAGGGGCATCTCCAATTTTTCCCCTAAAATGGCCAAAAATGCACAAAAAATGGCCAAAGACGCAAGGGGGTGTCGAAAATTTTCTGACCGGGGATGTAGGGGACGACCAAGCTGGATGGGGATCGTTACCATAGGTGGGCAGCACCGAAATTCTGGTGGGGTGAAAATATTTTCAAAGGTCAAAAAATGGTCTTAAAAGTGGTCGAATGGCGAAAAAACACCATTTTTCGACGTTTTCATCGAGCACTATCCAATGGCATCAAAAAATCGCTAAAAAAGCAAACAAAATTTTTAAATTTTGAATTCTGAGGAGTTTATTGATTTCTGGGGGTGCATACCCCCCAACCCCCCACCACGCCCACGTGTGATCGTCATCCCCCCTCCGTTACATAGATGTCTGGGTATGATCGTCGCACGAAAAAATAAAGAACTTTTCATGCTTTGAAATGCCAGAAAACTAAGACGTTATTTTTGAAATATTTTATTATTAAAGCATTATTTCTCTACTTTTTCGTCATTTTTTATGGATGGAGGCGAGTGGCCTCCAATTTTTGGTCAAAAAGCACCTAAAAATTAGATAACGCTGTGAGGTTTTGTCAAAAATGGGGCGTTGAACATAGTTGGGCAAAGTAGGGTTGGTCATTGAGTGGGTGAAATTAAAAAAACGGTCATATAGTTAATGTGGACAATACAAAACATGCGTGTTTATAATGTCATTCGTTAGGTTAGAAGGTAGATGAATCCAATTCTAAATTGAATTTTTTCGGAATAAATTTTGTTTTAAACAATCTGTTAAGGGATCAATCGTTATTATACGACAAAAATTGACAAAAAGTTTAGTTCTGTGTTAAAAAGTTATACTTTTGTACTAAATCGACCTGGCTGACTGAACTTTTGGCTAGCTGAGCTGCGTTTTTCCACTAAAAAATCAAAATTTTCCCCGCTGCAACTTACGATGTCTCGTCAGAATCGCAGGACAGTACTCGACTTTTTAAAATCTGATGGAATGGCGATCAGATGTGGGCGCGGGGTGGTGGGGTATGCACCCCTCAGAGGGCCAAATCCCCCGCCCCGAAAAAATCGAAATACCCCCAGAATTCAATTTTTAAAAATTTGTTTTGTTTTTTCCCGATTTTCTGATGCCTATGGATAGTACTCGATGGGAAAAATTGAAAAACAGTGTTTTTTGCCATATTACCATTTTAAGACCATTTTTTGACCTTTAAAACATCTTGCACCCCCTCCCAGAATTTAGGTTCTGCCCACCTTGGTTGGTAATACGTCCTCTCGCCCCTCCCTATGCCCTTGTGTGGGGTTAAAACTATTCAGTCATGGAAGGACGGAGGGGGAACTGACTTTTAGTGTGGAGCCCTCTTACGTGTATTCTTTTTATCCATTGACGCTAAAAAATGGTAGAAAACGGAAAAAATTCCTACAATGCTTTTTTTAGAGTTTTTTCCACTTTGCTGGTTTTTGGCTCGCTTTTTGTTTTTTGTTGACTTTCTATTGTTTGTTTTTCAGATCCCTGCTACCAAAATCGGATGACATTATAGCGTTGGGCTCTGAATTTTTCATATGGTCTCATATTGTATACCTATTATGTATTTTGAATCATTAAATCTTAAATGATCAAAATTTTAAATTTCGAATCGTCATATTGTCTCTAACACACGTGGGTTTGGGGGGAATATGCACTCCCCCAGAAGTTGAAATGAACCCCCCCCAGAAATCAAAATACCCCCCCCCCACAGAATTCAAATTTTGAAATTTTTTTGCTTTTTTAACAATTTTTTGATGCCATTGGATAGTGCTTGATAAGAAACGTCGAAAAATGGTGTTTTTTTCGCCCTACGACCACTTTTAAAACCATTTTTTGACCTTTGAAAATTTTTTCACCCCCTTAGAATTTTGTTGCTGCCCACCTATGGTCTCTAACCAAAGAAGATGATGGTTCCATCTTAGAATTTTTTAATTAGAAATAACTTAAAAACAACTCGGTCTACCTTAAAATGATTGATGTTTCCAAGCGATTTTGACCATTTTTGTTAAGAAATTTCGATTTTTGTCGTTTTTTGGCTTTTATTTCGCCTTGTTTACTTGTCTGCTACGGAAAATTTCGTCTTTTGTTGGAATCGCATGTCTTATCTGAACCGTTAAAGGTTAAAAATAATGAAAAATTCGAAAATCAAGCCTTTGAATATTTCTTGACTCATTGGTGCGTGCATATTTTGAGACAGTCACTGGTTGTTACAGTCCTTATTTAATTTATTTTTTGATTTTGTTTTGTATATTTTTTAATTTTTCGAAAAAAAGTTCCTGCATAATGATTTTTTATTCATACTGCACTTGAATGCTTTATTTAATTACACATTTATTTAAAATCCGGCATATCTAACCTATTGCGTTATGATTTCGATTTAATTTAAATTAAATCAAGTAAAGTTAATTAAATTTAGTTATTTTAATTTAAATAATCTGCCGCTTTTGTAGACTATTTGCCGGACGATTTGGCCGTCGATATTCACCCTTCTCTCGAGCTTATCGCCGTCGGTCAACGATCCGACCACAACCGGATACGCGTGTTGACCTTTGACGGACGATCGGTCGATCCGATACAGTATCACGACGGGTTCATAGGTCAGCGATTGGCGCCCGTTCAATGTTTGTCCTTTCACGAATATAGCGCCCGGCTGGCTTGCGGCTCACGCGATAATTTAACTTGCGTATTTAGCCCGTAAAACGTCCTTCGTTCCTTCCTATTGGTCGATTAATCGCAATTTCGTTCGCTGATTGGTCGAAACGAGCGGGCGGAGAAATCTGTCGACCAATCGCGTTCGAGCTTACGCGTTTCGTCGGCGAATCGATTCGCGACTATTTTTTGCGTAGGAGGCGGGGCTATGAACGATTGTCGAGTCAGCCGCGCCTACTGTAGGCGTGGCGAAGTTATCTTTCGCTACAGTATACCGTTGCCATATCAACTATTTGCCTGTGTGTACAGGACATTTCGAATTTTACACTTCGCTATTTTACTTTCCTTGCGACTTCTTTTTTATCCTTGTGTTTTTTTCCAAATAATGTGTTAGTATTAGTATAACCGTGGGAAATGCGTTCGCTTTTCCCTTTTTTTAAACGAAATAAGACCTATTCGGACGGTGAATTTTCTAAGTTTTCGTTGAAACGTTTAATTCACGAGTTTATGCGTGAGTAATCGCGTCGGTGTTGCATGTTGTGCAATTGTACGATAGAGGGTACTGTAGCTTCGTATTATGGTAGAAGCGAAAAATTTTTCTTCAGTTTACGAAACCGTTTGCTTCGATATGAATTTTCCAGTTTTTCCGAGGCTAGCAACAAAAGTTGTTTCATGTTCCATATATTGTACAGTGAAACGATTGCGCAGAATAAAAGTAGTTCTTGTTTATTGTATGCAATTTCGTGTTCATTGCTTTAGTTTAAACAACTTTTTTAGTTAATACGTTGCTATTTAAAATTTTTATAGTCAGTTTCACACAAGTTTGGACATAAATTTTGGAAATATCAGACAATAAGCCGACAGATTCCGATTATAGCAGTTATTTGATATATAATAATTAGGGATGCAACGGGTAGTAAATTTTGGTGTATTCGGGTTCGGGTTCGGGTTCGGGTAGTTCATCAAAGTTTATTCGGGTTCGGGCTCGGGTTCGGGTAGTCTACTTCAATTTATTCGGGTTTGGGTTCGGGTTCGGGTATCAAAATCAATACCCGATCGGGTTCGGGTTCGGGTATTTCAGTAAGTATATAAGAATACCAGTGTATAGCGAATTTCTTAGGTACATGCAGTGTTTCTTTTTTTGTACAAGGTCCGTTTGTACATGTACAAAGATGGTCCCCCGAAAATTTTCGGGAATTTTACGCCTTTTTACAGTTTTTGTCTTCCCAAAAATCTTTGTACATTTTGTACACGCAAATTTTTGGGTACTATAATATGGTACAGTAGCGATTTTAATGTGGTAAAAACAGAGTTGTTCGACTTTTGGTAGTGTATTATAGCTCATTTCTGGGTCTATAAGGGCGAAATCACTAAAAATTGTCTTAAAACGGCGCGAAGCGCCGAAAAATCTGACATTTTTTTCATTCTAAATGCAAATTATGCCATTTTAAAGATATACAGGACAAACAATTACTCATTGCGACGCGAAGCCCCGAAAATTTTCAGGAATTTTCCACCTTTTTACAGTTTTTGTCTTCCCAAAAATCGTTGCACATTTTGTACACACAAATTTTTGGGTACTATAATATGGTACAGGAGCAATTTTAGTATGGTAAAAACAGAGTTGTTCGACTTTTGGTTGTGTATTTTAGCTAATTTCTGGGTCTGTAAGGGCAAAATCACTAAGAATAGTCCTAAAACGGCGCGAAGCGCCGAAAAATTTGACATTTTTCCATTGAAAATGCAAATTCTGCCATTTTAAAGATATATAGGACAAACAATTACTCATTTCGACGCGAAGCCCTGAAAATTTTTCGGAATTTTCCACCTTTTTACAGTCTTTGTCTTCCCAAAAATCGTTGCACATTTTGTACACACAAATTTTTAGGTACTATAATATGGTGCAGTAGCGATGTTAGTGTGGTAAAAACAGAGTTGTTCGACTTTTGGTAGTGTATTTTAGCTAATTTCTGGATCTCTAAAGGCAAAATCACTAAGAATTGTCTTGAAAACGGCGCGAAGCGCCGAAAACTTTGACATTTTTCCATTGTAAATGCAAATTCTGCCATTTTAGAGATATATAGGACAAACAATTACTCATTTCGACGCGAAGCCCCGAAATTTTTTTGGAATTTTCCACCTTTTTACAGTTTTTATCTTCCCAAAAATCTTTGCACATTTTGTACACACAAATTTTGGGTATAATAATATGGTACAGTAGCGATTTCAGTGTGGTAAAAACAGAGTCGACTTTTGGTTGTGTATTTTAGCTAATTTCTGGGTCCCTAAGAGCAAAATCACTAAGAATTGTGCTAAAACAGCGCGAAGTGCTGAAAAATTTGACTTTTTTGTATTGTAAATGCAAATTCTGCCATTTTAAAGATATATAGGACCATACATACATGCACAGTATGGGAATTCTGGGGGTGAAAACCTAAAGTGCCTTTTTTGGGCCCAAAAATGGCCGGTACGCGTTAAAAAACATCGTTTTTTGGCGTTTCTGACGATACTCTATCATTCTAGAGCATAAAATCATGAAAAAAATTTCGAAAAAAGTCGAATAAATTGACCAATATACCGTTTAAAACATGAGTATATGGCGCGAAGCGCTTAAAATTTGGCTATTTTGAGCAAATAGATAGCCAAAAACCCTTAAAAAGACTCTTTTTCTACCAATTTTCAAGTAAGTTTAGGAAACTTTTGAAAAATCGCCAATTCTGGGGGGGTGAAAAATTTTTTGCGGGGGGGGGGTAAAAAATGATTCTGCGGGGGATGAAACCCCCCCAAAATTCCCCCAAGATCATGTATGTATAGGACAAACAATTACTCATTTCGACGCGAAGCCCTGAAAATTTTTCGGAATTTTCCACCTTTTTACAGTCTTTGTCTTCCCAAAAATCGTTGCACATTTTGTACACACAAATTTTTAGGTACTATAATATGGTGCAGTAGCGATGTTAGTATGGTAAAAACAGAGTTGTTCGACTTTTGGTAGTGTATTTTAGCTGATTTCTGGATCTCTAAAGGCAAAATCACTAAGAATTGTCTTGAAAACGGCGCGAAGCGCCGAAAAATTTGACATTTTTCCATTGTAAATGCAAATTCTGCCATTTTAGAGATATATAGGACAAACAATTACTCGTTTCGACGCGAAGCCCCGAAATTTTTTTGGAATTTTCCACCCTTTTACAGTTTTTATCCTCCCAAAAATCTTTGCACATTTTGTACACACAAATTTTGGGTATTATAATATGGTACAGTAGTGATTTCAGTGTGGTAAAAACAGAGTTGTTCGACTTTTGGTAGTGTATTTTAGCTAATTTGTGGGTCTCTTAGGGCAACAATCCCTATTTGAAATGCAATTTCTGCTATTATCATTTCGGTGTGAAGCGCCAAAAATTTTTGCGAGTTTCAGACCTTTTTTCAATTTTTGTCTTCTCAAAAAGTCTTTGTACATCGGTAAAAATCTTTGCCGAGTACAAAAAACACTGGGTACATGTAAGCCAGATGTTACAATTTTTATTATTATTAGCTGCCTAGTGCTTAATTATTCAAAATGTTTCACTCAAGTTTCCAGTGATTTTCCTTCCTCCTCTCAGTGTGCAAGAACGCTAATGTAAATGAGAGGTAGCGCTCTGTGTATTGTGTTTGATATACACCTACAATATAGCATTAACAACGAAATTTCTTGCATGGAGAAACTGCCGAAAAACTGTTATTCGTTAAGCTTAATTTGATAGAAATAAGTTTAATTTCGACCAAAGAAGCAATGTTTAGCATTTTATACGATATCATTTGGCAACCGTTTTGTGAAATAAAAAGATTAAAAATCCAATCGAATCGATTGAAATATACCACTTAATTACATAGCCATTTATGTGTACTTGATAACTAAATGAAATTCAGCGTTTTAGGGTCGAGCAAACTGAAAACGGCGCAGAAAACCGAAAATTTTTGAATATTTGACATACCATTTTGGGATTTTAGAGCTTAAAAATACCCGAATAAACCCGAATAAAATCCATAAACATTCGGGTTCGGGTTCGAGATAGTTATAATAATTTTATTCGGGTTCGGGTTCGAGTTCGGGTAGTCAAAATCACTTTATTCGGGACCGGATTCGGGTTCGGGTCCTGAATTTTATTCGGGTACCCGAGTATTCGGGTTCGGGTACCCGTTGCATCGCTAATAATAATAATCGTAATCATAGGTGGGCGGCATCAAAGTTCTGGGGGAAGGGGGTGCAAGATTTTTTTAAACGTCGAAAAATGGCCTTAAAAATGTTGGTATGGCGAGAAAGACCATTTTTCAACGTTTTTCATCAAGCACTGTCCATTGGCATCGAAAAATTGCGAGAAAAAAATCAAAAATTGAAGTCTGGGGGGATGCTTTGATTTCTGGGGTAAGGGCATTTTGGTTTATAGGGAGGGGGTGGGGGTGCATACCCCCACCCCCACGCCCAGGTATGATCGTAATCCGTCAGCTAACTTTCGAAAAAATTCTTAAAATTTATGCCCAAACTTATGTGAAACTGACTATAGCTATGAACGTTAGGTCATGAAATATTTAGATCACAGGTGATGTCTGTAGCATGCTAAGCCGTAATTCACTAAGATAATAAATTATTTACTTTACATCCAGTGACGACGGAGAAGAATTAAGTGTAAAGTCGCTTATTTGCCCTGTTTTGTGCCAAGTATACTATATTAGCTCCTTGAATGCGACCAACGATTTCTAGTTCAGACTTCAAGAACGTATATAATACTGTATTAGTGTGATAAGGGTGAATGTCGCACTTGGGCGTGAGGGGTTTAAGGGTTTCAAGATTTTAATTTTAAGATCACTTTTTGGCCTTTGAAAAACCTTGTACCCCCCCCAGAATGTAGTTGCTGCCTACCTAAGGTCGTTGTTGCCACACCTGGGCATGGGGATAAGAGCATGTAATCCAAAATGCAGGTTCGACGTAAAATACATTTAGACGCATTCAAGTTTTATTGTAATACAAGAAAAGAAAACAATTGTTTAAACCCTATGGCATGCGGCCCAAACTAATGCCTGTATATCAACCTAAGTAAGCGGGAGTGATACCGATCTAAGCGGGAGTACTACTACTAGCACCCAAGTTAATCTAAGTCCAAGCCTAGGAAACATAGAGAAGTTTGAAAAAATCAATAACTGTTGCGAATACTTTGTACAAGCGCACAGAGCAGGGTTTTGATGCTTGTGAAAAGAAAGAAGTGGTCTGCCAGTATTAGTAGTACGTGGGTCAGTCAGATACCACGGGCAATTTTTGAAATTTTTGTTTTTTTCGCAATTTTTTGATGCCAATGGATATTGCTCCATGAGAAACATTGAAAAATGGTATTTTTTCGCCTTACCACAATTTTTAAGGCTATTTTTTGACCTTTGAAAAAATTTTAACCCCCATTCCCAAAATTTTGGTGCCGCCCACCTATGCATGCCACCATTTTTAAGACCATTTTTGGCCTTTGAAAAATTGCGACCAGAATTCTGGTGCTGCTCACCTATGGTTACGAAGCTGCTCAGTAAAAGATATCTTTATCTTTATCTTTTTACCAAGATAAAGATATCTTTATCTTTATCTTGACGATTTTTTTATCTTTATCTTTATCTTTTGAAAAAATCACAGACTATCTTTATCTTTATCTTTTCGATAGGAATTTATCTTGCAAAAAAGATAAAGTAAGTACATAAGTTAGCATGTAATCCAAAATGCAGGTTTGACGTGAAATACATTTAGACGCATTCAAGTTTTATTGTAATACAAGAAAAGAAATGAAAACAATTGTTTAAACCCTATGGCATGCGGCGCAAACTAATGCCTGTATATCAACCTAAGTAAGCGGGAGTGATACCGATCTAAGCGGGAGTACTACTACTATTAGCACCCAAGTTAATCTAAGTCCAAGCCTTGGAAACAGAGATGTTTGAAAAAATCAATAACTGTTGCGATGCGGCTATGTATACTTTGTACAAGCGCACAGAGTAGGGTTTTGATCATACGTGGGCAGCAAGAAAATTCTGGGGGGGGGTGCAAGATTTTTTTGAGGGTCGAAATATGGCCTTAAAAATGGTGGTATGGCGATAAAAACACCATTTTTCGACGTTTCTCATCAAGCACTATCCATTGGCATCAAAAAATTGCGAAAAAAACGAAAAAAAATTTCAAAAATTGAATTCTGGGGGGGGTATTTTGATTTCTGGGGGGGTATTTTGGTTTCTGGGGGTGCATACCCCCCAAACCCCCCCCCCACGCCCAGGTGTGGTTTTGATGCTTGTGAAAAGAAAGAAGTGGTCTGCCAGTATTAGTAGTACGTGGGTCAGTCAGATATCGCGGGCAAACCCTCAAACTTACATTTATGTGTGCTTAATGCCTATCACCTCTTTGATCTCAGGTGTAAAAATTAGGGCATTCAGTTGGCTGCTTTACATCACCCACTCTCGTTTATTGCACTTCACAAACATCATTGTCCTGGGTCCAGACGACCATAGTTACATATGTACACTTTATCTTTATCTTTTTGGTTCCTTTATCTTGCAAATTATCTTTATCTTTATCTTTCCTAATTTTTTCTTTATCTTTATCTTTATCTTTCTTAATTTTTTCTTTATCTTTATCTTTATCTTCTAGATTTTAAAATTTCACTCTTTATCTTTTATCTTGCAAAAAATCCTTATCTTTTACAACACTACTGCCCACCTACGGTTACGACTGTTCTGATGTGCAAGACAGCAAAAATGCTGACGTGTCTATCTGTACGCTATGCGATTACAGTATTCTTTATTATTGTAAAAAGCAATAACTGATCGTAACATTTCTATAGGCTTTGATGGCTTATCAATGCTCGTTGAGCAATGACAAGCGGCTGATTATACAAAAAAGGCTCATGATATCTGTGTACCTTGCTTCAGCAATCGTTTAACTATTCGAACATGAAACTCCAGCATGACAACTCTGATCTGAGAAATCGTAAGCTTTTATTCTGAACTTTTGTCGTGCATAGCTCATATACGATTTCGTTATATAATATTAGGAAATCAGCCATACGAAAAAAGGATGAGAGGAAAAACTGGATAAATAATAGGAAAAAAATTATTCTAAAAAGAAAATTAACATCGTCTAAAATTAAATACTTGTCACATGTTTGAGTATTCTTGTATGTAACATGATGCAAATATGCAAGTTAGGGGAAGCGTTTGGAGTAAAGGCCATAGGTGGGCTCAGTTACTCTAGGTGTTAAGCCTGTACTTGAATTAAATTAAGTGGCTAAGTAAATAGTGATTTTACGCGTTTCTGATTTTTGCTATAGATTTCGTAGATTTCGGAATACGCCACAACAACCTGTTTTGAGTGTAGGACGCATATTCTTTTTTATTATCTGTCGATTAAAAAAAACCGGACTTCCCAGATGTGTCCCGTTATAGCTGTAGGCGGAGGGTGCACAGCATACGTGGGCAGCAAGAAAATTGGGGGGGGGGGTGCAAGATTTTTCAAAGGTTAGAAAATTGCCTTAAAATGGTGGTGTATGAGGAAAAAGCACCATTTTTCGACGTTTCTCATCAAGAATTATCCATTGGCATCAAAAAATTGCGGGAAAAAAGCGAAAAAATTTTCAAAAATTGAAGTCTGGAAGCATATTTTGATTTCTGGAGGGTTATTTTGGTTTCTCGGAGGGGGTGCATTCCCCCCACCCTCCATGCCCAGGTATGATCGTAATCTGTCGGCTTACTTTCGAAAAAAAAATCTTAAAATTTATGCATAAACTTATGTGAAACAGACTATAGCTATGAACGTTATGTCACGAAATATTTAGATCACAGGTGATGTCTGTAGCATGCTAAGTCGTAATTGACTAAGAGAATAAAAGCTTTACTTTACATCCAGTGACGACGGAGAAGGATTAAGTGTAAAGTCGCTTCTTTGCCCCGTTTTCTGCCCAGTCTACTATATTAGCTCCTTGAATGCGTTAAGCAGATTTATTAATGACTGATTTCAATCGACCAACGATTTCCAGTTCAGACTACAAGAACGTATATAATACTGTATTGGTGTGGTAAGGGTGAATGTCACATAGGGCGTGAGGGGTTTAAGGGTTTTAAGATTTTAATTTAAAGACCACTTTTTGGCCCTTGAAAAACCTAGTACCCCAGAATGTTGTTGCTGCCCACCTATGGTCGTTGTTGCCACACCTGGGCGTGGGGGTTTGGGGGTTTGCACCTATCCCAGAAATCAAAATAACCCCATGATACAATTTTTGAAATTTGTTTTGTTCTCTTCGCAATTTTTTGATGCCAATGGATAGTGTTCGATGAGAAACGCTGAAAAATGATTTTTTCGCCATACCACTATTTTTTAGGCCATTTTTTGACCTTTGAAAAAACTTGCGACCCCCCCCCCAGAATTTCGAATTTCGGTGCCGCTGTATATGGTTGTTGCTCATGTATGGTGAATCTGCTAGAATTTTTCTCTTACTATTTCGGTAGGTGCATCCAGTGATATAAAAAGGTACATTCCCCAAATTTTGGACAATTAAGCATTTTCGACCATTGGATTGTTTATACATAGTTCATCGTTTGCTTATGTTTCGTTCGATTCGCATTCAATCATTCTTTTAACACTTTAATGTGTTAATGTACCTCGAATTACGTGGGTCAACCCAAAAAACCTACAAACTTTCTTAAGAAGTTATAGTTTCACACATTTTCGCTGGACTTCAACGTGTTCAGGGATTGAAAATGATTACTAAATTGATTAGTACTCAGCAGGTTATTAAATAGATAAAACATTTTTTATTACAGATAAAACATTATTTGTATCACTTTACGACCACACGTGGGCGTGGGGAGGAGAGTGTGCACCCCCAGAAGGCCGATTAACCCCCCAGAAATCAAAATACCCCCAGAATTCAATTTTTAAAAATTTTACGTGGTTCTCCAGTTTTTGATGCTAATGGATAGTACTAGAGGAGAAACGTTGAAAAATGGTGTTTTTTTGTCATGCCAATACACCTTGGCGTAGGGGGTTCGAGGGGTATGCACCCCCCGAGAAACCAAAATACCACTCCCAGAATTAAATTTTTGAAATTTTAGTAATTGTTTTTTTCGCAATTTTTTGATGCCAATGGATAGTGCTCGATGAGAAACAATGAAAAATGGTATTTTTTCGCCTTACCACAATTTTTAAGGCCATTCTTTGACCTTTGAAAAATTTTTGCCCCCACCCCCAGAATTTTGGTGCCGCCCACCTATGCATGCCACCATTTTTAAGACCATTTTTTGGCCTTTGAAAAATTGCGACTCCCCCAGAATTCTGGTGCTGCTCACCTATGGTTACGATGCTGCCCACCTACGGTTACGACCACACATGGGCGTGGGGGGATCTGGGGGGTCTGGACCCCCCCCAGAAACCAAAAGACCCCCCCAGAAATCAAAAGACCCCCCCCAGAAATCAATTTTTGAAATTTTTTTTCGTTTTTTTTGCAATTTTTTGATGCCAATGGATAGTGCTTGATGAGAAACGTCGAAAAATGGTGTTTTTATCGCCATATCACCATTTTTAAGGCCATTTTTTGACCTTCAAAAATCTTGGACCCCCCCCAGAATTTTCTTGCTGCCCACGTATGGTTACGACTGTTCTGATGTGCAAGACAGCAAAATTGCTGACGTGTCTATCTGTACGATATGCGATTACAGTAATTTTTATTATTGAAAAAAGCAATAACTGATCGTAACATTTCTATAGGCTTTGATGGCTTATCAATGCTCGTTGAGCAATGACAAGCGGAGTGATTATACAAAAAAGGCTCATGATAGCTGTGTACTTTGCTTCATCTTGTATGTATGTTAGCAATCGTTTGACTATTCGAACATGAAACTTCAGCATGACAACTCTGAGCTGAGAAATCGTAAGCTTATTCCGAACTTTTGTCGTGCATAGCTCATATACGATTTTGTTATATAATATTAGAAAATTAGCCATACGAAAAAAGGAAGAAAGGAAAAACCGGATAAATAATAGGAAAACAATAATTATGAAAAGAAAACTAACATCGTCTAAAATTAAATACTTGTCACATGTTTGAGCATGCATGTATGTAACATGATGCAAATATGCAAGTTAGGGGAGGCGTTTGGGGTAAAGACTATAGGTGGGCTCAGTTACTCTAGGCGTTAAGCCCCTACTTAGATTAAATTAAGTGGCTAAACAGTGATTTTACGCGTTTCTGATTTTTGCTAGAGATTACGGAATACCCCACTACAGTCTGCTTTGAGTGTAGGACGCATATTCTTTTTTATTATCTATCGATTAAGAATACCGCTTATCCCAGATGTGTCCACACCTGGGCGTGGGGGGTTTGGGGGTATGCACCTCCCAGAAACCAAAATACCCCTCCCCCAGAAATCAAAATACCCCCCCCAGAAATCAATTTTTGAAATTTTTTTTCGTTTTTTTCGCAAGCTTTTGATGCCAATGGATTGTGCTTGATGAGAAACGTCGAAAAATGGTATTTTTTCGCCATACCACCATTTTAAGGCCATTTTTTGACCTTCAAAAAATCTTGCACCCCCCAGAATTTTCTTGCTGCCCACGTATGGATGTGTCCCGTTATAGCTGTAGGTAGAGGGTGCACAGGTGTTAGGGTGCTGCCCAAGTATAGGTAACGCGCTAACGCTCTACCTATGATTATTTTATTAGTAATGTATATTCGATGCTGTTCAGCATACCGCATTTTTGAAAATTTTGTTCCAAAAATTTTAGCTCGTCTTTTTGCACTCTTTTGGCGGTTTTTGATCTTTTAAATTTTTTTACGCACTCGAAACCTAGGCAGGTCCCATGTGTGGTCTGGGGTAATATTTTCTGTAATCCAACAAAAATGTGGCGGTCGATTTATTTCACAATAGAATAAGAGTTTTTTTGTCAAACAAAGCAGCCCAAAATCTCTTACTATAAAAAATAGAAGTTAATTGGTAAAGGAATATACGAGTATGAATACATTGAGGCCGAAAAGATATTGAAATTTATGCCTTTCATTCTCTTGTTAATTGTCCGCATATTATGTCAGAGTGTATTGTACAATCATGCAATAATCAACTCACGATTGAGCTGTATCGAAAGCGGCAACGACTCAGATGGTTCGGGCATGCCTGCCGCATGGACAAAACTCGGCTGCCTCGTAAATCAAAATATCCCACACGTCCAACTGGATGGAGAGTTGCTCGTGAGGCTCCAACGAAAACATGGCTTTCTCAAGTGGCGAAAGATGTTCAACCACTCCGCTTCACAATTACTGACACCCAAAATGCAGCCCTAAATCGAGATCAATGGCGAGCCAAAATCCGTGATGCATTGTTTTTGGCTGCCACAGCTCAAAGATCGCTGCCTTATCAACGATTTTGAAACTAACGGCATTTAAGTCAAGTCAAGTAAGTCAAGTATTGCACTTATCGATTTCTATGTAGATTTTGAGATATGGTGTTGTTTCGTGTCATCTATAATCACTACAAAGTCATTTGTGCAATTAGCGGATCGTGTATTCCGTTCATCCTTTCATAATTACTCTCTCACGCGTTCTGTCGATGGTTTAGTCATGTTTTTCGATTCAGCAACAAACGCCTCCATAGCCGGATTTTGAATACATAAAAGGGTCTAAAACTACTGTTAAGTATGCTTTAGGATAGCATTTTTCAACAGTAGGCTATCCGAATTATAGGAAGAAAATGATTACTAAATTGATTAGTTCTCAACAGGTGATTAAATAGGCATACGCCTTGGCAGTGGCGGATCCAGGATTTTCCTAAGGGGGCGGTACCCTAAGGGGGGCGGAACCCTGACTTGGGCGGAAAAATGAGCTGTTTTAACCCAAAAATCGCTCAAAAATCCTTAATTTTGCGCACTATTTTGGGCTCAATAGGGGGGCAGCCGCCCTCCCCCGCCCCCGCCCCCTAAATCCGCCCCTGCGCCTTGTGATTTTGCGCGTATTACAGATAAAATATTTTTTGTCACGACTGGTCTGACATACAAGACTGCAAAACTGCTGACGTGTCTATCTGTACGATATGCGATTACAGTAATCTTTATCACAGGCAATAACTGATCGTAGGATTACTAAAGCCTTTGCTGGTTTATCAATGCTCGTAGAGCAATGACAGGCGGCTGATTATACAAAAAAGGCTCATGATATCTGTGTACCTTGCTTCATCTTGTATGTATGTTAGCAATCGTTTGACTATTCGAACATAAAACTTCAGCATGACAACACTGAGCTGAAAAATCGTGAGCCTTTATTCCGAACTTTTGTCGTGCATACTGCATAGCTCATATACGATTTTGTTATATAATATGGGAAATAAGCCATACGAAAAAAGGAAGAAGGGAAAAACCGGATAAATATTACTAAAAAAATAATTATGAAAAGAAAACTAACATCGTTTAAAATTAAATACTTGTCACATGTTTGAGCATGTAAGAGGATGCAAATATGCAAGTTAGGGAGGTGCAAGATTTTTCAAAGGTAAAAAAATGGTCTTAAAAAATTGTTATATCGCGAAACAAGCACCATTTTTCAACGTGTATCATCAATCACTATCTATTGGCATCGCAAAATTGCGAAAAAACAAAAAAAAAATTAATAATTGAATTTTGGGAGTATTCGGCCTTCTGGGGGTGCATACTGCATATCTCCAACTCCACCTCCATCACGCCCACGTGTGGTAGAGACCCTGAAAAGTACAAAACGGAAATTTTTGGCGAAAATAATGTAAATGCAGACTTCTTACAAAAACGCTTATAATTGATCAGAAACAGTCAATTCAGGCAGGCTATTTTAATGTTTATACACGCCAATCAATTTTTAGAGCAATTATATCAAATTAGCTAATTGACACTCTGAACGACCTGCCGTTTGTAGAGCGCGCGCCTGATGGTGCTGTGTTGAACTGAAGAATCTTATTGACCTAAAATTTTGAAATAACGTAAAAGTGACTACTCTAAACTTTCTCGTCAATTCAAAGCAATTGTGCAAAGTTTTAGTCTCCATGCATTTTTGACCTGAATTTTCCTTTATATTTTGGAAAATATATGTTTGCCCTCTGAATAACTTTAAAACTTCTATTTGCATGCCTAGTCTCCACCCATAATCATCGCCTCCAATATCTGCCAGAAAAAGGCATTTTCTGTAATTCTAATCGAAAGGTAAAAGTCCCGCTTGCTCGAAAAATTAAAGTAGACACAATCGTTCTTAGTCGTTTTTAAGCCATTTTAGCATCTATGCTAGATTTTGAGACCATTTTGGCTGAAAATGCTATCCTGCTGATTTTCAGACCATCTAAACTCATAAACCGGCCATTCTGTGCATCTTTGTATACACTGGAACTAATACATTAAGCAACAGCTTTTTCATCATCAAGCGTAAGCTTCGTCACTTTCAAAACGATTTAGCGGAAAATTGCGACGGGAAAGTTTAGTATGCGATTATACCATTTAAAATCACATACTGATATCAAGGGCTTTTACAAGCTTTATCCTATTCGAATGGCTTTCACTACTATCACGAAGCTGTGATAGGCGCCGCGCCGGTAAGCAAACAATATAAAATTGTATTTGAGCGGGATATACGGACTAACATGAAATCTTTTGCTCCGAACAACGTTAAGTCGTCCGGATAAAATCGCATTTTATGTCTGGTCAAATAGGAGAACACATCGCTTACCTTTGTTGAGCTAAGCTCATCGGTAAATTGATGCTAGTCAGCGATTTTACACTGAAGCTTACAAAACTTTGCATGGTATCTATGCATATCCAAGCACAAAGCTTATTTACATTTCGCGACTATGAAAACTAAGTGAGCTGTCGTAGCTTAACGTACGAACGCATGCATATAAATACCCGCGTTCCTTTCGAAAGTTTTAATCCCGAAGATACGTGTTATACTGCAAAGCTAGCTGGTTTTATCGTCTAGTAGCGTTTTAATTTATCCACGGTTTTTTTGATAAATCGTTGATGTATGTTAAGTTTTCTAACGTCTAAAAGTGCGCTGTTTTAAGCATTTCAGCCAAATTTTGGCTAAAAGTGTTATACTTTTCTCGCTTCGCGCCATAAATTCTTTGTTGACTATATATTTTATTCAATCTACTCAAATTTTTTCAACGTGTTTCGAAATTTTCTTATAATAATAT
Source organism: Mermis nigrescens (assembly GCA_036768485.1). NCBI lineage: Eukaryota > Metazoa > Nematoda > Enoplea > Mermithida > Mermithidae > Mermis > Mermis nigrescens. Next base: position 273,271 of record JAVLUZ010000651.1, on the reverse strand, counting down.
GTTTTATCGCATGCTGTAAGTAAAGCTTTTTTAACGTCCAATGGTGTGCTGCCTAAAACCCCAACAACGCATATGACGGCCGTTCGGAAACTTATCCGAAATAAGCGTGTTGAAAGGCTGCGCACCACACTCGGGCATGGAGGGGTTTAAGGGTGGGCTCCCAAAAATCTAGTAAGACTCCGAAAATTGATCACATAGAGTTGAATTTTTGCACGTTTTTTTCCTTTTTTGCCGTTTTTACACAACCCAGACCCCCAGTAGGGCTGCTGCCCATGTATGCGCAAACGGCTTTTGGCATTTCTTAACTTAAATTATTTGCATATGCTTTTTCGGCGTTTTTTTTAATAAAACATTACAGGAGTATCCCTGCACATTTGCATAATCATATTTAACTCTTCGTTGAGCGATTTTTGCAGTCGAAGGTTACTAAAATAGGGCACTGTTCAAGTCTATGTAAAACTACACATGATTTACATACTCTAGCAATTATTAGTTCCATATTGTGCGATTCTTTTATGCACTTTCTAAATGTGTATGTTATTTTTCACGAGAAATTATTTGTTAAAGAGTTTCAGAACGATTAAAAACTACTGCAATGCATTAGAATAGGCACTCGGTAAACGTCCATGCAAAAAAGAGGAAAAGTAGATTTCAGTATGTTGAGCGCAACCAGAGGATGCCAATAAATATTCGAAAAGTAATAGACCACTAAGTTTGTATTGGAACGCTATTTTCTCATCTTAAACTTATTTGTGATGCTACTGTGCATAAGCCACAAAAAAGGAAATTTCTCATTGCTATATAATATCTCATAGAGCTAAAGCACTGAAAAATGATGCAGATGTAGCTAAAATGAAGCTAGACAAAGTTCTAGACACAGAGTTGGAAAATATCAGAAAAATGCTTATGAGCTGACTGACTGGAACGCCGTCCTACTTAGCTAACAAATCGCTAATGTCTTCTTTTAATTGTTCCAGATCGTACCACGCTTCTTTCATACAATGTGTTGCTCGGTTTCAATTTGTCGATTTTGCAATACAGACATTTACTTTATTAGAAAATTTTATAAAAGTAGATAGGTACTGTTCTAATTATCAAATGATATACAAGGTGTTTCAAAATGTTCTGCTTCCTTAGAAAACATACTTCTAGATTGTAGAGATACAAAAAGTAAGATGTATCACCCTGTAGAAAATTAAATTATGCATTCAGCAATATTTTTCTAATGTTTTTCTTTGCAACGTGGCGTACACTTTGGAAACGTTTCAAAATAAATTCAGAATTTCACTTTTTCCTCTTGATTTTGCACGTTTTCGGTCCTTGTCTGCCGAAATTATTTTTTCAACCCAGAAAAATAACAAAATTTCGTGAAACTAAGATAATCAATTCTTAGCCAATGATTGTGGCCTTGTGGCCTGACAACAGTCCTGACTTGAAGCGGACGTGGGATCTGGGTCAAACTTCTGAACGACAAACTCAATTACTCTTGCACGACACGAGGAACATGGTCAAAAAATTACCGAATAAAATCTTACACAACAACTGAATAGGTATCCCCTTGTCTGAATTATAATATGACGAGAATTATTTTCAAAAGTTGGTGTGTCCTATGCTAGAACAATTAAGTTAGATTATAATGCAAGTTATGATGAAAAAAATTTATTGAATTTCCGGCATTCTTGGATGTTTTTGATTTGTTTAGTTTTTGTGCAATAAAACAATAAAGGCTGAATCTTGTTCAATGGAACTTACATCATTCGACGTAGAAATTCATTCTCAACAAAATTGTATCTTTAGTTTTTTGTATCCCTATCGAAAAGTATGTTTTCCAAGGGAGCAAATCATTTTTATAGTTCCTATACGATCCATCAAATGAAGTAGTAGCCGACACACACAATAATAGAGTAGACGATTGCAATATCCATTATTTAATTGAATAACGGTGCTTTCTCGTTGACTATTGATTCTTAATTGAACAAAAAACGCTAAGTAATAATAATAATGATAATAATAATAATAATAATTAATATTATTATTATTATTATTATTATTATTATTATTAATATTATTATCATTATAACGCATAAAAGACTATTCTAAAAGAAATAAGTACGGGGATGCTGGTAGTAGTATTTGCAAGCGTTGAGATCTAGTAATCTTACGCTTATTTTTTCTATAATGACCGCCTTTGAATAAATTGACCAAGATAATAATAATTTTACAACCGGTAATCGGATTAATTCTTCTTTAATCCATCTTTATAGTTGACTGTGTTTTTGCAAGTCTGCGGTAGCACTCGATTCATTGCAGTTCTACAATGACAGCTCGAATTATAAGTTGCTTCGGAGTTTTGGTTTTGACAAAATTTTTGGAGGCTCAAGTGACCGTCGACAATCAAATCAAAGGGCTTAAGGGCACAGAAAAAGGGTACGTAATTGTATCGTGATAGGCAATATAGTTCTTCAAAGAACTAACTGCGGTTATTCCAATTTCCACAATCATGTCGTTGTTCCTTTTCTCCTTATTCACGCCTTTCTGATGGCTGGGTCAACCTCATTCAAAGGAATCGATCCCGACGGCCTTATTGATCTTAATTTTTTTGCGGTTTTATCGAAATGCCAGAACAGAGACAAAGCTAAACACACCCTTAGTTCACCGACAGCAAATGATTTTAAATATGCCCTGAAATTACGCACTTTTCTCAAAGTAGAGCGGTAGAATTCTAGTTTGCGAAGAAGGTTTGGTTCTTGACCAATTTATGTCTTCTTTCTGGACCCCTTTAGAAAGAAAACGTGGTAAAAATTCAACAAAAAAGCAAAACTAAATAAGTAGTTTATCTGATATATTAAAGTTGAAGCTGCAAATGAATGCGAATAAAATTTTTTTGAAATTAAAAGAAAACTGCGATTTCAGATAGCTTTAACCTAAAGTGCCATTGAGGACACTTTAGCTTAATTCAGTTGTCCGTCTTATCTCCACGATAGTCAGTTTCACTCAAGTTAAGTCATAAACTTAAAAACTGTCTTTCACAATAAGCTGACAGATTGCGATCACGGCATTGATCTAATATAAAATTACTGTGTCCTCTCGGTTTACTGTCGATGAAAACTCTCAAAACTCATGAACGAAGTGATGTGAAACAGACAATGTCCCGGGCTGAGCTACCCCAAGTTCGGCTTGGCTATACACGTTGCATAGGCAGTAATCGAATTCTGAGGATGGGGAGTCTGACTGATAGGGTAAAACGGATAAAGTCGCCAAAGCTTTGATGCTTGGGGTCTGCCAGATTCAAATCAATATGCGCTCAAGGGGTTTACGTGCCTACTCGTAATTAGGCTTCAACTAATAAAAGGTCAGATGCAAACTTACTCGCAACACTAAAATTTATATACCGTGCATTGCGTGAAAGTTGATAAATTACTTGCATATCACAAGCGCATCAAATTTAGTTCGAACTAACAGTATCAGAAGCCAATATTTTAGCTACTATAGTCTGTTTCACATATGTTTGGGCATAAATCTTAAGAATTTCTGCCGACAATAAGCCGATAGATTACGATAATTATATATCAGACCGATGCTATAATCGCTATCTGGCTTATTGTGGGCGATAGTTCTTAAAGATTATGCACAAACTTGTGTGAAACGGACAATAACTATCCGATCATATCTTGAGATTTATGCGAGACCTCTGAAATTATACAAAGTGAAGGATGAATGATCAAAAAATTTAAAAAGGGTAACGAATTTTGAAAAATGGAACTTTAATGCATAAAAAATATTTTTGGAAAATATTTTAAATATCCAAATCTAAACGGTTAATGACTCCTAGTAAAAGCAAGGAATAAGGCCACACATTCCCATGGAGGGGGTGAGGGGTATCACCCCCGCCTCAGGGCCCGAAACTTGAATCACTGTCGGACGATATTGAGCTATCAAACATTTTCCGCATGATTTTTGTGTACAAAAGCAGCGAAGATACTAAATATTTTCGGCGCTTCGCGCCAACTGATACATTTCTATTTTGTTTACCCATAAACTACCTAGAATGAACTCCAAATGATCTGAAAAGTCGACATTTTCGAAAAATTTTCTATATTTCCTACTTGAAAGAGTGACGAATCTAGTCAGAATGGTACAAAAAGTAGTTAAAAATGCAGTTTTTCACATTAAAACATGCTATATATAGGACGTTTTAGCCATTTTTCATATCTGACCTGCAAAAAAAGATAGACTCCAAATTTAGTGGTCCTAGATTTTTGGATTTCACCCTCCCCCGAACTTTCGACCTCGGGAAAGTATGAAAAAGGCATTTTTGAAAAATCTTATACTGAGATTTGAACGACTCGTCCGTTTTATTTATTTTTCATTAATGTAGGTTTCTTGCTTGAAAACTTATCCTTTTTAATCGCAGCAGGGTAGGAGCGTGCACAGATGGGAAGACAAAAGATCTTTTGTTCGTCCTTGATGACACGTACGGCATGAGTTGTGACGACGGATCTCCGAGCGAACTGGTGTTTGATAGTAAGCCTTTCAACGTTAGTACTATGTTCTGTAGTCAAATGAGACATACGCATAATGATAGGTATTTAGACCTAATGGAAAAAGTGGCACATTTATGGGAAAACTAAACGACAAAATGATGGGAAAAAGAACTAAATTAAAATCAAGTTTTCTGCAAAAGAGCGTCGTGACATCAAGCGCAAACTGAGGATTTTCATGACTTCATGCTATTTTACAAATTTATGCAATTTCTCGGAGCTGTTTTGACACAAAATACTCTGTGGTTGACCTCTAGACCGGACACAATGCGCATCTATGGTCAAAACCGCAGCGGAATGTGGCCTTGGATGTGAGAGGGAATAGTCTGCAAGATATTCATCCTCCGATTTTTTCCGAATCGCTCAGATATTAGGTCTATGGTAATCTAAAAGATGTAGAACGAAGTCGATAGCATTGAGTAGAATTGATCAAATGTATTCATAAGACTGGCAATGCATTAAATTTTTAATGTTTTCACTTTTGAAACAACACAAAGATACTTTTACTTTACATTTCGCACCATTTTTGCAAGTAGATTTGTCTTCTGATCTCTCTCTGTGTTGACTACCATATGTGAGCTGTCCAGTTTCTACTACTGGAAGCCAAGCTAGTAGGACAATTTTAGTTACGATTCAGAATGTCTCTGTTCAATTTACACAAAAGAAGTACCGGATACATCTTAAGACTCGTCAAGAAGCACGCTGAAACATGTGTGAACATTTGGCAAACATGAATGCAATTAAGTAGTATGCTTTAAGTCTGCTATCCAATTTTATTTATTGAAACTTTGTAACCAGAAACATACTGCACAGCATAAGAATTCTGGGGCGTGGATAATGCCAGTAGAATTTTTTTATACAGTGCCCTTATGGGCTCAAAAATAATGAGATTGTGTCAAAAACACCGTTTTTGGCATTTCTGACGATGCTTCCTCCTTTTAAAACACAAAAGACATTTAGAGAAATAAATAAAAATCGGGTAAATTGCAGAAAATATATTCAGAAATGAGAGTATGGAGTGGAGCGCCTAAAATTATAATCTTTTTAGCTAAAACAATCGCTAAAAAGGCTTAAAAAACATCCTTTTTAGATTATTTTGGAGCATGAAACATTTTAGCGGTGTGATGGGTGAAAAGGTCTCTGTGGGAAGTGTGAAACTTCTCTGGGTAGGTCAAGACCCCAGAGACCATGTTTGTTTGTATTGCTGTGCAGTAATAAATTTATTAAAACATGTGAAGAGTCAATAAATTTTCACTTTGGCACTTAGAAATTTTTTGATTGATGGAATTATGATTATAGTCTGTTCCAACACACCTGGGCGTGGGAGGTTTGGGGGCGCATCCCTCGAGAAACCAAAATTTTTTTAGAAAAAATTTTTCGAAATCAATCTTTGAAAAAATTTTTCTTCTCGCAATTTTTTGATGCCAATGGATAGTGCTCGATGAGAAACGTTGAAAAATGGTGTTTTTTCGCCCTACCATCATTTTTAAGGCCATTTTTCGACCTTTTAAAAATCTTGCGCACCCCCGCCCCCAGAATTTTCTTGCTGCCCACGTATGTGTTTCACACAAGTTCGGTCATAAATTATAAATCTATCCCTGACAATAAGCGTACAGATTACGATTACAGCATTAATCTGATATATAATTATCGTAACCCTTGGCTTGGTGTCGATGAAAATTCTTTAAATTTATGCGCATAGTTATGCGAATTAGACTATAGATGATCATTCGTTTTGATGAGGTAGATCAATTTTTGCGAATTTCTAAAATATATCACTCGCATTATGATGTGAGCGCGACTCTCAATATCCCCAAAATAGGATTTCGCCCGCGGAACACTGTTTCAAATTTGCGGTGTCACATTTGATTCTATTAATCTCATTTATAGCCGAAAACGTATCTGACTTGCAAAGGAGTCACGCAGGTCTTTTTCATAAGCAGATACAAATTCAAGATTCAAAAAATATTTGTTGAAAGCATGCCAAGAAAAAGGATGATTAATTAAAAGACTTGTTATGTCGAAATGTGTCTAATCATGAAATAAAACGTAATTGCCGCATATACGAAGTTTTTTATCAATAAATTGGTGAAGAATCGAAAAATGTAAACAAGAGTGGAAAACGCCATCGCCTTTGATTTCAATATTTCCTTTCAACTTTTCTGGCTTCGATCGAAGTCGGAAAACTTACACGAACAAATTCAAATAATTTCACCAAAAACCTAATTACTGTGGCGCTCTTTATGATATTAGGAACTGTACGAAATTTTAATGAAAAGAGAAGATTATATTTTTTTAGTTTGCATTGTTTCGTCGAATGAAAACGATTGCACCTATGTGCTCGGCGATCACCTGAACGCTTTGATGAAGTTGAAAAGCCTCGAAACATTGCCAGGAACAGACGATTCAGGTTCGAATGCACATATACACGCAAAAAAGAACGCAGGAAAATAAATATATACACACACACAAGCAGAGGAAACGCTGCGGAAGTTGTTGAGAATGAAAAATGAGAGGATTAGGAAATATATTGACTTGTGCATAAAGGCGTCATTAATCTGATATGCAGAAAAATTATGTGTTTTTACGCAAGCAGCGAATTCTAAATATATATAATCTCCGGTATCACAGTTGGATGCCGGCCCGTCGGTGAAAATTTTTTAAAAGATATCGTTTAGTTCACGAAAAGGTATAATTCCATTGTATTTTCATCGTAAAATTTTCAATAATTTGGTAAAACCTGAACATTCAATGTATCTTTCTAGAGTAATATAGCTTAAATTGTTGATAGAGAATCAGACTTATGCCCAAGTATGCAACTGTGTAGTTGTTGTGAAACTTTCAAAACGTGGCTAAGCTTAAGATTTTGGGGTGTTCAAAACTTATAAACAATCAAGAAAAGACCAAAAATTAACGGTGTCCTCTCGTAGACACAAAAAGAAATTTGAACATTTTTTTGGATTGCAGAGAGAAAAGTGACTGGAATTTCTCGAAAAAAGTTGATAAAAGGCTTAAGCATACTTCAGAAAGTTTTGTAACCCTTCTTCCACGGCTTAAGACCACGAATGGGCGTGGCTGTATCCTCCAGAATCCGAAAGGCCACTTAGAAAGTTGATAGCCCCAGAATTAAGGTTTTGGTATTTTTTAGCGACTTTGCTTTATTGAACGAGTAGAAATTTTTTACTGCCCATGGTACGGTTAAGACCAGACATGCACGTGGGGGGGGTTGGATCTAGACCACACATGGGCGTGTGGTTTGAAGGGTTTTTACCACATGTGGGCGTAGGGAAAATGGTTATGCACCCCTTTCAGAAGGCCGAATACACCCCCCCCCTCTAGAAAGCAAAATGCCCCCTCTCCAGAATTCAATTTTTGAAAATTTTCCGTTTTCTGGGAAAATGGAGCGAATTACGGCAAAGGAGGACAAAAATTAAAAATCTTATGCAAAAGTACTTGAAATTAAAAGGAATCTACGAAGTGATTTAGTTTTTGCACTAGTTCGTGGTTCTAGACCATATATATTAGGTTAGGATTTTTACTTTAATGCGTGAAATATGTCAAATCTCTCGGATGGAGGGAGATTTTCGGCGAATTCCTCACTCTGAAATCGTGTTTTTAAGCTATAAATAGTTTTGGTATCTTTGAAGACACGCGGAGTCAATCGATTCAAAAAATTTAGTTAGATTCCGAATCGCATAAAAATTAATTTTTCATACTTCAATTTTCGCGCTTTTATTTTTCACGTGTCTTAATATCAACTGAATAAATAATTAATAAGACTGTAAAGGACGAATCGACTCTCTGCCAAAAAAGAAAAATCGTTGAGAAATAAAATTTATATAACATGTGTAAATTATCATGTCAACGTACTAATTAATTTCAAAATATTTGTTAGATAAAGAAATGTGGAAGGCGTGCGAATTCGTCAAAAAACAATGGAATGACATAAAAGATAAAGCTAATAAAATAGAGACTCCAATTACGACAGGTAAGCAAAACTGCACAAACGAATCCGAATTACATTAAGGCATACAGTGGCGGATTCAGAATTTTCCCATGTGGTACCCCAAGTTCTTCTAAAACAGTAAAAAATAAGTCTGAAAAACCGGCATTCACGTGCAGAATGGCGTTTTCAGCTGTTTTATATTGTCTGTTTTCAGTCAAAATGATTTTCAGAAATTTTTTTTGCATTCAGATTCATTGGCGACTGAAATTTGAGGAATCGATGCATAGCTTTGTAATAAAACAATTTAAAATGTTTATTTTTCGAACCAGTGCAACTAAGGAACCACGACGACGAATCTGTGGGACAAGATTTTAGCAAGAAAAAAATGAAAAATTTGCAGACAAGAATTGAAAAAGGGGAAATTTGTAACAAACAAAAAGAAAAAGAAAGGAACGAAAAGAAGTGAAAGTGAGATGAAAACTACAAAAAAAGGGAAACATATTGAAGAATCTACTACTCCGTGCAATTCATTAAAGCTATTCTCAGTTTTTTTAGCTCTCGATCAAAACATGTACTTTGTTGCGGAAATAATATTCCTCTAGTTAATTATGTCATTTTTCCGTGATCTGATAATTTTTTTAAATTCTATCCTACTTCGAAAATTCCAAGCGCATTTAGAGAATCTTCTACACAAAGAATAATATGCGAAGGTCTCTGGATGGAAGCCTTATTGAGCCGAAGCGTGTTTTGATAAAATATTCTTTAAACGTCAAGATAGCGTGAAAGATTAAAATTTTGAATCTAAACAACATTGAATGAATTTTAAATTTTATTTCGAATCAATCGAATTTAATTCTAATTTCAACGTCAACCCAAAACCTTTTGCTTATTCTTAGTAAGAGCGATCATCGTTTTGATTTGCGCATTAGTGGATTTTAAAGTTCAATCTCGGAAAATTGGTCTGTTTTGCTCTGATGACGAATAGCGGAAAATTTGTTCTTACTTGATGCCTAAACATTTACGAATGTGCATGTACCGGAAGCATTGTTACAGTGAGATGGAACGTTTTGCTGGGCCAATATCATAACGGGGTGTATAAGGTTATCGCAACGGAGACCGGAAATGCAGGAGATCTTGCCAAGTTGACTTACGTGCCTCTGAACAGTAAGACAAAGGGAGAGATGGACGCCCCGAATGATGATGCCCATGATTTCTCCACTACGAACTGCACGGTTGACAAGTATTTGATTTACGGAGCGGTCCTTTACAATTGCACAACTAAGGCAAAACCAGAATTAATAGGTGAGATTGAACTTTTAGCCCGTCGCGACGCGAATTAGCTCTAGGATCCGTAGATCGACGAATTCAGTGATTTAATGATTAATTAATTAATTAAACAATTAATTGAATGGCAAGCCAGATCGGAATTAACGCGCAAACTTGAAAGTATAAAGCATGAATAATTAATTATATTTGGAAATTTTTTTTAAGTTCTACTGAGTAAACGAGCGGTTACAATTTCCGGTCAATTTCAAGTATTTTTGATGAAACCTTTTGACTGTCATTGGCTTGGACAGACTGAAAAATATTCATTTCTTAAATTCCATCTAGAAATCAATGCGATTTTCGATGTATTTCTAATGAAAAATAGGCCTTATTTTATTAATTTTGTTTAACATCACGCCGTTTTCAGCGTACAATGAATTTTTCTCAGTTTTTTTGAAGGTTTTTGAACTCTTGTAAGAAAACTGAAGAGAGTAAGTCCATAAAAGTGCTCAGTTGGAAAGATCAAACGATTTTCTACCTATCTATCGTAAAAATTTCGAAATTTGTTAAATCCGTCAAAAATTACAGATGAAAACGTCTAAAATAACAATGTCTTCCTATATGGCTGTCTCTATGGGGGCCATATTGAAAAATGCGAATTATTTGAATTATCTAAATTAAGGAGGTACATTTGAAATCGCACTTTTTGTAGGTATCTAAAATACGCTTTAATATTAAATGTACATCTGGTGAAATACATTGTTTATGGGGCAGCCATATTGGAAAATAAATTAAATTGTGATTGCAGGACGAACTACTGTGAAACGTGAAATAACAAAATGGCGTGAAATTCAGGGCACAAAAAATCTAACTATTTTGCTACCTTTCAATGTTGAATACAATTTCTGCATCCTGTAGTGAACAATCCGAGCTTTGGCGGTTTTTAGAGCTTGGCATACTGTGCATTACGAGCTAAGAAAATTTTTCGGCAAAATAGAATCATTTGAAATTAGCCGTACAAAAATTTTATCTTATCGAAATCCGTTCAATTAGGTGTTGATTTAGGCTATTAAATAGCCACTTCATGGAACAGCAATATCGGATAAACTATTAAAATTTGATCAGTATTCGGTAAAGTTAGCGGAGATTATGTTACAACTATTTAAATATTTCGTATTTTCTTCAGTTATGGATCGAAATGTATTATTGTCGCTCTGTTCATGATTGACTGCCTTGGACACTTTATTCCCGTTTATTTCTTAGGGTGCATCAAAGGTCCGTTGGAGAAGTACGAAAAGGAGGAATCAGATCCAATCCAATTAAGCTATTACACAGTGGATAGTATGCGCCAATTGCGAGCCGTTTATTCATATGTAGTTTTCAAATCACCTACGATTCCCATGGCGGAAAATATCAAAGGCTGTAAGCCATTAAGATGTTATTGTGCTCCAGTCGGTCCAGGTCGAATAGACCCCGGCTCCAGACATGCACTTGGAGGTGTTTGGGAGTCCAGCCAGATCCTTGGCGATACTTAGGCAAAATTACGGTCTAAATAGATAAAAATCAACAATTTTATGCTAGAAGTGCTTGAAAAATATTACGGAATTTGATTAGGTTATGACATTTGTACGCAAACAAGGGCCGAGCACCTAAATTCTGGGATTATGTATATTCTACGTATTATGAAAGGCCCCTGGGTTCGAAAACATTATTTTTGACATTAGAGCCATCGAGCTCTACTCGTTGGCATCAAATAATCGCAAAAAACAAAAAATTCAAATATTTACTTTCTACTCTAAAGAGTCTTTCAAATTCTGGTAAACACAGGTTCCCCCATAGAATCCCCTCCCCCACTCTGACGCCCTTTGCATGGTTGTTGTGACCATAGATGCACAGCATGGCCAATCTGGCGAGGAGCAAGTCAGCCAGTCTAAGAAAGAGGTTAAAAAATTGAATTTTTGTGTATTAAAATGGCCTTGAAAACTGGTATAAATGCTAAAGTTAAAAACTACCTTATTTCATAGTTTCTTGTCTATTTCAATCACTTTTTGAAGAAAATCGTCACTTTTCATCGATGTTTAGCCGCTTATTTCCCCAGATCAGAGGTGTCTAGAAACCTTTTCTCCCTTAGGTGCATGTCTGCTATGCTTCGCAGGCTCGCAGCCATAGTTGGGCGGCACTAAAACTGGAGGGGGGGGGGTGCAAAATTTTTCAAAGGTCAAAAATAGCCTTAAAAATGGTGTACGGCGATAAAACACCATTTTTCAACGTTTCTAATCGCGCACTATCCATTGACATCAAAAAATTGCGAGAAGAAAAATTTCAAAAATTGAATTCTGGGGAGTATTTTGGTTTCTGGGGGTATTTTTTTTCTCGGGGTTGCATACCCCAAAACCCTCCTACGCCCAGGTGTGCTCGCAGCGCGTCCCGTAATAGCTTTATGTCTTATCCCGGGCACATGCGGCACGATATCGAATTTTCCGAAAAGTTTTCCAAGAATTTACACTCTTAAAAGGCTAAAAAGTCAATTTTGTACGAAATCTCGTTTTCTTCATTTACGAAGGTGTTAGTATCCACAAATCGATCCATTTCATCTGATGAACCGCCTGCACGTTTGGTTCAGAGTACGGCTCTGCAGCATTAATTTTTTGCATTTTTTATGTTTTTTTATATTCCTAGTGTATGTATTTTGCTGCCTTTTGTACGCTTCCCCACTGTGTTCTATTTCGATGCTCCGAATTTCAGTGAACGTTCCTCAGATATGCTCTGCGCTGGCTGTAGATGCTGATTTGAACGGCCTTCCTGACCAGAACTCATATTTCGTGCCGACTTTTTACGGTAAGCTGAGGAAACCCGTTTAAAAGATGCTTTGATTGAGGTACACTTCACGCCTTTCGTCGATAACTTTGTTTTGCTATGCATAAACTGAGTAACTCAGCTTAATAATCTTAATATAAGCTAAATTTTCACGTACTCGGTGTGCTCAATTTATTTTCCGTCAAAGTCGTTCGTTTTTCTTGTTTATTCCCGTATCACCATCTACTTACTGCCTAGTGAATCAAGACGTGCAAATGTTGCTTTAATAGATAATACCATACATGATCTGGGAGATTGAAGGGTTTCTCACCATACGTGGGCAGCAAGAAAAATCGGGGGGGGTCAAGATGGGTAAAATTGCCAAAACAAAAGTTTCGAAAAATTGAGTTCTGTGGGTCTACAGTAATCTGGGAGGGGGTGTCAACTTATGGGGGCGGGTGCAAAACCCCTAACCCACCCACCACGCCTATGTGTGGTTCTTATCCCCACCACTCAAAGAATTTTTACTTTCGCCTGATCTAGAATCCGCGTTTTTTAGGAATTTTCCAAAAAATTGCTAAAATTTGTAGAAAAGTACTTTTTTAAGCGTTTTTAGCGATATCTCAAATAGGATACAGAACAAAAGATTTTCTCACACAAACGTACTACAATACAAAGGCTACAAACTAGACAAACCGAATTTTTTTACACTCAATTGGTAAGTAGTTTGAGATTTGTAAAGTTTACAATGTGGTGCATAGTGGAAAAATACGTTTTTGTTTCTTTTGTTCACCAATTTGTCCGTTTAGAAGATGGGATAATATGGAATAAAAATAAAGTACTTTTTAAGGGGTTCACGTCACTGCGAATTGTGTTTATTTACATCAATATTGTGCTTTTTTTGAGAGGTGTAAAGTCAAAAATCGAGATGTTAAACGTGTTTTTGTCCTGTTTATCCCTGCCAACTTCTCCGTTTATGAGTCTAGTCATGATCACAAGTCTAAAAATGTACCAGGAGTCACATGTGATATTTTAGTCAGGCGCGTTTTTTCACTCAAGAGTGGTGTAAAGTGTTTTACATCTAATATTTACTTAGGTTCAGACCAATGTGAAGAGTTTATTTTTTCAGATATCGACAGTAATATCGGGGTAATATCCGGATTACGAATCCGACTAAAATCTACTTTACACTCAGGAGTTATATAGAGTTAACACTAAAAATTATCTTTAGTACTAGAGCGTTTCGAAAGCTTAATTTTTTAAATGTGCTATGTAACGTCACAATTACGAATCCGACTGTTAGTCTGCTTTGCACCCAGTTGCCGTGTAATGTTTACACTATTTATTGATTTTTGAAGTGTGAAGTTTATACTACAAATTTATTTTACCTTCAGAGCGTTGCAAAGCGTGAAATTTTTCAAAATATGTTTTGAAAGATCAGGATTACGAATCTGACTGTATATTTTCTTTTCAACTATCAGTTGTGTAAAGTTTACACTAATAATTAACTTTAGTTTCAAAGGATTGTAAAAGCTAAATTTTCTTCAATGTTCCATGTAACGTTAGGATCGCGAATCGTAGAGCATGTGTTCTTTACACAGAGTAGTCGTGTGAAGTTCATGCTGATTAAGTAAGGTAAGGTTGTCTTGTCAAAAAGAGAAAATGCTGAAAATCGGACTAATAATGCATTCAGCGTCCTTGGGCTGCTGTCATTATTGTGGCATGTTAAAGTATTGTGTTTACTGACTGATTTACACAAATCATGCTAATTAAAAATAGGTTACTAGCAAAGAAAAATGCTCTGATGGAACAAAAGGGAAGAGAATACTTTGAGTTACGCATCATTAAGGACATAAAAGCAGGGGACTAGGGAAAAGTTACCTGCCTGAGAAAGTTTTAGCAATCTACTAAAAATAAGATTTCCGCTAAAAACGCTTAAAATCAAAGTATATTCTGCGGCTTCTTGCCTTCACAAAACGGTGTCCATTGGCTCAGAGAAAAGGTTATACGGAAGCTTTGATGTGTATTAACCGATTTACTTTCTTATCCGTATCAAATTTCTCTTTCAGTATTTTGACAATATTTAGTTAATCGTCAATAATTTCACAACAGGCACGCAATCTTGTTAATTGCTGCCCCATAGCAAAGCAATGCGTGCCAAGCTAGCGAAAGAATGCACATTATATCGTTTTTTAAAATTAGTGATAGCTTCTCTTTTAGGAATAAGCTGTTCATATTATTTCTTTTCAAGTCGGAGATGCAACTCCTTTCTGCAGGCCGCAGAATATATCTCGATTTTTTGAGTTTTTTAGCGTAAGTCTTATTTTTAGTAAATTTTTCAAAACTTTCACCGGCATAACTTTTCCATAGTCCCCTCCTTTTATGTCCTCAATGATAGGTAATTCCATGTAATTCGTCCTTTTTGTTCCATCGAAGCATTTTTCTTTGCTATTATTTAAATATTTGATTGTACCTTAATAAGCTTCGGATTAGACTAACTGAATAGGCATACTTGGGTGCGTTTATTAGTTTAACTTTATCTATTCCGTTTAGTTGTGCTACCTTTACCAATATTTATTCGTTTTATTTAATAATAGACTTTAGTTTTGTTGATTTTTGTATACAAAAATACCCATTTCAGATGACGAAGAAATAACCGCACCTTGGTCTTTTCCTAAGTTCAAAGGAATAGAGCCGCCAACGACGATATAAGGTAAATGTCATCAATTCTTGCGTGGAAAGTAAGTTTTTCACAATTAGAAATCCTGACAACGATATATGGAACATGACGTTCTTTGTTTCTTCTTATGACTTGAGGAATTGTGGTAGTACAGTGCAGCATTTAAGCAAGTCTTAAAATATTTCAGCAGACGTACAGTAATTATACCTGCACTGAACAAAGACTTTTCATTATTTTTTGCTTAAAAAATGATAAATAAACGTCGAAAACAGTCGTCTGCAGGCACGTACATGAGGGTATTGACTGACAGGACCTCCCCCAAGGATTTTGGAAATGTGAATATTGTTGTGTAAGGGTCTTGCAAAATGAAAAAATTGAAAATTCCCGAAGTTCTTTGAAAGACCGCCAGAATAGATTTTAGCAACTTTTGTACTCTAAGCCCTGAATTCTCAGATGCTTTGCGCCATATTCATTGTTTTAGTATAATTTTCGTATATGTCAAAACTTCCTGGCGCTTCTGGCGCTAATAAAACAAGTTAAAAATTTTAAGTTAGTTCATTTATTGATTATTTTAAGTGAAATGTTTCCGTATATGAAATTTTGTCGACTTTTTTTATTTTCCTGAAGAGCACGTCAGGAAACACTAAAAAAAGCTTTTGTTTTTGCGTTTGTATTCGTAGTTGTAGAGAAATCTGACACCACAATTTTCCCTGCCCTATAGCACAGGGCTAACTAAGTGTCTTGTTCTTTGACCAGTCAATAATGCTCACACTTTTATTCCTTAGGGAATGAAAAACAATTACGAATTTTTTAATCTATCGTTTTCGTAGAATTGCTCAATTTTTAGTTTGTCATTTCAGTTCCAGCAATGCATTGTTTCTTAAACCAATTATATTTACCAAACTATTTTAATATATCGAAATGAGATTAGTAGAATGATATAGAAAATAAGGACTATCAGTTCCTACTTGTCAGCGGATTTTAGTCCCCCTGTAATCGTTTTTATTGACTTAAGCCGGCAACGTACGTTTAGGGTTCTAGCTAGAATTCTGAGAAACTATTCTGAAAGTTTACCATAAATTATTACAGCCACGTGTCCACTTCTTTGACCAACAATAATGCTCACATCTTCATTCTTTAGGGATTAAATGAACAATCACCAATAATTATTTATTTTCTGTATTGCTTTTGTTTGCAATCTACCCGACTTGAGTATACAATAAGTTGAACAATTTTCAACATGTTCGAGCTCGTATATAATGTTGAGAAATCATTTGTGTGACCATTTAATACGACACGACTTTTGAAGACAAGTGAAATGGACATATTTTTTGATTTTTTCAAACCGTTTTGTCCTCTATGTCTTGCTGAGAAACGCTCAAAAACACCATTTTTTTTGTCTATGGTAGTTGTTGAGATATCCGAGTTCAAAATTTTAGTCCCCCAAATTCAGTGGGTCAGCTTCGTCCCTGCGAGCGCTTAGGGTTCGGGCGTTATTCCAAATTTATTAAAGATCCGCTAGCATTTTTTATGTAAATATTTTTTTATTTATTTTTTTCAACCTCGATTTCAAGTGCTGCCTAAGTGCAAATAATGCGTGTCAATTTTTGATGCCTCAAAAATCTTTTATTTTTCAGGCTTCGATTCCGAAGATAATGTGTTTTCATTTGGGTTTCGTTGATAATTTTTTATATACATTTTGGTTTACTTAGGGTAGGTATAGGATGTCCGTTTTTTTCTGTGATTTCATTTTGGTGTCTGGATTGTTTTTGTTTTTTGTTATGAATAATTGTTTTTTACAAACTAATAAAATCGTTATCGTAGTTTATGAAACAAAGGATAGCAACAAGGTACGAGTAAGGTACATATGTACCTATGTACAACGCAGATATCTTCTAATACACCATATCGATAGGGATGAGGAGTGATCTGAAATTGATGTAAAAAATGAAGTATTAACATTATTATACATGTAACTTTTAGGGCTTTAGTTACCTTGGAGTTGTCTTAGCGCGCGCAGACGAGTTTGCTGATTAAGTACTTGAAGTATGTACGGATAACTAAACCGACAGCACGCCGCCGGGGAAGAAAAAGCGTTCCTTAGTTAACTCAATCAGTTCTTTAATGTTCATATTTTGCGGCAACAAGTGTACATACAGGCCCGTATCCAGCATGCAACCGAGGGGGTAGGGTAGGGATACCCAACATAAACTGGTCTATATGTCGAGAAATCCGTCAGGATAGCGTGCAAAAATCGCATTTTTCCATCTTTTTCGACATGCCATATCCATTAAGATCATAGAATCCAAATTTCTGGAATAAAATTTTTTTCTACTCAAGATGTTGTAAAAGAAGCTCGTTTTTTGGTCATTCAAAATTATGGGAAAGGATTCACATCTGGCGCGAAACGTCGAAAATCTGAAGATTTTAATTCAAAGACTTTTTGTATCTTTCCGTGCATTATATTGCCTTTCAAAAAAATTTTCCGGTCAAAAAGGCGGCCGCCCCCCTCTCCCACCCCGCACCATAGGGAGGCAGCACCGAAATTCTGGGTGGGGTGGGGGATAAAAAAATTTGTAAAGCTTGAAAAATGGTCTTTAAACTGATCGTATGGTGAAAAAAGCACCATTTCTCGACGTTTCTTATTGAGCACTATCCAACGGCAGCAAAAAATCGCTAAAAAAGCAAAAAAATTTAAGAATTGAATTTTGAAGGGAGGGGTATTTTAGATTTCTGGGGGGTTTCCATCTTCTGGGGGTGCATACCCTCCAAACCTCCCCACGCCCACGTGTGCCCCGACCCTTTAAATACGGCCCTGCATACATGTATATAAGTCGACGACAGCCATAAATCGCAATTCAATTCGAATATCATGTTTATAAGATATTTGCTTAAAGATTAAAATCAAAAAAATTAATCAACACTCATGCAGGACTCAAAAAAGGAAATAAATAAAATCAATTGATAATAAGCTTGTATACTCTATTGTTCAGGGGCAAAATATGCGCAATATGAAAAATAGTGAATAACCCAATTATCACGGATGTACACAAAATATGTAAAGCTACATTGTATCGTTTATAAATAAACAGCGATTTCACAAAAATGAATAAATTCAACAATATCTCGCGGTATTCTATATATCGATACATAGCTTCCATGATTTCGCGATGATTAAAAAGTTAATTTAAAGTTTAAACTAAAAAATTTATGTTTAAACTACTTTTGTACGTCCTCGCCTTCTTACCTAATCGAATCTCAAAATGACTTTTAAACGCAAGCTAGAAATTTGAAATTTAAACTTAATGCGTAAGATATAACTTTAGTATACGTCCCTGCCTGCTCACCGAAGCGAACCTCTCGATGAATTTAAAGTTTAAACTAGAAAGTTGAAGTCTAAACAACCCCTTCTCTTGATCCTCACCTTCCTTTCGAGTCAAACTATGGACAAGTTGAAAGTATGTATAAACTTGAAATTCCAAGTTTAAACAAAACTAAAAATGTTATGTTTAAACTAGAAATTTAGGGTTTTAATTACATAACGTTTCTATTTATTTCCGCGCATTTTCAATGAAAGAAACTTCAAGGTAAGCTAAGAGCGTAAGCTAAAAATGTTATCTTCAAACTAGAAATTTAATTTTTACACTATAGTCCGTTCCATATAACTTTGAGGTTTTTGGAAAATTTAAAGTGTCTACAAAAATGCTTTAAACTAACGCCAGAGCTGTTATATTCTACAGTATATCGAGCCATGGGAAGACGCTTGCCATTCTTTTGCCGCATTACTGCATCAAAATTTCAAACCACTTTTGTAGCCCGATTCATGCGGATTGAATTCAAGAAAAACATCATTTATAAATGAAACAGACTATACCTTTTATACGTCCTCGTCTTCTCACCGACCCAAAGCACTGGGTGAATTCAAACAGTAAAACTAGAAATTTCCAGTTTAAACTAGAAACTTAATGTTAAAACTATCATTTGTGCGTCCTCGCCTGCTCACCGCAACGAAGCTACAGGTAAGTAACAAGTGTTGACCTAAAATTTTATGTTTAAACCTGAAATCTAATGTGTAAACTTAACCTAGAAAATTAACATTTAAACAAAAGCAAGCCTCGGGTAAGTAAACTGGACATTTTAAGTTTAAACAGGATATTAAATTTTTAAAGTACCCTTTGTACGTTCTCGCCTTCCCACCGAACCAAACCTCGCGCTAAGTTTGAAGGGTAAACTAGAAACTATAAGTGTAAACTAGAAAATTAACGCGTATTTCTACGTCCTCACCTTGTCACCGAATCAAACGTCGAGGTAAACTAGAAATCGTCAGTTTAAAGTAGAAATATAATAATGTTTTAATACCTTTCACACACTCTCGCCTTAGCACTGAAACAAATCTCTGAAGAAGTTTAAAGTAAAGACTGGAAATTTCAATTTAAAGTGGAAAATTAACGGTTATTTGTACGTCCTAGCATTCTCACCATATCAAACCTCGACGTAAACTAGCAACTGTAAGTTTAAACCGAAAATTTAATGTTTAAACTACCTTCTGTACATTCTCGCCTTCCCGCCGAACCAAACCTCCGGCATATGCCAAGCGAGGCACGTTTTTACGTTTCGAACACTTTGAGATTCTACAGTAAGACTGCAACAAAGCGCGATGCCCAGTTCGTTCTTAATCGTATTATCGGATATAAAAACAAAAGGAGTTAACAATTTGAAAGAATAAACAAAATTGACGCCAAAAATAAAATATTCCTTAAATTATTATAAATTTAATATAAAGTTATACGTGAATTAAGAATTGATAAAATTGCGACATTTACGACCAAATCAACCGATAATCAGCTAGAAAAATAGAAAAATCTGAAGAAATGAATTCGAAAAGTCCCAAGAAAATAAAAAAAGATTAAAGCTATAAAGAAAAAATAATTACATTTGAAAAATTACATATGTAAAATATAATCGAATATGTACTCATATAGTAATTTTCAAAAAACTCTAATATATGTATGTAAAACTAATGCACAGCTAATAAAACAGAAATAAACAAATAAATGCATAAGCACTAATCACAATAAGTAAATAAATGTCCATAATTAGACGCAAAAAAATAAAATAAGCAAGCAATCTATTAAAAATCAAAATCAGTTAAAAGTAAGAACGCCAAAAAACTAATGAACTTCTGATTTAAAGTTCCACGATTGCATTCAAAAATTATAAAACAAACAAAATAGGAGTAAATTAAAGTAAAAAAGACGAATATAAAATATATATATAAATTAAAAATAATAGTTTGAAAAGCTAAAATCATAAATTACACAAAATTAAGCATATGTAAACCATTCAGAAGATATTCAAAGCCGTCGAACAGTCGGAAAAATATATGAAGATTATGAAGCACAGCGTTAAAAGGTTTGAGAAATGAGATTATGAAATAAAATAAAATTATAAAATGAAAAAAATCAAAAATCTAATGAATTTCAAAATAAATATTTCATAAAATAAAAAATATAAACGAAGAAATAAAAAAGTAAAAGGCATAAAATAGAGGAAATTTAAAATCTGAAAAAATGAAATGGTTTTCCTCAGAAATCATTGAAACAAATCAGCAAAAACGTAAAAAATTTTATTGAAATCAAAAATCAAGAAAACATAAATTATACATAAAATGAATGATAAAACAAAAATAAGATACACAAGAAGAAAGCAAAAAAGTAAAACGTATAAAAATGGAGAAAATTTAAAAATTAACTGAAAAATGATATTGTTCTCGACAATCATGGAAATAAACTAGCGCAAACATAATAAAAAAGAATAATAAATCAGGAAAATTTAAAAATAAATTATATGGAATCAAAAATTAGGAAAATTTAAAAATTAATAATAAGGGATAACAAATAAAGAAAATTAAAAAACCTAAAAAATGAAATAATTCCTAAAAAGCAATCAAAAAAGCACACAATTTATGAACAAAAATATAAATATCAAATAAATCGTGAATTATTAAATAAGATGAAAAAATGTAAAATAAAAAATATATAAAATACAAATAACAAAATTAAAATCCAGAAAACAATCCGAAACGGAATGAAATGCAAGGACATACATATGTCAAAAACTGATTTCAGATTCAAAATTTTCAGACAAAAACTAAAATCAGAAAAGAAATTTAAAACAAAAATTAACAAAATAAACAAAAAACTTAAAAAACAAGAACGTAAAAAATGATTAAAAACCCATGTTCTACTTTGTGTACAAAACGAAATATGACATTTAAAAAGAAAACTATTCCTAAAAGATGCATAAAATGTTTTTAACTAACATCTAGAACATGAATTTGAATTGATGGAATCTCAAAAAATAATAGGCGATATTTCAAGATAAAAAACTCGAATTTTATGGTATTTTTTAATTTCACGAATATATTTGAAATTGCATACATACTAAGACATAAATTAATTGAATTTTGAATCAATATAATGTAAACAATTTATCAATTCATCTAAGAATAAAACAAATAACGACTAAAATAAAAGCTTATCTGTTAACTTAGCAGGATCATAAATAGGTGCTCTTATTTGTTGTCAGGGCAAAATAATTTACAACTTTTGATCGACAGAGGCAAAAAAGTGGAAACTACATAAAAAAGAGGTTTTCGTCCAAAATTCAGAACGGGGTAAAAAAATTTTTCGTTCGGCACACAACAGAAAATAAAGATCTGGGAAGAAATAATAAATAAAACAAAATGAGACTTTATTTTTACAAAAATTGACGAAACAAAAATATTAAAAAAGCAATCAAAAATTAATTCAAAAATAAAATTTATAAAATTTAAAATATAAGAATAAAATTCGAAAAAATAGTAAAACTAAAAACAAAGTCCAGGGTAATGATTAATACCCATCCTTCTCTCACACATATGTATAGCGAAAAGATTGTCAAATTATTAAAGCTCTAGCTTACATATAATGAGCGAGTTGCTTAATTGGCCGTTTTCGAATAGATCATTCCACAAATCTCCTCCGTCCTTCGTTACATCGAAAGTACTGTAGGTTATTTCCTGCGTAAGGGAACCTTGTGACAGTAACACACCCACAAAACAACTGGAAAGGGTTTCCCAGCAGACATCTCTTTGGAAAGAATGGGAGGAGAAATTGGGGTTGTTTACACCTCCAGAATGGATGCTGACCATACATGACCTTAGGGGTTCACCCCTTTCAACCAGAAAAGTTTTCACCCCTCCCCTCCCAGAACCCCCCCGCCCACTAGAAAACTTTTCTTCCCTTCCTCCCCAAAAAAAATTCGCGACTTTTCAAAAATTTCGAATACTTTCCGTGAACCCGTAGGAAAGGTGCTGTTTTAAGCGCTTTTAGCCATCTAATTGCTCGCAACTGTCAAATTTTAGGAGCTTCACGCCTTAAACTATTTTTTGACTATACTTTGTTCAATTTATTCAAATTTGCAGGGTTTTTTCGAACTTTTTATTTTTTTGTTCTAGAAAGATAAAACGTCGTTAGAAACGCCGAAAAATGATGTTTTTGACGCGTAGTTACCATATTTGCACCCCAAAAAGGCACTTTGAAATTTCGTTCCTCCCTTACAATTTCCATGCTGTGAATGTCTACTACCGACCCCCTCCACCCGCGAAATAGGTTCGATCAGACCATAGACCATACATGTACAGCACGGGGATTCTGGGGAATGGGAGGTCAGGCCCAAAAAATTTTTAGGCAGCGTCTTTTTGGGCTAAAAAACGTAGGGCACACGTCAAAATCACACTTTTTTTGACGATCCAGACAATGCTCGTTCAGTCTAAAACATAAAAACGTAAAAAAAATTCGAAAAAATTGAGAAAATTCAGTAAATTGAACAAAACCTAGTGAAAAAATGTGTATATGGCGCGAAGCGCCGAAAATTTTAGACATTTAGGCCAAAAATGAGCTGAAACGCGTAAAAAGACTCTTTTTGCAACTTTGGTCAATTTTTACGAAAAAAATTTCTGTGAAAAAAGACGCAGCGAAGGCGAAAAACCTATGAAAATCAAAACTTTGCTTCAAAAGTGCAGGAAATTGATAAGAAACTGAAGAGTGTAGATTAACAAATATAGTTTTGCGCTATTTTAGCATTTATACAAGTTTTTGACGTCATTTTGGTCCAAGAAAGCTCAAAATAAACCTCCGATTGGCTGAGTCAAACCACGAGACAACTCAGTCTGTGCGTCTATGCAGGGGCGGATTTATGGGTGGGGGCGTGGGGGGGGCGGCCGCCCCCCATCGGCCCAAAATAGTGCGTAAAAATATTGATTTTTGAGCGATTTTTAGCGATTTTCGGCTTAAAACGGCTAATTTTCCCGCCCAAGTCGGTTCCGCCCCTCCCCCCCTTAGTAAAATCCTGGATCCGCCACTGCGTCTATAACATATAAATTTTTTCCTTCGCTCCAGACAAAAGCAGCATTGTTCGACTCGCCAAAAATGGTGTTTTTCAAATTCACCAACAATTCTTAGCCCAAATGCACATTTTGAAAATTTTTTTAGAGGCTGTGCAGTAGTGACCGACCGGAGATCCGGCTCCGACTCCAGCCTCCGGCTAATCCGGCCATTTTTTCAACTCCGTTGCTCCGGCCGGAGGAGAATTTTTTTAGTTTCTTGCATAGTGACCGTACGTAGTACATAATTGCTGACAGTTTGCTTATTAAATTTGATTTGATTTGCAAATGTTTTGAATCACGTGATCTAAAAATGTTGGTTCTTGCTTTTAAGAATTATATTTGACTTATAGTAGAGTATGTTCCAACTGTATAGAGCCCCTACTTGCTTTCTGATATCAACATGGTTGAACGGGTACAACGAAAATTTACTTCAAGGTTAATTGGATATATGGGACTTTCTTCTGATGAAAGGGCAAAAGCCTTAAATTTAGGGAGGCTTCAACTCCGCAGAATTTATTTTGATTTAATTGTTACGTTTAATACTATTCACAATAATCTCTTACCTTCTGAACATTTTCATAAGTTTTATGGTCATTCGCGTACTAGGAATGCATTTGCAAATCAGATTCATTTAGGAAGATTTCGACTTGATAGTAAAAAGTATTGTTTTGCTACTAGATCAGCTAGAATTTGGAACAATCTTCCACAATATACAGGGTGGCCTAAAAAAAGGCTAAATTCCGATTCAACAGGTCATAACTTCGGCTGATGTGAACATGGGACGTTAGAACTGGCAACATTAGATGATAAAAGTGTCTTCTGTCGAATCGTGTAGAAAATTTTAGCCAGATATCAACGGTTTAGGCGCTACGGCAATAAGTTTACACCCAAATTTTACATTGTTTAAACGCCAATAGCGTCATTGGTCTTGCCATCAATTTGCATAATATTTTCACGATATCCCGAAATTTTTGCGTTCAGTAGGAAGCATACCTACTTTGGGGGTTTAAATAATGTGCTACTTAATTTTCGTAACGATATTTATTGTCAAACATGTCATAAAAGGATACCTACACATGCAATAATGTGATACAATGCAGCAGAAACTCCGGGGTTAGAACAATATCGAAGTGAGATGTAAACAAAAAGTCGTAGTGCACGAAACACTGGCAGCTGGGCAAAATTTTTAACGCGATTTAAACAAGTGTAACACAACTAAATGAATTAATTACGCCGAAATAATTAGCCGTGACAAATGCTGCAGATAAATTGGCCTACACTAAAGGGCAAAAGGAGTGGTGAATCACCCTCTCAGCGGATTCCCGCCTGCTTGCAAGATGTGTGCACTTACACGGTCGAATGCTAAGTATTATTTAACGGAAACTAATAATACAATTAGTAAAAAATGGAGAATATATATACGCACAACGATTGAACCGGGCAAACCCACGCTAACCCTTATTCAGCCCAGATCGACCGAGTAAATCTACTAATATTCTGAACGGACTTGTAAACGAAGAAACATCTAATAGCGACAATAATGATATCAATAAATTTACATAGAAACAAGTGACGCCCGAAAACCGGCGTCTACCTAATAAATGTAAGTATTAGGCTATGCAAGTTATTCAAAACATTAAACAGAATCATTGTTAATCAAAATCATAGCGAAACTGCCTCAACGTTTTAAAAGACCCAAATAAATGAAGCCACCGCT
This sequence comes from Mermis nigrescens, assembly GCA_036768485.1. Taxonomy (NCBI): domain Eukaryota; kingdom Metazoa; phylum Nematoda; class Enoplea; order Mermithida; family Mermithidae; genus Mermis; species Mermis nigrescens. The sequence continues at coordinate 247,897 of JAVLUZ010000651.1, read as the reverse complement.
ACATAAAGACATGTTTGTCTATATAATGCAGCCGGTCCTAAAGTTTCATGTCCATATCAGCCGACGTTATGACCTATCAAATCAAAATGTAGCCTTTTTTATAGGCTACCCTGTATATTCGAAGTTCTCCAAATGTTGAGACTTTTAGGAGAAATTTGAAAAAGGTTGATTTCGGGAATTCCTTGATGGGGCACACGTGAGCGCAATCTATTTGCCTGTGTGTCCAGGACACTTCGCATTTTACACTATGCTATTTTACATTCCCTGCGACTTCGTTTTACCCTTGTGTTTTTTCCGAATAAAGTATTAGTATTAGTATTAGTATTTAGTCAGAGCACAATACAATAGCAGAAAAAGGAAATAACACAAAATAAAGTGTCTATCTTCACCACAATCGTAGAATATTCATTTTTAGGAGAGAGAAAATCACTCTATTGATCGATTCATGCAATCGCTGCGAAACAACATGATTGCCGAGTAATTTTGAATAAAATTTTGTTGAATGTAGTCTAATTTACATAACTAACATGCAGTTGAGGTCTACGTTTCGGTAACAAACATATCCTATCTATCCACACGTGTAAATTAATATTTCTCCGGCTCCGGCTTTGGCCGGAGCAACATGGTCCAATCCGGCTCCGGCCGCATCTCCGGCTCCAGCCATTTTGGCCGCTCCGGTCGATAAACCACTGTGCAGGGTGTTGCATAATGATTGGCACTACTCCAGCAGCCATGCGGACCATATGAATCGCAAAAAAATCTTCAGTTTAAAATAATAATTATATGCATTTTTATCCTTTATGAACAACTTCCTCGGAAAACATGTTAACCAGCCTAAAAGCACTTAAGGGTATAGACTGAAGGTCTGGCCGTCGCCCAGCTGTGTCTCCATTAGAGCTGTTCCACTGAGCAAAAAAATTTCGCAAACTGTTAAACGGCAGAATTTCGAGAAAATTCGTATTTACGTAGAACGTAACAAAAAAGGAAAGACCCAAATATCAAGCATGATTAGTTGGGACTTTTAAGGTTGGTTTACACTAGTAAGCAAACACGAGTGTAAAGTGAACCTGATTATGGGAAAGTATTACAAATAAGACTGCCACCTCACATTAAATTTATGCCGTAAGGCCCACCAGCTGCAGTATATACCTCTATATATTACGTAAAAATTTCGAGTACTACAGTACGACTCGAACAAGTCTATATCCTTCGCTTTACACCAGAGAATGATTTAATAAATTGCTGCTTTATGCCGTAGCCCAGTAGCGTAGTATTTCCGCGCTTTAAACGCTAGTAAAACGTGCTCTGTCTGCATTCCTTGTACTGATCTGCTAATCGTGGTAAATGTTCACTTTTTACTTTACACAACATCAACAAATCCCATTTTCCAACTCATTTCTATTAATAATCCATAATAAAAGTAACAACTGGATTATCCAAAAGGAGAAAAATGAAAGTTAATTTAACCGGTGTCCAATACGGACACATTTCTCGGCGCTGCATTTTACTTTACACTACGAAAGCAATTTAAACAAAGAAACCGGCCCGTGTTCGTCTTGTAGTACGGAAAATCGCCAGACGAATACACGATGCGGAGGGATTTTGTCAATAAACTCAATAAAAACTAATCAAATTTAGCAAGCAAGGCCGCGTTAAACCGCATTACTTAACCATTAACGATAACGTTATTTTTGCGGGTTTCAATCATATCTGATTATTTCTTTTATGACACTTTTAATAAATTATAATAAAAAAATTAATTATCACGAGACTCGGTTATTAAATTTCCACGCTTGGCTGAGGCTCGGCCGCCAAGCCGTACTCGCATCGCATACCGTCGACAGTATGACGCAGCCCGACGCCCACTTGACCAGCACCCACTCGATTGGCCAGGCAGGGGCCCTCCTTTTGCCACCTGGGGTCGCCCGTCCCGTTGCGGAATGTCGAGCAAATGGCAATGTCCAGCGTCTGTTGACCGTAATTTTCGACGATCCATTCGAATATTGTGACCGGTAAACAAGCATCCTGATAAACAAGCGTCGGTGCGTGTACATATAACAGGGGATGAATGATCCCCTACTTCCCATCATTCACGCGCAGCATGGGAATTCTTGGGGTGAAATCAGTGAAATTATTCTAAAGCGAGTTTTTTAGGCTAAGAAACGACAGTTAAGTGCGCGTCTAAAACAAACAAGGGGTTGAGGGGGTATTACCCCCCCCCCGCCTGAAGACTCAGCCGGACAGGTACTTTCCAGTGATTTTGAGCTAATGAGATGATGTTTAGAACATTTTTGAGGTCAAAAACAATAAAAACATCGAAATTTTTCAGGCGCTTAACGCCAGATTAGCACTTTCAAGTACTCTTTACTTAAAAAGCGCTAAAAATTAATAAATGTTTACATTTTCTAGTGTTAAAAGTGATATAATGCGGTCGAAATGGACTAAACATGATTTTAAAATGCGATATTACCACGAAAAAACGTTTGATGGGCTACTTTTATTGTTTAAACAGTAAAAAATAGTGAACATTAAACCTACTGTTTTAGATTTATGCCCCTCAGCCGACCCTGATTCTGTGCACCTATGGTCTGAAACACCGTATTCGACCTTCCTAACGGGTACCTACCTTTATAGAACGTAAAAAACATAAAATTTCTAACAAATTCAAATATATTAAGTAAAATATGGCCAAAAAATTAGTATTTTACGCGCAAAGCGCCGAAAATTTGACAAATACGAGCAACCAGATACATAGATAACACGTTCACAACAGCACTTTTTCTACGAATTTTTTTAAAAAATCGGGAATTCTTGGAGTAGAAAGATTTTCTGATGGGTAAAACTTTCCAAGGAAAGCCCCTAAAGCCCTAAGTTCATCTATGTCCCCATCCCCTCTCAGCTTGAGATTATTTACCCACTCTTTTTCCGGAAAAACCAGGCGTTTTCAGGCGATTTTTAGATGCTTTTTGGCCGATTTTGGACCAGACGGTTAAGGTGCTTTACCTCCACAACTAAAACTACCTGACTGGCCCAATTCCAAAAACTTAGAGTTGTTACATGTCAAGTCAGTCCAGTCCATCCGTAAAAGCTTACCTTTTTTCAAACAGTTGTCAACTCCGCCCCAATCACATTTTGTACATTCGAAAATTTCCGTTTTAGGGAAAAATTTTTTGTTATTTAAAAAGGTCACATCCATACGTGGGCAGCAAGAAAATTCTGGGGGTGCAAGATTTTTCGAAGGTCAAAAAATGGCCTTCAAAATGGTGGTATGGCGGAAAAAACACCATTTTTCGACGTTTATCCATTGGCATCAAAAAAATGTGAAAAAAAAACGAAAATAATTTTCAAAAATTGAATTCTGGGGGGTATTTTGATTTCTGGAAGGGAATATTTTGGTTTCTGGGAGGTGCATACCCCCCAACCCCCCACGCCCAGGTGTGGTCACATCCCTTTCTACCAAGGAAACTTCGACAGGAGCCAACTGAAATTAGCCTCAGTCGAGCATACGTGTCAGAGAAGGGATGAGAGGACATCACCAAAAAGTCGGACCCCCCAAGCATAGTTTCCCAAGGTCGAAAGTTCACGGGGGCTGAAATCTTAAGATTTAAGATCACTAAATTTAGAGTTCTAGCCTTTTTTGCAGGTCAAATATGAAAAATGGCTCAAACATCCTATATAGCATGTTTTAATGTGGAAAACTACATTTTTAACTACTTTTTGCCCCATTATGATTAGTTTCGTCACTCTTTTAAGTAAAAAATATAAAGAATTCATTGAAAATTCTGACTTTTCAGATCATTTTGGCTTCATTCTAGGTATTTTATGGGTAAACAAAACAAAAATGTACTAGTCGGCGCGATGCGCCGAAAAATTTTTAAGATCTTCGCTGCGTTTGTACCCAAAAATTATTACAGAATATGTTTGATAGTTCAAAATCGTCTGACAGTGATTCAAGCCTCGGACCCTGAGGGGGAGGCAAAACCCCCTTCACCCAACATATGGGAATGTGTGCCCCCAAGCCAAAAAATTGTTGAACCCTACGATTTTTGGAAAAAGAAGGTTCTTTTTTGGCCATTTTGAGGCTTTTTTGGCGGTTTTTCGCCAGAATTGTAGGTCATTTTACCCCTCCCATAACAATGGCCGGGACCCCCCTCCCAAAATTTTGAGCCGTTACACGTATGCAGTCGGCCCTAATAAGCGGATACCCCATATTTACGTACATATCTCTATTAGTCCGCATTGGAAAGCTAGATTAGAGAGGGAGACAAGGTGGAGGGCTCAGCTATTCCTCATAAAATTATTAACCAAAAAATCTGATGAAGAGTGGAATTTGGAGAATTTTGATAGAATATCGTAAATTATGTAGAAATGCATAAATTTTGTAGAAATTATAAATTTTTTAATTATTCGACTATGAGCTAATTTAAATTACTACGAATTATGTACCGAAAAAGATAGCAAACCCAGCCACAGCGTACGTATTACGCCTAATTTTCCAGCAGACTAGGTGTGTAAAGTAGCCTTTTTTGTTCACAACTAGTTAATGTAAACGGAGCATTACTGACTGAAGCGGAATATCCTCACTTTACAGCGAGTGACGATTTTAAATAAGAAAAAAGGTGTTAGAAAAAATCAAGTATTTATATCTAGCTTGGCCCTCCCGAAAAATTTTGGTCCCATTATTCGAATAACCGATGCGGCTCAGTGACGTCATTGCGTACGGTATTTATCAACGAACTCGATAATCGTGCGGAATAACGGGCGATGTTTGACGACAGCACAGCTTGATATTATACTCGGGTATACTGTAGACGGTCCAGGCCCTGGGAAACAGTCCAGTGTACTGTAGATTTTCGGGCGTGAAATCGAAGCGCCACGCTTTCAGTTTACGATGCTGCTGGGGAGCCGCGGTTAACACTCTTTGATACATAGTTTTATTGTCACATCGAATGTTAACGATAAACTTAAATGCAAAATTAAAATACAGTAAAATGCAATATAAATGAGCTTGTATGGTCATTCCATCATACCCCACCAATGAGAAGATTTTTTAATACCTCCCTCATGCATGCACACAGGAGGGTGAAATTAGTATCCCCCCGCTCAAGAATCAGCCAGACAGGTACCGTCCAGCGCTTTCGAGCTGACGAAACGTTTAGCGGTTGTGCATATATGCAATAAGGGATTTATTTAGAGATTCGATTATTATGTTATTTTACGGAATTTTTCATAACGTATCATTTTGTTATTCAGCAAAATTGAGTGATATTCTATAAGCGATTACATGCGACACAGTATCAACAGGGATTGTCTCCTTGCCTAGCTCAGACTTTAAGTAGGTATTAATGCCGTTATATACCTTTGTACGTCAAACGTCTTAAAATGAAAACGCTACATATTTTTGTCTAATTTGCATTTTCCATTTTTTTTGTTTCTATATGTATAAGTCAGAGCGGAGTTTCATCGTATTCGCTACGCTGGTTAATCGAATAAATAGGCATCCATGTACCTATAAAAGTGGTCGATTGAATAAGTATATATGTACATATCTGTATGCAAAACACATTTAAGCATGTTACGTAATGCGTGGAATGCATTCGTAGGTACTGCATTATAAATCGTGCAATGCAGTCGTAGTCAAAGCTTGTCCAATGTTACCATGGTCGGAGAATCTAGATGGTCGGAGAATCGGGACCGTCGGAGAAATAGATTCTCGCGAATTTAAAAATAACTTCTTTTAGCATTAGGCGGAGAATCGGGATGGTCGGACAATCGGGACGGTCGGAGAATCGGGACGGTCGGAGAATCGGGACGGTCGGAGAATCGGGATGGTCGGAGAATCGGGACGGTCGGAGAATAGGGACACAATCAATACTACAATGAAAAAATGAGGCTATTTTCAGGGGCGGATTTAAGGGGGCGGGGGCGGCCGCCCCCCTCCATGGGCTCAAAATAGTGCGTAAAATTAAGGATTTTTGAGCGATTTTTGGGTTTAAAACGGGTAATTTTTCCGCCCAAGTCATGGTTCCGCCTCCCCCCTTAGGGGTACCGCCCCCCCTCAGGAAAATCCTGGATCCGCCACTGGCTATTTTGACCATTAGGAGGAGTGGAGCGATATCACAAATTATCCTGAAAGAGTCAGAAATAGGTTCCTGAAATTTGACCGTCACGTGCGAAATGGCGTTTTTTGGCGTTTTACGTTGGCTACTTCTATTTAAAATCACTTTTGACGCAACATTATTCCGAAAAATTTTGAAATTTTTGACAATTTTGTGCTAAAAAAACGTTAATTAAATTTTGATATTGGCGAAAATTCGGCGCGGAGCGTCAGAAAGTTTGAGAAATTTAGGCAAAACAGCATTCAGCAGCTTGATTAACTGATCGATTTGCTGTATTTGCTGCATTTGACGCGGAACAACGAAAATTTTTAAAACTTATGCTTAAAAATAGAATAAATCTACGCTGTGAAATAGCTGTTTTTTGCACTTAAAATTGTTTTAAAATACAGTCCATGAGAAAAAATTACTTCTACATAGGTCGTCAAAAAAATAAATAAATATCAATAATAGGTATGATGCGGCCAGTGGCGGATCAAGGATTTTCCTAAGGGGGGCGGAACCCCGACTTGGGCGGAAAAATTAGCCGTTTTAACCCGAAAATCGCTAAAAATCGCTCAAAAATGTTTAATTTTGCGCACTATTTTGGGCCACTGGGGGGGCGCCCCCCCAAAATCCGCCCCTGTATGCGGCTCAAAGCGACGGAAAAATGGAAGAAACATTGGTCACTGAAGGCGAAAAATCTTTGCGTATTAGCTATCAATTCTTAACATCGCCAATTAATTTTGGCCCATGGGGCGGTCTCCCCCCCTTAAATCCGCCCCTGGACCGTTAACTTGAATGTTTTGGATTTTTGGGATTTCACCCCCTGCCGTTCCTGACCTTACCACATTTGCCTTTTTTCAACATTCTGGTCAAAAGTGCAAGTCATCCCCTCCATTCCAGAAATATGGCCAACTACTCCCTACCAGAAATTTGAGCTGTTAGACGCCTAGAAAAATTATCTTTAATTTTTGTCCAAGAATGGCAGGAAAGCACCTACAGCGAACTAAAAACGCAAGTTTTTGCTTAGAAGTGAAGAATTGAAAATCTTAAATATAACATATTGAAAATGTAAGAAAAAACGTCATTTTTCACTATATTTAAAATTTTATGCAATTCACACTAATAATTAAAAAATTTGAGCAAAGGTGCATATTATGCAATTTGAGAAAAATCATATCCGAGCTTAAAATTAATCTATAAACAACCACAAGAACGAAATTAAGTGACAGATTACTGGAAAAGTGATTCGATTTCGGACTACAGTAACAAATGATAAAGTGAAGACTTCAATTTTCTAATCGAATTTATTACAGCTTCAAAAACATCAATTAAATTGTTAAAAAATTAAATTTAAACTAGGGTCGAAGTTCATAAAATCGAGTGCATTGGCCCAAAAAAGTGCGCAAAATTAAGGATTTTTGAGCGATTTTTTGGGTAAAACGGCTAATTTTTCCGCCCAAGCAGGGTAACGCCTTCCCCTTAGGGGTACCCCCCCCTTAGGAAAATCCTGGATCCGCCACTGAGTACATTAAATAAGGAATTTATAGTAATTTTTACATCATCTACCGATTCGTTTAGAAATCACATTACAGTAATTAGGCAGAAATTCTGGGAAAGAAAGCCTAAAAGGCACAATTTTTGGACATAAACGAAATTTTGTTATCTTTATTACATTTATCGATCTTGAAATAAATATTAAAAAAATAAAAATGATATATTTAACTTATGCATTTGACTTAATAATGAAAAATTAAATTGTATATTTAACTTATAGGAATCGTCATTCCAACAGGCTATCATGAACATTCACATTTTAAATTCAGCTTGCGTGAAAAATGAAGCCTAAATTTTTCGATTAGTCAGGGAAAAAATGTAAAAGATATTTAAGATTCGCAACAGGAAAAAACATCTTAAGAACGTTCTTGATTTATTTAAACAATGCGATAGCATCAATACTTACATTTTGCCAAATTATCTGGGCTGATTTAAAATCAATTTTAAACTCGCACAGGAAAAAACAGACTGTAGGCGAGTGTTTGCTGAGGTAAATTTACACTTTAAAACGAACAATTACAGGGACAAATTTTATTTTTAATTGTAACCAGGCCCGTATCGAGGGATGGGGCGGGGGGCCTGCCCCCCCGTCCCATGAAATAGAAAAAAATTTTTTGTTTCTCCCAAGGGTCCCCCAAAGGGAAAAATGAAAAATTGGCGAAGTGCGTCTAAAACACCGCCAAAACAGTTTTTTAGCGTTGTTTTGAGCTAGTAAACTCAAAATTTTCTGGCGCTTTGCGCCGGATTTATTGTTTATGTATAGTTTTGTCTTCTAAAGCGCTAAAAATCCTTCAAATTTGAGTTAGACATGGAGAGCATGTCAATTTTTTTTCAGCGCTATGCGCCGGATTCATTGTTCAGCTATATATACATAGTTTTTGCCTCCCAGCTCATTCAAAACAACTCAAATTTGAGTTATGACATGGGAAATAAGTAATTTTTCCAGCGCTTCGCGCCGTATTTATTGTGTATACATAGTTTTTGTCTTCTAGACCGCTCAAAACCGCTCAAATTTGAACTTGACATGCAGAATATGTCAATTTTTTTCGGCGCTTGGCGCCGAAATTTTATTATCTGTATTGTTTTTCTCTGTACAGCACAATGATTGAGTGCAAAGGCAAGAGATAAGAAATAATTCGTCGATTAAGTGATGAGAAATCAGCTTGAATGATTAATTTGCTGTATATCCATATGAAATAGAGTGAAAAATTTTTTCAAATTTCTCTTCACCATCGTATAGAGCTCGCCGAGATACGCTCAAAACTGCCTTTATTTTAGCCTATCTCCTAATGGTTCTCGAGATATCTGGCCTCAGAAGTTTTCGCCCTCTACCTCGAAATAATATCCTGATCTTGAGGGTGGGGGTTTGGGGGAGCTTCAGCCTCCCCTTAAAAAACTTTACGGCCCAAAATTTTTCACCACCCTCCCAGAATTGACGATTTTTGAAAATTCACGAAAAAAATATCTAAAAATTTGTAGAAACGATGCTTTCAAGCGTTTTTAGCTACTCATTTGCTCAAAAGTGTCAAATTTTCGGCGCTTCGCGCCTTTATACTCATTCATGACTATATTTTGTTCAATCTGTTCCGAGTTTTTTATTTTTTCATAAGTTTTTATGTTGTTATGCTCTAGAAAGATACATCGTCAGAAACGCTGAAAATCTATGTCTTTGACGCGTACCAACCATTTTAAACCCAAAAAAACTTTCCAATTTCACCCCCAGAACTCCCATGCTGCGCATGTATGGTTGTAACTCTACTAATATTGGGAAACCGAAAATGATTTTCAGCAGCTTCATGGCAGAGCTATCACGTGAACAAGCTCACAAAAAATTACAGTATATCATGCAGTGCTACTTGCTTGGCGCCTGATTAACTAAGGTCAACCACAAATTTGTTTCTGTGAATTTTCCATTTACACAATGCATCATATACTACCTTTTGAACGAATCCTCTGATCAGGCAAGCTTACTGTGACTTTAATAAATTTTATTTTATATTTTAGGTGTTCTTGAATATTGTGTGGTAATTTCAAATGAAGAAAAGCCAGCCGTGGGTAGTTTGGGCCCAATCTTAGCACGAATAGTGTTTGACATTTGCGCAAAGAACCGTAATGCTCTCTAATAAACCAATGACTGCCCAAGTTCCGCCCCAAAACCCGCTTAAAATAAATTATGTTTGCTCACAGAGGCACGCACGTGGCTGGTTCACCTATTTTGGGGGGACCAACACCAATTTTGGGGGTCCGGGGTCTAAAAAGGCCAAAAAGAGCACAAAATAACGTTCAAAAAGTCCTATCTTTCCGGTGTTTTTCTTAATTTTTGGGGTCCGGACCACACATGGGCGTGGGGGGCGGATTTGGGGGTATGCACCCCCCAGAAGTTGAAATACCCCCCCAGAAATCAAAATACCCCCCCCCAGAATTCAATTTTTGAAAAATTTTTTTGCTTTTTCAGCAATTTTTTGATGCCATTGGATAGTGCTCGATGAGAAACGTCGAAAAATGGTGTTTTTTCGCCATACAACCACTTTTAAGACCATTTTTTCAGCTTTGAAAATTTTTTCACCACCCCCCCCCCCAGAAATTTTTTCACCTGCCTACCTATGCCTATCTATGGTCCGGACCCCTGCCTACCTATGGTCCGACCCCCCCCCGATTCCCTCTCAGAGCTACGTGCTTGAACAGTGGCAATATTTATATTGTCAATATTTATAAGTTTCGTAAAAAAAGGTCACAACATGGTCAACCGTGGTCTAAATTTCTTGTTCTCAGCAAATGTATCAATATTGAGGCAAAATTGACCTTAAATGGAGTGAACACTGTAAATCCGAAATTCTGCTTTAGGCGCCATCTTAATGTTGTTTTCATTTGAATATCGTCATCTACTTACCTTCTTTAGCTACTCAAACAAGTTTTAAGATTTAATAACATAAATTCGTATTACAACGAGCTTCATTTAGACGAAATTTAGTTTCTTTTAAATCTATGTTGGAGTGCAGCTTTGAATTTTTACCGTATTATCAGCTATAGTTACAGTAAGGCAATGAACTGTTAGTACAAGGATGACAACGTATAGTAGGTCATTTGTGAAAATTTGAATAAAGTTTGCTTGAGTCATAAGGAAGGTGATTAAAAAAATGATAATTTGTTATTTTTTCCGAACACGCAGTACAAGCTGAAAGAGGAACCTACACTTTTCATGCAAATAAAGATGAAGTATCATTCAGAAATTGAAAAATGTCGACTTTTGTTAAAAAACAATTAATTTTCAAGTCAAACCAAATTCATAAACTAGCAAGCTTCTAAATCATACATGGAAAGGACACTGATAAGAAAAACCATTATAATGCTCAGAAATACGAGCGAAAATTATGCTCCTTCTCGCGAATTCGGTGATAACCCATAGTTGACCTTTCTTTACCACAACCCTCCCCCAAGAACTCAATTACCGTACCTAAAAAATAGTCGTCTTCGGCCCAAAAACCCGATTTTTTTATTTATTCGCAGTCCAGGTATTAACTATTTGGCCGTTGCTAATCAGAAATGTGGGAACAACTTGCCCCTCTCTGATTAAACTCTATAGCGTTAAGCCAACAGTGTGTACGTCTGAATACCTGATTTTCCGGAACATTTGTGACGTTGTATTCAACAAGGCCGGGCCTCATAGTAAATTTACAAAATGCGCCTCGGAAATCACGGCCTATGCAGCCGGATCCTATGCCTCCGCAAGGAACTCCTTGAAAAAATCAGTCCGGTGTAACAGTTTAAACTATAGTATAAAAAAATTCCGACGAAAAAGTACAAAAAATAAAAGGGGACATGGCTAAATAATATACTCGTATAGAGCGTAACCTATGTATGTCGGGTGAGGAGTACCCATCGACTTTTATGTGATAATTATAATAATAACAATGATAATAATAATAATATTATTATTATTATTATTATTATTATTATTATTATTATTATTATTATTATTATTATTATTATTATAACAATAATAATAATAATAATACAATTACAAATAATTATAATTACCTATTTATCACGTTTACTCAAATTAAGATCATTTTCGGTTGCAGAATTTTATCTGTCTCATGGTGAATACTTTAAGTTGTTTATGAAATCATGGTGATTTTCTCCGTTTAGTTTTTAAGCTTTCCAACTAAGCAAGTGATTGCTGAAATTAAACGGATGAAATTATGAGAACAATTCAATTTTCGACCACGATTTTATGCAGCGAGATGTAAAGTGAATTGCGCCCGCATTTGCTAGAGCTGCAGCAAGCAGTGCTTGGGGGCTGAGGAGAAGGGAATTTTTCGAAGTAAATGCGGTGATATAAAGGTCAGAAACGGACAACAGTAAAGACTATTTCGTGATTGTGATTGAAATCGCCCAGCATCTGAGAAATAATGTATTTGTTACACTCTTTAGACCTTTCTAGCCGATTTTAAAATCATTTTAGCACGAAAAAATTCGATGAAACCCTGACCAGGCTGATCCAAGGACGTAAATGCTAAGCAAATGCAACTACACTACTCGGCATGAATGTTGACGCCCTAATATGCCTCAGAGGATGATAGAGCTTACTGAACGATATATCTTTTACACGTCAATCCTGTTTCCGCCCACGCATGATCGACATGTTAAACATATACCCTTTCACATGCTCTAGCAACCTGTGAAGCATATTAGAGCATCAACATCCATGGCAAGCACTGTATGACTGAAAGTCATAACTCAACACCATTCAACAATGATCGTTGTTACATTGTGTAGGTGTAAGCTTGTTGGCTTCATTGATTGAATTACGTATCAATTTCATCAGTTTTATTGTCTCAAAATAATGAAATGCCTCAGTTGGTTGACATATATATAATGAAACAGAAGTGTGAAAGATGAAACTACATCAGTTTCAATCATTTTTGCAATCAATCAACGCAAAAATTTACATCTAACAACAATATTAAAATTTTCAGGCCAAGGCGCCAGGGCCTACGCCCCGGCGCTGAGCCAGGCCCAGGTAAGCTGCATATCCGAATAACTAAAACGGTACAAAAATACTCGTGTTTAGCTCTTTTTATACAAAAACTGAGGACTTGAAACCTAAAGTCACAAAATCTACCTTCTCTAAGCAACGCGAAAAATCGAAGTACCTAAATTCAATTCTGGGATCCAGCCCGGTTATTTTGGAATCGGGGTCTAAACTCCAAACCCCCACCCCAGCCCCTACCCTCACTCACGTATGGCTCTAAGTCAAAAACATAATTTTCAACCTTCCCGATACTCAGGCACGTAAGCTGGCCGTTCTATTTTGGGGGGACCAACACCAATTTTGGGAGGTCCGGGGTCCAAAAAGGCCAGAAATAGCACAAAATAACGTTTAAAAAGTCCTATTTTTCCGTTTTTTCACTGAATTTTGGGGGGTCCGGACCCCCTCCCCCCAAAGCTACGTGAATGGGCATCGCCGCCGTCCGCACGACGCTATTATTCAATTCACGCTTGTTAACTGATTTACACATCTTTGCTCAATAACAGTATGCATCTTATGGGCAGCGTTTGATAATTTCTGGGTTTCTGACGGCAGAAAGTACTGAAAATTGTCTCAAAACGGCGGGAAAATTTGACATTCTTCCTTTTATATGCAAATTCTGACATCAAAAAGAAATATAGGACAGAAAATTACTCATTTCGACGCTAAGCACCTAAAATTTTTTGGATGTTACACTTTTTACAGTTTTTTGTCTTTCCGAAATCTTTGTACGTGCAAAAAGACGGTCCTAAAAAGCCTTTGTACGTCGGAAAATATCTTTGCCAAATTAGAAAAAAACCTTGCTTATGGACGTGTTTTTTAAGATTTTTAGTCAAAAGTAAGCGATTATAATTGTAATCTTAAAAAAATATTTACCAAAGTAAGGGAATATTGACAACGGTCGAAGGCAATTTATAAAGATGCTCTCCTGATCGCGGAATTTTTTCAACCAATACCACAAGAATCTAAAAAAGTATTACTTTACATACCGATGACGTATAATTCTAGTTTTTACACGTTGAACGACGAATCCACAAAAAGGCAGCATTTTTTGGTCAGGCCTGTATCATGGGGTACATACAGTGCTGGCCATGAAACTTTATGCTTTAAGATGCTTCTAATAATCTTAAGGCGAGCACTGCCGGTCAGCCGTTCTGGTCTAAGATGACCTAGCAGAATGGTCGCTTTAGAAAGCGCTAGAATGACACTAGATATTCCTAGCACATCTCAGTATGCCGCACGCAGCATTCTATTTTTAGCTATGGCACGATGGATTGACTCTATTGTTGCTTGACCGATATAACGCAGGAAGAAGGTAACGGAATACAACAATAGAGTCAATCCATCGCGCCATAGCTAAAAATAGAATGCTGCGTGCGGCATACTAAGATGTGCTAGGAATATCTAGTGTCATTCTAGCGCTTTCTAAAGCGACCATTTTACTAGGTCATCTTAGACCAGAGCGGCCGACCGGCAGTGCTCGCCTTAAGATTATTAGAAGCATCTTAAAGCGTAAAAATTCATGGCCAGCACTGTACAAGCACACATGATGTTGGAAGGGTTATGGGGTTTTCACCTTTCCGCGATAATTCCCCCCAATTATGCATTCTAAGCGTTTTTAGTTATCTATTTGCTCAACAGTGCCAGATTTCTGATGCTTCGCGCCATTACACTTATATTTTGACTGTATTTTGTTAAATTTGCTCCGACTTTTTTAATTTTTTTCAAAATTTTTTTAATGTTTTTATACTTTAGAAAGATAGAGCAGCATCAGCAACGCTGAAAACGATGTTTTTGACGCGTATATACCTACCATTATTAGACCCAAAAATGGCACTTTATAGTTTTACCCCCCCCAGAATTCCTATGCTCAGCATATTTGCATACAAGTGTAATTGAAGATAGATGATCGCACAACTCGAAGGACTTCTCAGGGAAAAATTCTGGCAAATAACCTTGAAGGCACGTGGCCTGCGGTCCCGCCTTCCCGCTAAACAATTTTAACCCCACCCCCCCAACCCCTCAGAAATTTTCCAATGCCCCAGCAGCAGCGGATCCTAAATTTTCTGACAGGGCGCGCAACCCCAAATTTATCTAATAGTGTCAAACATGGACGTGTACACAGGGGGTGCTGGGGCGGCCGTCCCCCCACTCCCCTTAGCCCAAAAATAATTCTGGAACGGTGAGATAATACATGGAAAATAATGAGAATTGCCACCTTCTATCGAAATAACTCAAAATTTTCGGCGCTTTGCACCGTAGAATCATTATTTTCGTTAATTTAGGCCCAAGCGAGGCCGAAGAAACGTCGTTTTTTATAGCTTATTAAGAATTAAAAATTCTTTTCGAAAAGTTTGAATTTCAAGAGCTTAACGGATAAAGCATATTCGGAACGTCAAAAAATGCACTGTATTTGGTTCCCCGGCCCGAAATATAGGGTCATCAATTTTCGACCGTACCCCTTCCTCAAAAAATCGCGAACACGCCACTCGTGTCAAAAATAGTCCGACATTCCCTTAATTCAGTGTACAGTAGCAGCTTATCGCCGGCTTTTGATAGGCAGAATCATTTTTAATGCGAAAAATTTTTCAAATTTCAAAAATTTTCGAAAATAATATCATAAAAACGAGTAAAATGAGCGGAAAACACTTAAAAAATTAAGATAAAAATTGCCAAAACCGTCAAAAATACACATCCATTTTATATTCCGTCCGACCATCTAGTTTCACTCCGCACCCTCAATCCATATTTTTCGCCCTAAATTTTCGATTTTCCAAAAAAAAATGATAAACGGAGCTGCTTTGAGCGATTTTAGCGATCGATTGGCTCAAAAGCGCCAAATTTTCGAATGCTCATTCTGCTAGCTACTATATTTTGTCGCTCAATTTATTCGATTTTTTCCATTTTTTCGAAATTTTTACAACGTTTTTGGTGGGTTCTAAAAAGAAAGAACATAACAGAAAGGCAAAAAATTGCGTTGTTGATGCAAACTAATTATTTTTATGCCCAAATAAAGCATTTTGGAAAAAAATTTTCGGTTGCACGACCCAAAATTGTCGTTTTGTGCATGTCTGACCGCGCGCATAGAATAAAATGAGTTTGAAAGTCTTACTCGCCGTAAACAATGCATTTTGTGATACGTCATGGTATGCACAAACAGTTTTGATTAAAAAATATTACCAGGTGCAGTGGCGGATCTAGGATTTTCCTAAGGGTGGGGGTGGGGGGATGCGGTATCCCAACTTTTCCAAAAACAGTGAAGAATAGGTCCGAAACTTTACCCTTAACGCGCAAAATAGCGTCTTTTCGGTGTTTTACATTGTGTACTTTTACATAAAATCACTTTTGACGCAATATTTTTTCTGAAAATTTTAAAATGACAATTTTGTGCGAAAAAATCATTAAATTTTAACAAAAATATGACGCGAAGCGCCGGAAAATTTGTGAAATTAAGGCGGATAGATGTCTAAAAGCATGATTTACTGCTTGATTTCCTGTATTTATAGCATTTGATTCGAAACATCGAAATTTTCAATTTAAAATAGAAGAAAACAATGCAAAAAATAGCTCTTTAGCGCCGGAAAAATTTGACAAATTATGGTCACTGACGGCAAAAAGATCATTGCAAATCGCATATCCATTCTTTATCTCACCAAATATTTTCGGCCAATAGGGCGGAGGGGGGCGGTCGCTCCCTCCCCCGCCCTCCCCTAAATTCGCCCCTAAGGTTTTGATAATACTGCGAATAGGCCTCACCAGGGGCAGATTCAAGAAGGAGGGGAAGGGGAGCCCCTTGTCGCCCAAAAATATTGTCGAGATATATAATAGACGGATTTGTAATTTTCGATGGTTTTTGGCTGTCAACGATCATAATGACATTTATTCGCTTTCTTGGTGGCCCGGAAGTCAGATTTTGCTCTGTTCAAAGTACTCTAATCATTTTTAAGCACAAAATTGTGCCGAATTTTTGAATTTTCCAATAAATTGTTGCGCCGAAAAAGTGCAATTTAGCTCGTGAAGAGCAAATTTTTGGACCTATGTAGGTATTCCCGACTTTTTGAGTAAAAAAGTTGGGGTATGTCCCCCCTACGAAAATAATAGAGCCGCTACAGAGGCTCGTCAACCGAGAAAAGCCAGACCCATTAACAGGGGCGGATTTAGCAGGGCGGGGGGCGGCCCCCCATTGGCCCAAAATAGTGCGCAAAATTCAGCATTTTTGAGCGATTTTTTGGGATTTTCGGGTTAAAACGGCTAATTTTCCCGCCTTAGTCAGGGTTCCGCCCCCCATCCCCCCCTTAGGGGTACCGCCCCCCCCCCTAAGGAAAATCCTAAATCCGCCACTGCTTATTACACTTTATTCAATATTATTATTATTAATATTAATATTTTTATTATTATTATCATTATCATTATTATTATTATTATTATTATTATTATTATTATTATTATTATTATTATTATTATTATTATTATTATTATTATTATTATTATTATTATTATTATTATTATTATTATTATCATTATTATTATTATAATTATTATTATTATTATATTATTATTATTATTATTATTATTATTATTATTATTATTATTATTATTCGCATTGTACGTTCTTAACGCTTATTTTATGGAGAACTTTCACTTAAAAACTTGACACGACGAAATTTTTGCGATTTTTTAATTGAATTCAATAGTACAGCGCGCTTTTTCAATTGTTCAAACGATAACAACCTTTCTAATTCTTAAATTTACAGAAAGCAAGCGAAAATCTGGCCTTTAACTGCTCCAAAAAGCCCCAAAATCTTACACTCGCACAAAAATTTTTGAAAATATTCAACAGTTGGCGATTTTCCAAAGCAATTCGTAAAAACTGTGTTGTTTTGAGCCTTTTAAATATGAGCTCGCTCAAAATTGTCAAATTTCCGGTGCTCGAAAAATCGAATAAGTTGAAGATTTTCTAGATGTTTTTATATTGTTATGTTTTATACAGAAAGAACATCGTCATAAACGCCAAAAAATGGTGATTTGACGCATACCCATAATTTTAGCCCAAAAAATGAACATTAGAAAAATTATTGTTCGCCCTCCCCGGAAGTCCATGCTGTGCATATCTAGACCGGTCCTTTTTGCTTATCAAAGTGAATTTAGAGGCATTGACTTACGATTGAGTCCGCCAAATTTTATTCAATTACGCTATTCGTTGCCTGTTGCCTGACAGGGGCGGATTTAAAGGTGGGGCGGCCCCCCCCATTGACCCAAAATAGTGCGCAAAATTAAGGACTTTCGAGCGATTTTTAGCGATTTTCGGGTTGAAACAGCTAATTTTTCCATCCAAGTCATAGTTCCGCCCCCCTTATTAGAAGTACCGCCCCCTTAGGAAAATCCTGGATCCGCCACTCTTGCTTGAAATACAAAAATTAACAACGTATACCTTATTATGTACGGTATGACGTCGCAGAATTGTCGCCAACTAAGTCGGATATACGGAGATCTAAAAGAAGTGCATGTGGCTAGAAAAAATAGCCCATTTTGCAGCATGCACATAAGTTGTTTTCAACTAATTTTCCGCCTAATTAACTTATTTAATTAAGATATAATAACAGTAAAATATAATCATACAATTTAGCCATTCGTCCGCTTCAACCCCTCCAGAGTCGAAAAAATTTTGAACCCCCCTCTGGCGTAAAATTGCGTTTTGGGTCAAATTTAGGTGTTTTTGGCTCCAGAAACTCCACCCCAGAATTACCATAACATTTCTGAATATAGCAAGCAATATAGCATACAATGTGAAACAAAGATCATAAATCCATATTTGCCCCGTATTTCAGAATTAGGAGGACTCTTCGAAAAACTTTTACAAAAAATCTACACGAAAAACCTCAAATTCCAACATATGTAGATGAGCGTGGACGTCGAAAGGGCGGGTCAAGTAGGACTCGCACATGAGCTTATAGGTTTGAGGGCGAAGGGATTCCAACCCCCAGAAAGATTTGCACCCCCAAGAAAGATTTTCAACTTCAAGAAATATTTCACCGCCCCCTCTGAAAAATGCACGATTTTCCGATGTATTCGTATCGCATCTGCTACTTTAGACGTTTTTAGCTATACGCTGGCTCAAAATTTTAAAACTTTCGGCGCTTAAGGCCATATAGTCCTATCCTCTAAAAAAACCATTTGATTTGTAACCTAAAAAAACCACCCCTTTTTTCTATAATCAAAAGGAGATGACTGATGATATTATACTGGCGAACAAACTATGCCGTGAGGATTACAACTCACCCCTTGTCGCTTTCCTCATCATTCAAAAACTTGCGATATAAATTTGTCGAAAAGTTCCTAAAAATTGCCATTTTTATGATTTTTTAAAGCATTTTTGAGGGTCAGTATTTCTACCCGTATTCATATTTGGTGGAGTCTTTTATGTTTTCACGTTAGGCTCCCTTGCACACTAATGTCAGAAAAAAATTTAGTTCTCCTATGTCATCCACATAGCTACAGTATACCTTCAAAGCCAAACCTAAAAAAAACCAGTTGTAACCTAAAAAAACCAGCACCTTTCATGATGCCTGATATTTATTTTTCACAAAAAATAAGAATCACCCCAAAAACTGCCAAAAAAGTTCGATTGTAACCTAAAAAAACACTGTAACCTAAAAAAAGACCAATGCTAAGTATACGTTGTCATGGCAACAAAATTACTTTTCATCAAGTTGCATAATTTTGCACTGATTTCCTGCAGAGGATGTAGAAGAGACTTACCTAGAGTCGTTTTTATCACTTGAAGACTTTATTTGTGAAATTTATAGAACTTTTAATGAAATTCAGAAAAAATTATTGATTTTTATATAAATGTGATAAAATGAACGCAAATATCGTAAAACATGAATTTTTTTCAAAATTGTGATCATTTAAGGTCAACTATCTGTTTTACGCTGCCAACCATGCACTTTGCATAACATTTTGGGGGTGGTTTTTTTAGTTCCCATGGTTTTCTTTAGGAAAAAGTGGTTTTTATTCAAAATTTCGTATTTCATGCAAGCTTGCTATGAAATATGGCGCTTAAAAATTCTTCCATGCAGCAAGTTATAGGCCTAGGGCAGCTGTCAAAAATAGGTGTTTGTTGACTTCTTCAATGCTATTTGTTCTGAAGTTATAAGCCAAAAACATGAAAATGGTTTTTTTTAGAGGCCAGCACTATATACTCATGTTTGGCTATATGTATCTCCAACCTATTTAAATCTTTTCGAAATATTCTTTTTTATTCCAGAATCTTTTTGACGCTGATCACAAAAAAATTTTGATTTCACACCAAGGTTCTTTTTTGTATTCGGCAAAGATTTTCCCCGATCTACAAAGACTTTTCCGAGACCGTCTTTGTATATACATGTACAAAGATTTTTAGAAAGACAAAAACTGTCAGAAATGTAAGATTCCCAAAACTTTTCGGCGCTTGGCGCCGAAATGAATGATTGTTTGTCCTACATATGTTTGAACTGGCAGAATTTGCATTCAGAATGGAAGAATGTCAAATTTTTCGGCGTTTCGCCCCGTTTTGAGACAATTTTTAGTAATTTTCGGCGTCAGAAACCCAGAAATTAGCTAAAATACACTACAAAAGATCGGAAAACCCTGTTTTACCTCGCTAAAATCGCAACTGTACCGTATTATTTTAGTACACAAAAATTTGCATGTACAAAATGTACAAAGACTTTTGAGGACCATCATTGTAAATTGAACATGTACAAGCGGACCTTGTACAAAAAACACCATTTCACAGTTTAATATGACCGGTGCATCTGTCAGTCTAACGTTTCAACGAAAAATGTTGCTTGTTCTAAAAAATGGTTTGAAAGCGGTTGTGCAGGTCCAAAACTGGTTGCCCGAGTTGGAAAAGTAGTGTTCCTGGTCAAAATATCAGGTTTTCAGCTTTGGAAAAAAACGTTCGCCTGGCCAAGGTTCTGTTATTGATCCGATTATAAACAGACGCGGATTTACAGGGGGCGGAGGCGCAGGCGGGGGCCGCCCCTGTCGAAAAATATTTGGGCATAATAGGAAATAAGCGCATTTTTTGATTATTTTAGCTGTTTCTTATGACGATTTTTCGCATTTTTCCTGAGCTTTGCGCCAATTATTAATCATTAATGACATTTACTGACTTTTTCGGCGCTTTAAAAAACTTTCTTGTATGCCAGAAGACTTTTTTCCTACATAATAGGATTTTTGACTTCTTATAATAATTTTTGGAGTATTTTTTCAGTACTTTATGCCGATTTTGGTACTAATTTTGGATGGGGAACGATGGGCGGTCAACCCCCATTCGACTAAAATGCTTGGCGTGATAAAAAACGGATAATTATGTATTTTGTAATAATTTCCGGTCATCGTTTGCCATATTTTTTTAATTTTTTCTGGCGCTTCGCGCTGGATATTATTATTATTATTATCATTCTTATTGGCATATTATTAAAATATTATTTTTTTTACTTTCCGGCGCTTTCGTAACAAAAAAATTTCATTGTTTTGAAAGAACGTCTAGAAATTAAACAACAGCACAGTTATGTCCCATTTTTTAGCAAAAATTGTACTACACTTTTGCATTTCGCGTCAGATGCTTTAATTTACTTATTGATTGCATCGATGGAAAAGCAATAATCCAACTACCCACTTAGCTTTTGTAACTGCCGCAAGTTTCCTGGCAGTTCGCGCCGGATTTTCGCTGAAGTCAAAGAAATTTAGACTTTTTCGCTCGAAATTGTGGGAAATTTTAAGATTTGCCCGGCAGATTATGCGCCTAAGATGATTTGGGATAAGAGATTACAAATTAATATGACAAAAAAAGCTTTTTCGCACATGAATAGCGCGTTTTCGGACCTAAGTTAGACTGTATGGGGAAAAACGGATACCGCCGTTCGGACCCTTATGAAAATCAAGGATCCGACATTGTTTCCTATTATCAAAGTACCTACCTGATTTCCTTTGGTTTCCAATCACCACGTGCCTTCCAGCCATATTCTGCCGGCACGCCAAATTTATCCTTGAGCATGACCGATTTATTACAAAATGGCAAGAATGTGCAAATGCGCAGATAGGTAGGAATGTTAAAGATATGAGCGCGCGAATGGGAATAAATCAGGAAAACATTCTGAATGCAGTAAAATTTAAACATAAGGTCTGTAGCATGAGCCTAAAAAATATCACAATGGTCAACGACTAAACCAGCTAAGGCTCGAGAGCATAAATAATCACAAATATAGGTGTGGCACAACCACCATCCAAAGATGATTGTCACCCCATCTCCCCGAAAATATTTGTACCCATCCACCTTTCGACACAAATTTGCGTTTTTGACGTGCTTTTTGCGATTCCTGGTTTAAGTACAATACAATGTAATAAATTATTAAGTATAGATGTATAATACTATGATAAAAAATTAGGTGGGTAATTCAAGAAATATAAGCAAACTAAGCTCCTACATAAATTTTGAGCCTTCACATGCGTGTTCGATAGGTTTTCTTACTTTATATGTAAATTACATTATTATAAAATTTCTAACATCTTTTTATAGCGTAAACCATTGTGACTTCTGACTAGGTTTAATAACACATATTAGCATACATGTATAGCATGGGAACTCTGAAGGGAGAGATCAAAATTATAATGGCGTCATTTCGGGGTCCAGAAATAAGAGGTACGCATCAAAAACATCGTTTTCAGCATTTCTGACGATCCTCTAACTTTCTAAAGCATAAAAACATGTATAATTTCAAAAAATATAATAAAATCGGAACAATTTGTACAAAATATAGTCAAAACAAGAGTATAATGGAGCGAAGCACCGAAAATTTGGCACTTTTAAGCAAATAGATAGCTAAGAACGCTTAGAGAAGCATCTTTTCTACAAGATCTAAACATTTTGGCAACTTTTGAAAAATAGCCTTTTCAGGGTGGGAATTTGCGGGGATAAAAAATTCAAATTATGCAGGAACTAAACCTCCAACATAAAACCCCCACATTATATTAACCTTTACTCAATATTTAATTATTGCCGAATGTCCTCCGCTAGAGACCCAAGTAAGCATTTGCGTTTTTGGAAAAAGTAGAAAAGAAACCTATTTTAACTTTTTCTCAACTTAAAATAATCGTTTGAAAGACAGTCTGTCAGGCAAACAGTGGTCACAAATAGTTTACTTCACATCAAAAAAGTTCCGTTTTAGATGAGCTTTATAACACTATGTTATATTTTACATGAGTATGTGGGGCTTTGCTTGCTACCCTCTACAAAAGGTTTTGTGAAGCCCGGTAGAATAAGAATGGCTCATAAAAGTTTGCAATAATTTACTTAGTTTGCTTCATTAATTAGAGAGCTTTTTCCCAGGTTTTCATTCACACGAGTTTGTCTACAAAAGTGACTTAGAGGTCTATGCAGTTTTGCCAGGCGAAAAAAAGCTCGCTTGCTAAAAGATGCTTCCGACGGCCTAAAAAACCCCCAAAACGGAGGGAAACCCTCCAACTTGGCGACTCTGGGAGTAAGTTAAGAATATGGTACTTTCAGGATACTATGAAATTAACTTCAGAAGAGCGGATTTTTTTACTCAGTACTTAGAACACATTGAAAGAAAGCGCGGAAAAAAATATTAATCCGTCTATGATCAATATTACAAAAGCTATGGGTTACATTAATTAGTCTCTTCTCAACCTGCGCAAGCATCTACTCGACCTAAGTATTTGAAGATTCAAACAGCTGAATGCATAATCACATGTAGATACCCAATTTACGTCGATATAAGCATCTATACATCGACCTAAGCATCTATACATCTACCTAAGCATCTATACATCTACCTAAGCATCTATACATCGACCTAAGCATCTATACATTGACCTGAACGGGAGCCTACCTAAGCAGCTTAAAACACCTTTTTAGATATACTAAGCCTAAGCCTAAGTATATTGCAAGCAAAAACTTAGATTTTTCTATATCTTATCAAGTAAAACCGAAAAACCATGCGAAAAAATGTAAATTTTTTAAGTTTTTTCAAACTTTCAAACAGCTTTCCGCGCCTTTTTTTCTTTTTTCTCCTTCATTGCTATGCTTCCTTCCGAAATTTCAGCCCATATTATTTATTTCTGACAAATGTGTAAGTCCTTGGTTCGAGCCATTTAATCGTCCTACCCAACACTCAAATCGGGCAGTAATTATTTGCAGTCAACTGCAGGTAATATAGCACACAATGTAAAATTATATGCAGTCAAAAACCAGTGGCCTAGACTGCAGGTAAAATAGCACACAACGTAAAATTATATACAGTCAAAAACCAGGGGCCTAGACTGCATGCAATATAGCACACGATGTAAAATTATATGCAGTCAAAAACCAGCGGCCAGGACTGCAGGTAATATAGCACACAACGTGATATTATATGCAGTCAAGTTGAATGCTTATTGATACGGGAAGCTGGCGCTTTGCTCGCATTTCAACCTGTAGTATATGGTTTTAGAAGGCAATTTTATTTGAGATGGTCTGGCAGATCTGCTTCCTCATTAGGGAATGTTTCTTGCACTGCATAAGTAGCAGCCTCAATAGCTGCCCAGTTACCCATTAGCGCATGTTGATGGGCCAGCGTAAGCTCTGGTCCTGCTTGATAGATATTGAGTAGCCGTTGCTGTTCTTATCCTCATTCTGGGGAATAGTTTTATTGTAGTGGAAATGAAATGCTTTGGAAATATGTACGTATTAACAGGGAAGTAAGGTACATTGCTACGCTGTCTTCATACTTTATTTTTAGCAATTTTTACCCTTTTCTTGCGTTTACTTTTATATCTGGCTAAACAACCATTGTGTCAATTATTGGACATGATTTGACATCATAAGATTAATTGGCTGAGATATTGCTAGTCTGTTTATTATGATCTTATGTGCTCTGTTTGAACCACCCTGTAATTGTGCAGTTGTGAACTTATTCCGCATTGATCAAATATGTGTGTATGTATGCCCCAGAGCTTACGCTGCACCATCAACGTGCACTAATGGGTGACTGGGCAGCTATTGAAGCTGCTACCCATGCAGTGCAAAAAACATTCACTAATGAGGAAGCAAATCTGCCAGACCGTCTCAAACAAAAGTGCCTTCTAAAACCATCTATTACAGGTTGAAATGCGAGCGAAGCACCAGCATTCCATATCAATAAACATTCAACTTGACTGCATTCAATATCAAATTGTGTGCTATACCTATTACCTGCAGTCTAGGCTGCTGGTTTTTGACTGCATATAATTTTACATTGTGTGCTATATTACCTGCAGTCTAGGCCGCTGGTTTTTGACTGCATATAATTTTACATTGTGCGCTATGTTACCTGCAGTCTAGGCCGCTGGTTTTTGACTGCATATAATTTTACAGTGTGTGCTATGCTATATTACCTGCAGTTGACTGCAAATAATTACTGCCCTTCTTTAACGACCTGGTCGATAGTATCAAGCATAACAATATCATGTTGTTTGCTGATGATTTAAAAATATTTAATTTTTCACGTGATTTCAGATCCTTGCAAGCAGACCTTGATTGATTGCATGGGTGGACCGAAAAATGGCAACTGCAAATAAGTTATGACAAATGTGCAACCTTGTATTTGGGATATGGCAACCCTAAAAACATCTATAACCTTTTCTTAAAAGATTTAGCTGATGCAGAAGCTTCTATCAAGGATTCAGGAGTTTTTGTTAGTAATGACCTGTCCTCTAGCATTCATTGTGTGAATATTGCATCCAAAGCTTCCAGAGTTGCTTCTTTAATACAAAAACTTTTATTTCCAGAAATATTGATTTGATGGTGGAAGCATTTAAAGTTTATGTAAGACCGTTACTAGAGTATAGCACGGTGGTTTGGAATCCTTACCTGATGAAAGACATCAACCAAATTGAAAATGTTCAACGTAAATTTACAAAACGAATACTTTGGCGGCATCAACAGCAGGATTTGTCTTATAGGGAAGGATTGAATTTGTTAGATCTTGAAAGACTCAAAACACAGCGTATCTATTTTGACCTTACTCTTGTTTTTAGGATAATTAAGGGACAGTTGCTTTCTGTTTCAGATTTTTTCGAATCTGCGCCTAACAGGGGCACTAGGTCAAATAACGACATAAAGTTATATATTAGAAAATCTCATTTGGATTGTAGAAAGAACGATTTTGCAAACAGGGTGGCTAGAATTTGGAATACATTGCCACAATGTATTATTGACTGCAGAAATTTTAAACAGTTTAGGGTTTTGGTTTCAAAGCTTTATTTGTTAGAATTTCTTAAGGGGCGTATGTAAGTGCACTGCCTGTATGCCTTGGCTTTACTGTTACTGAAAACTTGTGTGACTTTCTACTTTGGTGTATGGCCCAAAATTTGCCAACAATAATAATAGGTGATTTTAACTTTCTTGACATTATTTGGTTTTCTAATGAAATTCCAACTGATAAAAGCTCTTTGTTGTTTTGGAATACTCTTATATCAAATGGATTTTCTCAGCATGTAAATCAGCCTACCAGATTAGATAACACTTTAGATCTTGTTTTTTCTAACGCTAACATTTGTTTTGACATAAATGTTTTGCCACCTTTTACACTTTCTTGTGATCATTATCAAGTAAGCTTTTCCGTCATTGCTGATTGTAGCAGAAAAAAATAAAAACAAAACTACGGAATTTTATGCAGGGGAAATATCTAGATTTTTCAGCCTATTTGGATTCAATTTAATGAGAAGATGCCTTTTTTGACTGCGTAACTATTGATGACTTTTATAATAAATACCTTGCTATTATTAATCTTGGTGTCTCTAAATTCGTATCTTTAGGAAAGATTGAGCTAAATTGTACCCAATCAAAATCAGAAAACTACAAAATAAAAAACGAAGGCTTTGGCGTAAATATAAAACATCTAAAACTGACATTTTAAAAGCAAAATACGGACTGGTTTGTAAAGAAATATCTCCAGCTATTTTGGCTTTTGAATTTAAGTGCGAAAATAAATTAGTTTAAGAGGGAAATTTAAAACAGTTTTATAATTTTGTTGGTAAACGTTTGAAAAGTGCTAAAACCATGCCGCCACTAAAAAAGGAAAATGGCGAGCTAGTTTCGGAAGAATCTAAGAAAGTTACTCTACTGAATGCTTTTTTCTGTTCAGTTTTTACTCAGGATGATGGAAGCTTACCCTTGTTTGACCTTGATTTGAAGAATTTGCCTGGTTTGGAAAATATCGTACTTGATGAAGCAGCTATAGCTAAAGCCATTTCCAACTTAAATTGTCCTAGTTCCTTTGGTCCAGATGGATTACCTAGTATTTTGTATAAAAATTTGAAAGTATCGCTTTTGTTACTGCTTAAAAAGATCTTTTCCATTTCCTTGTTAACTGGTAAACTTCCAAAAATCTGGAAAACAGCTCACATCATCCCCATGTTCAAAAAGGGTGATCCTTCCATAACTTATAATCATAGGCTTATTTTGTTAACGTGTGTGAGTAGCAGAATTTTAGAGAAAATATTAAAAGATAATATCTTAACATACATTCAAATGAACAAAATTTTTTCATCTATTCAATTCGGATTTTTGCCTAAAAATCATGTGAGGCCCAACTATTAATGTACATTAACGGAATTACATGCCACATCAATTTTAAAAGTCTGGTTGATGCTATATATTTAGACTTCTGCAAAGCTTTTGATTCTGTCTCACATAATAAACTCCTTCACAAACTTTCATTTTATGAACTAAAAGAATGATTATTTTTGTGGATTACAGATTTTTTACATGGTCGAGCTCAGCAGGTAAAAATTGGTGATTCTTTTTCTGAGCTCACTGATGTTACTAGCGGAGTCCCACAGGGTAGCGTTCTTGGTCCTCTTTTGTTTCTTTTTTACATAAATGATATCGCTTTTCTGAACAAAAATGAAAAATTGAAAATGTACCTATTTGCGGATGATGTAAAAATGTTTTCCGTAACAACACAAGCGGGTTTGTTGAACAATTTATTACTGAATATTCATGAGTGGTCTGAAAAGTGACAATTACCTTTATCTTTGGCTAAGTGCTTTATTTTGCATTTCCGTCATAAAAACCCCAGGCAAAAATATTCGATTGGAATGGAGGATATTTTGGAAAACAACGAAGTAATAGATTTAGGTATTCTTTTGAACGAATATATGGATTTTTCGCCACACATTGCAAAAATAGTTAAAAGTGCATATTTTAGGATGTCATTGATTTTTTGAGCATTTAAGGCTAAAGATGGTGAACTGCTAGTTATGGCTTACAAAACGTATATCCGACCTTTACTAGAATATTGCACGGTTATTTGGTCACCACACAAAAAGCAAGATGTGAAAAGTATTGAGAGAGTTCAAAGATACTTTACTAGAAGGGTCTTAAATTTTCCCAACTTGAGCTATAGTGAACAATTAGATTTTCTTAAATTAGACTCACTTCATTTACGTCAAGTCCGTCATGATCTATCGATGGCCTATAAACTTTATTATGGTCTCATAGACATCGATTTTAACGAGTTGTTCACGGTGTGCAATGGCATCACTCGATCAGTCAACTCGGTAAAGCTAAAAATACCTAAATCTTGCTTGAATTTGAAAATGTATTGTTTTGCAAATAGACTCCCTCCTATTTGGAATAATTTGCCAGAAGAAGTTGTAAATGCCCCGAACTTTCCCTCCTTCAGCAGTCGTTTAGAGAAAATTAGTTTTACCTTAGACTGGTGATCGACCGGGGCCCCGGCCCTGGCCCCGGCCCCAGCAATCCCCGGCCATTTCTCAGCATCCCCGGCCCCGGCCGGGGCAAGGTCAAAAAATGGCCGGGGCCGGGAAAAATTTAGTGTAATTTGTATTTTGTACAGGCTGTTAAACTGACACTTATTTATCAATGAGCAAGTGTTAATTTTGAGAACTGTACTGATTAGACCATATGTATACTTACTTAGTCCTTGTTATAACTTTGCTACTGTGTATACATGAGCTTTTACTGAATACATGTTCAGGAAAATCTTCATGTTTTTGATTCCTCCACTTGACTTATTTAAACTGAATGCTACTTTTAACTCGTTCATTCATAGCTATAGCTAAAAGATTTAGAGTTGACAAGTATGTTCTATTTCTAGTTGGAAATTGTACGTTTTCAACAAACTATTTTTACAAAAAACACTTTTACATTTAATTGAATGGGAACCGCGTAGTTTATAATAATAATAATAATATTTATTGGCTGTTACTTTAAATACTACAGTTTACATACCCAATAATGTAAAAAGCGCTCGCAAATAGAAACATATGAGAACATGCATGACACGTGGTTACTAGTGATCGACCGGGGCGACTTTTTTGGCCGGGGCCGGGGCGGTACCGGGGCTGAGAAAAAATCCCCGGCCCGGCCGGGGGCCGGGGCAGGGGCCGGGGCTGGGGCTGGCCGGGGTCAGACAAGGAAAATATTATTGCATGACTTATACTTGGGGTGGGCATAGGAAAAGAAATAATGAGCGACTGCTCCATTCAGTAGTAAATCACAAGCGCAAAGTTGGTGTGCCTTTTCATATCAAGTTTTATTACTATTCATGTCCTAAGAAACAAATTTAGTCCAGTGTTTCATTGTCTGAATCATCAATAAAGTCTCTGTCGCTGCTATTAGCACACTCTATATCATTTGAATCTTCGCTACTGCTACTGCTGCTGTAGCAATTGGATGCAATAGGTATTAAATGTAATAAATGAGACATCACACATTCCCATAAGGGGGAGGGGTATTACCCCCTCAGGGTCCAAGACACAAGTCACTGTCAGACGATTTTTGGTGAAAACCTTTTGAATTTTTTGAACTTAATTTTTTAGTATGGCAAAAGTGTACCTAACTATTAGAATTTCACGAAGTGATAGATTATTTTAGAATGTGAGCTAGAGTAAATAGATAAACTATCACTATAAAACATGCATGTAATCGCTTAAAATTTATGAGGGTCCCTCAATATACATTTAACGGCTGGAAATCAAGGTTAGCACACATGCACATAGGGGGTGAGGGGGTATTACCCCCTGAGGGGTCAGCTAGACCGGTACTGTCCGGCGATTTTGAGCAAACAGGTCTTGTTCTGCATCATTTTTGACATTAAAATCAGTAAAAATGTCAAAATTGTTCAGGCGCTTCGCGCCAGATTAGTACTTTTAAGTACTTTTTACTCAAAAAGCGCCCAAAATTGATAAATTTTTGCATTTTTTAGTGTTAAAAGTGATATAATGCAGTCAAAATGGACTAAAAATGCTTTTAAAATGTGTTATTAACACGAAAAAACGTTTTATAGGCTATTTTGACCATTTTGATCATTAAAACAGCAAAAAAATCGTGAACGCTAAATTTACTGTTTTAGATTTTTGGCATTTCACCCCCCCCCTGCCGACCCTGACCTTGTGCACCTATGTAGGGTAGGGGTCCCTCGCCATTTTTAGAAGGAGGGGGTTAGCGACTAGATCAAAAATGGTAAAAACACATAAAAATAGCCAAAAAAGTGCAGGTTTTCGCCAAAAAAATGGGGGAGGGTGGTCAAATATTTTCTGACTTTCAAGGAAGTTCGGGGCTTCAAAGCATGGATGAGGGATGGCCAAAACCCCCTGTCACATGTATATTCGCTCGGCCATTTTCAGGGGAAGGAAGGTAAGCGGCTCCATTTTTGCAGCAGCTTACCCCCCCCTGAAAATCTTAAAAACGTAGAATTCGCAATAAGGAATTCTACACCTTTTTACAGTTTTTGTTCTTCAAAAATCTTTGTACATGTACAAAGACGGTCCTGAAACGTCTTTGTACATCAGCGAAAATCTTCGCCGAATACAAAAAGACCGTACTTCTGAATGTGATAATTCGGCCTGAATTTAGTTAATATTAGTTCGGCGAGAAGTGCCGAAATTTTTATGAGCTTTTGATGGAATTCACACATAAAACTCGACTGAGAAAGCTAAAACAACTTGTACTACAAAATCAGAAATATTACAAAAATTGTAATATGTGAATTAAATCTTGTAATAAATAAGCAACACTGCGCTTAGAATGGAAAAGTGGAAAAATGTCAAATATTCAGAAACCCAAAAATTAGCCAAATACACCACTAAAGGTCGAAAAACTATGTTCTACCTCACTGAAATCGTTACTGTACCATATTGAAGTATGCAAAAATTTGCATGTACAAAACAGTGCCTTTCTGTATTTGTCAAAGATTTTTCCCGATGTACAAAGACTTTTCAGGACTATCTTTGTAAATGTACAAAGATTTTTAGGAAGATAAAAACTGTAAAAAGGTGTGAAATTCCGAAGAAATTTTCGGCGCTGTGCTCCGATATGAAAAATTGTCTGTCCTACATATCTTTAAAATGGTAAAATTTGTATTTATAATGGAAAAATGTCAAATTTTTAGGCGCCTCGAGCCCTTTTGAGACAATTTCAGTAATTTTTGGCGTTAGAAACCCAGAAATTAGCTGAAATATACAATCAAAAGTCAAAAGACCCTGTTTTACCACACTAAAATCGCCACTGTACCATATTATAGTAACCAAAGATTTGTGTGTACAAAATGTACAAGTCTTTTGGGGACCATCTTTGTTCATGTATATACAAAGGTACATTGTACAAAAAACACTGTCACATACTGATAGTATACAAAAATGTGTATGTTTAAAAATATATTTACATAATATAGCTACAAAAATTTGTTAGCTCATACAAAGACCTTTTCGGAGATCTTTGTACAAGCACAAGAAGCTCGTACAACAAAATAGAGTCGGCTAATAATAGTCCACCACTTAATTTTCTGGTCCTCCAATTTGGGATTTCACCCCTCCCTCAACTCTGGACCTTAGGAAACTATTTGAGACATATTTAGTTTATCGGATCGGACGCAATTCTGCAGCATAGTTTACATTCGCCTATAATTAATCTCTATCCTGATAACTATTACACAAGAAACGCGTTTTAAAGCACGCGGTTCCCATTCAATTAAATGTAAAAGTGTTTTTTGTAAAAATACTTTGTTGAAAACGTACAATTTCCAGCTAGAAATAGAACGTATTTGTCAATTCTAAATCTTTTAGCCATAGCTATGAATGAATGAGTTAAAAGTAGAATTTAGTTTAAATAACTTAAATGGAGGAATCGAAAACATGCAGATTTTCCTGAACATTTATTCAGTAAAAGCTCATTTATACACAGTAACAAAGTTATAACAAGGACTAAGTAAGTATACATATGTTCTAATCAGTACAGTTCTCAAAATAAACACTTGCTCATTGATAAATAAGTGCCAGTATCACAGCCTGTACAAAATACGAATTACACTAAATTTTTCCATGGCCCCGGCCATTTTTTGACCTTGCCCCGGCCGGGGCCGGGGATGCTGAAAAATGGCCGGGGATTACTGGGCCGGGGCCGGGGCCCCGGTCGATCACTAGTGGTTACTGGTACATACAAAAAAATAAAATAAAAAGCAGATGAAATTGAAGTGCGGAATAAACAAAAAATTGCGAAACTTGTCAAATAAACGCAAAAGAAGTAAAGTGTATTGGTATGAAGTAAAGCCAAGGTGTACAGGCAGTGCACTTACATACGCCCCTTAAGAAATTCTAATAAATTAAGCTTTGAAACCAAAACCCTAAACTGTTTAAAATTTCTGCAGTCAACAATACATTGTGACAATGTATTCCAAATTCTAGCCACCCTGTTTGCAAAATCGTTCTTTCTACAATCCAAATGAGATTTTCTAATCTACAACTTTATGGCATTATTTGACCTAGTGCCCCTGTTAGGTGCAAATTCGAAAAAATCTGAAACAGAAAGCAACTGTCCCTCAATTATCCTAAAAGCAAAAGTAAGGTCAAAATAGATACGCCATGTTTCGAGTCGGGTTTCTTGTGTAATAGTTATTAGGACGGAGGTTAATTATAGGCGAATGTAAACTAACTGCAGAATTGCGTCTGATCCAATAACCTAAATATGACTCAAATAGTTTCCTAAGGTCCAGAGTTGAGGGAGGGGTGAAATCCCAAATTGGAGGACCAGAAAATTAGGTGGTGGACTATTATTAGCCAACTCTATTTTGTTGTACGAGCTTCTTATGCTTGTACAAAGATCTCCAAAAACTTTGTGTGAGCTAACAAATTATTGTAACTATATTATATAAATATTTTTTTTAAACATACACATTTTCGCATACTATCAGTATGTGACAGTGTTTTTTTGTACAATGTACCTTTGTATATACATGAACAAAGATGGTACCCAAAAGTCTTTGTACATTTTGTACCAGTGTTTTTTTTTGTACACGGTCCGTTTGTGTGTGTACAAAGATGGTCCCCAAAAGTCTTTGTACATTTTGTACACACAAATTTTCGGTTACTATAATATGGTACAGTAGCAATTTTAGTGTGGTAAAACAGGGTCTTTTGACTTTTGATTGTATATTTTAGCTAATTTCTGAGTTTCTAACGCCAAAAATTACTAAAATTGTCTCAAAACGGCGCAAAGCGCCTAAAAATTTGACATTTTTACATTCTAAATACAAATTTTGCCATTTTAAAGATATATAGGACAGACAATTTTTCATATCGGAGCGAAGCGCCGAAAAAGTTTTGGCATTTTACTCCCTTTTACAGTTTTCATCTTCCCGAAAATCTTTGTACATGTACAAAGATAGTCCTGAAAAGTCTTTGTACATTGGGAAAAATCTTTGGCAAATACAAAAAACACTGTTTTGTACATTCAAATTTTTGTTTACATTAATATGGTACAGTAACGATTTCAGTGTGGTAAAACATAGTTTTTCGACCTTTAGTAGTGTATTTGGCTAATTTTTGGTTTTAATATTTGACATTTTTCCATTTTTCCATTCTAAGCGCAGTGTTGCTTATTACAAGATTTAATTGGCATATTACAATTTTTGTAATATTTCTGATTTTGTAGTACAAGTTGTTTTAGCTTTCTCAGTCGAGTTTTATGTGTGAATTCCATCAAAAGCTTATAAAAATTTTGGCACTTTGCGCCGAACTAATATTATCAACTAAATTCAGGCCGAATTATCACATTTAGAAGCACGGTCTTTTTGTATTCAGCGAAGATTTTTGCTGATGTACAAAGACGTTTCAGGACCATATTTGTACATGTACAAAGGTTTTTG
The DNA here is from genome assembly GCA_036768485.1 of Mermis nigrescens. Classification (NCBI taxonomy): domain Eukaryota; kingdom Metazoa; phylum Nematoda; class Enoplea; order Mermithida; family Mermithidae; genus Mermis; species Mermis nigrescens. The sequence goes on along the minus strand of JAVLUZ010000651.1, from coordinate 214,016 downwards.
AAGAACAAAAACTGTAAAAAGGTGTAGAATTCCTTATTGCAAATTCTACCATTTTAAAGATTCTCTGGGGGTAAGCGGCTGCAAAATGGAGCTGCTTACCCCCTTTTCCCTGAAAACGGCTGAGAAATATACATGTGTCAGGGGGTTTGGGCCATCCCCCATCCACGCTTAGAAGCCCCAAACTTCCTTGAACTTCCTTGAAAGTCAGAAAATATTTGACCATCTTCCCCCATTTTTTGGCGAAAACCTGCACTTTTTTTGGCTATTTTTATGTGTTTTTACCATTTTTGATCTAGTCGCTAACCCCTAATTCTAAAAATGGTGAGCCGTTACATGTATACTGTGGGACCCTCATAAAATTTTAAGTGACTACATGCATCTTTTATAGTGATACTTTATCTATTTACTCTAGCTCACATTCTAAAATAATGTATCACTTCGTGAAATTCTAATAGCTAGGTACACTAATGCACTGCTAAAAAATTAAGTTCAAAAAATTCAAAAGGTTTTCACTAAAAATCGTCTGACAGTGACTTGTGTCTTGGACCCTGAGGGGGTTAATACCCCTCCCCCTTATGGGAATGTGTGATGTCTCATTTATAAGATCCAATTCCTATTGCATTCAATCGCAATGGCAGGCTGCCATAGCGATTGAATGCAATAGGAATTGGATGATTCAGACAATGAAACACTAGACTAAATTGGTTTCTTGTGACATAAATAGTAGAAAAACTTGATATGAAAAGGCGCACCTAACTTTGCGCTTGCCATTTACTACTGAATGGAGCAGTCACTCATTATTTCTTTTCCTATGCCCACCCCAAGTATGTGTCATGCAATAATATTTTGCTTGTCTGACCCCGGCCAGCCCCGGCCCCGGCCCTGGCCCCGGCCGGGACCAAGGATTTTTTTTTCAGCCCCGGTACCGCCCCGGCTCTGGCCAAAAAAGTTGTGCTGGTCAATCACTACCTTAGACTATAAGTAAGTGCAAACCGCCTTTATAGTCCTTGAGCAGGTTTTTGATAATATATTCCATTGCATTGATGACATTTCAGTGTATTTACTCTGATTCTTTCTTTTTTAATTTGACCAAATTTGTATTGTTTTAATTCCGTCTCTGTCGCAATAAACTATTGGAGTAAGTTAAGAATATGGTACTTTCAGGATACTATGAAATAAACTTCAGAAGAGCGGATTTTTTTTGCTCAGTACTTTAACATGTTGGAAGAAAGCGCGGAAAAAATATTCATCCGTCTATGATGAATATTACAAAAGCTATGGGTTTTGTTAATTAGCCTATTCTTGACCTACCCAAGCATCTACTCAAACTACACAAGCATCTACTCGACCTAAGTATTTGAAGATTCAAACAGCTGAATGCAGAATCACATGTAGATAACCAATTTATGTCGATATAAGTATCTATACATCGAGCTAAGCATCTATACATCTACCTAAGCATCTATACATTGACCTAAGCATCTATACATCGACCTAAGCATCTATACATCGACCTAAGCATCTATACATTGACCTGTGCAGGAGCAACCTCGACCTAAGCAGCTTAAAACACCTTTTCAGATATACTAAGCCTAAGCCGAAGTATATTAGAAGCAAAAACTTAAATTTTCCTATATCTTATCAAGTAAAACCGAAAAAACATGCAAAAAAAATGAAAATTTTTTTAAAGTTTTTTTAAAATTTCAAACAGCTTTCCGCGCCTTTTTTCTTGTTTCTCCTTCATTGCTATGCTTCCTTCCATAATTTCAGCCCATTTTATTTATTTCTGACAAATGTGTAAATCCTTGGATCGAGCCGTTTAATGCAAAGTTGCCTACAACTTTGCAAGTATGGCTCAGATTTTCACCAAATTTTTTTTCGCGCTTCAATTTATCATGTTCTGCCAGCTTGGCACAAAAATTTTGGCATTCCATATTCGTTTTGCTCCTTTTCTAAAAGTACCATATTCTTAACTTTAGCCTAAACTATTTCTTTCCTTCTTTCTTTCTTTCTTTACTTACATACCAACTCACTTATTTCGCGTTATTTTTTGCATTTATTGGCAATTCCTTTCCTAAAATTGCTCATTTAATAGTTATTTGCATTATTGTATTGGTATTTGTTGCAACATGTCATGTCTTGTCCATGTAATTCAGCCAATAAACTATTCTATTCTATTCTATTCTACGTATGGCTCAGATTTTCACCAAATTTTTTCCGCACTTCAATTTATCATGTTCTACCAGTTTGGCACAAAAATTTTGGCACTCCGTATCCGTTTCGCTCCTTTTCTAAAAGTACCATATTCCTAACTTTAGCCGCAACTCTGCCTTGGTCAGGGTTGCCAAGTGCTGTTTTTAAACCACAATTTTTACCTCAAACTGCCTGAAAAACCCTCCAACCAATGGTTAAGCCTTGGCGCAAAAAAGCTCAACCGCTAAAAAATGTCTCAAGCAGCCTTAAAATAAAATAAAATGGAGGTAAACCCCAACCAGTGTTGCCAGGTCCCAACATTCAGATTCTCCTGCACAGAGGTAAAATTGGGGAAAAATTCTCCTGCAATTCTCCTGAAAATATTTTGATTCTCCTGAAAATTCTCCTGCATCATATTTTGCAGGAAAGGTTGTACAGCAGATCTACAATTGTGTGTACACATGCATATCAAGCATGCTCAGGCCAATTTACCTTGGTTCACCCAACTATTTTATTCTGATCTCTTGCCTGTTAATCCTAAGGACACTCAAGGCTAAATAATAAACATTAATTCTCTCACAAAAAGCTCATGGAGCATATCTGCATTATACAGGCAGATGCAAAAATAATGGAAGACTAATGCTGCACCACAAAGTATAACATTTTATTCAACATTAACAGCTGACAAACATTCAATAACAGATTCCTGATCTTCATCAGGAGCTACATTTTTGGTCATGTAAATAGAATCCGTAAAGCGCAACAACATCTGTTTTGATGGCTTAAAGCTAGAAAGAGGTATATTCCATAAGATAAAGGCATAACGAACAGTGATCACAGCATCAACTGAATGGCACAATAAGCGATTTCTTAACTTATTTTTAACGATATTCATGATTGAAAATACGCGCTCAGCTGAAGCATTCGATAGAGGTAAGCAAAGCAGAGCTAGAGCAAAATCACAAATGTTATTAAATCGACTGCAGCCACCAGCATCTTTAAGGTCTCGAACTTTAAGCCAAAACTGTACAACATCACTTCCTGGATCAAGGTCATGCTCAAAGGACAGAGATCGAAATTCATCTTCTGCAGCACCGGGATCCTTTGTCAAGGTCGGAAATTTTACAATCAATTTTCCAATATCCTGATATTTTTTTTACAATATGCTCCGGACTCAAGATTTCCAAAAGACAAAGTGAATCGAGTGAATCAGGCAATCTTTTGTGGACCTAAAGCAATATACGTATAAGTGATTTATGTATGCAAGATCGGTAAATCGTGAAATAGCCGGAACTGAAAGTAACAATCATTTTAAGCAACCAGAAAAAATGCTGCTAGCTACATAACTAGTGTTAAATTAATAGAAGCCAAAAATGTATTCCTTAACTGAAGGCGAATAAGGAAGTTTATTTTTCAAAGTAATCACTACACTGAAAGTTAAAGGAATTTAAAATAATTCAATTACTGACATAAAGCATTTGTGATATATTATGTATCAAGCCCATATTACACGTATATGAGGTATACAAAGTTTAAAAAAATTTTCAGATAAAAACCTAAAAGCATACGCAATTAAAGATCATGAATATCCTGAATTACGAAAATTAGCATATAAACATATTCCAAATTCTCCTAATATGAAACTCTTCACACAGCTATTTTTAAGTGCCCTTCAGAATTTTTGTCTTTTGCAAATATTTTTCCATATTTACAAAGCAATTTTAGGGCCATCTTTTTTGCATGCACATATACTTTTGGGAGAGACACTGAAGATGTTTTAAGTAATTTTCCAGTTTATATCTTCTGAATGCCCAAAATTGACTTTTAACGATAAAAGTCAGACTTTCTCAGTATTTGAGGCGCTTTTTCCTATAAGCCTGTAGCGCTGCATTTAGTCGCCACATAAGATTCAAAAACTAGGCAAAAAATGCAAAATATCAAAATTGCCTGACATATTTTTATTAATCAAACACACTAAGAACGGCTTAAGCACACTAATACAGGTAGTAAATCCAGTTTTAACTAATTGAATATGCAAAAAAATATCCTTCTGCAAAAATAAGGAGTGAATAACGAAAAACCTGTCGAGCAGCTTGGATCAAACAATTTTTGCATCGCTCTCTGATCATTCTTGTTGTTTCAGCATCCAGCGTGTCCGATAGCTGAGTAAAATCCATCCCAAAATTTATGGCACTTGTGGGGCTAGAATAACAGTCAATATAAATGCCTTTCACATTGATTAAATTTAGCAAGACATATTATTTGAGCTTGATAATTAATGTTCTTTATTCTGAGAGGATGGGATGTCTGTGTCTGTCTAAATTACATATAGGTAGATGAAGACCCATATCTAGGGAGTAAAAGGGGATTCCTCCCGAAATTTTTTCAGAATTGTTAACTATGAAAACATATAGGTTTTTGACGTTGACCAGCATGAAAATGCCCAAATTTTTTGCGCTTCGCATAACTAATTCAATAAAAATTAGCACTTAACACCTAGTTCAATTTTTTCCAGATACAGTTTTTCACAAGGTAAAATTTCACCATTTCTGATCGTAAGAAAGGTTCAAAGTTGAGCTTAAATCATAAAAGCATCGCTACCGCTAGTTTCAGACATTATGCATTGCAAAAACGTCAAACTTTTCTGTCAATCTATATGCAAGATATGTACAGTCCCCGCCATGAATGATGTCACGGCATTATGCATTTTACGATGATAGAGAACGACAGCGAATATATTTTTAATACACTAATTAAGTCAGCAACATGACGTAACAGGCATGTTAAAGATCCATCCTCCGCCATTCTCTATCATCGCATAATACATGCTGCAGCGTCAACATTCATGGCGAGCAAGGATAGTATATAATTCTTGTATTGGTTATTTTAACAGCTAGAAAATCGAGCTTAAAGTGATAAAAATGCAAAAATTTCCAGCACTTCATCCCGGACTTATGTATTGTAACTGCGGTATTGTGTAAAAAAAGATTGGCTCTTTTACATAAATAACAAAATTTCTTACCAAATATATCGCTCGAAATCAAACGTTTCCAGTGAAGAATAAGGGTGTTTGTCAAGACGATCAGGCAATGCAAACTTACGCAACAACCTGAACAGAATTTAAAACAATATTCGAAGGTATGAATTCTGTTTGTAGGAGCAAATTTTGATAATTAAATTGCAAGGCTTAAATTGAAAATAGCCTGAAAATATGACATAGACACATTAATTTGATTAACAACAAGCAAACTAAATACCTAATGACTTCAGCTAATTAGTACACTGAAAAAATGAATAAGCCACATGTATAGGTCATTATATTATTGTGCTACAATACTGCTACATACATATGCTATAATTCATTCACATGCATCTTGTTTTCTAGGGTTAGAGAAAGACTATAACATTATGAAAAGTAATCACAGAACTTGTTAAAAACATTCAAAATTGAATGAATAAGACATTGATTACTTTTCATAGAAAAGTCGTAGATCTCGAATAAGCTTAAGGCTATCTGCATTTTCTGATTGGAATAACAGATTCACACGCATGAAGTCAAGCAGTAGACTGCGACAAAATGTCATGTAAAGCTGCAAAAAAACGTCAAACGGTAAAAAATCAGGATAAATATAATGAAATCGGTTTACTTTATTAGTTGTATCAGCAAACATAGCACTCAGGCTACAAGCGACATATTTATTATCCCCTTTTTCCGATTGTTCCACGCCAGAAAAGTACTCTGCCAAAGAGTCCCACTGCTCCAAAATGACCGAAACGCAATTAAAAAGAGAAAGCCATCGCGTTTCTCCTAATCGGCACAACTTCTTTGGCATCTTTCCATTAATGTCTATGTATAACTGCAACCAACCAGAATGAATATAAAATAATCCGATATTTGAAAAGAGCAAATGACATTCGTATCCAAAAAAGAGATAAAATACACATATAGAGAGACACCCTCCGCACACACATGCACACTGGGGGTATGGGGGGTATCCCCTCCCAGATCTTTCTGAAAGTATACCCCCAAGCCATTTTGAACTGCTCTAAGTTTTTTTCTAAAAATTTTGAACATTTTGAAAAAAAAATCGCTACATTTTATATAAATAGAGCAGCCGCCATAAAATCTCAATAATGTATTTTATGAACATTATACTCTATCAGTCATTAATCCAACGCTTTTGTTCTCTCATCATTCAGTTGTCTGGATTTTGATCTATTGGCACAAACATACAACGGCTCAAAATTTTGGGTGGGGGTCGCGGCCATTTTGAAGGTTTTGAAGGGGGGGGTAAGTGACTTCCAATTTTTGGTTCAAAAATGGCAAAAAAGCACCTAAAATTGGCTGAAAAATGCAAGTTTTTCCTATAAAATTGGAGAGGGGGTAAAAAATTTCATTTCTGACTTTGGGGGGCGGCCAACTTTGAGTTGGAGATCCCCCTCATCCCCCTGTGTTACATGTATGAACACAAAAGAACCAGCTCAAATGATTTTGTACTTAATCTAAAGCAATTAGGAATTACCTGTTGAAAGACATGCACATGGGGAGTGGGGGTATTGACCCCCGATAAGGGAAAAATAAGCAAAATTAAGGCTAGAGATGGGTGAAAATCAGAAAATTTTTCCAAAACTGCTAAAAAATAACCACAAACTGTAAATTAACGTAGCTTTTAGACTATTTTAGCATTTACGCCAGTTTTTGACGTCATTTTGGCCCAATAAAATCGTATTCTTTTGGTGAGCGACCTCCCAGTCACCTCACTACCAGTGATCGGACCGAGGGTACTTTTTGGACTCCTCGGCCTCGGCCGAGGCCGAGGCGCCTTAGAATCCTTGCCTCGGCCGAGGCCGAGGCCGAGGCCGAGGCCGAGGCCGAGGGTAATGCCGAGGGTCAAGCTTATATACCTATACCCATAAATAGTGCCCTTAGAATATTTTGTATGCACATGAGCTAGAGAATAATCGTAATATTGAACACTTTATCAAATGTCATTTTCAATAATAGTAGATTAAACGTGTAAAGGATCTATTGAATAAAGTCAGCAGAATGAAAGCATACTTAATTTAACAAGTTGCCGTTGAAGACATGGAAAAGTTAATCATAGTTTCCCAAGGTCCAGAGTTGAGGGAAGGGTGAAATCCCAAAATGGGGGACCAGTAAATTAAGTAGTGTCTTTGTATGAGCGAACAAATTTTTGTAGATATTTTATATAAATATATTTTTAAACATACACATTTTTACATACTGCCCGGCATGCAGTCCCAAACAGTGTTTTTTTGTGCAAGATACCTTTTTATATGTATGTACAAAAATGGTATCCAAAAGTCTTTGAACATTTTGTACATACATGCAAATTTTTGTGTACTATTATAGTATGGTACAGTAGCGATTTAGTGTGGTAAAACAGCAGTTTTCGACCTTCGGTAGCATATCTTAGCTTATTCCTGGGTTTCTGAATATTTGACATTTTTTCCATTCTAAATGCAAATTCTACTATTTTAAAGATATATAGGACAGACAATTACTGATGCGCCGAAAATTTTCGGGAATTTTACACCTTTTTACAGTTTTTGTCTCTCCAAAAATCTTTGTGCATGTACAAAGACAGTCCTGAAAAGTTTCTGTACATTATGAAAAATCTTTGCCGAATACAAAAAACCATGGTCCTAAATGTGATAATTCGGCCTGGATATAGTTCATAAGATTATTTGGCGCGAAGCGCCGAAATTTTTATGAGCTTCTGATGAAATTTACACATAAAACTTGACTGAGAAAGCCAAAACAACTTGTACTACAAAATCAGAAATACTACAGATATTGTAATATGTCAATTAAATCTTGTAATAAGCACTACTGTGCTTAGAAATCCAATGCAACATCAGGATAAATTAGTCAATTTTATCTTTGAACGGCTAAATGTGCTGACTTATTAAATAGTATTTGTTTTGCATAAAATTTTTAAAAACAGTAAAAATGGATACAAAAGATATTTGAATCTGCATAAAGATGCCTAGATTACACAAAAAATGATTTTTGAGTGTTTAATGCCTCTGCTTCAATCTAAATACAGTATATTAGCGATATTTTGCGCGAAGCGCCGAAAATTTTTGAAATTTCCTAAAAAATACTGAAAAACGATATAATTAATATCACTTTGTCCAAGAAAGTATTTTAACAATGTATAAAAATGGCTCCGAGAAATGCACGAGCCGAAATTGATTTTTTGGCAAAACCTATATTTATTGGCCATTTTTAGGTGCGTTTTTGTGATTTTCGGCCGAAAATTCGTAATCATTTACGCCCTCTCTTATAAAAATGGCCGAAAACCATACGTGTAACTGGAAGGGCTTTGGGGAATTCCCCACCCACCCAGGGTTGGACGTCCTCCCCTAACCCTTCCCTCCAAGGTCAGAAAATTTTGACCCACCCTCCCCATTTTTGGCGAAAATTTGCGCTTTGTTGGCTATTTTAGGTGCTTTTGCCATTTTTGACATATAATTAAAGTCACTAATCCCCCACCCGAAATGCCGAGGAGCCCCTCCCGAAAATTTTGAGCTGTTAAATGCATGTTTTATAGTGACAGTTTGTCTATTTACTCTTGCTTACATTCAAAAATACTCTATCACTTCGGGAAATTCTAATAGTTAGCTGCACTTTTGCCATAGTAAAAATTAGGTTCAAAAATATTCAAAAGGTTTTCACCAAAAATCATCTGTCAGTGACTTGAGTCTTGTACCCTGAGAGGGGGTGATAAACCTCCCTCATCCCTCCCTTCAGGAATAAGTGTTTCCGATTCATGTAGCAAGCATGAGAATTAAAACTTAGTCATCACATGATCACATGAATAATAAATTTGCACTTTGCTGTATGTAACTTTGTGTAACTGGGTACGTGGCTGAAACCACAAGAAAAGTCTATAGGTAAAAAATAGCCTTTGTACTGCAGATGCATTTTAAATAGTTAATATTCAACGGACATATTAAACTTATTCAAATTTGATTTTAACCCTCGGCGCCTCGGCACTTTTCAGCTTCGCCCTCGGCGCCGAGGCTGAGGCTCCAAAAATGCCGAGGCTTGCCGAGGCCGAGGCCGAGGCCGAGGCCTCGGTCCGATCACTGCTCACTACATGTACAATGTATGTACACCAGGAATGAGTCTAGGATTCGGGTGTCTAGACTTAGACTCAGAAGGCAAAAAGAGACATTAAGTTAAAAATAAAGCAAAATTAAGTCCGAAAATTCATTCAAATCAGAAATTTTCTGTGCATGATTGGAATTGACATTAAAATGGCAATTAAATCTATTTTGCAATTTATAAAATTTTTCTAGCATTTAACTAGATCTACGATGATTCTGTTGGCCCTTACAAACGACTATGCTGTGCTGTGTACCTAGTTATACTCCAATGTGCTATGGTTTTCTGTTTTGTGTACAATAGCGTATTGGAGTTGCTTGTCCAGGTACTTTTAGGAGAAAACTGAAGTAATTAAGTCGATTTATAGAACTCTTTTCGATGCGTTTTATCAAGGGTTAACCACCTACTTATAGGGCATGAATGGAAAACCCCAACGTCGCATCCAAATTCAGCATACGAACTAAAAACTTAGAACATCCATAAGAAGTAGCTGCTGGAAATATTTTTAGGTGGACAGCTGCATTTTGTAGCAAAAGGACGGCTGGTTTTAAAATGCAATGAACATGTGATATGCACATTTTACGCATTTTTTATCACCCCCCAAGAATCTTGATTACCCTCCTCCCAGAGCTTTGGACCGTGTGTATATATGCCTCCACATAATTTAAATAAAGAAGCATTAATCTGTTTTTTAATAAATGCTAATATTGATTATAACTTTATCATAAATTATAAGTTGAGAAATAGGCGAATATAACTGTGCATATTTTTCCTGACGACAGCTGCTCCAGCAAAACCAATCATACGTTTGCCTAACCATGGCCGGTAAATTGCTAGGCAGTTCGTCAAATGCATCTGAGGCAGCAAGATGCAGCGAGTGGCAAACGCACCTACAAAAAGATACTTACACATTCAATAACACGAGTAAAAATAGGCATGTAACTGGTAAAATTATGGGGGTATTAAAAACTTGAAGTCAGATATCTCAATAATCATTACGAGAATAAAAAAGGTGCTGTTTTTGAGCATCTATAGAAAACCTTTACTTAATGTCCAACTCAGAAAACACAAAATTTCTATACCCAAGCATGGCTAAAAAAGCTGCAGCTCTTTTTTTAATCATTACAGTGCATTGCAAAGAAGAGTAACAGAAAATTAACAATAGAGCACAGAATGATAGAAAATATTTACTTATTTCCAAGCCAAAACATTTAGTTTTTTAGGTCATTTTTAGGTATTTTGTTGTCATTGTTGGATGAAAATTGGAGATCATTTGCCCCCCCTCTCTAAATGGCTGGAACCCCCATCCAAAATTTCGAGCTGTAACAAGTAACAAATGCATCGTATTTTTTCACCTTTTTCTGTATGTGCATACCTTACAAGTAACAAGTGTGGACTATATTCCTTCAATCTGGCGAAAACACCTGAATTATGACCTGTTAGAACACTGGCTCCATCACAACCTTAAAAATAGTGAATAAAATATGCATTAAAATGCATGTTACAAATTAGAATAAGTCTTAAATCAAAAGTATCACAGCTAAAATTCTACCTATCCCAACCAAATTACGCAAATCAAGACCATCTTCACTGAGAACATTAACAAGAGCCATTGTGATAGATGCAGCATCCTTGCTGCTCAACTGTACAAGCCTAGAAAACATATTAGAATAATCCATCCCTCTTTGGCAATAAACTAAACAGAGGTAGACAATGGGCAAGGCTCACAAGAAAAGACGAACTGTAGGAGCAGTAATACAATATAGTACCTAATTACATTAAAACGTGTTCTTTATGCTTAAACCACCGATTCAGGCTTCTTGATTATATGACAAAAGGGTTAGTCTTGTACAGAAGGCTATATGCATGAATTTCTGTACAAACCGAACTAGTAAGCCTGCCCACACATTGGTGTGGGAAGATATGTACATATAATAAGGGGGATGGGGGATCCCCAACCAAGGTCGGCCATCCCCATTCATCGCCCCATCGGAAATTTTTCACCTCCACCATTTTTTTGGAAAAAGTGCGGTTTAGGTTATTTTTAGGAACTTTCTTGCCATTTAAGGCCAAAATTAGAGGTTGCATACCCTCCAAAATGGCCGAGAACCTACACTCAAAATTTGGAGCCATTAAATTTATATTGTGGGGTGTTTACAAAGAGAACACTTGAAAAACCCTAAGCAGATTACTGTCACCACCAAAATGGCATTTTTGACCTTCTTTGGCGACTTTAACCAACCAGATCCTCAGACTTTCCTTGCTGTCCACATATATATGACCCCTACCCCTTATAACTCCAAATACAAAACAGGGCTACACAAAATTGATATTAAAAAGTAAAACCATTTACTACAAAAATTCTGCAAACACAAGATAATTACAGTATATGAAATGAGTTCTCACCGATAAAAAGTAGTGACGATTTTTCTAAGGGATCCTGATAGGTATCGAATCACAATGCACAGCAAAGCGGTTGTACGTATATCAGTCGACTCATCAATGATTAGTGAGAACTTGCCATTGCTGACATCAGACAATAATCGTTCCTTGAAACCCGGAGCTAATACATTTGTTATAAGCTTCGTACACTTTGTGCGGCCCATCTTAAGTAAACAAGCTAAATAATTAATAATCGAGCAATATGCAGAGGTCTGTAAGCACTGTGAATATGTATGACTTAAGATTTATGTAATAAGGGAAGGGATAGACAGCCCATTTAGGATTAGTTAAGTCTTCAATAATATGTCTGGAATAATATCTCATTGTATACGCAAACCTATTATAGACATTATTGAAAGTGTAATTTTCCATGTAGACAGGGAGATGGCAACATGTTTCTAAAATAGAAAAATATCAAAGAATGTTGTAAGACAATTTAAAGGAATTTCCATCACGAAATAGATCATTAAAGCAGATTTTATGAATCTGCTAGTGCTTACCCAAAATCCTCTAGTGAAACCAGGCTATTTAATCTTCCACTCACTTGTAATTTAGACATTACATATGTACTAGTTGTACATATAACAACCCATGCTAGAATAATATCCAGAAAACATGTCAAGATTTGTTGGGCTCGCTGCCCAATGAATGATTTTATGTTTATATTCCTTTGCAAAGCCTTAAACTATGTACAAAAACTAAGTCAATGTTTTAAGCTCTGAGTGCTGAGAAAATAATCATTCAGCTTAGAAACCATAGGTTTTTGAATAGTTGCCACTTTTGAATAGAGTAAAAAAGATATTCTCATATTTATTAGCGATTCTTAAGACATGTACTGACCTAATTTCGAAATTTTTCACCAAGAACTGAAATAAAAATATAATCACAGATGTAAGTGCTTACATATTTAAAATAAATGGCTGTATAAAAAATAGATATATAATAATTGTATTATAAATGATTGTATGTAAATAACAAATGATACCATAAATAATAAATAAATTATACATAAATCCACAATTACACGTTTGTGGCATCTAAAATAAATTTTATTTGTTTAACTGTCGGACCTTAATCATTTTCTTCCCAGCTAATTTTGGTTGGGCTCGTAGCACTAGTTCTGTCAGATTGTCTGCAGCCAGAAAAGATGTATGCTTAGCAATAAATGCTGCCATAGCAAGCTCCAATTCTTTTTGGGTATCCGAAACAACAGGCTGAATGAAATTTTGCAGTGACGAACTAGATACCAAAGCAGACTTGGCATTGCTAACTGCTGTTTTGTGAGTCTTTGAAGCTGCATGATCTTTCACAGTACGTAAATGTGCATTTAAATTAGCATCTGCACAATATCGACACTTGGCTTCCTTTGGATTACTGGCATGAATCATAAGCCATTCTAGATTAAAACAAAAATTTCAATTACTCATACAACTTTTATATAAAAATTTAGCAAGTTGTATGAATGGTTGGCATGTCATGCTATTAAAGATAAATAATGATCGATTTCAAGCATTCTATGAAACCACATTCCTATGATGCACACGATAAAATAATTTCAGAACCCTTTACTCGAAATGTACATGATTACTGGCCAGATTTTGCACTTTAATACTTAAAGGGACCTTCAAAACTTAATTATTTAGAAGACTATACAAAGTAAACCTAAAACCTGCTAGTGTCAAATACTTTTAATCAAGGATTTAAAAACTAAAAAAGAATAGCACAAAAACAATAGATGTCTTATTTCGGCTACCAAGGAAGCATGAATGTTTGAAAACAAAATATCACAATCTTTAGCACTTATTCAATTCAGATAGGATCTATTGATTAGTGTGTTAATATATTCTGCGTCTTGTCTAATTTCATAAATGGGTACCTTTCAATTCAGGAATCTTTTCCCATTCCTTACGATAGGCCTGAACAAATTAGCTCCGTTTTCGTGCTGTGGTTTCAATTTCACCGCTGGATTCGCCTGAGCTAACATTTACAATGGCAGTTTCTTTCGACATAGAAAATTTAAATTATAACACTGTACACTAACATATTATACAAAGGCACTAATCGGCTATCCTGAATAGAGAACAGATAATTTTACATATACTGCTCAAGGGCCTAAGCTAAAGAGGTCGCATAGTTTACAATACACATTATTCGAAAAAACAGTTTCTGTGCTTAAAACAGTGACCGCCAATTTTCACTTGCACTTCATCATCAAAAATTTCTGAAAAGAGCCCTGTTTGCAATGTCTTTTGAAAAAATAAATAATACTTTATTACTAATTGTATGTACTTCAGTAGCAAGCAAATCCTTACGTTTTGAAATATATCAAAAAAATGTTTATAGGCGCTTTGCAAACGTCTATGAAACTGATAAAAACAATTAGACGGTATGTAAAGCTATGTATTTCTGCACTTCGTGATATTAAGTGAATAAATAAATGAATGAATGAATGATTTACTACGGAAGCACAGAAACTTATTTGGATATAGTTATAACTTAACACTTAGGCAGGTCTTAACTATGAACGAAATAAATTCTTGTGAAACAACTAACTAAGTACAGTAAGTACAGTAAGGAGGTTAATGTATGATAATCATTATAACTTGCTGTTTAAGTTTTGAAAATTCTCCTGAATTCTCCTGAATTTTCAGGATTCTCCTGAATTCTCCTGAAATTTTAAAATTCTCCTGCATTCTCCTGCAGGTTTACAATTTCTCCTGAAATTTCTCCTGAAAAGCCCATTCTCCTGCTCCTGCTCCTGAAAATTTTAGATTCTCCTGATTTCAGGAGAATTCTCCTGCACCTGGCAACCCTGACCCCAACCTTGGCGGCCGGTTGTGGTCTAGACATGATAGGAAAAACCACAGTAATTATTAGGTAAAAAATTTATAAAAATATGTACATGCCTTTGTCCATAATTTTTAATGAGACTAATCTCAAATGAATAAATATGAATCAGGGCATGCAAATTATTTATTGCATCAGGGTGAAACATCTATAATAAAACTATAGTCTGTTTCATTTAGCTTTGAGGTTTTGAAAAAATTTATAGTGATTACAAAAGTGTTTTAAACTAATACGGTAAATATGATATTATGCAGTATAATGTGTCACATGGAGAAGTGTGCCATATTGCTAAGCCGCAGTACTGCATCACCATTTCAAAACACTTTTGTAGCCTGATTCTTGCAGAAAAATTTAGAAGAAAACCGCAAAGTTAAATGAAACCACCGAGATAGTGCGCAATGAATCAGACATGTTCAGCTTGATAGGAGGGTATAGTCTGTTTCCTTAAACTGTTTTATTCTCTTGAATTCTGTCCTCCTATAGTCTGCGTCACAAAAGTTCGGTTATATACTATCACTTACTGGTCATCACAGAGGATTTGCAGGATTATTGTACCTGTTGAAGCGACTGTGCACTAGGTGATAGTTTTGAAAAATGAGCTTGTTAAGCGAGAGTTGTAAACCAAGAGAAAAAAAACTTAAAGTTTAAACATTCCATTAAATTATGAAGAGTATTATAAAAGATTTTAAACTAGAAGAAAATGAAAAAGGTGGGATTTCAGTAAATTAAAACAAATTTAGAGGATATGATGAAACATTATTGTTGAGAATAGGACGATCACGTGCTATGTATAACGACTCCTTGATTAAAAGATCAAAAGAGTTGGATGCTCGACTAATAACCTTGAAGCAATCTGATGTAATTGAATGATTGCTATTTGAGACATGTTTGTGAATAGCAGATAAGCTATCACCCTGAATTGGCTTTCCTGTAGCAAATGAGATGCCAGTATGCTCTGCAATTCTACTCCCAAAATGTCGGCGAGTTTCGCAATGTAACTAGCCATACAGCTAGAACACGTATACTTATATACTAAATTTGAGAGTAGCTTAGCAGGTACAGCATCCTTGTTCTTGAAAAACCGGCTTATACACATGACAGGTTTGTAAACAAACCTTACTCTAATCTGAGGGTAAAATGCAGATATAAGCTTTAGAATTCTGCTGCGTACATTGTAGCCATGCACACCAGTGTAAGGCAAAACAAGAGAATAGCATAATTTATCACAACCGACTTTTATTTCATCACTCTTATTATACACCTTTGTCATAAAGTCTGATATGACCTTATCAATCAAGCCAAGGGGATACTCATTTTGCAGTAGAGTCTGCTTCAGCTTGTCAATATCAGAGACAAAAGTCTGATATGAGTTACAAATCATGTAAATGCGACTCACAAGTGTCCTTATTAAACCAACTTTATAGGCAAAAGGAATGAAGCTAGACAATTTGGCATAAAGGCCAGAAAATGTAGGTTTCTGATATGATGATGTCACAATATATTGGCTAAGTATTTTGTGCCGATCCTGCAAGACATAAGTACAAATGAATACACTTTATGTGACACTGGTAGTTTCCTGACAAGACTTAAGGCTTTTACATTCAAAAGCCATCATTTTATGGCTAGTCTTGATGTTCAAAGCTTGTTCACTAATATTCCACTCAATGAGACTATTGATATATGTATTAGGAAACTATTTGATGATCAAAATGTCATGTTAGTAAATAACATGAATTGTCATCAATTCAAACTGCTTCTAGAACTTGCAGTTAAAGAGTGTTACTTTACGTGTAATGGTAAAATCTATCAACAAATAGATGGTGTTGCTATGGGTAATCCGCTTGGCCCAGTTCTTGCCAACATTTTCTTGAGCTATCATGAAACAATGTGGCTCAGAGACTGCAATATAAAGATCAGACCCAAGTTTTATGTACGTTATGTTGATGACACATTTGTAGTGTTTTCTGACAGAAATCAGCCTACTAAGTTCTGTGATTACATGAATCAGCAACATCCTAATATGAAGTTCACATTTGAAACTGAATGTGACAAGAAATTAAATTTCCTTGATGTTCTTGTTGAAAGGAAGTCCGATGATATTGTGACATCATCATATCAGAAACCTACATTTTCTGGCCTTTATGCCAAATTGTCTAGCTTCATTCCTTTTGCCTATAAAGTTGGTTTAATAAGGACACTTGTGAGTCGCATTTACATGATTTGTAACTCATATCAGACTTTTGTCTCTGATATTGACAAGCTGAAGCAGACTCTACTGCAAAATGAGTATCCCCTTGGCTTGATTGATAAGGTCATATCAGACTTTATGACAAAGGTGTATAATAAGAGTGATGAAATAAAAGTCGGTTGTGATAAATTATGCTATTCTCTTGTTTTGCCTTACACTGGTGTGCATGGCTACAATGTACGCAGCAGAATTCTAAAGCTTATATCTGCATTTTACCCTCAGATTAGAGTAAGGTTTGTTTACAAACCTGTCATGTGTATAAGCCGGTTTTTCAAGAACAAGGATGCTGTACCTGCTAAGCTACTCTCAAATTTAGTATATAAGTATACGTGTTCTAGCTGTATGGCTAGTTACATGCGAAACTCGCCGACATTTTGGGAGTAGAATTGCAGAGCATACTGGCATCTCATTTGCTACAGGAAAGCCAATTCAGGGTGATAGCTTATCTGCTATTCACAAACATGTCTCAAATAGCAATCATTCAATTACATCAGATTGCTTCAAGGTTATTAGTCGAGCATCCAACTCTTTTGATCTTTTAATCAAGGAGTCGTTATACATAGCACGTGATCGTCCTATTCTCAACAATAATGTTTCATCATATCCTCTAAATTTGTTTTAATTTACTGAAATCCCACCTTTTTCATTTTCTTCTAGTTTAAAATCTTTTATAATACTCTTCATAATTTAATGGAATGTTTAAACTTTAAGTTTTTTTCTCTTGGTTTACAACTCTCGCTTAACAAGCTCATTTTTCAAAATTATTGTACCTACTTCATGACCGGACATATTGCGATTGTGCGATTGTTGTCTGTCTCAGCTTACTGTCAGTAAAAATGGTTGTAAAATTAAAGGCTAACAAGAAAATCAAAATTTAATTAAAAATACAGGATTAAAAATTTCAAATTTTAAAGATTAAAATGATCGAAAAATAAAAAAATTAGAATAAATAAAAATTAAAAATATTAAAAATCCTCAAAGTTACATAATGTGGCAGAAAGCGGCCTGTGACACCACGAAGTGTCCGTACCTTAGTGTCCGGCCGTATAGATATTTTTGTAATATATTCCACAAAAGTTTGGGCATAAATTTAAAAACTTTGTCCGTCTATAACCCGACAGCTTGCGATTATAGCATTGATTTGATATATATGTACATGTATGTAATTATTGAAATCTGTCGGCTTACTTATGTGAAACCTAAAAAATTCTAAAAATTTGTGCCTAAACTTATGTGAAACTGACTATATATACGTGTTATAGTACAAATGGGTGAAATTTCAACTAGGACTCCTAGTTAACTAATTAATCCTAATTAATTAATGTTAATTAATTGATTTAAATTAGTTTCGATTAATTTTTAATTTTTACTTTTAATGAATCAATTTTTAATTAGTCAAGTTTTAATTTTCAAATTTTAAATGTTAATTTTAATAAGTTCAAATTGGGCAATTAATTTTTGAGTTCTCCAATTTCAATCGGTTTTTATTAATTCTGAATAAATTTTTGAAATTACTTTCAAATTACCGCATTTTTATATTTTAATTATAAAAACTCTGAAATGCTTCCTTATTTCGACTCGAAATTACTTTTAAAAATTAAATTAATTAATTTTTGCTTGATAAATTAACTCTTAACACTAACCGGTAACTAATTTATTCCTATTAAATAATTAATCAAAATCAATCAATCAATTAGGTGTTTATTAACCTATAGTTAAATAATTGCTTAATTCAGTCGTGATTAATTAATTTAGTTGTTAATTACTTTGTCTTATTTAATTGATTCCTAATTAATTACACTTATTGATTACAATTAACTCATTAAATTATAGTCTATAACTTTTAATTAAGTACTTAATCAAAATCAATTAACTGATTAAATACTAATTAAGCCCTTAATCAATTGAGCAAATAGTTCAAATTAATTAGTTAATTAACTATTAATTAATTAAGTCTCCATAAATTAATTAAATTCTTAATTAATCAATTTTAAGTGATTCACTCTTAATTTATATCACTCATAATCAAATATTTAACTTGATCAATTAATTATCTGTCGACTAATTAATTAATTAAGCTTTTAATTAATTAATCATTTTTAATTAAATGATTCGCTTTTAACTAACTAAACTCCTAATTACTCTAATAATGCTTTGTGACACCGACCGCCTTCTGCTCGCCCGGTCTTCGTGCGCAGATGAAAAAGTCGTAGAGGTACTTTTATCAATAAACAAACCAGGATATTAGAAATTATTTCCATGAATAATAAGTGAAAATATTTAAATCCCACCTTCATTCTCCAAAAAGATATTCTATAGTTTTATCCTAGATGACTTTTCATTGCTACTGATTTTACGTGACTGACCTTCTCGGATTTTAACAGATACACGAACGAGTAAACAGGATTAAGTTGAGGAAAAGCACTAAACTTTAAGACGATTAGCGCCTTATTTGTGAGTATGTCAAGGCTAATCATAGTAAATTAAATATATATTTATATGCGTGCACTCAAACGAGAGCTTGAATTTCAATTCATCAATTTTTCAGAAAATTTTTAATATTATTATGTTTTTGCTTATTTCTGATACATCAACAATAAATGCATTTTAGATGTGCAGTTCAGTAGGTACATATATGACGATGCGCGTTCAAAGGAGCGCATGTATTCAAAAAATGTTGCCCGTTCTATCTTGCCCTCATTTTATTCATTTTTATTTTCTTTTGATCCAATCTGACCCTACGTACAAAACTCTTGAGCAATTTTTTAAAGGTGTGTACACATTGGTATCTATGAGTGAAGCAGTGCTTACAAATACATATGTATACGTTCAGATGTGTCCCAGGCCCCGTAATAAGTCGCAGTATTGCTGCAGGGGCATCAGTTCTTAGTGGTGCCTAAGTGTATGATAGGCACGCGCTAACTTTCTACCTATGAAAGTTAATCTGGCTGTTTAGCGTCATGAAAAATAAGGCTGCATCGACGATCATTATCAGAGAAGAAGCCATCCTCTGTATGAAACAAACAAGACGAATATACAACTTAGAATAGTGGATTATCAAGGATGTTTAAGGAGGGGACTAGGAAAAAACCACTTATGTACATATATGCCTAAAGTCGCAAAATCTGCTAAAAATCAGACTTTCTCTAAGCAACGCAAAAACATGATGTATTTCCTGAGGCCGGGAGAATGAGATAAACTATTGAACCAAAAAAGGATTGAAAAAGCAGCAAGTTAGCTATGTAGTAGTAGAATTGGATGGGATAACAAAAACCGATGCATTCAAGACAAAAGAAATTGTTGGTTTAAAGCAGTAGGAAACTGGTACGTGAAACATATTAAATGTAGGTACACTTGCATGCCCGCAACGATTGTGTGCACCAGACACCAGCTTTGCTTGCTTTAATGCTCATGATAACAAAACACCTGTAAATACGATTGCAGTTAGTTTTCTATCAATTACGATACGAAGCAAGTCAGCTTTGCAACTTGCCAGTTATTTACAAACAGTAAACATTTTAAATTCTATTTATTTATACACCCTTATGTATAGCGGTGAAAAATATTTGAAGAATGTTACACTTTTTTCGGAGGCCGCAGAATATACTTCAATTTTTTGCGTTGCTAAGAGAAAGTCTGATTTTTAGCAAATTTTGCGACTTTAGGTATATTCAGGTAGCCTTTTCCTATTCCCTTCCTTTTACATTGTTAGTAATCCCCAATCCCAGGTATATTCGTCTTTTTTGTTTTATCGGAGCACTTTTCATTGCTAATGTGTTATATTTCATAAAAAATTTAAGTCGACTAAGAATAACACAGATCCACAAATATCGTGTGGATGTGGATTTATGCCTTCATTCAGTGTGTCAAATTTGATTCTGCGGAACTGGATTATTTTATATTTTAGCTTCATATGTTATGCGGATTCCCATTTGATACCATAAACAAATCGACGTTTACAAATCTGAAGAGCAGTATGTAATGAATTTTCGTTTAATTTTGAAATAGCAGCTCAGATTTATTGCATGTTTTGAAAGGATCACGAGTCTGGGAGTGAGCAATAGTTGTAATATAACGAATGTATTGGAAATACTCTGCTTCGGTCAATTTTAGGTGCCTTTGATTTTTGCCACTTTTGTTCAAATTTTGCCGTTTTCCCAAGGAAATTTTTTCATTTTTATTATGATGTGGCACGTTGTCCTTATCATTATTAAGTGTCATAGAAAGCTCCGAAATTGCACTTTATAGCGAGAAATATCCAAAATTCAAGCACTAGATGCGAGTACGATTCCTATTCTGCTTGTCTCAGATGCACGAAATTGAACTCCAAATTACAAATATCGACAATTATAGGCGCATGGAATCCTTTTTTCACCTGCTTATTTTAAGAAAAGCAGCGAAATTGAGCTCTAATTGCTTTGCACCAGATATTGAATTTTTATCGCTCATCCTCTGGAAGCAATAGGGATAAGGATGTCACGAAATTCAAGATTTTTTATAATTATACATGTACCTTTTATGCGTGGCTTGTCTTCAGAAAGAGGCGGCAAAAAATGCCATAAGTTTTCCAAAAAGCACTTTTTACGTTAACACCACCAATTTCGGATGTGGTCAGAAAACGCAAATCACGTAAAGAGGATGTCGTCTTAGACTACATTCTGTGGATTAAATTCTAACAAAAAAGTTCCAAGGTCATATGACAAATGAAAATATTGTTTTACCTAAAATATGCACACAAAATTTGACATGCGTTTTTGGCTACTATTACTGAATTTTCAATCCTTTTTGACCTGAAAAAGGATTTATTGAGAAAAATTCGTGCGCGCTTGGCCGGGTCTTATTTAGAAAACAGTGCTGGTCGAGCAGTCGGGCCTAAAAAATTTGGCTAGGCGCTGACATCTGCTACCAGCTGTTGTCTAAGTCCCTATTGTTTGTATGCGCAACTTGAATACAATTTTAATCAGCTGTTTAATTTTTCTTATTATACAATAGCGAAAAGCAAATATAACCTAGCACTAATAGAAAACAACACACCCGACAAACGTCCATATCATAAAAGTCACCGCTGTAACATAGAAATTTCAGCCACCACCACCACCATAAAAGACAAATTAATGTGAAACCGATTAAAATGGAATTATAGCAGCTTGTTCCATTCCAAACGATTAATTTTGCGGCTTAATCAAAGTAACTTGTCTGAAAAACCGAGCACTCCTCATAAAATGCACAAATATTTTATCACTTCAAAATTATGTCATAATTTCTTTATGTTTAGAATGCAACAAGCTCTTGATGCTGCGTGGGCGCTTGGCTTCCAGGAGAAATCCTGAAATATATAAATCGTGCTATACAAGCTTGTCAGATGGCGCCTGAAATTATTGTGTTAATTACCTGTTTTCCCCAGCTCATGTTCCTTCACGTATCCAGTGATATTTGGATTGGCGCGATCCTTTTGACAATCGAAATCCAAATCTAAGATATTTTGTACGACAGGTAATTTGCAGAAAATTTAATTACGAATTTTTCTTACAATTCAACAAATTGACGCCTTAGATTCCACATGTAAGTGGGCTAAAGACTGTTATTTTCAACCGTATTTTAATTCCACCTTTACCACTGCAATTATATGTTATTTCAACTATCCATCGGATACTTCTTTAAAAGTAAAATTAAGGACAGAATTTAGCTGGAAATGCTTAAATAAGGTTTCTAGGTAAGCAAATGGGCCGAAGAGATACAAGTAGAACTAAAAAATTCTGAAAAATGCTTCCCCGCATCAATTAGGTGAACCCGGATTAAATCGCTTGTCCCAATTGAAATCTGCATAAGCAAAGTACGTGGTACAACTTATAAATACACGTGGGCGTGGGGGGTATGGGGGGTATGCACTACCCAGAAGTTGAAATTCCCCCCCCAGAAATCAAAATAACCCCCCCCAGAATTCGAATTTTGAAATTTTTTTTTGCTTTTTTGGCGTTTTTTTGATGCTATTGGATAGTGCTTGATGAGAAACGTCGAAAAATGGTGTTTTTTCGCCTTAAGACCACTTTTAAGACAATTTTTTGACCTTTGAAAATTTTTTCACCCCCCACAATTTGTTGCTGCCCACCTATGGTTATAAATCTAAAATTACGACTTTCATCAAAATAGTATATTTCTCAAATTATATACAATTAAAAAGGCTTAATTTACATGTGTGCAATAAGCAAGCAACTCATGTATTTACTTGATCTAAACAAGTCCAAAATTATGAGAATTAAAATTCTAAAAAAATTTTTTTTTTAAATTTTCAATTATGTGCGAGTAAAACTAGCATCCTTACTCATTAAGTCATCTATCTTCATGGCTCGGCAGTTCTGCACAGTGTCAGGCACGTAATCACTTAAGTCTTGTTGTATACTCAACAAAGTTTTGGGAATCCTGTCACGGGTTACACAGTAGTGCGTCACATTCCCATTGCCGAAGTTCGCGGGCAGATGGCAACCTAAGCAGCACGCAAATATTGTGTGAAGTATATTTTGAAATAGAATATAATCCCTTTTTTAATCGGTGTTATTTCGCATATTACAGGCTTACGCTTACGGGAGCGAAAACACTTATTATGTTGCTGAAACATCCTGTACACTGTCATTACTTTTCAAAGATACTTAATATGGAACGTCAATAATGAATTTTTTGCGACTTTTGCAGTGTAAAAGAGATGAATAGTACACTTCATCTATGCCAAGGGTCATATTTAAACTCAGATTTCAAAAATCGATGTTCAATGGCCGAAAACAAAGAGCATATTAAAATAAATAAACTAGCATAAATCAATACTAACAGTTTCTATCAGAGTGGTCCACATTTACATCAGCTATTACCCATTGAAAATTTCCTGATCCGGGGAAAACATAATATTAATTGCTAGTTTTTAGCTGCCACAATTTTTGTGATAAATGGAATTTGAAAATGAAAACGTTTTTTACCGCACTTCCTCATGCAGATGAATTTTTCGATCTCGCCATCAGCAAGCGGGCAGTCGATAGCCTGCTGCCCTCTTGGTATTTGGTCCAAAGTAGGACCGGCAGCCACGAAGCCGCTGATAGCGAAGAAAATCAGGGCTAAAGTTGCAACCATCTTCTGAAAATAACAAATTGGCATTTAGTCGCTGTATGTTTAGCATATTATGAACTTTATGCCTTGATATTCTTCTAATTTACGTTATTCCATTAGCTTCTCGATCATTCAAGTTTGAGAACTATCAGAAACAATTTGTCTGCTTCTAGAGGTGCACTACTTTTTTAGATAACGGAAAACATACAATAACATCCTAGCTTAAAAATTGTTTTCGAAGACAAATGATATCATAATTAGATGTGTTTCAAAATTATGCTTTTACGACTATCGTATATTATAGTATATTATAGGTAGCGCTATCGCGCTACCTATAATATACTTGGCCATCCTTTTTTCTTTTATGTTACAGCAAGTGCGAAATTTGTGTCTCCCCGCACGGCAACAACGGCACAAAGGTGCAGTTTTTTTAAAGTAGATAATAAAAAAACTTAGATACCCTTTCTTTGTTTGAACTCAATACCGAGCTAGTCGTCAGTGTGTAAAGTTTACACCAAAAATTCAAATGATCGGCGGAGGGTCAATTTAACAAAATGTTTTCCCTGATTATTAGTTTACGAATCTGGTCTTAAAATTTCTTTACACTCATTATTTGTTGCACAGGAGTGTAAATTAGATGCTTTTTTGCTGTTTTCATGTGCAAAAGCATATCTAACTCAGTTTTGCATTCTATGCAGTCTGATTGGTTTTAAAAGGCAGACGGTTCATTTTTAAAAGTAATATTTCCAAATGTAGAGGCGACTTATTGTAAAGAGTCTGGAACAAAAAAATGTTCTGCCATATTCTCCACTTAGTAGACAGAATGTGTTAATTATCTTAAAAATGTGCCTCGTCCTAAGCAGTACACGTAAAAAATTTATATAGTTTCTTTACAATCAATATTGCATTATTGGTGCAGGTGTAAACTCCACACTAAAAAAACTTTTTCTGCCCAGAGCGCCGTGGATTATGAATTAAAAAAAGAATGTTCTCCGTAAGGTCAGAATAACGAATCTGACCATTAAACTTTTCTACAGCCAGTGTTTGTTGAGGTATGAAGAGGTGACCTTTGAATTATACACCTATTTTCTAATGTCGATAGATAACTCCGTATTGCATAGTGTTTGTGCAGATTTTCTTATTTCAGAGGTTTTTGACTCGTCTTTGATAAATTATCATTTTTATTATCATAAATGCACTATTCTTAAACTTTAGAAGAATGATGAATATTGTCCAATATAGTATAATCAAGCTGAAATCTCGATTGCGAGCTGAGTTGGTGTAATGGCTGACGTATCCGTTCTCACATGTGGATTTAAAAAAGAATAATGGGTTCAAGTCTTCTGAACACCAACTTTTCCTTTTTTTATTCTTTTGGCTGAACCATGCACTTCATTTGACTTATTCATCTATTTAGGTTCTGCAGATCACACTTTTTTGTGTTTTTTTTAATTTTGCCTTAGTTAACGAATAGTAGTGTAAAGAGTGCGAATATCTAGGGGTGAAAAAACACATTTTGGTCGAGTTTTCGACTTGTTTATGTCTGCCAGCAACTCCGGTTATGAGCTTTAAGAAATTTTTAATGACAGAAATGCATTACGGATCAAGGGCTATCTTGAGATTACCAGCAAACTTTTCTACAATCAATACGCAGTTAGTACCAGGGGTTTATACTTTACAGTCTAGTGTAGGAGTAAAAAAACAGATTTTGTCCAAGATTTCACAGTCAACTTTTTGGAAGATGATTTAAGATGATTTGATTAAAATAGAAATAAAGTAACTCCTAAGAGCTACACGTCGAAGCAAGCTGCATTAAAAAAACGTAATATTCAGTTGTTTATGGGGGTGTAAAGTTCGAAATCTGAGGTGTAAAATGGGCGAAAAAACATGCTTTTTCGTAATTTGATTGGTAAATCATATCGAATATTTTGCGTAACATAAGTTTGGCACATACAAACGTACTACCATCAAAGGGCTACAAAATCGCCTGAATTGAATTTATTCACACTCAAGGGGGCGTTAGGTTTAGAGTTTTAAAGTTTACAATGTGCTGGACACTGGAAATTACATGTTTGTCCATTATTTTGTTCGCCACTTTGTCTATTCAGAAGTCGGGCGAGGTCGAATAAGATAAAAATGAAGTAATTTATAAGGGGTACGCGTCACTGCAAATTGCATTTGTTTACATCAATATTTAGCCTTTTTGGGAGGTGTAAAGTCAAAAAATGGGGTTTCTGTATTGTTTTTTTTTGCCAAGTTCTGAGTTATCAGTCTGGACATAATCACAAGTCTAAAAATGAACCAGAAACTAAATTTGATACGCCAATTTGTTTGCACTCAACAGTGGTATAAAGTGATTCACATCTGATATTTATTTGTCCTCGGGCCATTGTGGAGTCTAATTTTTTAATAAATGTTTATTTTAATATCAGAGTAATATCAGAATTACGAATCCGACTGAAATTTTCTTTACACTCTGTACTTGTGTGAACTTTACACTGCACATTAACTTTAGTTCTAGAGCCTTATGGAAGCTTTTTTTCTAAAGCTTCTACGTAAAATCAGAATTGGGAATCTGACAGTTAGTTTTCTCTACACCTAGTAGTTGTGTAAAGTTTGCAATATTCATTTGTTCTTAATATGTAATTTATACTACAAATTTATTTTACTTCCAAATCTGAGCCTTAGTGTTTCTTACACGTGATATTTGCATATAGTTTATGCTGATAAACTTTGATCTGTTCAAATAATGTTTGGTTGTCTTGTTTAAAAGGGATAATGCTGATGTTAAGAACAATATTGTTTTCCGCATTCTTGGACTGCTGTCATTATTGTGGCATGTTACTGTATGTGTTTGTTTACTGACTGATGTACTCAAATCATGTTAATTAAAAGTAAGGTACTAGCAAAGAAAAATGCTCCGATGGAACAAAAAAGATGAATATACTAGGAATTGTGGATTGTTAAGGATTAAAAGGAGGGGACTATGAAAAAGCTACCTAAAGTCCCAAAATCTAATAAAAATCACACTTTCTCTAAGCAATGCAAAAAATCGAAGTATATTCTGCGGCCAACAGATTAAAATAAATATTTAACCATAAAAATGATTGAAAAAGCAGCACGTTAGCTATACAGTAACCACGGCAAATGATATTGAATAAACTAACAGTCTTTCTAAGCCAATCGAATGAAATAGCAAACATCGATGCATCCAAGACAATTGAAGAAATTGTTGGTTTAGAATAGTAGAAAACGCGTGAGTTGACTTTAAAGAGACTAAATGTAGGTAGACTGGCATGCCCGTAATGATTGTGTGCACTAGTTAATCAGCCCCTGCTTTGCTTGCTATAATGCTCATAACAAAATTTAACCACTTTAAATACAATACCGCTTAGTTTTCTATCAATCAGGATACGAAGCTAGTCAGCGTTGCTACTTGCCAGCAATTTAAAAAGGTGAATATTATAGATTTCGTTTATACACTCTTATCTGAAACTTTGAAAATTATTTCAAAATGTCACGAGCGTCGCAATTTTAAATACTTACATATATATTTTATTTGTAGATACATAATTAACACGTATATGTATAGCAATGCTTTCGCTAGCAACACGCTGTTTTCTTTTTAATGCTGAAATTCGCAAATATTGAGTAATATAATCTTTTTCTTTATAATTTATGAAAATTATGTTTATTTCCATTCGTATTATAGTATTCGCAAAATTTAATGTAATATAAATCGCTACGTCTATGTATATGTGCAAAAGGGCGAAGTCAAAGGCAAATGAAGTGGTTCTACGGCATACCATAGTCGAAAACCGCTTAAAACTGGTTTTTGGATCCAGACAGAACAGACAAACGCCAGACAAGAAAGCGAGCCAAGATTAATTACAAAAATGTCAAAAACCTTGTTTACAAGACTTTATTCAAAATAAATGACCGGAAAAAGGAGGAAATGACAAATTACAAAGCCGAAAGTGGGCCACAACATCTGATAAAAAGTCACCAAAAGTCCTCCAAACGTAACATATAAAAAGCACAAGATCATACACAAAGAACGCATGAGCAACTGACCTCGCCTATTGACCTTAGTGAATATGAGGTCGCAAAAGGTTAGAAGCATAAAGCACAAAATGCAAGTTACCGCAAAACACGTAAAAATGTACATAAGCATGCAAGAAGATGCAAAAGTTGGGATGAGAAGGTAAAAACAAGTGAGCGGAAAAACGACCAAAATAATTAATCAAAAAGGACCAAAAGCGCCGGATTCCTTTAAAAGCGGCGCGACACAAAGATCTGGCTCCTTCCTCCAGTTTTGCCTCGCGCACTATCGTTTGCCCTCGATTAAACTCTTATCCTCGACCGTTTTACATCGTCGATAAAATTCGATAAACTTTCCATTCGTCATTTGTTATATTTATTCATTTATTGTTTTATCGTTTTTGGACGCTTCGGCTTTTAGTAGCCTACGCAATCGGAGCCCACCCGTTGCGCCTAAGTCGCCGCGATCTTTATAGTACGCTATCCGACGATTTATTGGGAATTCGTAAGTTTTCACCCTATTTTCCAATAAAATCGTAACTCCTTAAATTGTTGTTATTCTTCTATCGATACGTACAGAAGGAGAGTATCCCCAAACCTGCTCCATTATCAAGTAGCACAAGCTTCAAGTAGAGAAAACCTAGCGCGAATAAGCGATTTAAAGCGTTATTTGGTAATTAATTAAGCAGGCGAATTTTAGGCGTGACAAAATTTGGTGACAGAAGTGGGATTGCGTTTTGCGTCTTATCGAATTTAAAAAAAATTTTTGCGGACCCCTTCTTCCTGAAATATTGGTCGATCTCCGGAATTTTCTCATAGATCAGTTTCACCCACTTTTCTGAGGACGCTTAGAAAAGTTTTTTTCTAATTTTGCTGCAGCGTGAGTTAATGCTATATCAGGACTATAGCGAAGTATATAATTGATATTTTAAAGCGAGAAGAAAGGAATTTGAAAATACAGAAATTCGTTTGTGTTGTTTATTTTTTTGTCTGTCTCTTAACGAGTACAGACTAATCGCAGTACTGCATAATTTATCTTTATACCTCAATTGGACGGCCGCCGATTTTGGTACTTTATAACATCAAGATAAATTAATTTATTGGTTAATTGATAAATTGGTATAAAATAAATTGAGATAAATTGGGTGCGAAAAGTTTAACATTGGATATATTGATTATGTGTTTGTGAATTGATAGGTTACTTGTCTACTTCGAAAACTGATCTTGGGAAAAGCAACCTCCTGGGAGTGGAAAGTGAATTTTTTTAAAAAACATCAAAACGGATTCTTCTCAGCAGTCATCTGAAGAAGAACCGACAACTATTGACGAAACCGTAAAAGGAATAGGAGAAATTTTGGATAATTCCTCCGAAAAATTAAATAAATTAGAAAGACTTTTGCAAGAATCTTTATCAACTTTAGAAATCCCAGGTGTTCGACTCCACAGCACTCCTACTTCAGCTGACGTTTCTTCTAAAGCATACCGAGAGGCCTATGAACTTTTTCAGGAATCATCTATAGCTGAGCAGAGTTATAAACACGCTTTAGATTTTACTGAATCAGAAACTTCACGAAGTTCATTTATATTCAGTAAGCATTTTTTATTTCCTGAAATAAACTCCGAAAGTCGCAGAGAATTTTTAGCTCAAATATTAAAAAGACCTATAACTAGAAAAATGGCTCATGATCCTCAAACAATGGCTGATGCTTTTAGAGCGGCTTTCAGTGATTTTGGGGAACCGTTAACTGAAAAAATTAACGAATTAAAAACAATTGTCGAACAGGGTGGAGCCCAATTTTCTGGAGCTAATCTTTCTGCAACCGACCAGTTTAATCGTTTAGGAGTTTTACTTAACCAAAAACCACCTAAACCATTCTCAGGTGCTTTTGGTGAGTCGTTTCAGGAATGGATAAAGAAATTCGAAAAATACATGCTCTTGCAAGGAGTTTTAAATGCAGATGACAACTATAAAATCGCATTTTTAGAGTCAAATTTTTCTGGGACCGCTTTGGCAAAGTTGAATAGCATTCTAGGTCGTCTAAGATCTCCCACATATGATGAACTTAAAGAAGAACTTGGAGATGAATTTTCAGAGGGTAGGGATAGTGATATTTATCAGGGGATGATATATGACGCTAGGCAAAGGAGGAATGAGACCGCCCTTGAATTTGCAGAAAGGCTTCGAAAACTGGCCCAATCTGCTTATCCCAATTAACATCTGAAAATCGAGATTCTATCATAAAACCGATTTTTGTACGGGGAATTCTTCCTAAAGTTTATGAGGGGCTAAAATATCAAGAATTTGGAACTTTAGAAGAAGCCATAAGAAGGGCGACATTTACTGAAAGCCAAGTTTTCCGGGAGGGTATCCAAGAATTCCCAACCCGATTTGATTATAAAAACGAACTCAATTTGAGTATTTTACCTTCAGTCACGATGGATCAGAAAAGCATATCACCGTTGAACGGCAAGAGCAGCGGTCGACAGTATAGATGCAGGATATGTCCGAACCTGCATAACCATCCGACCTCACAATGCCGAATTTTGCGGGGACGACCGCCACTCCGCAGCAGCTGCTTTTGATGTGGCGGCCCTCATTTCGCCATCGGCTGCCCTAATCGCGACGAAGAAGGTAAAAATCCATTTAATAATGATCCAAACTATTTCCTGAATAGTGGAAATTTAAATAGAAACAGTAATTTTAGAAGAAATTACAATAATATTAGTAATTATAATAGAAATTCAAATAACCGTGGCAACTGGAGTTTTGGAGGCAATGCAAATAATCGAAATAATCAAAATAATTTTAATTATGGACATAATCAAAATAATCACCAATATACAAATAATCAAGATGAACGTAATTATAGAAATAATCAGATTAACCGAAGTAATGGTAATTATCATAGAAACGCATACGTAAATGTGGACAACAAACATACTGAACAGAGGGGACAAATTTCTGGTTCTTCCTCTCGGGCCCAGAGCCCTGTACCTCGACCAAATTTTGGACAAAATTCTGGAAATCGAGAGAAAAATGTCCATTTTAGTGAAAACTCCAAGGAAAATACAAATAATACTATTTCTCAAGCAGAATTTCTGAAAAATGAGGCAAGAAGTGATTCAGAGGCTTCTGATATTGAAGATGAGGGCTTGCTTTCACGAACTAACCCAAAAGGATATGTGAATGTCATTTGCAGCCCCTCTTCCTCAGATGTGCTCACCTCACCATCCGAGGCTGATATCAATTCCGACGATGGAATTCATTTTGGCGGGTTGAGCAATGAAGTTGCCGACGTTCCAAATGATCCCGGTGTTGGTGCTGACTCTGTAGCCGCTCGCAAATGGTGCTACAAGCAGCATCTCGCGTGGCTAAACAGTCGTTTAACCCAAAGTTTTCCGATGCCGATTAGTTGGTCCGAGATCGCAAATTCAACGTCTACAATATCGAGCGATGGTAAGAATATGCAAAACAATTTCCCCAGGGAACCCACATTGAAGTCAAATTTTGTACTCAATGAGAAAAATGTGCATCATATAAAAAATAATTATTCGGGCATGATAAACAATAACGATCTGCGAATTACAGACAACCAAATGGCGCAGAACCGCCACCGGCTCGCCCATATTTCCTGCCGCCGAGTCGCTATTCACTGTGATGCACGTGCCACATGTGCCCGCGCCACGGTAGACGACAGGATGTCTACGTAAATACACCACGCCAGCGGCCGCCGTCAACACCTAAGGCGTACTATTCGCCCATATCATCCAAAGACGATGGCAAATACGACGCTGCGTGCGCAACCAAAAATTTGGATGAAGAACCAGGCCCGAGCAATCGTCTCACGCGCGGTCTGACAAAACAGAATCCACGGTACCGCTACAGACCGTGGACCCCTGTTCGAGGTGAGAATTTTAGTAAATATCAAAAACTAAGTAATAATCATTCGTGTAAAAATTTGAGTAAGCTTAAAAAATTAAATAGTTTTATTCAGCCGGTGTTTAATCCATTAATTTGTTTCAAAGACAATATATATTTAACTTTCATATTTTTATTTGTTCTTTGTAGAAAGTTTGCATTTTTATTTTATATATTTGTGACTTCGTATATTTTTAGTAACCTTTTTGTAAAGTCACAAACGAGCAAAACAAATGTTTTTGTATTAAAAAATTCACATAAAATTTCTACAAAATTTGATAAGCTTAAACAAGAAAAGTTATATTTTTCTCAATTTTCGGATCAAATTGATTCACCCAAAATTATTGGACGCCAAAACCACCATAAAATAAAAGATTTTAAAATAAATATAATCACTTACAAACAGACGTCGTCGAACCAACTCCCGTACGCCGTTATCACGACACTAGCGTCGATTCCGACGACGACGGTGATGACACCGTATTCCTCGACAATGGAGATGTCGAAGCGATTGAAGAGGTCGTCGATGAGAAATCAAATCCGTTTTTGTGGCCTAGACCCATTTCGAGCCACTCGGGCGCCGATGACCGAAACATCGACTGTGAACTACATGCTAGCCCGCCACTGGCCGATTCCCCGGCTAGCCCGGATGGGGCTGCCAATGACGTTGAGTTCACGATTGATCCGATGCTCGCGGAAATTTGCGACATCGAAGACATTATCGAGCGTCAACAACGCTTGTCGGAGTGGGTCAATGGACGTATTAGCGCCAAAAGCGAATGAAAAAGTGTGGTATTTGGTTTTAAAACAAGGAAAAAAAGAAAAGACAAAAATATTTCAAAATTCAAAATCCAAAAACAGTAAAAAACTTAAAAATTTTGATAAAAAGTATAAAAGTAAAAATTTAATTCTAAAAAACTCAAAAACTTTCAAAAATGCAAAAACATTAATTAAAATATCTAAAATGTTACGTGCGTTATATATATACATGTATTTCATTATAAATCGTCTATTTAACATCGCGTCTATTTCGTCAATGTGTTTCAAAGCAATTTGCTTATTTGAAATTCGTTTTATGTATGCTATAACTGTACCGATATTCAAATGTAAAATTTTGTATATAATTATGCTACTTTCACAACTCACGGAAGGGGTGGAGACCAACGCCAATTTTCAAATTTGTGGGACTAGCCGTAGCGGGCATTCTTTCAATATTCCAAAATCGGTAAAATGTTCTTTTCCTGAGGGCGATCTGCAAACCCCAGAAAAAGTGAACGTTTCAATTTTCGTGCCGAGAACTGAACCTAAGACTACGTTTGCGGTAAAATGTACAAAAATAACCCGAAGCGTTTGTACATATATGGGTTTCTTTTTCTGGAAGTGGATAGCTTCTGATAAAAAGAAACTTGAACCAATTTCTTTCGACGAATGCAAGTTTTCCTATGAAAACAAAGAATTTCAAGGAGAACATTTGAATAAAAATCGTGAAGGATTTTGGACTACAGAACGAAATTTAAAACTTAAATTTTCTTACTGTTGTCATGAAGTCTGTTCTAGCGTTACAAATCTATTAATAGAGGAAGGGCAAGTTGCAAGTTGGGACGGTAGGACCATTATTTCAGACCTTGGAGACGTATCTTCATGCCAACCCACTTACGGAAAATGCAAAAATTTAGAAAGCACATTTATTTGGTTTTTTCCGGATATTTTTAAAGAAATCTGTCCATTTACTCCTCGAGGAAAATTTCAAGCCTTATTAAGCGATGAATTTGCAGTCGTAGACGACTTGCAAGCTGCTTTTAAGCTGAAAGAAAAATACGAAAAATGCGCGGAACTAACACATTATTATAGTACGGAGCAAGGAATCTTGGTGGGATTTGACCTCGATTACAAATTAGGGGCTGCCCCAAATCATAAAATAATGGCACCCTCGAAAATACATATAGAATTTCGAAAAGAATCAATTAACGAATCGAAAAGCGCAGAAAATAATTTAAAATCGGACCCGGTCAATCTGAAATTGAATTATCTCGAAATTCGATTTTTGCAAGAAGAAGTTTCAAACTTTCGGTGAGTTTGGATCGAATTATGTAATCAATATCAAAGAAACATTGATATAATTTGGCAACTTTTGTACCTTGACCCAACCGTGGGAGCCCGAGCCTTCTTTCAGAGGACGGACATTGTTGCGTCCTTTACTGGAGATGCATTAACGATATGGCCTTGTAAACAAATAAATGCAAGCAAAGTTTACACTGACCATAAAATTAACGATACTTGCTTTAAGTACCTACCTTTGGAATATGAGGGTAACATATGGTTTGAACTCCCTGGGAGTAAAGACTTAGTCCATTTTTCGGAAACAGTAATCTGCGATCATAAAAAAGTCGAAATTTACCGTTATGGAAAATTATGGACAACTGAAAACGGTTTAGTGCATGTTTCAGAAGTTCCTTTAGAATTAAATTGGAGAGAAAATCGAACATTTTTCCAATTTAATTCCCCTGCAGTTTTTCACGATCAACTTGCCGCCGGAGAGCCAACTTTCGGATTGTTTAAAAATTATCTTTTTAAAACCCAAAAATTGGAGAAAACTTTGAATCGATTGTTGGACTATACTTCACACATGGCTCTTCAGCCAAGTGTGTTGCGTGAAACACTAGAAGGCGCGGGGACGGGAATAAAAACTGCTGTCGTAGGAGCTGAAAATGCAGTCGAAAAATTAATTACGCAAACTCAAAATAATTTTTCGACAAATCTTGGGATACTGTTAAAAGGCCCAATACAGCTTTTAATTAATCTATTATTAATAGTATTAATTTTCGGCGGGCTGGGATATCTAATTTTTCTTTACGTAATGCGGCAAAGGCGATTAGCCGCCCTATATCCTTTTTCATTGCCTAAGAGAATACTTATAAACCCAATGAATCATCGAGAAACATCTGCACAACAAGTTATGCGACTCTTAAAATTAACACCTTCGCAGAGAACAGGATCAGAAAGCAAAAATCGTCAAATTGGAACACACATAGGAAATTCATCAGAAATAACAGGCCCATCGAGTACAATTTGTCTTATTGAACAAGGTGGGATGTGTACTCCACACATAAAAGTTATATTAAATGAACGTATTGAAGTAAATGCAATGATAGATACAGGAGCAGTCTATTCTCTCTTAGACTTGAAAATAGCCCAAAAATTGCCCAATTTTGATACATTTCAAACGAATGTTCGACCCATAGCAGCAAATGGCGGAGAAATTCAAGTTTTGGGGCTAGGATTTGTCAAAATAAGAGTAGACGATGTAAGAGAAATCTTAATAGTCTATATTCAAGAAAAATGTCCAGCAGAACTCATTTTGGGAACAAATTTTCTTTCTAGATTTAAAAACATTCAATTTAACTGGCAAAAATCGACAATAAAATTCAGGGAAATTGCCATACCCACGATGGGAATGACTTACAATTCGCCAAAAAATAGAAGCGCGGTAATACTCAACGAAGACGAAGAAATCGCACCGCGTTCAGTTTTCGTTACTTTAGCAAAAACATCAAGAAAATATTGGCCTAACGATGAGGTTTTCTTTAACCCAACCGGCCAAGATATCAACGAAAATGTACTTTTGGCGCACTCAATTTGTAGCATAAATGAAAGTAAGCAGATTCCATTACAAATAATGAATCCAAATCCATAGATTATCAAACGCCAAATTATGGTCAACATTGAAAATCACAAAAGTGTTGTCACCTTTACAGTTTGGCTTTCGGTTCTGGCAAATCTACCTCCCTACAATTACTGAAGTGTACAAACGACTGGACCAAAAATTAGGATAATAAGATGCCTACTGATATTATATACCTGGATTTTGCTAAAGCTTTTGACAATGTATCCCATAAATGCTTCTCTTCAAATTACTACAGTTAGGTATTACTGGAGATTTAGTCAAATGGATCGTTGCTTTTCTGTCAAACCGCTTTCTCACCTTTTTGTGACGTTACCAGTGGAGTTCCTCAAGGCTCTGTACTTGGCCCTCTCTTATTCTTGCTCTTTATTAACGATTTACCTCAAACTGTATCTACTGATGTTTCTTGTGTATTGTTCGCTGATGACGTTAAAATCTATAAGGAAGTAAGTTCTGTTGCCGATGCCCAAATTATTCAATCTGCACTAAATGAAATTATAAGCTGGTCTTTTACTTGGGAACTAGAACTTTCTGCACACAAATGTGTTATTCTCCATTTTGGTCAAAATAATCATGGTTTTAATTACACTTTGAGTGGGAGTTAAATTTAAAGAGCAGTATTTCTTGTCGCGATATAGGAGTGTTAATATCAGCTGATGGTAAATTTTCACCACATATCAATCAACTTGTTAAAAATGCGTATCCTAAAACTTGGCAGCTTTTAAAAATTTTTGAGTCAAAAAATGTAAAGTTATTGGTTAGAGCTTTCACACTTACGTTCGACCAACACTTGAATATTAATCTGTCATTTGGTCTCCTCATTTTATTCAAGATATCAATTTAATAGAGAAAGTTCAAAAACATTTTACTAAAAGGATATGTTGCAACAAGATAGCTACTTATTCCGAAAGACTAAACTTTTCAAATCTGGAGTCACTTGAAAAAAATTGGGTATGTATTTGCTACATTCCGATTAAAAAAAATCCGCACACTCGAAATTTTGACGAAATATTTTCTAAAAGTCTTAATTGTTTCAATCAGTCAAATAATTTATACATCAACTATTCTCGTACTGATGTCAGAAAATTTTGGTTTGGAAATCGTGCATCATTTTTGTGGAACAAGTTAACACCCATTGTCAAACTAGCAAAGAACCTAACTCAATTTGAGAAACTACTTGCAGAAAACTTTAACTTTAAGTCTCACTGTCGGGGGCTGATTCACATGGCATAAATAATGCCCTTCTACCCCTGTTACATTTTGCGATCAGCATAATTTTTAATTCTTTATTTTTTGTGTTTATATTTCTGCTTCATTTTATTTGCGTCCGTCCGCCATTTCAAGAAATATATCTACTTGTTTTAGCTGCTTTCGTGTTATGTGACAAATAAACTCACTTACTTACTTACATACCGATTACAGCTGCATAAAGGCACGCGTCTTGGCACAATTAATATATACAACAAAGGTTGTCCAATAAATAATGAAACAGAACGAGAAATGGTGACCCTGGAGCGTATTTCGAAAAGCCACTGAGGATTCGCTGTGGCTATTGTTAAAGATACGTATGTAGGCGGGCCTAGCGTTCACTAATTACATAACCATTACATGCGTTCGCAACGTAGGCATTCCGCCTATACGCCCATAAAATGTGTAGTTACATACATATACGATCCAAACGCAGGCAAAATGAGACTTGCTCGCCAAAGTGAATAATAAATAGCATAGTACACTGTTTCATTGTTATTTACGCAAAGTACCTTAATTATTACACTAACTTTTCCTTGCGTAATTTTACAGCAAACTCGCGATTCATGAGAGCTTGTTTCCAATAATGTCCGTGTTAAAAGAAAGAAAAGGTCAGCAAAAGATAATTGTATGAAAGCAAAGATATGAAATAATCTATTCAAGATACTTGGTGTTTTAATTAAATTTCTCAAAGTTAGTATGTGAAAAAGTTTTAAATTTGGAGACCCATATTATATTCATAGATAATAAAATAAGACCCCAAAATAGACACGCTTAATACGATTTCAAAAAGAAACGGAAAACAAAAACTGAGCAATTCGCAAGGAAACAGCGATAGTTAATGGCCTAAGCCATGGGACATAGCATTCGGTTGGCTGGAATGAAGGTTTTTCAGCAAATTTCTAGCACGTTTCAAAATTTTTGGCGCTCAAACTCATCTTAATTTTGCAACCAGTATTCTTGTTTCTACTTGAGCCATCACCTATCTTTTTTTCCTTTTGTATTTTGAAGTGTTGTGACAAACAAAATCCGTGATATACAAAAATCAGTTGCAACTTGGGTATGTATTTGCTACATTCCGATTAATACTACTCGATCGTTTGATTTCCAATTTTCAAGCTTTAATCTCGTCGATCGTGTTCAATTTTAGTCATACAACGACTTTAAAGCCTTCGCCTTCCCCGCAAATACTCTGTATCTTAAAATTTGTGCAACTTGGCAAAGACAATTCGAAGTAAAGATAATTATCATCCATTCTGAAAAAACTTTGAAGCATTTTAAGATTTAGTGGATGGTACAACACACTTTGCCAAATGTTCGAATCAAAACTCCTAGAAGTCCGTTTGCTTTCATTAACTTTTCCTTTCTATTTAGACAGACATTGAAAAAACAGGCTCTAAGACTCATGAGTTTGCGGTAAGATTATGCAAGGAAAAGTTGGCGTAGTAATTAAGGTACTTAGCGTAAATAACAATAAAACAGTGTGCTGTTATTTATTATACTTTGGCGAGCGAGTCTCATTTTGCCTGCTTTTTGATCGTATATGTATGTAACTACGCATTTTATAGGCATATAGGCGGAATGCCTACGTTCGAACGCATGTAATGGCTATGTAATTAGGTGAACGCTAGCCCGCCTACATACGTATCTTTACCAATAGCCACAGCGAATCCTCAGTGGCTTTTCGAAATACGCGACCCTGGAGGGCAATAAAAACCTGGTAAAGCAAGCCGGGAAAAGCAAATGCGAAATGAGTGACATTGAGGCCTGGATTGAACAAAATGCAAATGTTTCTTTATCGTTAAGTAACCTTCAAAAGCAAGAAATAATTGAGGTTCTGGCAAAATATCTCAACCTATATGCCAGGGATGAAATGGATACAGTGGAAACGGACTTGACCAAGCACATAATAGAAACTGATAGAAGCATGCCTATACACAGACACCCCTACCGCACAAGTCTGGCAGAAAAAGAAATCATAATAGCTGGAGTACAAGGGTCTAGGACAATTCGTAGGAAGACAATTCGTAGAACAATGACTGGTAGGAGGACAATTGGTAGGATGACAATTTGTAGGATAGGACAATTGGTCGGAGGACAATGCGTAGGATGCAGTACCACGATGAATGAAATCAAATGATATGAAGCTTAATCACACACGAACAGCACAAAAATCATGCTCAGATGAAGGCGAGGCTTAATGCGACCAGAGCAATGGGCTTCTGGGGGTCTTTTTATTCTTGTGCGATTTTGGCCCAGAAATGGCGAAAAATCACTTAAAATTTCATGTTTTTTCTCGTGTCCGGACGGTTGGGAGTGGGGAGACGGAGCCATCTCAGGTGGAACGATGCCCTTATCCGCCTGTTACATGTATGGCTAATTGATTTCAAAGTGGTTCAAGCTTTCGCTACTTAAAAACATTGCTATGTTCTTTACTTTAAATGCCTTTGTTTTCAGAGCAATAGTTACTTTGTGAGATATGTTTTTAAAGACGTGATTTTTGTCAATCAAATGGACTAGGAACACGCAAAAGGAGTCGAAAGTCAGTATGTGCCCTAGCTTTGCATGTCATACGATTTTCGCAAGTCCAGTAAGTTTTATCATTACTATCAGCTTCTAGATTGTAAGCATATCCGTCAAAAAATAGCTTTCTTTTTCCACGCTAAGTCAAGTAAAATTTGGCCATTTAGCAAGAAGTCAACGAAATCATGAAAAATAGCGACCACTACTCTTTTGACATTTAGCTGTAAACGATTTTGACCACTGTGATATGTTGACCGAAATTGACTCATTTTTTACCTCTTGTTTACTTTACTGCACTCTGTTTGAGTAATTGCTACCTACGATAATGTACATACGATACCTACTAGTTGGCATCCTACTAATTGACCTATACAACAAATTGTCTTCCTACGAATTGTCATCCTACCAGTTGTCCTCCCACGAATTGTTTTCCTACCAATTGTCCGGATTCCGGAGTACAAACCTTAGAAAACAAAGGGATAATTCGTCCTTCTATATCACCCTGGTCAACTAATATTGTTTTAGTTCAAAAAAAAGATGGAAAACATAGGATGTGCATTGATTTTTGTGGAATAAACAAAATAACCAAAAAGAATGTATATCCCCTTCCTAGAATAGACGACATTTTGGATACTTTAAACGGAATGAAATATTTTACTACTCTAGACCAAGCAAATGCCTACTATTCAATACCTATAAGAGAAGAAGATAAAGAAAAAACCACTTTTAATACCCCAATAGGCTTGTTCGAATTTAATTACCTCCCATTCAGGTTATGTAATGCGCCAGCTTCTTTCTCTCGCTTAATGGATATCATCCTTTCTGGACTACAGTGGAATATCTGTCTTATTTATCTTGACGACATCTTAATTTTCGCCCCAAGCCACCAAGAAATGATCAACCGCCTAGACATGCTTTTAAATAGACTAAACGAAGCCAATATGAAAGTGAAGCTCTCAAAATGCAAATTTTCACACCCCGAAACACTTTTCTTAGGCCATATTATATCACAACAAGGTATATCTCCGGATCCTAAGAAAATCGAAGCCGTACAGAACATACAAAGACCAACCACCAAGAAGGAAATCAGATCATTTTTAGGAATCGTCTCGTACTACCGAAAATACATACAAAATTGTTCAAAAATAGCGGAGCCACTTAATAGACTACTTAGAAAAGGGTACTCGTATGCGTGGAAGCAAGAACAAGAAAATGCATTCCAGAGTTTAAAGCAAAAGCTCGTTCAAGCACCAATTCTTGCCCACCCAAACTTCAAAGCACCATTTATTTTACAAACAGATGCCTCTTACAATGGGATAGGAGCCGTTTTATCCCAGCTTAACGAAAATAACAGTGAACATCCAATCGCATATGCAAGCAGAAGTTTAAGACGTGCTGAGAAACATTACTCAGTTAGCGAATTAGAAACTCTTGCTGTAGTAGAATTTATTAAATATTTCAGACCATACTTATATCAGCATGAAGTGAAAGTAGAAACTGATCATACTGCGGTGAAGGGAATTTTAGAAAAGTCTAATGCCTCATCTAGAATTGCACGCTGGGGATTAGCTATCTCAGGCGTAAAAATCTCAGTAGTACCACGCAAAGGAATTACTAATCAAAATGCAGACTCATTATCGCGTCTACCTAACCAAGAAGAAACCAAATTCTTTGACATTGATGAGAATCAGTTTAAAACCAAAAATAATGAAACAGAAGGAATCGAAGAAGCCACATTCGAAATAAACACCATCGGAATGGAACAAAATGACCAAGGAAAATTAAACAAAAGTGCAAAAATAGACATTACAAACCTACAAAAAACAGATGAAGATTTAGAAAAATATTTTAACCTAGAAAAACTCGAAAATGACTATTTAATTGAGGATGGTATTCTCTACAAAGTAGATAAAAAGATAAAACGAATCGTTATTCCCAAAATATTAAGGAATCTAATAATACATGCGTATCATGATGACCAGCTCGCTGGCCATTTTGGAGCCAGAAAAACGATCAAACTCATAGCTAAACGTTATTTTTGGAAAAAGATGGTAAGCGAAATCACAGAATACTGTCAATCCTGTATATTATGTCAAAAATGCAAGCCAACTCGCTTAAAAATAGCTGCGGATATTCTACCTATTAGGGCAACAGGCTCTTTTGAGCGCCTTGCTGTCGATTGTGTTGGTCCACTAAATCTAACACAAAATGGTAATAAGTATATTGTAGTCTTTATTGATTACTTCACAAAGTACATAGAAGCATTCGCCACTGAAAATATTACAGCCGAAGCTATAGCTAAACTTTTTGTGACAAAAATTGTCTGTCGACATGGAGCTCTGCAAATCCTTCAGTCAGATTGAGGCAGTGATTTCACAGCCGAATTAATGCGAGAAATCACAAAATTATGCACAACTCAACAAGTATTCACCACAGCCTATCACCCTATGGCCAATGGTGAAGTTGAGAGAGCAAATCAAACCCTAATAACACGTATCCGTTTGTATATAGGAAGTCAAGAAGGAGATTGGGACAAACATCTCCCCTATGCTATATTTTCGATAAATATTCATGATAACAAAAGCACAGGTTTTAGTCCATTTTTTCTTATGTATGGGAGAATTCCAAAGCTTCCCATAGATGCTGCTTTACACTATCAACGACCATTTTACCTTCTAGATCTAGAATCTTATGAGGAAGAAGTGAGAAATCATTTTACACAGGCATTAACCGTTATCCAGAGACAGATAGAGAATGCTCAAAAAGTTTACCAGCAGAAGAGAAACGAAAAATCCAGAAACATAGAGTATAACGTTGGAGATTTAATTCTTTTGGAAAATGAAACAATAAAACGAGGAGTTCCAAAGAAATTACAACAAGTGTACAATGGTCCATACAAAATCTTAAACGTAAAGTATCCTAATATTCAAATTGACTTAGGAAATGGGCGAATACAAACTATTCATGTAAACCGCACAAAACGATTTCACATAGGAAGCCCAACCAAAGAAAAAGGGTACATGACCGAAGAAAAAGAAACAACTAAAGAAAAAACAATTGACCAGATACCACGACATTTTCCCCAAAAACGACGAACCGAGCGTCCACCAGAAAAACCGGCAACACACGAATATTTTCTACGAAGTCGTCAAATTCGAGGTCCAGTCGAGGACGTCTGGAGCTAAGGGGGATACTGTCACGAGCGTCGCAATTTTAAATATTTACATATATATTTTATTTGTAGATACATAATTAACACGTATATGTATAGCAATGCTTTCGCTAGCAACACGCTGTTTTCTTTTTAATGCTAAAATTCGCAAATATTGAGTAATATAATCTTTTTTCTTTATAATTTATGAAAATTATGTTTATTTCCATTCGTATTATAGTATTCGCAAAATTTAATGTTATATAAATCGCTACGTTCATGTATTTATGTAAAAGGGCGAAGTCAAAGGCAAATGAAGTGGTTCTACGGCATACCATAGTCGAAAACCACTTAAAAATGGTTTTTGGAACCAGACAGAAAAGACAAACGCCAGACAAGAAAGAGAGCCAAGATTAATTACAAAAACGTCAAAAACCTTGTTTACAAGACTTTATTCAAAATAAATGACCGGAAAAAGGAGGAAATGACAAATTACAAAGCCGAAAGTGGGCCACAAGATCTGATAAAAAGTCACCAAAAGTCCTCCAAACGTAACATATTAAAAGCACAAGACCATACACAATGAACGCACGAGCAACTGACCTCGCCTATTGAAATTTAAGTAAAGCAAAGTGAGTATGAGGTCGCAAGAGGTTAGAAGCATAAAGCACAAAATGCAAGTTAACGCAAAACACGTAAAAATGTACATAAGCATGCAAGAAGATGCAAAAACCTGGGATGAGAAGGTAAAAACAATTAAGCGGAAAAACGACCAGAATAATTAATCAAAAAGGACCAAAAGCGCCGGATTCCTTTAAAAGCGGCGCGACTCAAAGATCTGGCTCCTTCCTCCAGTTTTGCCCTGCGCACTATTGTTTGCCCTCAATTAAACTCTTATACTCGACCGTTTTACATCGTCGATAAAATTCGATAAACTTTCCATTCGTCATATTTATATTTATTTATTTATTGTATTATCATTTTTGGACGCTTCGGCTTTTAGTAGCCTACGCAATCGGAGCCCACCTGTTGCGCCTACGTCGCCGCGATCTTTATAGCACGCTACCCGACGATTTATTGGGAATTCGTAAGTTTTCACCCTATTTTCCAATAAAATCGTAACTCCTTGAATTGTTGTTATTCTTCTATCGATCCGTACAGAAGGAGAATAT
This sequence comes from Mermis nigrescens, assembly GCA_036768485.1. Classification (NCBI taxonomy): domain Eukaryota; kingdom Metazoa; phylum Nematoda; class Enoplea; order Mermithida; family Mermithidae; genus Mermis; species Mermis nigrescens. Next base: position 170,320 of record JAVLUZ010000651.1, on the reverse strand, counting down.
CCCCAAACCTGCTCCATTATCAAGTAGCACAAGCCTCAAGTAGAGAAAACCTAGCGCGAATAAATGATTTTAACCGTTATTTGGTAATTAATTAAGCAGGCGAAATTTAGACGTGAGAAAAAGACACTTTTTTAGAGGCCGCAGAATATACTTCGATTTTTTGCGTTGCTTAGAGAAAGTGTGATTTTTATCAGATTTTGCGACTTTAGGTAGCTTTTTCCTAGTCCCCTCCTTTTACATCCTTAACAATCCACAAATCCAAGTATATTCATCTTTTTTGTTCCATCCGAGCATTTTTCTTTGCTAGTAACTCCTTCAATCTTATTTGAGCAAAAATTAGATTTATCATTTCACTTGCTAAAAACTGCGCTTCTAAGTGATATTTTATCTTCCATTGTTCGAAACAGAATCACTTTTCAAGATTTAAATGGCACATGAATTGACGTTTACTCTTATGTCGAAATTTGATGCTGACTTACCTTCCATTTACCTTGTCCTATAATGGAGTCATAGCGAAAAACTTTATTGGCATTTTTCTGATCTTCCTTATCCCTGTGTCTAGATCTTTATCATTCTAGCCTCCTTTTGGCTCCAGTCACATAAATTTTACCGGTTTAGCTTGATGAAAAGTTATAGAGCCTTAGGGAATCTACATTTTTGCCCATACAAATATTAAAAATGAAATCATAAGGTTCTAGTAGAAAATGTAGTGGTTTTTTGCTTTCCAGCTTTCAAATGTATCCCCCTGGCTATGTTCAACGCAGCAGCAATCTACTAGTTTCTTGTTTTTGCATGGATGTCCACAGATGCCTATTCTTATGCATTGTAATAAATTGTTAGTCGTATCTCTTTACATATTGATTTTAATAAAAAGTAACATAAATATTTAGAAATAACATGAAAATTGCATTAAATGAAAGCAATAACTGTTAGAGTACGTAGAGAAGGTGTAGCATCATATAGACTAAAGTTTTTTCTATGATGGTACCCTTCGACTGCCAACACATGATGGTAAACGAATTAGAGAAAATGACTTCAAGACAATTTAATTTAAGAAGATAATTTCAGAAAAATAGGCTTGCTCACGTAGATTATATGAAGAATAACGGCAAATTGACGTGCTCAGACAGCTCGTTGACTTGGAAAATTGCAATAAGCAGCCGAATAATTCTTATAATTGGTAATGAAAAAGGCAAAGGAGAGAAAAAACAGCAAAAAAAGCCGACTTTTATCTCAGCTTTTGTTCAAGGCATTGATTCACTGTACGGACCACAGGATTTTGGAGAACAATTTCAGATTTAGATGGTCAAAAGTTTATTTGCTTTATACTTGATAGATATCGGTTTGAACAATTTTATGTTTCCTTTAATTTCAGCGAACATAACTTCCTAATTTAAGTGAATACAGTTTATTCGAGAAAAACAAGCTTGTCTAGAACAGCAGCCGATGGATTCATTTGTATTTTTCCTAAACTTTTGCGCTCTTTATTCTAAAGTTGCTGCCTGTGCTCAAAACGCTTCAAAATGGCGTAAAAAATTAAACAACAAGCTTTTTATTTCAACTTATGCAGTAAAAGTCTGAGTGGTTACTTATGACCATACCTGGACGTAAGGGGTTGGGGGCATACACTCCTCCAGAAACCAAAATAAACCCCAGAATCCAAAATGTCCCTCCCCAGAATTCAATTTTTGAATTTATTTTCCTTTTTTCGCAATTTTTAAGTGCCAATCGATATTGCTCAATGAGAAACTTTGAAAAATGGTTCTCTCGAAATACCACCATTTTTGAGGCCATTCTTTTACTTTGAAAATAATCTTGCACCCCCAGGAGCCTTGGTGCTGCCCACCTATGCTTATGACTTCTTGATCACACTTATTAATGCTATCATTAAATTAGTGTAACTGCTATCACCAATCTTAGCGTTCCTCTGCTTCTAATTGTTTGCATTTATTGATATAATTTTACCATTTATCGATTTTTCGAAAATTAATTTGTGTAATGAAACTATTCTCGATAGCATATGTCGCTCAATCGTGTGGTGGTTGAAAAGTTTTTATGGATGCTTACTCATGCGCGCTTTCATTACAAAAATCTATTAGTTGGCAAAAAGTTTTTTATGAATGTTTAGCAGGCTAAAAATACGAGCGATAATGTTGTTGACGAAAAGTTTTTCGTGAATGCCCTTCACTTTTTGTTTTAGTCAACTTAGCCGAAGATCTATTTCTGAAACTCAAATTTGAAATACATAACAAAATTGAGAGATTGAAAATTGAGCAAAATGGCTAGAATTTGGCATTTTTGTAGAAATTACTATGAGAAATCCAAATCTGAAAACTGCTTGCCTTGATTGTTCCTAGAACAAACGTTATGACCATTTATGTCAACCATTTTAGGCTATGAAGCTGAAAAAGTTAATCAATCATTTAACGTCATATTTGCTCGGCGAAAAGTTTTTGTTTTGCCAAAAGTTCTTTGCTATGATTAACATATTACGATGAAAGGATAGGAGCTATGCGCCCACGTTTACGCCAGTTGGCCGTCCCTTATTGCTAATCTGCTAAAAATCAGAATCCTGTTAGCAACACATACACAAATCGAAAAAAGAAGGCGTCCTCTCAAAATACTTTTCACTTGTGTTTGGTGAACAGCTTGGAAGGAAACATTGGCCTGCTTAAAGTAGCCGATTTAGCTTGAGATCACTATCATATTTTCATGACAAGATTTAATCAACATTCACTTAAAAGGCTCAATAGTTGGATTATGAAATTCTTATCATGCCGTTTCTTATGGCTCCGGACTTAGAACACGTATTATGCTGAAGTAGGTAGGTTCACTTTCTCATACTTCGGCATTTTATATATATGAGGAGCGATTAAATAAAATTTCCGCTCTATCGCTATGCACTATTGCATTTATTTGCACGGTTATCTCGCTCATTCTTCTTGCGCCGTGTATTCTAAATTCTTTGGTGTTAAACTGTTTGCGCATGATCAGTGCCTTTCAGAATTTCAATACATATCGGTTTAAACGAGTGACAAATAAAACTTATCTTATAATTACTAGACAAGTTTCTTTGATAGTATCAAAATCTGCGAAATCGATGGTACATCAATATTTTTGAAATCACTCAAAACACGTACTATTTTTCAACCACGATTCCTCCTCATTATATACGTAATTCGATAAAGTTTTAAAGGTAGAAAAACTAAAATATATTCTCCTTTTTTTCCGAAACTCTCGAGTTCTACAAGATTTTTTCCATTAAATGCTAGCGAAAGTGATTCGTGCGCTCTAAATTCGTTAATTTTGTAATTTTTCCTGCTTGAGCATGCGCCTAGCATTTCGCGCCCGGTTTTATACATGTCAATCAGTTTCGGGTCTGATTCACCAGCCCTAGGATTTCGAATAAAATTATGTCTCTTTTCAATCTAAGTATGAGTCTTACATAAACAGAAAGCTAACACATTCGTCTACTTAAATCGAGTATACCTATTAGTAAGTCAGAAATAAACGTCGTATGTCTGCTGAATGGACGAAAGTTCTAGAAAATGTAGTAGGCACAATGCAAGTAGGTACATATGAACCTGCCCTGTGACATACAGAGACTTACATACATATACCCTGTGTTAACATGAGCTAGAATGGCATTCCAGCCAATCAGTCCATCATTATTTTTTATGGTCTTTAACTTTGTGTCTATAACTTTGCCTAGCCTCATTTTAGCTCCATTTACGTAATGTTTTAGCTCCATGAGGAATTCAACAGGGGAAAAAAGTGAGCCCTTTTTGACCTATTTTCAGTAATATCAAAAAAACTTTAAGATGAGAAAATACAGTTCTATCAAGAAAACCTAGCGGACTTTTCAAATAATCTTATTAGCTTCCCTAGTTGCGTTTGAGATGACATAAAGCTACTTTTTCTTATTTTGCACGGATATGTCTAACTATGACTATACATTAGAGTAATTTTTTAATCGAGGCTCTTTAAAAACTAATTTGCATAAAAAATAATATATATTTTGTAAGAAGCTTGAAAAATCGCGCAAAATGAAACTAGTAATTATGGCATAGACTAGAAGAGCATTCTGCTATTCTGTCATTCGACTGTAAAACCATCACGGTAAGAGACGATTAATGCAGATAGGTAGGCATACAGTTATTACTTGTGCTTCAGAATTGTGGCACAGGAATCGAATATGCTTGAGCCGCGTTAAAACGAATATAGCCGTACAAGATAGTATCACCATAGTACTGGAATAAAATGTACGGCCAATCGTACATGGTCCAGTTCAACTCATACTGCACAATCTTATGATCTGATAATACGTTTTTGAATTAATAATCGGCGCGATAAGCTTCAAGTTTGAAAAATAAACTAGAACTTTGTTAGGGAATCCGTATAGCTATGCTTTTCATGTAAAAGCGATCCTTTTTGCTCCGTTTAATTGTTTGCACGTTCGTCTATTATGATAATAAGCGTCGGCACTCGGAGAACCTTTTGCACCCTTCCCCTCCTTTTAGGTATGTGCGAGCGAAAGCCATTATTAGGGACAAAAAATCGGAAAAGTCAACAGAGGGACTGCAAGCCTTGTTCTTTTAATGTGCCATTGAACGAGCTATATGTGATTTTATAGTATACATGAACACCACAAACTTTAGAATGGAGCAAATTAAATGGGAAGGCGCCCATAGGTGGATTGACAAGAAAGTGATTGAAAAAATATTGAAAAAATTGAAGAAAAAAAAACAAAAACAGATTGAAAAAATATATAGCGGGTTACGTTGCCTAAGATCGAGTAGAAAAGGATCTCGACAAATGTCTACAGTGTTTGATGAAGCCCAAATCGAAATACCATTACGAAATTTGCTATTTTCTGCATAAAAAGCCGTGTTTTCAACAAAGATGGTGCAGATAGTTTGAAGCTGGGTGTAAACAGTGCGTTTTAAAGATAGGTAAAAAGTCTCCGAGTTTTTCATTTTTACTCTGTGAGAGATGCTTAAATGAAGTAAACTTATCAAAAAAGATAAGTACATGTTGTATTTTTACTCGGAAGGACATAGCCCAAAACGTAACGATATAAGCTTTGCTATTAAATGTGATAATTGTATTTTAAAAATTTCGAGAAGCAAAAGATCAAAAATTGTAGTAAAATTTTGCAAAAGTGTACTAATATTTTTTGCACTGTAACTAAAGACAAGAACGCGTTATATTTTTATTGAGTCATGGAAAAAAATTATTACTATCCTCAAACAGGGTATACGGGGGTCGAACCTCTAAGAACACATACAAAACTACCTAAAAAGGAAGTCATAAACTGGCTAGAAACTCAATCTACGTACACCTTACATAAACCGGCAAGAAGAAAATATGTGCGCAATAAAGTTATAGTTTCAAGGAACGATTTGTAATCGCTGAAAAAGCATAATGACGGCTACGTTTTTCTCTTTGATGTGTTTAGGAAATACGCCTGGAGTATACCCGTGAAAAATAAAAGCGTGGTATCGATTCTCAATGCATTCAAACTCATTTTGGGTAAAGATCGAAAACCGGAAAAGGTGCAAAGTGATGCAGGCACAGAATTTTTAAATAAACAATTTCAAGCTTTTTTGAAAGAAAATGATATTGATTTCCTCACAACAAACAGTGAGCTTAAAGCATGCGTAATTGAGCGTTTTAATCGCACTCTAAAGGAGCGCATGTGGCGTTATTTTACGAAACATAACACTTATAGATATCTTGATATTTTAGACGATTTAATTCAAGGTTACAATAATACAAAACATCGTACAATAGGGACCGAACCGGCCAAAGTTAATATTAACAATGAGTCTCAAATTTTAAAAAAGTATTTCAAGATTGAAAAAAACGAAATTTTTAAATTTAATGTAGGAGATAAAGTTCGCATAAGTAAGGTTAAGAGAACTTTTGAAAAAGGATATGAGCCGATCTGGAGTGAAGAAACGTTCATAATAGATAAAACACTCAAACGCAACCCCCTAGTTTACATGCTAAAAGATCAAATGGGTGAGAAATTAGAAGGCGTATTCTAAGAGCCAGAACTACAGAAACTTAACATTATTGATGAAGTTCATGTTGTAGAAAAAGATTTAAACACACGTAAAAAAAGAAAGAAAAACGGAATATTCAGTTAAATGGCGCGGTTTTCCTGAAAAATTTAATAGTTGGGTTAGTCAACTAATTAAATTATGAATCTATTCAAGAAACTTCAGATAAAAGTAATCCATTCTTTCTGGTGCTAAAAATAGACTCATCTCAGAAAGTATAAAAGGGATTGAAAATTTAAAAATCATCATTTTAAAAATTTTTGCTTAACTGTGCGGTCGAAAAATGGACTCTTCTGCTCCTGAATTACGTTCAAAGAAGATTAATGCTCCAATTCAACTGTGCTCCCGCAACCTTCCTCGACCAATGTATGCACTAACCATCGAACTTTGTTATTTTTGCCAAAAAATGTGCGAAGAACGAGACTGTTTTAGAACAGATTCGGGTCATTTATTCTTTTCTATACCGATGTGTCCCGAAATGTTTGGAATACAATAAGGTGAGACAAGAGGTAGGGATTGCAGTTCTTGAAAGATACTTGGAAGAAAGAAAAACTATGGCTTCACGACGGGAAGAAAGCTTGCTAAAAATAACATCAGATTACTTCGAAGCTATAAAAGGAGTTGAAAATTCAAAAATCATCATTCTTCAAATTTTTTCTTCTACTAAGCAGTCGGAAATGTCTTCCAGTCAAGAAATTTTTATTACCTTTTGCTCCGAGTTATCTCGCGCTTTCTCTTTATTTCCTTACAATGATTAGCAGCTTGCTCGAATCGCTACATATTTCTGGAACCGCTTCTCTGATGCTTACAAGGATCAGTGGAAAGCGGCTGCTGCGCAATATAACATGCAGCGTGAGTTGACAGGAAAATATAAACTGCGCGGGTTCTGGCACTTTGCCATTGCTCTCGAACGGCAAATGGCCCGTTTCGAAACATCTTTATACCGTGAAATGTGACAACATATTCGGCCAGAAGGTCGCGTTATTTGGACACTGTCAACTGAAAATACTGTTGATATGCAAATTGCGCGAATCATGAGAAATATAGAAAACCTCAATTTGTAAAATAATGTACATTCGCCTGAGAAAAAAATAATAAAAAAAATGATTAAAAAGATAATTTAAAAAACCCCAAAAACATGGCCTGCGCTGAAGCTCCGGGTCTTCGTCCCGCAGGCTGGGCAGCTGCATAAGCAGCTGGCTGAGAGAGCTTCATCTATATTAAAAAAAGCACAATGCATACATGTAATGAAAATGGATCTCCGATTTAAGCACCCCTCTACTTGTATTGTAGCCGGCCCCACAAAGACTGGAAAATCAACTTTTGTAAAACAGCTCGTGAAAAATGCAAATAATTTAATTCATTCACCTCCGAAATTTATATGGTGGTTTTTTGCAGAAGATCAAAGTTTGCATAAAGAGATGGAAACTAGCGTAATTTTCATGAAAGGTCCCCCTGATTTAAGTCTAGTTAGGCAACATAGCAGTGAACCACAATTAATTATAATAGACGATCTTATGCAAGAAGCAAAAAATGATACATTATTTACACGTGATTGTCATCATTGGGATATTTCTGTAATAAACATCGTTCAACACATATTTTTTAAAGGTTTGAGAACATGTCGCTTAAACACGGAATATTTAGTTTTAATGAAGAATCCGTCTGATCGGCTCCAATTACAAACATTAGCCCGCCAACTGTACCCTCATAATCTCAAGTTTTTTTGGAAGCCTTTAATGATGCTACAAAAGAAGCGTTTTCTTTCCTTTTAGTAGAATTGACACAATCTACGCCTGAAAATTTACGTCTCCGAGCTGAAATTTTTTCGACAAATCCTGTTGTTTACACCGAAAAAGTATAAAAGAACTTAATCATATTTTAGGTTTAAGTTAAAAAATGGCTCCAGAACGTTTACGAAAACACATTAGTTACATTGACGTGTTGTCTAAGGCGAAACCTAAGCAACGTAAGGCAATATTAGAACATGTCGAAAATGACCTAATTTTATGCTTATGCAAATGCATACTCAACGTATTAAATTGTAATGTCCCTTTAAAACCGGATGTACTCTAAAAAATTGTGCAAATTTAAGACACAGCTGCGCAACCTGTCTGCCTCAAAAATATCAGTAAAAAAGAAAAAGGACATAATTGGTACAAAAGGGTGGTTTCCTTCCTACCTTACTCGCGCCTTTATTAGGAATTGCAGGGCAGCTTTTAGCAGATACAATTAATAAATGATGATTCATACAAACAAAATGATTCTAGTCCTCCACGAGCTTGCTCGGGGAGAAAATGAAGGCACTACTAAGTACGTGTCAAATCTAGATCGTGAAATGATGAACATTTTAAACGATAATTCTTTACCTATGGACGCTAAAATTTTACAATATAATCAAATTTTGCGTAGGTATCAAACAGCTAAGCAGGATCTTGAAAAACCGATACAGCTCGAAATTATGGAAGAGAGAGCAGAAAAACCTGCAGATATTAAAATTTTCAAACAGTCAAGCAAGAAATGAAAGAACCAATAGAACCTATAAAGACAGATGTTGTAGAAGAAGCAGTTTTTAGCACAGTACCCCGAAAAAGGCAGAAACAAGCCTCAATATTACTTAAATATGCTCGGAAAAGCCCACACATAAAATGGGCAGACAAAGGAGAAATGATTATTGACGGTAATAAAATTGCAGGATTGAACATTGTTGATTTAGTTTCCGATTTTTCACGTATTCGAAAATCTGAACCACCTGGTGTTGAAATTTTTCTCCAAAAATTAATCGATGAAAATATTCCCAAAGAATCTATTGTACATAAAAGACGATTTAATTTATTGCAAAACCAAGTTTATGCATCGCCATCTCAGTCATTTTCTACGCCATTGTCAGAAGCGAAAAAGCCACTGAAATACTGGATAAATCTATAAAAGAAACGTAAAGCATAATTAAACACTAAAAACGAATTTTACAAAAAAATGAGACAACAATTCAATCCAGATAATTTTAACGCTTGGTTAGACTACTATACCGACCAGGCTTCCCAGGTCGGATACGGTATGGTGGGGTTCAAGGGAATGCCATACCAAAGAGGGGCTGGACTTGGCAGCTTTTTCCGTTCACTTTTTTGCAGGGCTTACCTATTTTTAAATCAGCAGCATCTAGTGTGGGAAAACAAGCTATATCTGCGGGTGCACATATAGCAGCAGATGTACTCGACGGCCGTAATATTGTTCAACCAATGCAAGCACACGGAAAAGAAGGCGCAGACAAATTTCAACAGCAAATGGGGCGAGGTTTGGGCATCCGACCCAAGCCTATAAAAGAACTTCATGTTGACGTATTTTCAACTAAAAAACGAAATAAAAAGAAATAATGTCTTTAATCGATTCATTTTCAGTCGCTAGTACAAAAAGCGAACTTGATTTTTTCACTGTACTGCCTACCCAGGTAGCCATAAAACGAGAGTATTGGATGAGATAAATCTGACCAACCCTGTTACTGATGAGGGTCCGTACGAATTTCATATTCCTCCCGACCCTCATTTTTTGCAACTAGATAAAAATTATATTTACATGCAAATTTATTTATCTAAAGGAATGCCTCAGGCTGATGGCACAGCGCCTGATGTAGGCCCTATCAATCTAATCGCCAAAATTCTATTTCGTCAAGTGAAACTTTTTTTAAACAATAAGCTCCTGCATGACAGTGGAGATAAATATGCATACAGACCGTTTTTAGAGACTGAACTGAATTATGGGTGGGATGCTAAAAATTCGCACTTGCAATCTGCTGTGTACATCGTAGATAGTCTGGGTTATAATGACACAGAAGACAATTATGGATTGAGGAAACGCATAGCATTTTTTGCAGATAAGACTATAGTTGAAATAAGTGCGTCACTACACATTGATTTATTTTTACAAGACAGGTTTTACTAAATTATACTGATGTCAGGCTTGAATTAAATAGAAATCCTGACGCGTTGGTTTTGCAAAATTTTAAGGGTGCTGAAAATGCGCACTTAAGTATTCAACAAATGAAGTTTTGCGTATGAAAGGCAGAAATTTTAGAAAGCACAGGGCTAGCTATCGAAAGAGTACTTGCATTAAACACTATTAAATACCCCGTGTGCAGAGTTACAATGATGAATATACATATACCTAGCTAGCACTTGTCAATCTACCCCCTTGAAACTTTATTTTCAGGGCAGCTGCTTGGACGCATTATTTTTGAATATGTGGATGCAGATGCGTATAGGGCAAATATTAAAAAATCTCCTTTCAATTATAAATCATACAGCATAAAAAATATATGCTTACTCATGCGCCCTTTCATTACAAAAATCAATTAGTTGACAAAAAGTTTTTTCATGAATGTTTAGCAGGCTGAAAAGCCGTGCGATAATGTTGTTGACGAAAAGTTTTTCGTGGACGCCCTTCATTTTTTGTTTTAGTCAACTTAGCCGAAGATCTATTTCTGAAACTCTAATTTGAAATAAATAATAAAATTGAGAGATTGAAAATTGAGCAAAATGGCTAGAATTTGGCATTTTTGTAGAAATTACTATGAGAAATTCAAATCTGAAAACTGCTTGCCTTGATTGTTCCTAGAACAAACGTTATGACCATTTATGTCAACCATTTTAGGCTATGAAGCTGAAAAAGTAAATCAATCGTATAACGTCATATTTGCTCGGCGAAAAGTTTTTGTTTTGCCAAAAGTTCTTTGCTATGATTAACATATTACGATGAAAGGATAGGAACTATGCGCCCATGGTTACGCCAGTTGGCCGTCCCTTATTACTAATCTGCTAAAAATCAGAATCCTGTTAGCAACACATACATAAATCGAAAAAAGAAGGCGTCCTCTCAAAATACTTTTCACTTGTGTTTGGTGAACAGCTTGGAAGGAAACCTTGGCCTGCTTAAAGTAGCCGATTTAGCTTGAGATCACTATCATATTTTCATGACAAGATTTAATCAACATTCACTTGAGAGGCTCAATAGTTGGATTATGAAATTCTTATCATGCCGTTTCTTATGGCTCCGCAGTTAGAACATGTATTATGCTGAAGTAGGTAGGTTCACTTTCTAATACTTCGGCATTTTATATATATGAGGAGCGATTAAATAAAATTTCCGCTCTATCGCTATGCACTATTGCATTTATTTGCACGGTTATCTCGCTCATTCTTCTTGCACCGTGTATTCTAAATTCTTTGGTGTTAAACTGTTTGCGCATGATCAGCGCCTTTCAGAATTTCAATACATATCGGTTTAAACGAGTGACAAATAAAACTTATCTTATAATTACTAGGCAAGTTTCTTTGATAGTATCAAATTCAGCGAAATCGATGGTACATCAATATTTTTCAAATCACTCAAAACACGTACTATTTTTCAACCACGATTCCTCCTCATTATATACGTAATTCGATAAAGTTTTAGAGGTAGAAAAACTAAAATATATTCTTCTTTTTTTCCGAAACTCTCGAGTTCTACAAGATTTTTTCCACTAAATGCTAGCGAAAGTGATTCGTGCGCTCTAAATTCGTTAATTTTGTAATTTTTCCTGCTTGAGCATGCGCCTAGCATTTTGCGCCCGGTTTTATACATGTCAATCAGTTTCGGGTCTGATTCACCAGCCCCAGGATTTCGAATTAAATTATGTCTCTTTTCAATCTGAGCATGAGTCTTACATAAACAGAAAGCCTACACATTCGTCTACCTAAATCGAGTATACCTATTAGTAAGTCAGAAACGAATGTCGTATGTCTGCTGAATGAACAAAAGTTCTAGAAAATGTAGTAGGCACAATGCAAGTAGGTACATATGAACCTGCCCTGTGAAATACAGAGACTTACATACATATACCCTGTGTTAACATGAGCTAGAAATGGCATTCCAGCCAATCAGTCCATCAGTATTTTTTCTGGTCTTTAACTTTGTGTCTATAACTTTGCCTAGCCTCATTTTAGCTAAATTTACGTAATGTTTTAGCTCCATGAGGAATTCAACAGGGGTAAAAAGTGAGCCCTTTTTGACCTATTTGCAGTAATATCAAAAAAACTTTAAGATGAGAAAATACGGTTCTATCAAAAAAACCTAGTAAACTTTTCAAATAAGCTTATTAGCTTCCCTAGTTGCGTTTAAGACAACATAAAGCTACTGTTTCTTATTTTGCACGGATGTGTCTAACTATGACTATACATTGTAGTAATTTTTTAATCGAGGCTCTTTAAAAACTAATTTGCATGAAAAATAATATATATTTTGAAAGAAGCTTGAAAAATCGCGCAAAATGAAACTATTAGTTATGGCATAGACTAGAAGAGCATTCTGCTATTCTGTCCTTAGACTGTAAAAACATCACGGTAAGAGACGATTAATGCAGATAGGTAGGCATACAGTTATTACTTGTGCTTCAGAATTGTGGCACAGGGATTGCATATGCTTGAGCCGCGTTAAAACGAATATAGTCGTACAGGATAGTATCACCATAGTACTGGAATAAAATGAACGGCCAATCAGGCAGTATTTATAAATGGTCCTGGTCACCTCATACTGCACGGTCTTATGATCTGATAATACGTTTTCGAATTAATAATCGGCGCGATAAGCTTCAAGTTTGAAAAATAAACTAGTACTTTGTTAGGGAATCCGTATAGCTATGCTTTTCATGTAAAAGCGATCCTTTTTGCTCAGTTTAATTGTTTGCACGTTCGTCTATTATGATAATAAGCGTCGGCACTCGGAGAACCTTTTGCACCCTTACCCTCCTTTTAGCTATGTGCAAGCGAAAGCCATTATTAGGGACAAAAATTCGGAAAAGTCAACAGAGGGACTGCAAGCCTTGTTCTTTTAATGTGCCGTTGAACGAGCTATGTGTGATTCTATAGTATACATGAACACCACAAACTTTAGAATGGGGCAAATTAAATGGGAAGCCGCCCATTGGTGGATTGAAAAAAAAGAGATTGAAAAAATATTGAAAAAATTGAAGAAAAAAAAACAAAAACAGATTGAAAAAATATATAGCAGGTTACGTAGCCTAAGATCGAGTAGAAAAGGATCTTGACAAATGTCTACAGTGTTTGATGAAGCCCAAATCGAAATACCATTACGAAATTTGCAATTTTCTGCATAAAAAGCTATGTTTTCAACAAAGATGGTGCAGATTTTTGGAAGCTGGGTGTAAACAGTGCGTTTTAAAGATAGGTAAAAAGTCTCCGAGTTTTTCATTTTTACTCTGTGAGAAATGCTTAAATGAAGTAAACTTATCAAAAAAGATAAGTACATGTTGTATTTTTACTCGGAAGGACCTCGCCCAAAACGTAACGATATAAGCTTTGCTATTAAATGTGATAATTGTATTTTAAAAATTTCTCGAAGCAAAAGATTAAAAATTGTAGTAAAATTTTGCAAAAAGTGTACTAATATTTTTTGCACTGTAACTAAAGGCAAGAACGCGTTATATTTTTATTGAATCATGGAAAAAGATTATTACTATCCTCAAACAGGGTATACGGGGGTCGAACCTCTAAGAACACATACAAAACTACCTAAAAAGGAAGTCAAAAATTGGCTAGAAACTCAAGACGTACACTTTACATAAACCGGCAAGAAGAAAATATGTGCGCAATAAAGTTATAGTTTCATGGATCGATGAACAATGGGCTGTAGATTTAGTCGATTTGTAATCGCTGAAAAAGCATAATACGGCTACGTTTTTCTCTTAAACTGTATTGATGTGTTTAGCAAATACGCCTGGAGTATACCCGTGAAAAATAAAAGCGCAGCATCGATTCTCAATGCTTTCAAACTTATTTTTGGTAAAGATCGAAAACCGTAAAAGGTGCAAAGTGATGCAGGCACAGAATTTTTAAATAAACAATTTCAAGCTTTTTTGAAAGAAAATGATATTGATTTCTTCACAACAAACAGTGAGCTTAAAGCATGCGTAATTGAGCGTTTTAATCGCACTCTAAAGGAGCGCATGTGGCGTTATTTTACGGAACATAACACTTATAGAAATATTGATATTTTAGACGATTTAATTCCAGGTTACAATAATACAAAACATCGTACAATAGGGATCGAACCGGCCAACGTTAATATTAACATCGAGTCTCAAATTTTAAAAAAGGCATTCAAGATTGATAATAAAAACGTAATTTTTAAACTTAATGTAGGAGATAAAGTTAGCATAAGTAAGGTTAAGAGAACTTTTGAAAAAGGATATGAGCCGAACTGGAGTGAAGAAACCTTCATAATAGATAAAACACTCAAACGCAACCCCCCAGTTTTCATGCTAAAGGATCAAATAGGTGAGAAATTAGAAGGCGTATTCTATGAGCCAGAACTAGAGAAAGTTGACATTATTGATGAAGTACATGCTGTAGAAAAAGTTTTAAACACACGTAAAAAAGGAAGAAAAACGGAATATTTAGTTGAATGGCGCGGTTTTCCAGAAAAATTTAATAGTTGGGTTAGTCAACTAATTAAATTATGAATCTATTCAAGAAACTTCAGATAAAAGTAATCCAGTTTTTCTGGTGCTCAAAATAGACTAATCTCAGAAAGTATAAAAGGGATTGAAAATTTAAAAATCATCATTTTAAAAGGTTTTGCTTAACTGTGCAGTGGAAAAATGGACTCTTCTCCTCCTGAATTACGTTCAAAGAAGATTAAAGCCCCAATCCAACTGTGCTCCCGCAACCTGCCTCGACCAATGTATGCACTAACGATCGAACTTTGTTATTTTTGCCAAAAAATGTGCGAAGAACGAGACTGTTTTAGAACAGATTCGGGTCATTTATTCTTTTCTATACCGATGTGCCCGAAATGTTTGGAATACAATAAGGTGAGACAAGAGGCAGGGATTGCAGTTCTTGAAATGATACTTGGAAGAAAGAAAAACTATGGCTTTACGACGGGAAGAAAGCTTGCTAAAAATAATATCGGATTAGTTCGAAGCTATAAAAGGAATTGAAAATTCAAAAATCATCATTCTTTAAATTTTTTCTTCTACTAAGCAGTCGGAAATGTCTTCCAGTCAAGAAATGTTTATTACCTTTTGCTCCTGGTTATCTCGCGTTTTCTCTCTATTTCCTTGCAATGATTAGCAGCTTGCTCAAATCGCTACATATTTCTGGATCCGCTTCTCTGATGCTTACAAGGATCAGTGGAAAGCGGCTGCTGCGCAATACAACATGCAGCGTGAGTTGACAGGAAAATATAAACGGCGCGGGTTCTGGCACTTTGCCATTGCTCTCGAACGGCAAATGGCCCGTTTCGAAATATCTCTATACCGTGAAATGTGACATTATATTCGGCCAGAAGGTCGCGTTGTTTGGACACTGTCAACTGAAAATACTGTTGATACGCAAATTGCGCAAATCATGAGCAATATAGAAAACCTCAATTTGAAAAAAATGTACATTCGCCGGAAAAAAATTATTGAAAAAATAATAAAAAACCCAAAAACATGGCCTGCGCTGAAGCTCCGGGTCTTCGTCCCACAGGCTGGGCAGCTAGCTGGCTGAGAGAGCTTCATCTATATTAAAAAAAGCACAATTCATACAAGTAATGAAAATGGATCTCCGATTTAAGCACCACTTTACTTGTGTTGTAGCCGGCCCCACAAAGGCTGGAAAATCAACTTTTGTAAAACAGCTCGTGAAAAATGCAAATAATTTAATTCATCCACCTCCGAAATTTATATGGTGGTTTTTTGCAGAAGATCAAAGTTTGCATAAAGAGATGGAAACTAGCGTAATTTTCATGAAAGGTCCCCCTGATTTAAGTCTAGTTAGGCAACATAGCAGTGAACCACAATTAATTATAATAGACGATCTTATGCAAGAAGCAAAAAATGATACATTATTTACACGTGGTTGTCATCATTGGGATATTTCTGTAATAAACATCGTTCAAAACATATTTTTTAAAGGTTTGAGAACATGTCACATAAACACGGAATATTTAGTTTTAATGAAGAATCCGTCTGATCGGCTCCAGATACAAACATTAGCCCGCCAACTGTACCCTCATAATCTCAAGTTTTTTCTGGAAGCCCTCAATGATGCTACAAAAGAAGCGTTTTCTTTCCTTTTAGTAGACTTGACACAATCTACGCCTGAAAATTTACGTCTCCGAGCTAAATTTTTTTCGACAAATCCTGTTGTTTACACCAATAAAGTATAAAAGAACTTAATCATATTTTAGGTTTAAGTTAAAAAATGGCTCCAGAACGTTTACGAAAACACATTAGTTACATTGACGTGTTGTCTAAGGCAAAACCTAAGCAATGTAAGGCAATATTAGAACATGCCGAAAATGACCTAATTTTATGCTTATGCGAATGCATACTCAACGTATTAAATGGTAATGTCCCTTTAAAACCGGATGATCTCAAAAAATTGAGCAAATTTAAGACACAGCTGTGCAACCTGTCTGCCTCAAAAATATCAGTAAAAAAGAAAAAGGACATAATTGGTACAAAAGGGTGGTTTCCTTCCTACCTTACTCGCGCCTATATTAGGAATTGCGGTGCAGCTTTTAGCAGATACAATTAATAAATGATGATTCATACAAACAAAATGATTCTAGTCCCCCATGAGCTTGCTCGAGGAGAAAATGAAAGCACTACTACGTACGTGTCAAATCTAAATCGTGAAATGATGAACATTTTAAACGATAATTCTTTACCTATGGACGCTAAAATTATACAATATAATCAAATTTTGCGTGGGTATCAAACAGCTAAGCAAGATCTTGAAAAACCGTTACAGCTCGAAATTAAGGAAGAGAGAGCAGAAAAACCTGCAGATATTAAAAAGTTTCAAACAGTCAAGCAAGAAATGAAAGAACCTATGGAACCCATAAAGACAGATGTTGTAGAAGAAGCAGTTTTTAGCACAGTACCCCGAAAATGGCAGAAACAAGCCTCACTATTACTTAAATATGCTCAGAAACGCCCACACATAAAATGGGCAGACAAAGGAGAAATGATTATTGACGGTAATAAAATTGCAGGATCGATCACTGTTGATTTAGTTTCCGATTTTTCACGTATTCGAAAATCTGAACCACCTATCGGTGCTGGAATTTTTCTCCAAAATTAATCGATGAAAATATTCCAAAAGAATCTATTGTACATAAAGGACGATTGAATTTATTGCAAAACCAAGTTTATGCATCGCCATCTCAGTCATTTTCTACGCCATTGTCAGAAGCGAAAAAGCCACTGAAATACTGGATAAATCTATAAAAGAAATGTGAAGCATAATTAAACACTAAAAAACGAATTTTACAAAAAATGAGACAACAATTCAATCCAGATAATTTTAACACTTGGTTAGACTACTATACCAACCAGGCTTCCCAGGTCGGATACGGTATGGTGGGGTTCAAGGGAATGCCGTACCAAAGAGGGGCTGGACTTGGTAGCTTTTTCCGTTCACTTTTTCGCATGGCTATACCTATTTTTAAATCAGCAGCATCTAGTGTGGGAAAACAAGCTCTATCTACGGGTACACATATTGCAGCAGATGTACTCAATGGCCGTAATATTGTTCAATCAATGCATGCACACGGAAAAGAAGGCGCAGCTAATTTGTTGAAACAAGCTAGTGACAAATTTCAACAGCAAACGGGGCGAGGTTTGGGCACCCGACCCAAGCCTATAAAAGAACTTTGTGTTGACGTATTTTCAACTCAAAAACGAAGTAAAAAGAAATAATGTCTTTAATCGTCTGATTTTCAGTCGCTAGTACAAAAAGCGAACTTGATTTTTTCACTGTACCGCCTACCCAGGTAGCCATAAAACGAGGGTATTGGGATGAGATAAATCTGACCAACCCTGTTACTGATGGGGGTCCGTACGAATTTCATATTCCTCCCAACCCTCATTTTTTGCAACTAAACAAAAATTATATTTACATGCAAATTTATTTATCTAAAGGAATGCCTCAGGCTGATGGCACAGCGCCTGATGTAGGCCCTATCAATCTAATCGCCAAAATTCTATTTCGTCAAGTGAAACTTTTTTAAATAATAAGCTCCTGCATGACAGTGGAGATAAATATGCATACAGACCGTTTTTAGAGACTGAACTGAATTATGGGTGGGATGCTAAAAATTCGCACTTGCAATCTGCTTTGTACATCGTAGATAGTCTGGATTATAATGACACAGAAGA
Organism: Mermis nigrescens; assembly: GCA_036768485.1. NCBI lineage: Eukaryota > Metazoa > Nematoda > Enoplea > Mermithida > Mermithidae > Mermis > Mermis nigrescens. The sequence continues at coordinate 152,053 of JAVLUZ010000651.1, read as the reverse complement.
CAATTATGGATTGAGGAAACGCATGGCATTTTTTGCAGATAAGACTATAGTTGAATTAAGTGCGCCACTACACATTGATTTATTTTTACAAGACAGGTTTTTACTAAATTATACTGATGTCAGGCTTGAATTAAACAGAACTCCTGACACGTTTGTTTTGCAAGATTTTAAGGGTGCTGAAAATGCGCACTTAAGTATTCAACAAATGAAGTTTTGCATACGAAAGGCAGAAATTTTAGAAAGCACAGGGCTAGCTATCGAAAGAGTACTTGCATCAAACACTATTAAATACCCCGTGTGCAGAGTTACGATGATGAATATACATATACCTAGCACTTGTCAATCTACCCCCTTAACACTTTATTTTCAGGGCAGCTGCCTGGACGCATTATTTTTGGATGTGTGGATGCAATTGCGTATAGGGGAAATATTAAAAAATCTCCTTTCAATTTTAAATCATACAGCAAAAATAATGCAAAAGGAATTTGTGAGGGCGTTACCTTCCCCTCTCACCCATTCAGGCTAGACTTTAAAAATAAGAAGTACCTTAGAGCTTTTGATCAATTATTCGAAACACTTGATATTAGTTGGGACAATAAAGGGAACGGGGTGACAAGAGAAGGGTTCAAAAATGGTCAGTGTCTGTTTGCATTTGATTTGACTCTAGACGAAGATGACGGCGGACATTGGGATTTAATTAGGGAAGGTACAACTAGCATTGAAATATCATTTGCCGAAAAAATTCCCGATACGGGCCTTGAAGTGATTGTTTATGCCGAGTTTGATAATTTAGTAATGTTAGATAAGAACAGAAACCGTAATGTATGATTATAATGCTTAAAAATAAATACCTTTCAACTCTCAAATGTTTCAAAAAGCGACCAAGCGTTCGGTCATAATTTTCTTGGTGTTTTCCCAAGCGATAAATTACCACCCATTTTTAGCAAGCCTGCTGCATTGGTAATGAATATGGACCCTAGTGCCCAACCTGATTCGCATTGGACGTGCATGTATTTTGATGCGCGTGACTTGTGCGACTATTTCAACAGCTATGGCTTAGCGCCTGATACTCAAACACAAAATTATATTCTACAGTATGCTACAAAAATTAAGCATAATAAAAAATGCGTGCAGCAGCCACTAACGTCTACGTGCGGCCAAATGTGTGTTTATTTTTTAATTTGGAGGTACAGAGGGGTGCCCATGAAACTAATTTTAAAAAGTTTAGAAAAAGTTATGCGGACGAATTTGTACTGGGTTTTGTAAATAGTCTATTTAAGATAAACACCTCAGTCATAGATGAAGATTTTATCATAAACCAAATTTGTGAAAAATGGATCAATTTTACAGAACTTTGCCTAGCAACACGATAAGCGATAGACAAAATATGCCTTCAAAGTTTATTGTACATTTACCGCAAAAATTAAAATTAAACGGTGATTGGGAGAGTGGTCTCTCGGAATTTATTCATCCCCATAACTGGCAAACAATAAGAAAACACGAAACGGAAATTAAAGTTACAGATGCAGATGGTATTGAATATAAACTTCAAATGCAGGAAGGATGCTACGACTTTATCCAGTAATTTATAGAGGCTATGAAATTTTGTGTAGAAAAAGTAGAAGTAGTAGAATTCAATTATTACACTTCAATAAAAATGGTTTCTGTAATGATACTCGAACGCTTTGTGAAATCAGTGAAACTGTCCGAAAGAATAGCACATATTTTAGGATTTAAAGAACCACTACTAAAATATACAGAATAGTGGGACAAGGAGCCGGACTTGGTGGGGGTGGTCTTGAAACCTTGTACGTCTATGCAAATATTTTAGAACCCCAGATTGTAGGAGACGTTTCAGCCCCTCTTTTGCGCATCATAAACGTGGAAGGAATATACCCTAACATCATTGACAGAATCTATGATTTTCCCCACTACATAACCGTCCTCGTAAAAGATTGATTTTTCTAGCATAGAAATAAACATAAAAGATGATTTGGATCTATTAATACCATTTATTTCTGGAAAAGTGAGTGTCAAGCTGCATTTTAGAAAAATTAAACCTTCATATTTTTAGATATAAATAGTCGTAAATTCATCATTCTCAATCATGGTTACAATTCGAAATGTTGTTTCTACAGCTCGAGTGACCTCAAAGCTTTTAAATTTGTATAAAATTAAGAGAACTTGCAATGGAGTGGAATTTGACCACAAAAGATTCAATGCGGCAATAATTCGAGTAAATGACCCAAAAGCAACGGGCCTATTGTTCAGTTGGAGAAAATTAGTATACATTGGTGCTAAAAGCGTTGAACAAAATAAAATTGCTAACAAAAAAATTTGCAAAATATTGGAGAAAAGTGGATACGAGCTAAAACTGACTGAACATAAAATTCACAATATTGTTGGTTCGGGAAATTCAGGCGCAAGCATAAATCTACGAGCTTTAGCACAAACATACAAAAAATTTGTTGAACATGAAGAGGAATTATTAACCGGTTTGAAAATATGATTTCCAGATGGCCTACCCTCAGCCCTTATTTTTACGACAGGAAAAATTGTTATAACAGGTGCGAGAAATAAAGCACAACTGAAACGATTTCAAAAACGCATAATATGTTTGACTGATGCATTCAAAATACCTTAAGCATAACGTTAATTTTCTATTCAAAACGTTGTGCAAACAGAAAGGTCAGCTATTGAACGTTGCACAATGCGCGGTACCTAAACTGTATGCAGGGTTGAACGCATACAACCCTGCGTTCTTACAAAACAGAAAAATACTCACCCTTGCAGCCGATCGTTCCTGGGTTGGTCGCTGTCGTTGAGAATTTTTTTGGCGTCTTCCTATTCCTGCCCATCGCAGGTGATAATAGCAGAGAGGAGTCAAATGATGAAAGTCCTCAATTTTTCATGCTTTTTATACTTACAAAAGTTGGCTTAAATTAAGAAACTGGCGCGCATTTTGTTTAACCAGAGAGGAATGAACACCTTAAATTTTATCTGATGATACACATGAAACTATATGGATGAGCAAGAAATGAAATGATTCCACTCCAAGTTGAAATGAATAACATATGTAAATTAGTTAAAATCGCTTTGCGCCTATGAACTATGAATAAAAATGATCTCGATGCAATGAAAATGAATGAAAAATGAGCTTGAAGCTCGTTTTAGTAACATTTAGACGCCTGTCTTATGTCACCAGCTGCAGCTCAAAATAGTTTCAAGAGCAATGCTTAGTAATAATAAAACTGTATAGCGTGAATAACATGTTTTGCCCTAAAAGAACTTAGCTAGACGAAGCTTATCTTTGAAAAAGCTAGACGCCAGTCTTATGTCACCAGCTACAGCTCGAAATAGTTTCAAGAGCAATGCTTAGTAATAATAAAACTGTATAGCATGAATAACATGTTTTGCCCTACAAGAACTTAGCTAGACGAAGCTTATGTTGCCCGCAGTGCAGCTCAATATAGTTTCAAGAGCATTAGTTTATCGCTTAGAAGTAAAAACAATGTATAACGTAAGTATCCCACCTTTTCATGCAAATTTATTAATGTCCCATCCATGGAACCCTACACAATAATTGTAATAAGTTATTCATGCTATACAGTTTCAATATTACTAACGAAATTGTGATTATTGAGCATTTATTTGGTAAACAAAACGATGTCGTATGGTTTTAAACGCGCTAGTGCTGCCGTCCTTTCTTATACTCTACATACATTTGTGCGTTATATACATGATATTCTTAATAATGCACTGTTCAGGTTCGGTGTAGTATGCTTTACGGGTTGGCCATCTTGTTCGGCTCTATGGGGCTATATGTTTCACGGTTATGCGTAGTACGGACCTATGAAAGGCATGAAGCGCCTCCTAGGCAGAGTCTCTATGTTTAAGCGTGTTATATGCTTAAGCACGGCTGTATGCTTAAGCACGGCTATATGCTTAAGCATTGTAACGCTGAAGGGACGTAACATACTACTTAAGCTCCTCCAGAAACCAAAATAAACCCCAGAATCCAAAATGCCCCCCCGAATTCAATTTTTGAATTTATTTTCCTTTTTTCGCAATTTTTAAGTGTTAATCGATAGTGCTCAATGAGAAACTTTGAAAAATGGTTCTCTCGAAATACCACCATTTTTAAGGCCATTCTTTTACTTTGAAAAAATCTTGCACCCCCCAGGAGCCTTGATGCCGCCCACCTATGCTTATGACAGCTTGATCACACTTATTACTGCTATCATTAATTTAGTATAACTGCTATCACCAATCTTAGCGTTCCTCTGCTAAAAAATTGTTTGCATTTATTGACATAATTTTACCATTTATTGATTTTTCGAAAATTAATTTGTGTAATGAAATTATTCTCGATAGCATATGTCGCTCAATCGTGTGGTGGTTGAAAAGTTTTTATGGATTGCTTACTCATGCGCGCTTTCATTACAAAAATCTATTAGTTGGCAAAAAGTTTTTTATGAATGTTTAGCAGGCTAAAAATACGAGCGATAATGTTGTTGACGAAAAGTTCTTCGTGAATGCCCTTCACCTTTTGTTTTAGTCAACTTAGCCGAAGATCTATATCTGAAACTTCAATTTGATATAAATAATGAAATTGAGAGATTGAAAATTGAGCAAAACGGCTAGAATTTGGCATTTTTGTAGAAATTACTATGAGAAATCTAAATCTGAAAATTGCTTGCCTTGATGGTTCCTAGAACAGAAGTTATGACCATTTATGTCAATCATTTTAGGCTATGAAGCTGAAAAAGTAAATCAATCGTATGACGTCATATTTGCTCGGCCAAAAGTTTTTTGTTTTTCCGAAAGTTCTTCGCTATGATTAACATATTACGATGAAAAGATAGGAGCTATGCGCCTACGGTTACGCCAGTTGGCCGTCCCTTATTACTAATCTGCTAAAAATCAGAATCCTGTTAGCAACACATACATAAATCGAAAAAAGAAGCGTCCTCTCAAAATACTTTTCACTTGTGTTTGGTGAACAGCTTGGAAGGAAACCTTGGCCTGCGTAAAGTAGCCGATTTAGCTTGAGATCGCTATCATATTTTCATGACAAGATTTAATCAACATTCACTTAAAAGGCTCAGTAGTTGGATTATGAAATTCTTTTCATGCCGTTTCTTATGGCTCCGCACTTAGAACACGTATTATGCTGAAGTAGGTAGGCTCACCTTCTCTTACTTCGGCATTTTATATATGAGGAGCGATAAAATAAAATTTCCGCTCTATCGCTATGCACTATTGTATTTATTTGCACGGTTATCTCGCTCATTCTTCTTGCACCGTGTATTCTTAATTCTTTGGTGTTAAACTGTTCGCGCATGATCAGTGCCTTTCAGCACTTCAATACATATCGGTTTAAACGAGTGACAAATAAAACTTTTCTTATAATTACTAGGCAGTTTCCTTGATAGTATCAAAATCTGCGAAATCGATGGTACATCAATATTTTTCAAATCACTCAAAACACGTACTATTCTTCAACCATGTTTCCTCCTCATTATATACGTAATTCGATAAAGTTTTAAAGCTAGAAAAACTGAAATATATTTTTCTTTTTTTCCGAAACTCTCAAGTTCTACAAGATTTTTTCCATTAAATGCTAGCGAAATGATTTGTGTGCTCTAAATACGAAAATGTTGTAATTTTTCTTGTTTGAGCATGCGCCTGGCATTTTGCGCCCGGGTAATACATGTCAATCAGTTTCGGGTCTGATTCACCAGCCCCAGGATTTCGAATAAAATTATGTCTCTCTTAAATCTGGGCATGAGTCTTGCATAAACAGAAAGCTAACACATTCGTCTAGTCAAATCGAGTATACCTATTAGTAAGTCAGAAATGAACGTTGTATGTCTGCTGAATGGACGAAAGTTCTAGAAAATGTAGTAGGCACAAAGCAAGTAGGTACATATGTACCTACCTGCCCTGCGACATACAGAGACTTACATACATATACCCTGTGTTAACATGAGCTAGAACGGCATTCTAGCCAATCAGTACATCAGTATTTTTCTGGTCTTTAACTTTGTGTCTATAACTTTGCCTAGCCTCATTTTAGCTCGATTTACATAACGTTTTAGCTCCATGAGGAATTCAACAGCAGTAAAAAGTGAGCCCTTTTTGACCTATTTGCAGTAATATCAAAAACACTTTAAGATGAGAGCATACGGTTCTATCAAAAAAACCTAGCGGACTTTTCAAATAATCTTATTAGCATTCCCTAGTTGCGTTTAAGACGACACAAAGCTACTTTTTCTTATTTTGCACGGATGTGTCTAACTATGACTATACATTGTAGTAATTTTTTAATTGAGGCTCTTTAAAAACTAATTTGTATGAAAAATAATATATATTTTGAAAAAAGCTTGAAAAATCGCGCAAAATGAAACTAGTAATTATGGCATAGGCTAGAAGAGCATTCTGCTATTCTGTCCTTCGATTGTAAAAACATCACGGTAAGAGACGATTAATGCAGATGGGTAGGCATAGAGTTATTACTTGTGCTTCAGAATTTTGGCACAGGGATCGAATAAGCTTGAGCCGCTTTAAAACAAATATATCCGTACAAGATAGTATCACCGTAGTACTGGAATAAAATGAACGGCCAATCGGGTAGTATTTATACAGGGATACGGATAACTCGCCCCCCCCCCACATTTCGCCCATACACAACTCGCTCCCCACAACTCGCCCCCCCCCACAACTCGCCCCCAAGTACAACTTGCCCCAACACAAGTCGCCCCTCCACAACTCGCCCCCAAGCAACTCGCTCATACACAACTCGCCCCCGACAAACTCGCCCCCACACAACTCGGCCCCTACAACTCGCGCCCTCACAGATCGCCCCCAACAGATGACTCTTGGAATTTGAAGCCGAATATTTGCGATTTCGAACGCAGATAAGCAGTAAGCACAGTAGGTACCTACCTACATTAAATGTCTTTTTCTATGATTTTATGATTGCACAGTTATAAAACAGGCTATAGCGAATCTTCAAGCCCAATAAGTGATATTGCCCCGTTTCCGCCCGAGTGTTATGCAGCCAGAGGACAAAATCGCCATTACACTGGTACAATCACGTAATAGGTTACCGTGTTATGTTATTAACTTAACTCTGAAATTTTAGCATTTTTGCCAGTTTTTGAGGCTAGTTTGCTGAAAAATATATTCTGCTTGATCGCTCAGACCGGCCATGATGTGCATTTAAAGTTAGTAGTAGTATTGGATGTAAAGTAATCGTCGATATTGATTAAGCCAGGCTTAAATCGTACAAAAGGCACAGCTTTCTATTTTGTTGTACGCGCACATGCCCATCATGGGAAAGGGTAAAAGAATTATTGAACATTGTATGCTGTTTCTCCTATAGTAAAGATAACAACTTTTTGTTATATTGTTTGATCCAAGTGTCTAAAAGAACGCCATAAATTTATGGTAAAACAATAATGCTTCTTTTCGATAGTTCTCATCAAGTCACATATAAAAAGTTGCGATTGAAACGAAAGTTTATGAGTTATTTATATAAAGATCTCCTGGGGCACTGGTGCTTTGAAATTCCTGCCTTACAATCACACGTGGGTTGGGGGGCACAGCATGGCCGATCGTGGAGGGGTCATAAAACTGAGTTTTTCCGCCAAAATGACCTTAAAAACTTGTTCAAGCGCTATGCTTAAACTATGTTTCACGCTTGTTTTACGCCAATTTGAAGCATTTTTGAAGGAACTTGTCAACTTTCGTCCGTTTTTTGCCTTTATGTTGCCTCGTTTTCACCAAAAAATTTTATTTCATATAAAAAGTTAAGATTGAAACGAAAGTTTTTGAGTTATTTATATAAAGATCTCCTGGGGCACTGGTGCTTGGAAATTCCTGTCTTACAATCACACATGGGTTCGGGGTGTCTGCTGAACCCCTCCCGACTCCTGAGAATCTAGAAGACCCCCATGAACTGAATTTTCGGTGTCCTTAAATGCTATTGTTGGCAATTTCGCCCAACAGACCCCCCAAAATTTTGATGCTGCCCATCTATGCTTACAATCAAATAATTAGTTTTACATTTTTTCTCAGGATGGCATCGATCCTTTCAAGAAACTTGTGGCACCGTCCATCCCAACATATATAAATTCATTGACTGCCTGAAAAATCAACACGCAATACACAATTACGAAATCATTAAACTTACATATGGCAGGAAATCCCGGCAATCCTCACAATAAAAAGTATCTGCAGATTTCTATGCGAATTCGCCGCATTGTTCAAGATGGCGGCAACCGAAATCTGATAGATTACTTGCGGGGCATAGCGAACAATTTCGAATTTTAAATTTTAAATTTTGAATTGTCTTTTGGTTTTAAAAAAGTAAATGAAAGATTCTCGCAGCAGTTTGTTAAATAGTAGGTAGGTGCATCACCGCGAATAATTACAGAAAAAATAGATAGGAGGTATGTTTACATAGGTTCATTTCCATTCTTATACACGCGCTGATTCTGACGTATAAACTCAATTAAGAGGGTTCAGCTTTGGACATCAATGTTAGCACGCATCCTAGGATCAGCTGGTCTGGGGGTCGAATATTGAACTTTTTGAGGCATTGAAAATTGATACAATGCTAAAATAGCGTTCTGTTCATATATAGTTTCTAGCAGCATTTAAAAACTACTTTTTCTCATTATATTGCCTGATTTTTTCTGGAATTCTCCATTATTTTATTTTGGGGTCAGGAATACCACTATCCACCTTCATTCCCACTTGGCTGTCAGGTTATGGGGCAAGGAAAGTAATGGATTACTGTTGAATATGTACACTGGCAGGGGTTGAACTGATTTGTCAATCAAAAACGGGTTGGGGTTGTGTATGTGGGGGGGGCGAGTTGTGGGGGGGCGAGTTGTGAGGGGCGAGTTGTGGGGGGGGGGCGAGTTGTGGGGGGCGAGTTGTGTGGGGGGCGAGTTGAGGGGGAGCGAGTTGTGTGAGGGGCGAGTTGTGGGGGGCGAGTTGTGTGGGGGCGAGTTGTGGGGGGCGAATTGTGGGGGGGGCGAATTATCCGCAAACCTTTATACATGGTCCAGGTCACCTCATACTGCACGGTCGTATGATCTGATCATACGTTTTTGAATTAATAATCGGCGCGATAAGCTTCAAGTTTGAAAAATAAACTAGAACTTTGTTAGGGAATCCGTATAGCTATGCTTTTCATGTAAAAGCGATCCTTTTTGCTCAGTTTAATTGTTTGCACGTTCGTCTAAAATGATAATGAGCGTCGGCACTCGGAGAATCTTTTGCACCCTTCCCCTCCTTTTAGCTATGTGCGAGTGAAAGCCATTATTAGGGACGAAAATTCGGAAAAGTCAACAGAGGGACTGCAAGCCTTGTTCTTTTAATGTGCCGTTGAACGAGCTATGTGTGATTTTATAGTATACATGATACCACAAACTTTAGAATGGGGCAAATTAAATGGGAAGCCGCCCATATGTGGGCGGCATCAAAGCTCAGGGAGGAGGAGGAAAGGAAAATTTTTTCGAAGGTCAAAAAATGGCTTTAAAAATAATGATATGGCGAAAAAACACCATTTTTAAACGTTTCTCATCAAGTGGCATCAAAAAATTGCGAAAAAAATTATCACAAATTGAATCCTGGGGCGGTATTTCAGTTTTTTGGGTTGGGGTATTTTGCTTTTCTGATAGGGTGCATACCCCCAAACCTCCCATACACAGGTGTGAGGCCGCCCTAATGATGCAGTTGACGATAGGAGGAATAGAAGATCTATATAAGTTTTTTAGTAGTTTATCTTGATTCCCAGTTTTTTCGGCGCTTCGCGACGAATAATGCCTTTTAACAGGCATGGAGTCTTTTGAATTTGGAGGACTAAAATCTTGAAATTGAATATATTAGCAAGTAATGATCTATAAGCAAAAATAAAGGTGTTTTTGAGCGTTTCTCAGCTAACTAAACATCGTGACAAGGGAATTTATTTAAAATTTAAATGTTTAGCTTGCTTTCAATCACATTCAGAAAAATATGTTGTGTAAGATAGTCACAAAAATTATTTCGAAAGATGAAATTGAAACTTGGACCCTGCTGAAAAATTGTTTTGTACTAAATTTTGTTCATAGCAAAGAAAAGCAATGCGGAAAATGAATAATTCTGAGCAGAGCGGTAGAGATCTCTATATCTTCATACTCAAACATGGGCTCTATCGAAGACAGAAATTGCACAAAAATAATTCCCAGTAAGTTTTGGATTTCTTGGCTTAAAGATGCGCAAAATTATATTCTTGCGATATTCGCTTCAATAATTTTCAATTTTCCGTTGTTCTAACTCTTAAGTATATAAATTATTGTTCCTAGGCTTATAGTTGTGCACATAGAGCGTATATGATAACAGGCTTGTGCTTATTAGTCTCAGCATTATATGAGCTTTCAGATGATATCTTATTTGTTAAATTATAATTGAAAAACAACTCAATTTACACGTATAAAACTGAGAGAAATTTGTAAAAAGTCAAAAACCATTTGTAATTACTTCGCCGCGTTCGCCCTGTGTCTACTGATTCAACACAGATACGGACATGTCTTAGTAATACCTTCGGGACTTACTTAGGTACCTAAACTGCTCTCAGCACTGGTCAGGTTACTTAAGAGCATAGCGCAACTTTGAACCCGCTGGCCCTTGTAGACCTACGGCTTCAACTCCCTCGATCCTTATATTGCTGACCGCTTCTTGTCGTGAGTCTCAGCAGCAATGCCCTAAATCCTAATGCTCGTACCTATCTAAACCCCGAAATGTTCGCAAGGTCAGTTGACCTATCTCAACCCACGGACTCAAATTGATAATTTAACTTCCTTTCTGAGGTCCGAGTAATTCGAATATGTTTTTGGTTCCTAATTTGTGTAGCACTCTGAATTTCGAATACAACAACAGCGAGCTCTCAACTGGTCAGTCATCATAAAATATTAAATAATCCTTTTGCTATTTTTAGGTTGAGGAAGATAAGAGAATTTCCACAAAACAAATAAAAGTTAAGACCGTAAATTATTTACCCTTTGTCACAATCGACGTAAAATCCAGAATAATATAATTGTCAACGTCACCCGACCCGACCAACCGTCGATGTAACTTATCACTGGGTGGCTTTTCCAATTTTATTCCACGAATTGTACAACGCACGGCTACAAGCCGGCACACATCGATAATGCGTAAAGATGCGATGAATGAAAAACCAAACGCCAAATCGTCAGAACTCCGACTTCGATTAACACTGACTAGCACAAACGTTATTGAACATCAATCCATTTAACATTAATAACAAATTTACATGTATCACTTGGTGTCAGTCGAGGCGCACATAAAATAAAATGAACCATATTAGTAGTTATGCAAATATTAATATGGAACAGGAACGTGAATAATACAACACACGCGTTTTAACAGGATGATTACAATAAAGCAACGAAATCGAATATTTGAGAACTTTTACATAAGTAAATTACTGATGTTAGCATATACGTAAGTCTGGTTTACTGGACAAGTACCTAATATAATTTTAAGTTAAAAAGTAAGGGTAGGATGAGGACTGAAGCATAACCTCGAGCTAGCACATCGCGAGGAAGGATACTCGAATAGTTATGTAAATCCGGTACAGTAAAACGATGTCATCTGCTGGCCTTGGCGAACTAATGGCGAAGTGTTTGTATAAAGTTCTAGCATGTAACTGTCGTAGTTACACTCTCCCACATTTCGGAAAAAATTCGAGACGCTCGGTTGTGAAATAAATTGCAGCGGTGGTCTGTGGTCAGCCTCTATTGTGGCTGGCACGATTGCTGACAACACTAGTGTTGGCAGAGTTAAGTCTAACTCAACCCAAAATAGGGTTAACCCATCACTTTTTCAATAGAGTTAACCCTATTTTGGGTGAGTTAGTGACCATCGAGGTTAACCCTAACTCTTTGAATTTCCAACCGAGATAGGGTTAAAAAGGGTGAGTAAGTTATTCATTCGTGCAGTTATAACTTACGATTTTTATTACTGTTTTTTTCAAGTAAATAATTCCCGTCGTCGTCGTCTCCAGTGTTGCCGAGTTAGAAGTTTGTCCCCAATTTAGGAGATTTTTTGGGGGCATTGGGGGCACCTTTAAGCGATTGGGGGTTTTTTTGCGCCTATGCTTCACCGTTGTGTAGGGGGTTTTAAAGTCATTTTTAGCCATTTTGAGGTTTTTGTGACCAAAAATGGGGTTTTTTGACAAGAGCACTTGGCAACCCTGGTCGTCTCATTGATCGAGCCGATGTGCGACCTGGCTGGTTGTCTTAACGCCTCTTCTCGCGCGTGGTGCTGTTTACTTTCCTTTCCTTAATCACTCGTTTTTCCATCCAAGCTTTTTCAATATGCAAGCTTTTGCCAATAGATTCCCACCATATATATATATATATATATATATATATATATATATATATATATATATATATATATATATATATATATATATATATATATATATATATATATATATATATATATATATATATATATATATATATATATATATATATATATATATATATATATATATATATATATATATATATATATATATATATATATATATATATATATATACGCATATATGGACAAAGCTAGGTAGCTCTTGTTACTGCCTAAAAGCAGCCAGGCAAGCATTGTTTGATCTTTATTGTAGCAATTGTTGCAAGTTTAGGGTTTGCTGATTTGGAAAGGGGCTTTGTCTTTAAAGCAACTTCAATAAAGATGCACAATTTAAAAGTCCAGTCTATTTTGAATCAAATTTTTCGAGTGCCAAAAAGCGTGCTTTGTTCATCATATAAATAACCCTTTTAAAACGGGTTAACCCCTTTATAAGGAATAGGGTTAGAGTTAACTCTAACCCTATTAACTTTTTGGAATGGGGTGAACCCTAACCCTAACTCTATCGTATTTTACTAACTTTGCCAACACTAGAAGACCAACAGGCATTGTGGTGCAATTGGAATGGGCAAATAACGTAAATGACAAGTGTACAGTTTGTTGTAGCTGTGTTGAATAACGTCCAACATTTTGTTGTAGAATAAAAGTCCATGCTCGGAGCCAAGCCAGGCGCAATGATTATGCATGCTATCGACGGACAAAAAGTTTGGTATGTGATGCCCCAATGATTTGACTAATTGGTGAAAATGCATGGTAAAACAAGCGGCGTTCTGCTGCTGAGGCGTTAATGGATTTTTCAAACTTTTAATAACAGCAACAATGGACGGCAGCACTTGGGCCAACTTTGGCGCTACATGCAGAATGCAAAATGCATGTAAAATTGCATCTATGTTTGACATAAGCGACAAAACTGCGGTGGCTGGTGCGGCAGAATTTGCAGCGCATTCCTGCAATGCGACGGGAGGCGGCACTAGCCTTGGCGGCGACATAATTTCGGTCATCCTAACATCCATCATGTGGGGCGGAATCGGGCAATTGTCGTCCCAATTGACTGGCTGCGAGGCAATTGGCAACATATGCGCAAAACTCGGCAATGCTTGCTACATAGTCGCTGTCAATTGCAAAACAATTGGTAGCAATTGCGAGAAAATTGGCATGCTTTGCAAAATGATCGGAAACGCTTGCAACATAGTCGCTATTGATTGTGAGGCAATTGGTAGTGTTTGTAAGACAAATGGCAATGAGGGCTCAATTGATGGCCTTGACGTGTCAATCAGCACAATAAATTGCAAAATATTGACCGGTAAATGTGTTGCTGTCGAGGCAATGGCAGTTTCAGTTGTCAAAGTTATGGTCAAACCCAGCAGAGAGCTTTTAGCGATCTGAAACTTTGGCAACAGCAGGGCCGGGCCATCCCATACAGATTTGAATAAAGTCATTGCTGCCGTTGTGATGACAACAGTAGCCTCGGCAATGGCTGAAATACACTCAGAAAACGTCGGAAAAATGTCCTCGTACATAACAACTTATTTGTCCGACAAAATGTCCACAACATCGGCACTTGTCAATGGTTCTGACTTCTTCTTATCCAGCTGCTGCTGTATGTGCGCCGGTACATGCAATAAAGGAATCCTGTTCTTCTGTTTTGTCAGCGCTTGCTTGACGGTTAGTTCATTGTCCTTGGAAGATAAAGGAATTGGCTCGCCAGTGGGCATAATTTCGTTTTTGGCGGAATAAATTTCCATCAAAATAAAGACGTCAATAGTAATAAGAGGGTCGAGCGCCATATAACGTTCCATCAGCGTTGGTGAGCGGGAGGCTCCAGGTTTGACCGTAACAATTCGGTTGTTTTGGGTCGACAAACATATCAAAGAAAAATTGAGCCAATTGCTTCAGGTGATGCAATTCAGCCTCAATCACATAATGTCAAGTAAAAAGTTGGGCCTTTGCTAACGTATTATAGAATGTAGCGCGAAATAGGTTTTGCGAATAGGCATTTTGGCGCAATTCTCTATTAGACATATTATAAATTTTTTTCAAAAGTATGCCCGTAAACGTGAAAATACGTAATTCAATCGTTGTTCGGATTGTTGCACACTAGCCTTACATCCCAAAGGGAAGTTGCTAGCAATTGTTGCAGTCTAAATGGCGGTGTCGGAAATCGCAAAACATCCCAACAAAAAATATGACCACGAGGGTTCGCGAGTCGAATATAATTGTAGATAGTGTATCTACATGTGCCATTTACACTTACGGCTACAACGCATTTTAGTGTGTCTAGTTTGACCATCCGGTCTTTGAGTACCATTTTGGCGATCCAGCCATTTATAGCAACCAGTTCACAGTTGAATAGATTCCGACAGTAGGACGTGCGTAGGCTATCCAGCCACGCAGCATCAATTGGTAGGAGACTTTGCATCTCTAAGTGTTGCGAGGGACACGCAAATGCGCATTGAATGTGGAATCCAAAGAAATCCTCTTTTCTTTCTTCACATTCAAAACATAGGCGACATGACCGCTATTCACGTTTAGCCTGTGCAGAGACCAGAAAAATCCATGCACAAGTAGCGCGCTTTATGGTCAACAAATTATAATCTCTTTTTTCTTCTTACTGTAATTCCTCCATCAGCCATTATTAGTTTGGCTTGAGCAGCATTGGGGCTATTTTATTTCCTGGCGTGTCTTCTTCGACTTTGTGGGCGTCATGGTCAATTTCATTTTTTTGGTGTACATAAAGATAGAAAATAGCTACCTAGGGGTGCATTATATTGCAGGTAGTTTTGGAATTGGATCGGCCAGCTTCGACTTTGCTATCGCCAGATTATTTTGGGTAAAACCTTTTTTGTAATATCTTTCCATCAAAATTCTTCAATCCTTTTTCGAACCAAAAAGTGTATAAATTATTACATAATTTTTATAGAAGATGACAGCCCGGACTAGAGCTCTTTGTTGTTGTAGTTATTGTTCACAGTGCTGTTGAAATCAAAATTCGTAATCTATTTCGCCTGAAGTATTCTAGTGCGAAATATCTTGGTTCTTATCGCGAAAAATATTCTTTTGGTCTAAAATAATTCTAAGGATCTTGGGCTAATTCCAGGGTTATTTAATTACTCCTTTGTATGGTACTGCAGTCGGAATTTTCCTCTTGCAATCTCCATAGGTACCGGACCTGCTACGTCCATGGAGATTCTAGGTAGTAAGTATTTTGGGTCGAGAGGTAGAATAAAGGCAAATTGCCGTAGCACCCTGACCATTGCTAAGTGTAGCAAGGTACTTAGGTAAGCCCTGAAGGTACTTATTTTGGGTTGTTGCTTTCATAGTTGTTTGTGTGTTGGGTATCTTCCAAAGTGCAACAACCCCCTCTATGTTACATTGGAGTATCCCCCTACAGGTTGCTTGCAACAACCAATCCGGTGTCTGTCATCATTTAAATTAATCACAAATATTTTTCTTACCCAAAAAATATTTATTTTGGCATTCTAAACATGTGTATTTATTCACCCATATTTTTTTCATATCGTCCGCCTTGGGGCAGTGCGCAAATAAGTTAAGTGTCTGTGGCAAAGATTTTGTGTATTTGTGATAAAGTCGCTGGTATTTTTCTTTATACCCAACCGACTAAATAATATATTTTTTGCCACGCTTATAAATCTTCTTTTGCCTCTCTCGTACTTGTTGCTATCTTGGCATTTAGAGGTACGTTTTGGAAAACCCATTCCTAGAGGGGTCACATTCGAAAAAATTTTCTTCCGAATTTGAAGATAGCCGATTTTTGGTGAAAAAGTTTTCTTTTACCTAGCGTTTGTATCTTAAACATTCCATTTCTCAAATGGGTGGTAAGAAAATTCTTCGCACTCCTCCGGTTAAAAAACTGCCGCCACAATCTCATTCTACGCGTCAATCATAAAACGAGCAAACTAGCCTTTGGCAATTGATAATAATACATTACCCCCTTCCGTGAATAATAACTCTATTATTCCTTGCAATAATGAATCAACTACCGGCAGTATCCGTTCAGGAACCGGAAATCATACTGATGCGCTAGGTGATATACCTTCTGATGCAACAATTGTTAATAACGATCATAACTTGCGCGCGAATATTGACAATAACCAAATGGAAAACGAAGCCCTTTTACCCGTTCGAACTTTTGATATGGAAAGTAATGCTTCTGAAAAGCAAAATGAGGACCAAAATCGTCCTAATTCGACAAATTCTGATCGAATTGCGATAATGGTTCAGTTATAATGTGCATATTCAACAATTAGCAATGATATTTCAACACAAGTATATGACGAATCGGTCATGAGATTCTGTTACGTGGGAAGCCAGCTCGAGAAAAGTCTCAAAGTCGAATACCGAGAAAGTTTCTTCTTTTATATATGCTCTATATTAAATACAGGAATTGATATTGGTTTTGAATGACGCATTACAAATTCGTAGGTTGATTCGCGTCTTAGAATTTCTACAAAAATTCCTTTCATCATAAGACAGAAAAGTGCATACTTTTAAAGTAGTGATAAATGAATAATTCTCAATAGAGTGACTTTGTCACACTCTACCCCTCTTGACCTCACAGCAAACTAAATAAGCATAAAATCATTCATCAAAGTTTGACAGCTGGCCGTGTATCAGTAGCTATGGCAAAAGCGGCATAAATGTTTGAAAAGCAAAGTGATCAAGCCAACGTCTAGCGGTAGCTGGGGTAACAACGATAAGGCTATTGTTGCGATGTTGTGGCCTGTTGGTAACGCTGACTGTTGAATGCTTGCGCTTGCTGACGCTGCATGCTGAACCCTTGTGCCTGTTGACACTGGTTGCCTCCTTGTGCCTCAATTTGGTACTGCAGGGCCTGACGGATGCATCTCTCCTTGTGTTGCGTTTCTTGGGGCGGTAACACAAAGGCGCTGTGCAGATTCGAAAGCCAGGCGTCGAAAAACTGCTCGTAATGCTCATTCCAGGTATTGACAGTGAAATCGGCGAAACGGCCATGAAACTCGTCTATCATTTCCTGAATCAGCCTCGCAAATTGTAATCCGACGTTTTGTGTACAAACATCCGTGACGACCCTAACTGGCGACACAGCTTGCGACACGGGTTGCTGAAGTAAAGCAGCTGGTTTCCTAAAAGAATCTGTTGAACTTAACACAACATTATCCGACTTATTTTCAGGAATTGGATCTGTATTTGTAGTGGCATCTTGATACGTAATTTTAAGCCACATTTTAGGAACGTGCCAATTTATTAGATTTTTCCCCTCATGTTCTTTAAATTCAGCAGAAAAATAAATTAATTCTCCCCACTGCTGATCAAGTAAGCGCACATATCAAATGTTATAACAGAATGCATCGCTGCATGCATAGCATTGTCTTCATTGAACAAATTATTTACAGTATCTAATTTAAAGATTTGCTCCGCAATTGCAGCTGAGTCAATTTCAACATCGTAAATAAGACTTGGCAAAACATCGAAATTTTTCAAAGCACACAGAAAGTCATACATGTCTAAGTCGACTGTCATGTTTCTGAACGAAGAATCAATATTTCTGAGAGATTCAGAAAATTCAAATCTGATGAGGCTAACATTTTTTTTGAACAAAATGTTTTTCAAAAGGCGCGGAACGCCTCCAAGAGCTTTTAAATCGAAAAAAACAGCATAAACCATCCGGGCGTAGCACTGAAATGGCTTTGCAGAATGGACCCGATTTTTCTTTTTTGTCCGAAACTGCTTTTTCATCAGTGTCTGGAACTGAACCTGCTTCATTTTCCGGTACTGCTGCATTATTCTGAGACACGGTGGTACTGTTCCTATTTGTCTCAGTAAAGTAATCTACAGTACTTATTGTAAACAAATTCTTAATACAGTTGTCTCTTCCCAGTGAATTGCATGCCAATTAAACCTGCAGATCGTCAGGGACGCGCTGAATTTTGAAATCGCCCGGTTTTCGCTGGAACTGATTGATCCAATTGTCTACCAGGATCATAGGGATACGAGACGACTCTTAGTAGTCTGTTTCTCACGTCGCCAGTCGGTGTCCCTTGGCTGATCTCCCGACTCGGAATTCTTGGTACTGGATTTGTGGGATCGATCAGTAGCCATACTAAATAAACAATTTATATACTAAATGTACATATATAATAATGTATAAAGACAAAGATATAATTATCATTGATTTTTAAGGTCGTGGTCTAAGATTATAAGGAATATGAAAATTTTTCTGAATTCGTAGTTTTGTTCAATTTTTGAAAATCCGCGATTCAGAGTCTGCGACTGGAATTGGCTGTTTTTTAATTATTTTTAAGCGATTTATGTGAACGTTCTCTGGAGGTTTTTGATCTTTTTGAAGCACAACATTAGGGTACTGAACTTTTAATACATAGAATGGACCTTCCCATGGATGTGTAAACTTCTTAGTTTGACCTTGCATAATGGAAGAATTATGCTTAAATACTGTATCACCAACAGAGATATCGATAGTTTTAGACTTTTTGTCATCGTAAAATTTTTGATTTTCTTGAGCGTGTTTGATATTTTCTCGAGCTAAGGACCATGCATTGTACATATGACTTTTGAAATTAGTAAGATAATTGTCTAAATCGATCAAATATCTGCTTGGTTTATTCATTAAGACAGTGCCAACCGGAAAATTTTCTTCTCTACCATAGAGTAAGAAAAAGGGACTGTACTTAGTTGAATCTTGACAGGAAGTATTATAAGCAAAAGTGGCAAAGGGCAGAAATTGATCCCAATCATTATGTTCAGAATTTATGTACATAGATAAAATATTACATAATGTTTTGTTCAAACGTTCTTTTGAACCGTCTGTCTGGGGGTTATAAGGTGTGGTATTTATTTTTCTTGTATCACAAATTTTACAGAGTTCTGAGATAACTTGTGAAAGAAAATTCGTGCCTTGGTCCGATAAGAGTTGCTCAGGGGCTCCATGGCACAGAATCACCTCATTAACTAAAGCTTGTGCAGTTTGTTCATCTGTAGCATGCGAAAGTGGGAATGTCATGCAAAATTTGGTGAGATAATCAGCAAAAACGATTACGTACCTATTTCCTTTCAAAGTTAATGGTAAAGGAACTAAGATGTCCATAGCAACACGGTCGAAAGGACCTTCAACAGGTATAGGAAGTAAGGATGCTTTATTGCGACGTGGTGGTGATTTTTTAGTAAGACATTCCATGCATTCAACGCAGTATCATTTGACGTCTGAGTAAAGCTGAGGCCAGTAATATTTTTCTCGAATTCGTGCATATGTGCGTGCAAATCTCAGGTGCCCAGCTAAGATATCATCATGAAAAACGTGTAAAATTTCTGTGCGCATTTGTTCAGGAACTACAACGAGATTCAGAGAAGTCTTTTTATTAGGAGGTCTATGGTAGCAAAGAATATCATCAGAATAAGTAAAGTTTTGATGCAACAAGAGTAGGGTTTCTGGCTTCATTTATATCGTCCGGCAATTCTTGTTTTACGAGAAAATTTATTATATTTTTACAGAAAGGATCGTGTAACTGTTCTGCTGAAAAATCATCAAGTGAAAAAGCTTCTTTTTGTGAGCTACATTAAAAGCAATAAATGCGAGACAGAGCATCTACATTACTATGACTCTGTCCAGGTCTATGTTTTATGTCTAATTCATATTCTTGAAGAGCGAGTCCGCAATGTGCTATTCGTGGAGACAGATTTGGCTTCTTAAGTATGTACTGTAGAGCTGCATGATTCGTTATTGCAGTAATTTCTTGTTGAAACAAATAGGGTCGGAACTGTTTGATTGCCCAAACCATGGCTAAAGCCTCTAACTCAGAAACTGGATAATTTTGTTCACTAGGTTTTAGACTTCTGCTAATGTATGCGATAGGGTGATTGAAACCATCTCGTTCTTGAGCTAGAATAACGCCAATGCCTTTTCCAGATGCATCAGTTTGAACTATGAATGGCTATGAGAAATCCGGATAAATTAAAATAGGTGCTGAGAAAAGAGACTTTCTTAGTTGTTCAAAAGACTTTTGGCATTCAGTTGTCCACAGAAATTTAGCATTTTTCCGTAATAATGCATACAGAGGACTAACGATATCAGAAAAATTCATTATAAAACGTCTATAATAATCTGACAGACCGAGAAAGCTTTTTAATTTTTCAACAGAAGTAGGTACTGCAAAATCTTTAATTGATTTAATCTTTTCAGGATCTGGCTGAATTCCCTTTGCCAAAACAGCATATCCTAAATAAGAAACACTGGTTTGAGCAAATTTGCATTTTTCAAATCTTAATTTAAGACCAGCTGGATCTAGTTTAGTCAAAACAAGCAAAATGCGTTCTAAGTGTTGAGCAAAAGTAGATAGGTGATAGGTGATGTAGCGGTGGTACCTCCTGTGAGGCCCAAGCACGCAGGCTACAAGCCCATTGTGCTCCGCAGAATGGATTATCATCTCACCGAGTTATACCAGCAGTACCTCTTTAAGAGCCCTGCTGGATGGATACCAGCGGTATCACGTAAGTGTCCCGCTGGAAAAATTAGCCGACTGCAAGAAGAAAGAACCCACAGTGTGTGGTTTCGAACCTCGTGCCCGCAACTTGTAGTTAGATCGTTAACCACTAAGCCACGGAGGCCGAGCAAAAGTAGAACTGAATATCAGAATGTCGTCTAAATAAAGTAAACAGATGTCCTACTGCAGGCCAGTCAGTAATAAGCTCATGATTCGCTGAAAAGTTGCAGGAGCCTTACATAAACCAAAAGGCAAAACATTGAATTCATATAAACCATTGTAAGTTGTGAAAGCAGTCTTACATTTATCATTTTCTGATACGGGTATCTGCCAGTAGCCCCATGCTTGATCTAAAGTAGTGAAATAGGTACTGTTATTCAATGTTTCAATTATATCATCAATCCTTGGTAATGGATAACAGTCTTTTATTGTTACATTATTTAATTTTCGACAGTCAACACAAAATCGAAATCCTCCTGTCTTTTTAGGAACCATAACAATAGGGCTTGACCAGGGACTGAAAGAAGGACGAATAATATTTTTATACAATATTTTACTTATTTCCTTATCAATAATTTCACGTTGTTTATGCGGAACTCTGTAAGGTTGCTGCTTAATTGGCGTAGCATTACCGTGTCGATAGAATGTTCAGTTAAATTTGTCCTACCTAGGTCCTGATCTTCTTTTACGAAAATATGCGAAAATTTATTCAAAAGAGCTAACAATTTATTATAATTTGGTTCTGACAAAACAGGCATTCCAGGTACACCTGTAATAGTCGGTGATGTCTTATATTGAAATGTTGAACACGCTTCAGCTGAATTTTCAACATATGATCTAACTTTGCCTAATTTACATCCTGCGTATAAAGTAAGCGGAATATTATGAATATTTACGACACTTACGATAATTTTTTAATCTTTTGGCTCAACAATAGCAGAAGAAATATAAGCAGAATATTTTTCAGCTTTATCAGGAAATGGTTCGAAAATAATGATTGGTTCACAGCAATATGATCTACCAATAAGTAATTGTGCAAAACTCATGTTGTGTGGTGGAACTGTAATAGAATGAAGTAAAGTAGCTACACCCCGTTTTTCACCTGACAAAAATAATGGTTTATTTAAAATTATTTGATTTCCACCCAAATTCATGTGCCCAGTTTTCCACAAAAAAGATAGGTGATTAAAGCGACAGAGAAAATCAGTGCCTAAAATACAATTTACTGGACATTCTTTTATGACATGAACTAAAGCTAATTTGCAGAGTGAATAGCCAGTAGGACAGAGAAATCTCAATGCTAACCAAACTTAACCTAAAACTTCTGTTTTGTTTCCACCGGCTTGAGTTATGCTTTAAATTGCCACAGAAAGTAGTGGTAACAAAAGGGCTTGTTGTAATGATTGACCAATAAGCGTAATTTCTGAACTGGTATCGATAAGAGCAGTGCCTTCAGCGAGTTTAGTCAGAAAAGAATTCGCATTCAATAATTGGACGTGCGCCATAGGTGATCTTTCATTAAGTGATATAGGAAAAGCTAGCGCGGCTGCAAGCACGATATCATTTTGATAATCATTCGCATTATTTGGAATTAGTAAAGGTTGAAATGCTCTTACTAGGACATCCGTGATGCGCATAGACTTATCATTATTATTCTGCAGAGCTGGCCTTGTTATAGGTGCTTCGACGTTAGGTAAAATTCGCGTTTCAGTGAATGAGTCATTCCCAAGAGACTTTTTATTCATATTTTTAGCTTTAGGACGTTTTTTAAATATATGCCGATAAAGTTTGAGTCGAATGCATTGAAACAGAATAAATCCGATGATAGGCACAAAAAATGCGACTACTATGATATTAATCAGTAAGTGCATAGGACCTGAAAGTAAATGATCAGCGGTTGATAAGAGATTGTGCGTACCATTAAGAATAATGTGCTCGAAAGGTGATGATATACTATTTGACAGAGAACTGAGAAGTGAGCTTGTACCTTGAAAAAATGCGGTAGTAATACTCGGACTAAGTGATAAGGAAGCTGTGTAATTCATTACGCGCTGCAACTGATTTTCAATACGTGAGGTTCGAGTAATATCATTGTGAAGCAAACCCATTAAATAAAAATTTTGTTCACGAGTCTGATCGTGAAACAATGGTGCTGCATCAAAAGTGTACATAGACCAATTATTGTGCCAAACAACTTCAAATGGTAATTCAGTAACGAGAGTAAATCCATTATGAGAAAACCAAGCATTATTGATTTTATACAGACCAGTATTTCTTATTTTGAACAATCGATTATCGGCGAAAATTTATTTACATCTTTCGTTCCTGGTATTACAAATAGAAGCTCATTTTTATAAATTATTGGAAGAAATTCATAGCAAGTTTTATTTACCTTGTAATTCCAGAAAATCAAATCAGGAGTTCTTTGATAACAATCCCAGACAATGAGAGCTTGACCTGCAAAACTTGCATGAATGTCATATCGCTTTAAGAGGGCACATGCGCCTAAAGTAGGATCAAGATGCAAAAGTTGCCAGATAACATGCAAATATCTTTCTGCGGCGCGACATAGTTCTAACCAGACATTTCGAAAATTCAGCATTTCAAGATTACGAATGCGATCAAACATAAATTGATATTTACTATTTGCAGGATCAAATTCTTTTTTCAATTTGGGATCAATTTCTTCCATAAAGTCGTACTTTGAGCTGAAATTTTTAATTCTGTGGAAGGTACTGAATGATTGAGCAAACGTAAAAGAATACCTTGCACAGTTGCAAAAGAATCACTTAAATTAAATTCTTTCGTTTTATAAATAATAGTAAATGCTGACTGGACACTTTCGACTGTTACGTATTTGTCAAGTACTTGAACTGTGTACGTACCTATGTCCGTATATCGGCAAACCGAAATAAAATCATTTTTGTGCCACAAAATAGTGATATCAGAATTATTACAATAACCTTGATTAGCATAGCAACCACCTGTGTCTCCTAAATCACTGAATATTTTATGACCGTCGTAAGAAGAAACTAATCCGAATTCTAAGAAAAAATTTTGTTCAGTGCTGCAGTGATCTTTACAACACCATACAAAAGGAACTTGAAGAGTTCGGTTCGTAGACCAAAAATTCGATTGCATTTCAGCTAAAGGCTGAGATTGATATTGTTTGGTGATCCGAGCTGCTAAGCATTCAGAGGTAGTACTCGGATACTGAATAGAAAAATCAAAAACGATGCCTTTTGAACCGAAAAATCCGTAACCTGTACAAATACTTCTTTTCCGATAGTAGCATTTCACAGCAATTTTCTCAATTGGTTGACTTCTAGGCGCATAAATCGAAGCACGGAATTTTCATGAAATATCGCTCAGATTTTCAGGCAAAACACAATGAACTGCCTTAGGGACGGATAATGCATGACCATTACGATGAGAACCGCACAAAGAAAAATTTGCTTCTATGGCTTGCGTAAAAGATAAGCATGGCAAAGCCAAAAAGCACAGCAATATGTACAATAAACATATATTGATGTTGCTGTTATATATTTCAACTGCCTGTTCAAACACAATTTTTCCATATTTTTATTCGTTTAACATTTCTCATGATGCTCGCTCACCTTCCATAGAATTTTTCGAAACTATGGGATAACTCGTTTTAAAATCAATTTTGTTGTCAGAGTCGGACTCCTTACAGGCAAAGAGAGTCCTCATGGAGGGATTACCACCAAATTCCTGGGGATTGGCCCGAAAAAATTCTGGGTCATCGCAATTTAGGCAATTTATGTCTGAATTCTGCCTAAGGTTTCCCTCAGGTTGCACCTCATCCCCCGATTGATACTGAAGCTCATTATTGAATGTTAACCTAGAGGCACGATGCGAATGCATAGGTTCATTATTTTGAAAGCGCATATTCTGACTCACATTTCGCAGATTTTGAGGACAATTCGAAAAATTCGAAAAACGAGCGGAATTGTGACTGATACTGTTAGGATGCTGTAAGGGTTGCGAACGAGGCGAAGGAAATCTGTTATTAACGGGTTGATAACTATTAGTGTTAAGGCGCGCTCTATCACCTAACGAATGTCTTACTAGCGATTTAGACTGAGTTAATATATCATTAAGCTTAATTTGACATTGAGCTTGCATATGACCTGGTTTACCACAATAATAACAGTAGACAAGATTGCGCTGTCTACCTACGTTTGATGTTACTTGGGCCCTATTCAGGTAGTCTCGAGACGCAAAAGTACCATGCTGAGATTTTGGGTGAACAGGAAAATCATACACAGCGTGCGTCGAATATTTATCAGGAGAATCGAGATCGGAAAAGGCGACCTTTGCCTGCTGTGTAACTAGAAGGGGGAATTCTTAAGCCCTAAGGCTAGGTTTTACTTTGCAAACCTTCACACATAAGCGATTGATGAATACTTAACTTCATCTGTGTCATCAGTATTGATCTAGAAATTTCTGAAGTTTTAAAATTTTTTATAAAGATTCAACAATTTTTGTAGTCTGTAATATTTTTTGTAAATTTAAAATATTTTTTGTAAAGTTTGGAATATTTTTTGTAAAGAGTAGAATATTTTTTGTAAAGTTTGAAACATTTTTTTGTAAAGTTTACAATACATTTTACACACTTAAGCATAGGAATTTCGCTAAGTTTGGAATATTTTTTGTTAAGTTTGGGAAATTTTTTTTTTAAATTTGGAAAATTTCTTGCAAAGTTTGGATAAACCACATTTAATATGGCATTACTCCAGGATTGCTGACAAATTTTGTAAGCTATATATACACTAGCATACAGAGAATGTAGAAATATGACAAAAACTAGACAATGGTCATAATCCTGAAATGATCGACTTGAATATAGTCATGTTCCTCACAGAATAAAATGGTTGATTTGATTTAAATTCGGGAAAATTGCATGCACTTTCTGCACGTACACAAATGGCTTAGTGTTTTTCTCATAGCCATGAAATTTCATTAATATTTATGTATGGTTTGCTTCAGCCTGTCATATAATTCTTCAAATACCGTGTGAAACAAACATATTTCTTTCCACAAAGAAAATGATTCAAATGAATCACGCAAAATCTAGCCATATTTTATCAGAGATTGTGGAGTATATGAATCGACTATGCAAAATAATCATATTTTTTGTGTTTTAAAGTGATTTTTGACAAAAATACCCCAAATTTTAACTAAAAATTATAGAACATTGCATGAAATTTTGAGATTCGGGCAAGGTAATTCTTAGAAAACTTCTGCCTCTTTGATAGAGGAACTCCTAGACTCCAGTATTTTCCAACTATTTTCTACATATTTTTACCCTCCTACAGAAGATTTCTATCACAAAGCTGGGGTACTATGATATTAATAGAGAGGGTACATGGTTGATAACTTTGATATATGCAGCTTCTGCTGGATTTTCTAACAGCTTCTGAGGTATAAGCCAATAATAATAATAATATAATATTAATATAATTATATTCAGCTATTGCTAAAGTTCAAGAAAGATAGCTTTTTTGATAGGTTTTTTAGCATTTTAACACTGTAAGCTTCCTGAAACTGGAGCAATGGCCGAAAAACTCTTCTGTGCTAGTGTTATAAGTACAAGGCATCAGCTTGCGGGTAAAATGGAATTGTCGGCTTTTCTAGTACTTAAGTAAAAACTTAGAAAAAAGCAATCCAACAAGTCAAAATGGCTCTTTATTCTGACATAAGGTACAATTTGTGCTCTGAGGAGCGCCCTATTTGGGTGAATCCTGCTTCAGACACTGCCGAAAATCAAGTAAATCAGCTCATGCATGAATTAAATTTACCCAATGTCTGATGAAAACAGAAATTTAAGTAAAAATGCAGATAGTTTTATTTCTGTTGTGTGCACTCATACTTTGTGTGCTATTACATATCAGGGGAAAATAGTGAAATACTGTACCTTTGTCTTCAAAATATTATACTAACTTGTGAAAACTTCTCAATCCATCCAAGGATTTGTGCCTCAAACCATAAATAAACATGAGGAAAATGGGTAATTCTCGTAGTTTATCCACATTGAGTAGATGCACGCTTTCCCGTGTGTTTTTTATCCAAATAACTGACTAAAGTGCTTCATCTTTATGACAATTTTATCATTTGTTACACCAAACAAACATTATATTTACTATCCTCTCTTATTTTTTAGCTAAATGTAGAGCTATTTATGCAAAGATGCTAATTTATCCTAATTTTCACACTAGATTCTAGCATAATTTGGTACGTCTTGATCCTAGATATATATTATGGGTAATCTGAAAAAAAATAAAAGCTCAATTTTGACCAATTTCAGATTACCCATGCTATATATCTAGGATCAAGCCCTACCAATTTATGCTAGAATCTAATGTGAAATCAGGATAAATTAGCATCTTTGCATGAATAGCTCTACATTTAGCTAAAAAATAAGAAAGGTATTAAATATAATGTTTGTTTGGTGTAACAAATACTATAATTGTCATAAAGATGAAGCACTTTAGTCAGTTATTTGGTTAAAAAACACATGGGAAAGCATACATCTACTCAATGTGGATAAACTACAAAAGTCAGCCATTTTCTACATGTTTATTTATGGTTTAAGGCACAAACCCTTGGATGGATTGAGAAGTTTTCACAACTTAACATATATGTAATAGCACACAAAGTATGAGTGCACACAACAGAAATAAAATTATCTGCATTTTTACTTAAATTTCTGTTTTCATCAGACATCGGGTAAATTTAATTCATGCATGAGCTGATTTACTTGATTTTCGGCAGTGTCTGCAGCAGGATTCACCCGAATGGGGCGCTCCTTAGAGCACAAATTGTACCTTATGTCAGAATAAAGAGCCATTTTGACTTGTTGGATTGCTTTTTTCTAAGTTTTTACTTAAGTACTAAAAAAGCCGACAATTCCAGTTTAATCGCAAGCTGATGCCTTGTACTTATAACACTAGCACAGAAGAGTTCTTCGGCCATTGCTCCAGTCTCAGGAAGCTTACAGTGTTAAGATGCTAAAAAACCTATCAAAAAAGCTATGTTTCTTAAGCTTTAGCAATAGCTGAATATAATTATATTTATATTATATTATTATTTCATTGGCTTATACCTCAGAAGCTGTTAGGAAATCCAGCAGAAGCTGCATACATCGAAGTTATCAACCATGTACCCTCTCTATTAATATCATAGTACCCTAGCTTTGTGATAGAAATCTTCTGTAGGAGGGTAAAAATATGTAGAAAATAGTTGGAAGGTACTGAAGTCTAGGAGTTCTTCTATCAAAGAGGTTGGAGTTTTTCTGGGAATTATCTTGCCCGAATCTCAAAATTTCATGCAATGTTCTATAATTTTTAGTTAAAATATTGGGTGCTTTCGTCAAAAATTATTTCAAAACACAAAAAACATGATAATTTTGCATAGTCGATTCATATACTCTACAATCTCTGATAAAATATGGCTAGATTTTGCGTGATTCATTTGATTCATTTACTTTGTGGAAAGAACTATGTTTGTTTCACACATTATTTGAATAATTGTATGACAGGTTGAAGCAAACCATACATAAATATCAATTAAATTCCATAACTATGTGACAGACACTAAGCCATTTGTGTACGTGCAGAAAATGCATGCAATTTTCCCGAATTTAAATCTAATCAACCATTTTATACTGTGAGGAACATGACTATATTCAAGTAGATCATTTCGGGATTTTGACCATTGTCGAGTTTTTGTCATTTTTCTACATGCTCTGTATGCTAGTGTATACATAGCTCACAAAATTTGTCAGCAATCCTGGAGCAATGCCATATTAGATGAAGATTATCCAAACTTTGCAAGAAATTTTCCAAATTTTACAAAAAATTTCCCAAACTTAACAAAAAATATTCCAAACTTAGCGAAATTCCTATGCTTAAGCATGTAAAATTTATTGCAAACTTTACAAAAAATATTTCAAACTTTACAAAAGATATTTTACCCTTTACAAAAAATATTCCAAACTTTACAAAAAATATTTTAAATTTACAAAAAATATTACAGACTTTACAATAATTGTTGAACCTTTACAAAAAAAATTTTTAAACTTTAGAAATGTTTAGATCAATACTAACGACATAGATGAACTTATGTTTTCATCAATCGCTTATGTGTGAAGGTTTGCAAAGTAAAACCTAGAATTCCACCCCCTCTAGTTAAACAGCAGGCATAGGTCGCCTTTTCCGGGCGTGTTAATGCATTAAATACTAAAAGTGATGATTTGAAGGTGAAACCTCATATTGTGTTTGCAGGTTTGGCAAATTTAGGGGTCCGCATTAATCTTTGCAAATTTTATGAACTGCCGACAAGGAAATGAATGTATGAAGTAGAACTGATTCATGGATTAGTCTACAAATTTCGCAATGTGCCTTTTATAGTGTTCAAAAGCGGAAAATCAATCCTTACAGGTGCAAAAGAGGAGCATGAGTTGCACAGAGCATATAAAATAGTGTCAACGATGCTGAAGAAATGCAGATTAGATACATAAAATTTGACACTTTTCAAAAAAATTCCCAAATTTGACAAAAAATATTCCAAACTTTACAAAAAAATATTTCAAACGTTACAAAAAACATTCCGAACTTTACAAAAAATATTCCAAACTCTACAAAAGTACTATGCTTAAGCATGTAAAATTTATTCCAAATTTTACAAAAAATATTCCAAACTTTACAAAAAATATTCCAAATTTTACAAAAAATATTCCAAACTTTACAAAGAATATTCCAAACTGTACAGAAAATATTCCAAACTCTGCTAATTTTTAGATCAATTCTGATGACATGGTTCATTAATGAATTTTGTGTGGAGGTTTGTGAAGTAACCCCTAGCTCAGGGTTTAAAAATTCCCACAAGTTGAACAGCAGGCAAAGATCTCCCCTTTTCAGGCGTATTCTGATGAATGTTGAGAAGCTCAAAATAGCATGATAATCGAATTTGAGCTATGTTTGCCTATACTGATTGCTCATTTTTGGGCAAAAATAACCCCTGATGGCATCATTAGACAAGTACTGCTAAAAATCAAGCATTTTAAAGACAGTGTAAATAAAAAATCAGCATACAGTAGGTTGTGCGCTAAAATCTTGTACATAGCCCAGCTAAAGTTTTTATATTATATCCTGAAAATTTGAACAAAATTCGGCTAGCAGCTCTTGGAATATAGTGCTATACGAGAAAGTGTAAAGTAAACGGGTACACTGTATTCTGCGTGCTAAAATTTTATACATAGCACAGCTAAAATTTATACATCATATCCTGAAAATTTGAACGAAATCCGGCCATTGGTTCTTGATTTATGCAAAAGTGTAGACTAATGCTTGGTATACTGTAGATTGCGTGCTAAACTTTTGTACATTGCATACCTAACGTATATCTAATAACCCTTGAAAATTTCAGCCCGATCCGACCGCTGGTTCTTAAGTTATAGATATTTCAATTTTTCAGCCAGGGAAAATCCTCCCCCCCTAAAAATTTCTCCTTTTCCTGGCCCTGGGCTCCTCTGGGCTGGCGCGCGCATCCTCTCCGGGCAGGCACCTATGCTACAACACGGCCTATGCTACAGCATTGCTCCCAGAGGAAAAGCCAGGGAGCAGATTCTGAGCCCTTCCGCCTCATATCACCTATGTTATAACACATTATTATAATTGATTTTTTGTTATAAAAATAAAAATCTCCCTAGGGACCCAGGGTATGTTCAAAGTGTGAAGCTTACAAAGCATTCAATGTATATGCTAGAATATCTAGAGAGCCAGCTTAGCAATATAGATTATACCATTAAGAAAGAATTGAACATAGTTGCGCACCATTCGCCTGACATGATAGGTGGAATGCATAACTTTTATGTATATTGTGATATAGTTGAGCCTCAAATTGTTGGAAATATTTTTTCACCGCTTTTGCAGGTTGTGAATATAGAAGGAAAGTATATGGATATTATTAATCACGCATATATTAGCCCACATTATATATCTGTGCTCAAAAAATCATTCAATACAATTGAAGTAAACATCAAGAGTGATCAAGATAAACCAGTGCCTTTTGAGTTTGGAGAACTATCATTATACTGCATTTCAGATATCACCTATAAATATCAATGCTTAAAAATTAGGCCGCATATGCCAACTTTATATTATGAATAATACTTACATTTATACAAACAAGTAGAATCGCTCAGTGGTTAAGAGGTTAATCTTCAAACGCGCAGGTCGGTGGTTCGATTCTCAGCTTGGGAGACTTTCTTGAAATCTATAAATATAAGCGGGGGTAGCCAAAGGCGGTTACTCGCTTGGCGCCCCCAAGTTGGAAAGCTCGGGAGAATTGTCCTATGTTATAACGTGTGGCGCCCCCAAAATACGCACACAAACCCCCCCTCCTCACTACTACTGTAATGGATTTGAGTTAGATGGATAGCAAACAGTATCAACACGTGCAGAATGTAAGACTCTTGAATGAGTACCTTTCAGCTTTTCCTTCAACGCCTCTTGTCTTGCTCGCTTGACGACTTCTTGGAAACTGGTTCGACAAATTGTGATTATCCGTATTAGAAGTATGTTATAATATGATTATTCAGCAGTATACTAATAAACAAAATTCAGTAGGTACAAATTCGGCGACCGACGATTACAAAAAATCGGGAATGTTTTTTAGCTAAGTCAAGAATTTGGCTAATGCACCAAATGCGATAATGGTTCAGTTATAATGCGCATATTCTACAATTAGCAATGATATTTAAACACAAGTATATGACAAATCGGTCATGAGATTCTGTTACGTGGGAAGCTAGCTCGAGAAAAGTCTCAAAGTCAAATACTGAGAAAGTTTCTTTTTTATATATGCTTTATATCAAATACAGGAATTGATATTGGTTTTGAATGATGCATTACAAATTCGTAGGTTGATTTGCGTCTTAGAATTTCTACAAAAATTCCTTTCATCATAAGACAGAAAAGTGCATACTTTTAAAGTAGTGATAAATGAATAATTCTCAATAAAGTAACTTTGTCACAGAATATTTTCGATTCTTCTTGAAGGTATTCAAAAAATGAATTCTCAGCAAGAAAAAATAAATTCTCAAATGCATGAAATGCGTGAGGAAATTAATCACCTTAAACTTACGGCTTTGCTTTCTGGTCGCCCTGAAACTAACTAGTTTTTGCGATAGCATAATGACGAAAATGTAATTAATCATATACCTATCCAGTTACCAACATGGCGCATCAAACAGGTAGTAAATAATGAAACCGAGTTCGATAATTATAACCCATCATTCGGCCTCCGATTAATAATCCTGAGCCTAAGGTCACTCTCGCGTCCGAAAGGACATTTGTGCCTATTATACCTATGAGTGAGCGCACGGCTGTTGATTTTATGTCTTCACGTATTTGTGAGCAGCATGCACAAAACCCTATTTTTGTGGATAATTTATCTAATTCTGAACATCCTTCGCAGTAAGTGTTAAATCAGCAAATTGTTGAAAACGCGCCTAATCTTTCACAATTTTCGCAGCGTCCTTTAAATCAGCTAGCATCTGAATTTGTGCCTAATGCTGTAAATAATATGGCGCAACCTTCTTTAAATCTGCCGCCCTTGCACTATTTTCCTCCTAATGCTGAAAGCGCGCCCGTGCAGCACAGGTCGCATCAGAGGAGCAATAACTTTTCTGCGCAAGGTAATTTAGCAAATCCTAATGACAAGTCCATGCCTATAAGGGATAACGTAATCGCGCCAGCATCAAATCAGCATCGCATCACATTTTTAGATGAGGACATGAGCACTTCGCTGCCTGAGTATTTGCGTCACCCGCGTCACAATCATACTTCATGTCACTCACGCCATCATTCAGTTTCATCATCATCCTCTCATGATAAATCATCCATTGCTGAAGCTATCAATCGTGGTTCGTTTATATAACAAATGCATATAGCAGTAGCGGCTAAGAAATCTTTTCAGGGTGAAAAAACCGATATTCGAAAATTTTTCAATGAATTCAAAAGATTGGCAAAAATGTACAAAATCGATGAAAAAGACAGAGCTGAATTCGTTTCATCATTTTTTGACGACTATGCCTTAAATTTATATGAAGCATTACCTGAAGAAGTGCGTAAATCATATACTAAGACTAAGTATGCTATGATCGCCGAATTTCGACCACTCAATCACGGTACTTTATATGATCACTTTCTTGACCATAAGCAACAGCCTAATGAGTCTGTCCAAGCTTATTATCTTTCGCTTCACAAAGAATTAAGGCGTGCCAGACCTCGCATTGAAGTTGACTCAGAGCAATTTAACAAAATGCTTGGACATCAGCTAAAACGCGGCATGTTACCCGAAATTCAGTGGCAGCATATCAGTGCGCGCCCAAAGCGCTTCTGCATGAATTTTTGCATAATGCTAAATGTGCAGAGTATGCTAATCACCAACTCGCAGCGAAAAAACCGCCAACACCTTACGTTTCGACAATTGCTACCCCTACTGGAGGGGCATTCCCTAAAGAATCCGTACATTTTTCAAATAATGTCAATTATGATCGCTTGCGCAGTAAAATATTTTACCACTTGAGACGCCCCAAGAATGAGGAATCATCATCGCGTAAATTTTGCATGTTTTGCTAGCGTACTGGTCATCTTCAAGAAGATTGTTTTAAAAGGCTAAGGCAGTGCAAATCAGACAAAAATCAACAACAAGTGAGAAATGATTCTGTCGCGCATCAGCAAAGTCAGTCGCGTTCTTGGAATAATCATAATCGCTCTTTGTCGCACCCAAAAACTATAATAATCACCAATCATCTAAGCTTAGATATTGTGACCAAAGCCAAAATCGTCAACCTATGTCGCTAAATTCTGATGCACGTTTTGAATCCGGACACTCGCGCCCAACATTTAGACAAAAATATAACGACTATACGCCAAACTATCACCAAAATTATCAAAATCAACCTTATGATAATCGCGCTCAATATTATGATCATTGTCAGCATAATCCTTACGTGACATATCCGCCAGAACAATGTAGCACCGATTATAATTCAAATTATTGTTCTGCGCCACGAAATTATCCCCCTAACGTCATGCACATGGCGGATTACCAACCCGCCGGAGCTTTACCCCCTCCACAACTGCCCTTTTTGCCCAAAAAAGATGTAAACACGGTTACCTCTAAATCAACTGAGGCAAATAAGCGTGAAGAAAATTTTGCATCTCAGGCATTTTCGGAAGAATATGATAGATTGCAGCGAAGATTAGCAGTTTATGAAAAAATGGCGTCATCCCCCACCCAAAATCAGGACTCCAAAATTCCGATTGTCAGTCATGCAGGTACTAATTTACCCACCATTTTCGCTGAAATTCATGGTGTAAAAAACCCAGCACTAATTGATACAGGCTCGCAAGTCGCAATGATGACTACTGCAGCATTTTTAAGACTAGGTTTCAAATTACCTCCAAAACAAATGTCTAATGTAGTGCATGGTGTAGGTGACATGACAGCAATCGTTCGTTTTAAATTTAATATGGCCATAACTATTGCCGATCATACTACCTCTACATTGGTTTCTATTATCGATAAATTGCCTGAAGACCTACTTCTCGGTTTTGATTTTTGCTGTTCTGCATTGCTTTGGGTAAATCCAATTGAACATTGCACGTTTATAAACAGTATAAAATTAGATCATTTGTCGCCCAATGAAAAATTGCATTTTCACACCAATTCTGATGCAAAAATTGCATGTCCTATTGGCGTGCATGTTTTGATTCCGGAACCAATCACCATCTTGCCACATCATGAGCTTATAACACCAGCTTATATTAGCAATGGGTCTTACAATGCCGACGTTGCACTTTTCGAGCCTGATCCCAATTTTATGCGCAAACGTTCACTGATTGTTGCCCCTGCTATCGTCAATACCTCACTTTCCATTTTTCCTTTGTGATTATGTAACATCTCTAAATCGCCCATTCAAGTCAACACAGGAGAATTAATTGGCTCGTTAACGCCTGATGTTGATGTAGTGTCCCATATTGCTGTCTCAGACGATAGGTCACCCAAACTCTTCTCTTTGATAAATAAGGCTTTGCAAGGTTGCATCGTTAATTCTAAGGAACAACAGCAAAGTCAAGATCTATGTCAAAAATATAATTCGATATTCGCAATAAAAGGCGAACCACTTGGTCGTGCTCCACTTGTTAATTTTGACATATTGACATCATATTGACAATATATTGACAATATATTGACAACATCATATTGACACATGGGATAATCCCCCTGTTGTAGGCAAAACTTACCGCGTCAAACATGCGCGCAGACAAGCTATGCAAAGAGTGATTAACGATATGCTCGCGGAAAAAGTCATAAGACCAACGACAAGCCGCTGGGCCAGTCCTTTGTTTTTAATTGGGAAAAAAGATGCTTCCCTCCGCCCAGTTTTGGATTATCGCCAATTAAATGTGATGTGTTCGCCCGAATAGATAAAGACTGATAGCAAGGCCAGTGATATTATCGAGCGCATTATTATTGCTCGCCTTGTTTAACATGTCATCACTACACGTGTAATGTAATTGCACATATATGAAGTTACATCATAGGTAGCGCGTTAGCGCGTACCTATAATATACTTGGGTACCCCCAACACCTGGGCACCCCCTACAGCTATAACGGGACACTTCTGGAAGGTGCGGTTTTTTTTAAAAGAAAGATAATAAAAAAATTCGCTGCCCGTGTTTTTTTGTTTTTCTTGAAACTCAAAATTGACTGTGTAACGAAGGTGTAAAGTTTTTGTGTAACGTTATAACATAGGACAAATTTTTGGACCTTTTTACTGCGGCATGTGGACAACTGAGTATTGATGACTCGAAGGATTGAACAGAATAGGATAATAGAGGGATGAATTCTACAGATGATACTTTTTTTGTTTTTTGAAATTCGCATTATTTATCGAACGGCAGTGTAAAGAGTGCGAAAATCTGGGGCTGAAAAAGCACTTTTTGGTCGAGTTTTCAACCTTCCTATGTCCGATACTAACTCCGGTTATGAGGTTTTTAAAATGTTTTCTGACAGAAATGTAGAGCGGATCAAGGGCTACATTCTGCATATAAGCAAAGTCTTCTATGCTCTATGGTGAGTTAGATCCTGGGGTTTAAAGTTTACACTCTAGTGGATGGTGTAAAAAAATGGATTTTAACTAAGATTTCTCTGCCAAATTTTTCCGCTTATGAGTCAGTGCAAATCGAAGACAGCATTAATAAAGTGCCTCACAGGGGCTAAACATCGCAGCAAACCGCATATAAAAAAACGCAATATTGAGTTATTTATGGGGGTGTAAAGTTCGAAATCAGAGGTAAAAAATGGGCTAAAAAACACGTTTTTTCCGAAGTTTGATTGATAAATCATGCCAAATAATTTTTGCAACAGAATTTTGGCACACAGGAATGTACTACGATTTAAAAGCTACAATTTGTACCGAACCGAATTTCTTTAAACTCAATGGGGAGTTCGGTACGGAATTTTAAAGTTTACAGTGTTCTAAATGGTGGAAAATACGTTTTTGTTGCGTTTTTTGTTCGCCACTCTCTCCGTCCAGAAGTCGGGATAAGTCTAATAGAATAAAAATAAAGTGCTTTATATCGGGTGCATGTCAAAGCAAATTGTCTATACATTAATATTTAGCGAGTGTAAAGTCAAAAATTTGGAGTTTTAAATGCGTTTCTGTCTTGTTTTTTCTGCCTGCTTCTCCGGTTACGAGTCAGGGACACGTTTATCAAGTCTAGAAATGGACCAGGAATCAAATTTGATATGCCAGTCTGGCGCATATGTTTACACTCTACGGTGTTGTAAAGTAGTTTACACCAATTGTTAGTTTGCCCATAGAACATTATGTAGACTTAATTTTTTCATAAATATTAATCGTAATATCGGAACAATATCAAAATTACGAATCTGACTAAAATCTTCTTTACACTAGGTGTTTACATGAAGTTTACACTACATATATATATTTATCTTCGTTTTTGAGCATTCCTGAAACCTAATTTTTTCTTAGAGCCTAGAAGTTTTCAAAGGATCAAATGTGAGACGTCACGTAGGCGCGTTTGTTTACATCCAACAGTGATGTAAAGTAGTTTACATTCATTGTTTATATGTCCTCAGACCATTGTAGAGACATAATTTTTTCATGAATGTTGATCATAATATCCGAGTAATTTTCTACACTGCATGTTAGCCTTTGTTCTAGAGCATTGCAAAAATCGAAATTTTTTCCTGAGATATAAAAATTTACAGGGAATGAAATATATACGTCAATTGGGCGCGCTTGCTTACACTCAGCAGTATTGCAAAGTGGTTTAAACCTAATGTTTATTGTCTTTAAAACATTATGGAGACTCATTTTTCCATAAATGTTGAAAGAAATATCGGAGCAATATCAAAATTACGAATCCGACTAAAATATTCTTTACGCTATGTGTTTGTGTAAAGTTTACGTTACGTGTTAATCCTAATTCAATAGACTTGCAGAGACTTTGTAACTGAAGTCAAGAAATTTTCAAGGATTCATATGTGAGACATCAATTAAGTGAGTTTGTTTACCCTCAAAAGTAATCTAAAGTGATTTAAAAATTATGTTCAAGTGTCCTTAGATCATTGAAGAGATGTAATTTTGTCTTAAATGGGTTGCATTAAAGTTAAATCTTTCTTAGCCGTGTTTATAATATGTTTCACAAAATCTTGCACATGGAGAGCTATCGTTTAATTGATGTAAATTGCCTGCAAAAGTGGTTTAAAATGAACCAGCAATCACACTACTGTGCACAGAAGTCGACAAAGATATACAGCTTTATTGTAATCATGTACATTAATAAGCCGTAAACTGTTAGTATTCTCTACACCTAGTAGTTGTGTAAAGTTTGCACTATTCATTTGTTGTTAATATGTAGTCTATACTACAAATTTATTTTACTACCAAATCAAAGCTTTAGTGTTCCTTACATTTGATATTTGCGTGAAGTTTTTGAATTTTTGCCGAAAATCTTTGCCTTCTAATTTACCAACATCCCGCCTTTTCCATTTTCTTGAAGTTTAAAATCTTTTATAATTCTCTCATAATTTAATGGTAGGTTTTAACTTTAAGTTTCTCTTGGTTTACAACTCTCGCTTAGCAAGCTCATTTTTCAAAACTTTTTCATAGTGATCAGATTAGTTGTGTTTAGTTTGGAATTGGTGGACGGTCGTTATTTTATTACTCGGCTTAAATAAACCAAGTGACTATCTTTTGATTATTTTCTTCATCGCAAATTCAAACACCCAATTTTCAATTTGAAAATTGACCCAATTTTCAATTTGAAAATTGATCCAATTTTCAATTTGAAAATTGAAAATTGGGTGTTTTCAATTTCAAAAGTCTCAACACATTGTGCTTGTGTATTGATTGAGTGAGGATTTGCAATGTGAATTCGTTGGTTAAATTTTTGTGCTTGATTATAAGTGAACTGCACATTAAGAAGAAATAACTTAATGCAGTTTTAATTTGAAAATGGATGATGTCAATAAGGTTGTCTTGTTTAAAAAGGATAGTGCTGATGTTAAGAACAATATTGTTTTCCGCGTTCTTGGACTGTTGTCATTATTGTGGCATGTTACTGATTGTGTTTACTGACTGATGTACTGAAATCACGCTAATTAAAAGTAGTGTACTAGCAAAGAAAAATGCTCCGATGGAACAAAAAAGATGAATATACTTGGAATTGTGGATTATTATGGATGTAAAAGGAGGGGACTAGGAAAAATCTACCTAAAGTCGGAAAATCTGCTAAAAATCACACTTTCTCTAAGCAACGCAAAAAATCGATGTATATTCTGCGGCCTCTAAAAAAGTGTCTTTTTTAAATAATGTTCGAAGTTTCAGATAAGAGTGTATAAACGAAATCTATCAAGGTTACTTTTTTAAATTGCTGGCACCTGATTGATAGAAAACTAAGAGGTATTGTATTTAAAGTTGTTTTGTTTTATGAGCATTATAGCAAGCAAAGCAGGAGCCGATTGATTAGTGCACACAATCGTTTCGGGCATGCTAGTGTATCTACATTAAGTCTGTTTCAAGTCAACTTACGTGTTTCCTACTGTTTTTAACCAACCATGTCTTCAATTGTCTTCGATGTTTGTTATTTCATTCAATTGGCTTGGAAGACTGTTAGTTTACTTAATATCATTTCCCATAGCTACTGCATAGCTAACGTGCTGCTGTTTCAATCATTGTTATGGTTGAATATTTATTTTAATCTGTTGGCCGCAGAATATACATCGATTTTTTGCATTGCTTAGAGAAAGAGTGATTTTTAGCAGATTTTCCGACTTTAGGTAGATTTTTCCTAGTCCCCTCCTTTTACATCCATAATAATCCACAATTCCAAGTATATTCATCTTTTTTGTTCCATCGGAGCATTTTTCTTTGCTAGTATACTACATATACAACTTCATATTTGTTTCCGTCGGCAATCATCAGAAATTGGCTCGCTCGAAATTTGCATGTTCAAGCAAACCAATCGGGTTGGCGCGTGGGCTATTTGCATACACTAACATATTAAGCAGCAAATAGGACACGTGCCAACCGCCATGACTGTTTTATCTAAAACCTATATAAACAATGCTATAAGATAGACAGTCAGTTCGCAACATATTTACGCTCTGTTCCGTCTTATCTCTATTGGACCGCCGCCTATTATTTAGCCGATATTAGTTAGCCACGTTTAATAATTAAAGCATTGGCGCAGTTGGACGTGTGACGGACCAACGAAGTACATACACGTTAATTGGCGCAGAATGTCAACGAACGATGCAATTTGATTGTTGGCTGGACGCTGGATTGCTGTTGGTGAACCTCTGCCCATTTTGAGGTCGAAACGCTTCGACTTGGATCTAAATTGTTCGCAAAAGGCGGACCTCTGCCCGATCTGAGGTTAATCAATGCTACTTTGACCGGGAAATTGGACAAAAGGCGAACCTCTGCCCATTCTGAGGTTGGAAAACGTTGGACTTAGCTCGAACATTTTGCAAAAGGCGAACCTCTGCCCATTCTGAGGTTGGAAAACGTTGGACTTAGCTTGAACGTTTTTGTAAAAGGCGAACCTCTGCCCGTTCTGAGGTTGGTGGACGCTGAAAATTGGAAAAAAGTTTTTGGAAAAGGCGGAACTCTGCTCATTCCTAGTCAACCTGTCAGTTGAGAAGGAATCCTTGGACTTTACTTGAAACATTTGGTAAAAGGCTAAACTCTGCCCAATAGAGTTTAGGACACAACTCTCTATCAATTGAGTTGTAATAAGGATTCAGCTCTGCCCAATCTGAGCCGACCACCCTCAGCTCTGCCGCCCGCCATCAGCTCTGCCCAATCTTAGCTGCCCTCAGCTCTGCCCATTTTTGAGCCGCCATGTCCAGTCGATTTCCAGTGCCACCAGTAACCCCACTATGGGACCATCCAGCAGCAGAGTGCCGCAAGCTGTCTACGTGGAAGCAACAGCTAGATACATTGATTGAGCTAATCAAGAGACAGTTGTCTGATGACAACAAGCTGACTGACGTTGATAAGAACAATGTTCTATATGCACATCTCAGTGGGGAGGCTGCCCGCCGTTTTGAGCATCATAGCAACGACTAAATTCGACGAATTTTACAGAGCAATCGTCAAAACTTTTGAGCAACAGGCATTGCCAGCTGTCACGTTCCACAAGCTACGCACTGCCAAGCAAACCATAGATGAAACATATGCTGAGTTCATCAATCGATTGAGAAACCTGCAAGCAGATTGTGACTACTCGACATTCAACGCAGACACAGACCTAGCCTACTGTCTGGCTACAAACTGCTACAATGTTGAAGTACAGAAGCGTCTTTTCACAACAACGCCTGCAACTCTTGATAACTACATGCACATGATGCAAGCTATTGAAAGCGCCAACGCCTCTACAGCAGCAATCAGGAAAGAAGTACCCATCCACAGAGTCAAGCTGCAGTTGCAGCTCAGGGAAAAGTCAGTTTCTCCCTCTTGGGATCGAGCTGAAACTCGAAGTTATGGAGCAAGAGATCAAGTCAAAAGTCCGCTGCACCCAGCATGCAAGGGTTGTGGATCACTAAAGCATATGAGGAAAGACTGCCTAGCCTCATCAGCAGTATGCTACAATTGTGGATTGAAGGGTCACTTTGCCGAGGTCTGCCATTCACCCAAAGCAAGAAGGCACATGAACAAAGTCATGCTTAATGCCACTCATCAAACACAGACACCGACAGACTACACATGCGTGATTTCAGTTATGTGCAAAGGACAAAGCATAGATATCAGTGGTGTGATTGACACCATACGTGAGCAGCAAGAAAATTCTGGGGGGGGTGCAAGATTTTTTTGAAAGTCAAAAAATGGTCTTAAAAATGGTGGTATGGCGATAAAAACACCATTTTTCGACGTTTCTCATCAAGCACTATCCATTGGCATCAAAAAATTGCGAAAAAAACGAAAAAAATTTTCAAAAGTCGAATTCTGGGGGGGTATTTTGATTTCTGGGGGGGTATTTTGGTTTCTGGGGGGTGCATACCCCCAAACCCCCCACGCCCAGGTGTGATTGACACTGGAGCATCTGTGTCAATACTCCCTTGGTCAATTTTTGCCAAGCATTGGTCGGCAAAGATGCTTGAAGGTGACCAAGTGGAACTAACGAACTTTGTGGGTCAGGCAATTGTGGCAAGTTTGAGGCCACAATCGGATATAATGGCAGGACCACACAAGCCGAACTCACTGTCTTGGACTCAGTCAAGACAACCACTTGGGGTATCAATGTCATTGAGGCATTGAACTTGGTGATCGACACCAAAGAGAAAGTGATCATATTGATCAAAGGCAAAGCAATGCCAGCTCAACCCAGCAAGCAAGCCCCAAGGTCAGAAGATGGCAAAGCAGAATTGCCAAAGCAAAGCAGCAGTCAGCGAGGAGGTGAACTTGTGAAGCAATTCCCTAGCCTGACATCACCTGTGATAGGTCAGTTCCCAGAGTTTGAGCATTGCATCATCCTGACTGTGGATGCAATTCCAGTCGCTAGAAGTCCCAGGCCGATTCCTCTTGCAAGAAGAGACGCAGTAGCGGCCGAGATCAACCAAATGATCAAGGATGACATTTGGGAACCGGTTGACCGCCCAAGCCAGTGAGCCCACCATCTTGTTACAGTGCCAAAGTCTGATGGGTCAGTTAGGATCACAACTGATCTATCGCCCTTGAACAAGTTCATCATTCCTGAACAACATCCTTTGCCAAAGATAGCCGATTTATACCTCCAGCTGCAAGGAGTGAAGATCTTCTCGAAGATTGACTTGACCAAAGGAAACTGGCACATCAAGCTAGCAGAAGAGAGTCGGCCACTCACAACGACCATCACATCACAAGGCCTTCATCAGTACAAGAGCCTTCCAATGGGACTTACTGTTGCCGCCTCAGTGTTTCAACATCTGGTCAGTCAGATACTCACTGGATGTGAGGGCTGTATCTCCTACATTGATGACATACTCGTCTTTGGAGTCAACAAAGAAGAGCACAATCTTCGACTCAAGAAAGTACTTGGTCGACTCAATGACCGCGATTTCAGGATCAACCCTGCAAAATGTGTTTTTGCAGTCCCAGAAGTGAAGTTCCTGGGTCACGTGATAGGCATTGATGGAATAATGCCTGATAAGGATAACATAGCCGCGATACAGAACACTCCAGTACCAAGAAGCGTCAAGGACGTTAGAAGTTTTTGGGAGCTGTGAACTATCTGAGAGAGTTCATCCCAAAGCAGCCCGACTAAGCTGAGCCCATACAGCAGCTCACGCACTCAGTTGAAAAGTCCAAGTCAAGCTCCACATGAACAAAGGAAGCTGACACAGCATTCAAGAAAGTCATAGATATGTTGGCAAGCAACCTTTGGCTCAGCATCTTCAACCCGAATCGGCCAACAATCCTCAGCACTGATGCATCTAATATAGGCATAGGTGCATGATTGTCACAGTTAAGCAATGGCCGACTATCGCCAGTGGCCTTTGCATTAAGGACGTTTTTGCCAACAGAAAGGGCATAC
Source organism: Mermis nigrescens (assembly GCA_036768485.1). Taxonomy (NCBI): domain Eukaryota; kingdom Metazoa; phylum Nematoda; class Enoplea; order Mermithida; family Mermithidae; genus Mermis; species Mermis nigrescens. The sequence goes on along the minus strand of JAVLUZ010000651.1, from coordinate 108,969 downwards.
GCTGTCAATGAGTGGGAAGCCTTGGCATGCGTCTGGGCTTGTGATCACTGGGCAAACTTTTTGTTTGGTCGGCGGTTCACACTACTAACTGATCACAACGCCTTAGTCTCCATCCTGGCCCAATCAGGAGATGGCCGTAAAGCACATAAGTTTGACATATGGAGATTGCAAATGGCTGAATTCGATTACATCATCCAGCATGAGCCTGGAATGAACAACGTCATACCCGACATGCTGTCATGTTTGCCACAGTCAGAAAACAGCAGTGCCAGCATCAAAGGGGTAGTTAGTGGTGGCTTTTCACTGTCAAGAATCGGCCACTACACAAGATGTGACAAGCTGTTTACAAAAGTGATGAATGCTGTAGAAACCGGGAGATGGCTAAAGCGCCGTGACAGAGAGATGGCGCCCTTCTACACAGTCAGTGACAGTCTGGAGGTGGAAAGCAATTGCTTTGTTAAAGCTGGCAAGGTTGTAGTTCCCTCAGTGCTACGACTTGAGCTACTCAAAGCAGAACACATTGGTCATCCTGGTATCATCAGAGCAAAAGCCAAACTGTGGGAGTCATACTGGTGGCCTAGAATGTCAAGGCAAATTGGGACATTTGTGCATCAATGCAGTGGTTGTCTGGCATCTGAGAAGTCCGCACCCAAGGGACAAGTGCCAACTGATCCATTGCCGCCTGCGACACATCCATGGCAGAAAATTGCAATCAATGTCACTGGTCCATTCCATACAGCATCCTCTAGCTGTAGGTTCATCATGGCCGTGGTTGACTACTACTCTGGATTCCCAGAGGTTCTGTTGGTGGCGACTCATGAGGCCAACATCATCATTTGTTGGTTGACCGATCTGTTTGCTCGATATGGCAACCCAGATACATTGATTTCGGACAATGGGCCAGAATTCGCCAGGCAACAATTCAAGGAGTTCCTGGCCACATGAGATATTCAGCACCATCGGACACCTGTCTATCACCCGCAGTCAAACAGTTAAGTGGAGAGCTTTAATCGTGTCATCAAATTCCATGCCCAAACTCTAGGGACAGGGAATTATGAATTCCAGCAAGGAATGGTCGAACTATTAGCGAGATATTGTGCGGAACGTGCGTCAGCAGATGAACCAAGCCCAGCGGAGAAATTTTTGGACCACATCTTCGAATGGGATTTGAGCCCAAGTCAACAAAGGACAACCATCATGTCACAATTATAGAAGGGGGTGAAAATGGGTCACGCCCAACTTCATCATCAGTCCAGAGCGCCTGCATCAGGGCAAATTGGAATTTCTCACCAGTTCAATGCTCTCCTGTCAAGATGCATTTGGACTCAGCATCAGTTCATCAACCACGTTACTACGTTATGGACTAAATGCGAGTTCAACGTCCGCCGGCCATGATTTGCAAGGGCCAGTCGCCCTATTTGCCACTGATGACTGTCACTTGCGTGTTAGATGCCTATACCTACTGTCTGTCCGATGGTCAAGTGTGGAATGCTGCTTCCATGCGCCCCTAAAACCCCGCACAAATTGAGTATCATTACGCAATGCCCCAGCCAGCCCAGCAGGCTCACTGACGCTCACGCAGGAAAACGTTGGGTGTGCCTCCGCAATGTTATACACCAGATTGTGGCTCAAGCTTGATATTGCTGACCACTTGTGGTTGTGCTTGGTGTCGTTCGCTGCTTGTTGGTGTCCATGCCGGCTTTCAAATAAAGAAGGGAGTGATGATGTGTTCGCCCGAATAGATAAAGACTGATAGCAAGGCCAGGTTACATTACATATACAACTTCATATTTGTTTCCGTCGGCAATCATCAGAAATTGTCTTGCTCAAAATTTGCATGTTCGAGCGAACCAATTGGGTTGGCGCATGGCCTATTTGCATGCATTAACATATTATAGCAGCAAATGGGACATGTGCCAACCGCCATGATCTGTCTTATCTTAAAAACCGATATAAACAATGCTATAAGTTAGACAGTCAGTTCGCAACATATTTACGCTCTGTTCCGTCTTATCTCTATTGGACCGCCGCCTATTATTTAGCCGATATTAGTTAGCCACGTTTAATAATTAAAGCATTGGCGCAGTTGGACGTGTGACGGATTGACGAGTGCGTACACATTGAAATGATGTGACAAAAAGTCAAATTCCACCCCTGCACCAAATTGATGACTATTTTGATGCCCTTGGGTCTGCAGCCTACTTTAATATGCTAGACTTAAAATCTGGGTATTGGCAGATTCCCCTTGACAAATAATTGCGTGAAAAAACTGTTTTTATCTCCCGTAGGTCACTACAAATTTGAAGTGTTACCTATCGGTTTAAAAACGCCCCCGCCAATTTTCAACGTCTCATGGAGCTTGTTCTTGCTGGTTTAAATTGTAAAATATGCCTAGTATATATCAACGACATAATTGTGTTCTCACGCACATTTTACAAACATCTTAAAGATCTAGAAAATGTCTTTTGTGCATTACAAAATGCAAACTTAAGAGTTTAAACAGAAAAATGCCATATAGCACATGTGGAAGTCCAATTTTTAACCATCACATAAGCTTGCTAGGTATTGCTCCTGACTTATCAAAAATTGCCGATTTAGTCAATTTTCCAGTCCCAAAAATTGGTGAAAGCTTTACAGAAATTTCTTGGTCTCGTCCAATGGTTCAAAAAATTTGTGAAAGATCTTGCAAGAATCGCAAAACCTCTTTTTATATTAATTATAAAAAGATACTGAATTTATTTGGACCAATGAACATCAAAAAGCTTTTTAATCGCCAAAAGTTGCTTTCACGTTACCCCCAATTTGGCAATTGCCCAATTTTGATAACAACCATCAATTCATATTGACAACCGACCTGCAAGTAATTACAGCCTAGGTGTGATTCTTATGCAGAAACATCTTCCGTCAAAAAATCGTTTCATTCTTGGTTATGCTAGCCGTGTTCTAAACTCGATAAATGCAACTATGCCACTTCTGAGAAGGAGGCTTTGACAGTTGTATGGGCAATCAAGCATTATCGACATTATCTCTATGGCAGAAAATTTATCATAGAAACAGATCATCAGGTGCTTACGTGGCTTGTAAATGCAAAAGATCCGTCGAGTCATCTAAGACAATGGAGTCTTAAATTACAAGAATACAAGTATGAGGTCGTATATGTTCCAGGCGCATATAACTGCACCGCGGACTTATTATTGTGTCATCTTAAGTACAATTGTGATGAGCAGCTCTATAAACTCGAGCGTAAACCCATTGCTAATGTTGCTAACCTCAAAAATTAGAGCGTCTGAATCTGATGACAAAAACTAACCTCCTAGTATAAGACAACAAATGATCGCGCCTAAACCGCAAACTTCGCACTGAGACCATCCACTAATTTTCTACAAACAAATCACGCTTTCTGATGCCGAAAAAGCAGAAATTCTGATGCCCACAAGACTCATAGCTGAACAACTTCAAGATGAACAGTTAAGTAAAATTCGTGAATCGCTCAATGATCTGACGACACATAAATATTGCGACGAATTTTTCATGCTCAATAATATTCTTATATCACAGATTTCAGCCTAAGCGCGCAGCTGATGTAATCCATCAGCTTGTGATTCCATAAGTCTCTCCGTAGCTTCATCTTAACCGAATTTCATGATTTCCATGTTTGGAGCTCATTTTTCTGCGCAAAAAATTTTACCTGCCATTCAGCTCCATTACTGGTGGCCTAGAATGGAGAATGATGTGCTTGCATGGTGTAAGAACTGTGAGGTGTGTTTGCAGCATAAGGTAGCGAATAATCCCACCGCCATACCTCTGCAACCCATCAAAGTCTCAGCACCTTTTGAGCTAATCGCATGTGATTGTTTACATATGCCGCGCTCACGTCTGGAAATGATCAAATTGTTGTCTTTATGGACTATTTTACTAAGTATGTTAAAGCGTTTGCAGTGTCTGATATCAAAGCAGCCACTATCACAAAGCTATTACTGCGCAAAGTCATCCCAAGACATGGAGTTCCAATAGGATTTTTGACTGATCAAGGTACAAATTTTACATCAGCCCTTGTTTCGGAAGTTTGTAAATTACTCAATGTGCAAAAAGTCTTCACAACACCTTATCATCCCCAGTGTGATGGATTAGTCGAACGGTATAATCAAACACTCATTGATGGACTTTCTAAATTAAGCGCGAGAAATCAGTACGACTGGGAACAGTTTTTGCCCTTCACATTATTAGCATATCACGCAACGCTGCAGTCATCTATGAATATTTGCCATTTGAGATGCTGTACGGTCGTGAGCCTTCATTTCCACTCAATATACAGCTATTAAACGATCTCATGTTAAATCCTGATCTTCCCAATGTTGCTGAAAAATATCTCACTGACTTAAAAATAACACTTCTTAATTTACACGATATTGCTAGCAAAAATCTTGCTAAACCTTGTAATCATCAGAAGAAGCAGTGTGATAAAAATGCGCATGAGAGTAATTTTGCAGTTGATGCTATTGTCTATCTCAATAATAAAGCAGTTAGTTGACCTGAAATCGGAAAACTCTCACCTTAACAAATTGATCCTTATCGCATTGTTGCATTACCCACGCCGGAAATAGCGTGCATAATTTATCTGCATAATCCGTTAATTGAACATCTCATCCATCGCATATGCCTCTTGCCTGCCCCGAGTTGCCTGATTCCGATTTAATCGCTGAAAAGTACGCTTATGTACCATGTGATTTTGTTTTAAGTTAAATTTCCACGCCGACCCCTGTGTCTGGCAGTGGTGATAAGTTTTTCGGAATTAGCGGGCCGGGAAAGAGACATGAGGGAATGTGCGCCTGTTCATTTATTAATTGGATCTAAATTTACACATGCTGTACCACTAACTAACGTTTCACCTCTTGCTGAAGCGTGGTTGACAAATGTCCCCCAGCAAAAAGGATCTTGTGGACAAAAAGTATCCAAAATTACCCTTCATGGATGAGAACTAAAAAATGCCAACATATTCTGAGCAGCGTTGAAAGATGTAACTGGTGTAAAGCAGTATCACATTCACACGTTTGCATCTCAGTTTTTTGTATATACTGATAATACCTTTGTTGAAAATTTTTTTTACTGCCGCAACCAAAATTAGCGCCGAAAATCAAAAGCTGAAGCCACTTGCTTTATTTTTTCTTTCATATGGACTATGATCCATTGCAGTACGCAACGCATTTGCAAGCAACGCTTTTGCAAATGTGTAAGCAAATTTGTCGCATGATGTTAGCTGCATTTTGCAGTTCATCATATACACAAAGCCTAGGTGTTGACTAACTGGCAAATGTTGGAGTCTTCAAGGCAATCGCATTCTAAACCCGTAACCTCTTTTTTCTGGTTTCAGGCATCCTCAAAGGCAAAAGCTAGGAACGACAATGTCACATTTGGCTGCAGTCAAACGGCTGCAACAGCATTATGTGCCGTGCTTAATGCCGCCACTATTGCCGCCACAATTGAGCAATGGTTTAGAATGTTTTTGCCAGTTGCCCACACCGCCGCACATCACAGTTGCGCGTTTCCCAGTCTTGCTAATTGTCTCATCTGATGTCCAGCAGCAAGCCACCAAGATTGGAAAACATTTGAGCACACTCAATGAGCGTACCAAGCCAATCAATGCAGAAAAGAAAGACAAGAGCATCAGGCAATGGTCTACCAACAACTGTCAGATTCATCAAGGCCCTTGCATTCAAAACCCGGACCCTCTTTTTCTCATTTCAGGCAACCTCAAATTCAAAAGCTGGCAACATCAACACTGTATGCACCAGCGGGTCAACATTCACACACACAGCAACGTTCGCCGCCGCAATCAATCTTGCAGCAACGTTTGCCACCAAAATCAATCTCGCAGCAACGTTCGCCAATGCAATCAATCCTGCAGCAATGTTTGTTGCCGCAATCAATCCCTCAACAACATTTGCCGCCGCAATCAATCGCACAGCAACATTCGCCACCATGTTAAAGCGTAAGTTTTAGTCGTTCCCCAATGCTGACGCGTCCACCGCATTCCACTCAGAACTTTGACGAGTTTCACCGCCCGGCTACTCCATTTAGTCAGCCGCAAATTTACTACGGGTTCAAGCAGCCATCACCCAATACCATTTCGTATGATGAAGATTGCTAACTGTGCAAATGTCTGCAACCGCGCATCAATTTATCCAGCAGCAATTGCCCATCGTCACGTCATGATACAAACTCTAGCAATTTGTAGCAGCGTTGTTCAATCAGTTTGTCGCATTTCTTTCCAACAACAAAGCTCGATTTTAAACGCCGCAACTAGCCACGTTTGGCTCTCTCTATATTTGCACTCTGCGATTGATGCCTGCTGGCCAGCAGTTTTACCCTTTGTTGCCTCAATGTCATTTTTTTGTGCCTTGTAAAATTTTTTGTCTTGCCAGTATTTTACTCATATTATTTTAACATTCCTCGTGTCTTAATCTCGTCATTTTATCTTGTTGATTTTATCTTGTCTTTTTCTCAATCATTTTTTGGCCTTATCTTAAACTTTATCTAAAATCTACTTAATTTTTCTTTCACTCAAATTTATTTTTCCGATCTCTGCACTACTTGACAGAGGCTCAGTCATGGATTCAGCCGCCATACTTTTCTAATTCAAATTTTTTCTCCCCCCCTTTACAGGGGCCCAACCAACATAATTTCACTAATTTACTCAAAATTTTCTATTTGTTGGATCCCCAACAATTTTTCTAATATTTTGGTCAATTTTACTCCATTTTAAATGATTCGGCCCGTGATAATTTGACCATCCGGTCTTTGAGTACCATTTTGGCGATCCAGTCATTCATACCGACCAGTTTGCAGTTGGATAGATTCCGACAGTAGGACGTGCGGAGGCTATCCAGCCACGCAGCATCAATCAATTGGACTTTAATCGCTACGTGTTGCAAGGGACACGCAAATGCGAGTTGCCTGTGGAATCCATATGAATCCCCTTTGCTTCCTTTACATTCAAAACATAGGCAACATGACCGCTATTCACGTTAAGCCTGGTGTAGAGACCAGAAAAATTCATGTGCAAGTAGCGCCCTTTATGGTCAACAAATTATAATCTCTTTTTTCTTCTTACTGCAATTCCCCCTCAGCCATTATTAGTTCAGCTTGAGCAGCGTTGGGGCTATTTTATTTCCTGGCGTGTCTTCTTCAACTTTGTGGGCGCCATGGTCTATTTCATTTTGTTTGGTGTACATAAAGATAGAAAAATAGCTACCTAGGGGTGCATTATATGGTCGGCCTTGACTTTGCTATCGCCGGATTATTTTGGGTAAAACATTTTTATAATATCTTTTCATCAAAATTCTTCAATCCTTTTTCGATATAAAAATTATTACATAATTTTTATAGAAGATGACAGCCTGGACTAGAGCTCTTTGTTGTTGTATTTATTGTTCAGAGTGCTCTTAAAATCAAAATTCGTAATCTATTTCGCCTTAAGTATTCTAGTGCGAAATATCTTGGTTCTTATCGCGAAAAATATTCTTTTGGTCTAAAATAGGTGTAAGGACCTTGGGCAAATTCCAGGGTTATCTAATTACTCCTGTGTAGGATACTGCAGTCGGAATTTCTCTCCGCAATCTCCATAGGTACCGGACCTGCTACGTCCATGGAGATTCTAGGTTGTAGGTATTTAGGGTCGAGAGGTAGAATAAAGGCTTATTGCTGCAGCACCTGACCAGCGCTAAGTGTAGCAAGGTACTTAGGTAAGCCCTGAAGGTACTTATTGTGGGTTGTTGCTTTTGTAGTTGTTTGTGTGTTGGGTATCTTCCCTGGCGGCGTGCTGTCGGTTTAGATATCCGTACATACTGTGAGTACTTAATCAGCAAGTCCTAGTGACGCGGCTTAGGTTACATAGCTAACTCCAAAGTGCGACAACCCCTATAAGTTACATAATGGATGGACAGTCCATTTTTATTGTCACAAGTTGGCAAAATTGTTTAAAACGCTCTTCCCAATTGCGAAAAACCATAAATTTTTGTTAACAAATTCAGAATCGTATTCCAAAAATAAACGACCAAAAATTAAATTATCCGGGTGTAATAACGCTTACATTGCCAAAAACGGATCCTGTTCGTTTCTAACAAGTACCACAGCTCCAACTGCGCCAACGGGCACACAATGTGTCGCCAACGGCAAATGATCAAAAGTATTGAGCCACCAATGTTCTTGTTTATTAATGCATCGTTTGTGGATGCGGAGCTTGCGCTCGAGATATCTTCCTTAAACAAGCGTTGAGTCCAGCATAATCATTGACGCACAACGCATTGTTTTGCGGCAATGGATTAGGGAACTTCAACTGCTTAGCAGCAGCTACTTCCTCCATTGCCGTTCAAAATTTGTTCAGATCAGCTTAGTCGCAACTTTGATACAAAAATTGCTGACCAGCTGACTCCAAGAGTTCCTCTTTACTGCTGGCTACTTGCTCAGCTATGGTTCTGCAAAAGGAGAAATGTCATATAATGGGACTGCATGAGCAGTTTTAGAGCCAATTAATAAACGGACTGGTGCGCAATCTTGTAATTTCTTTTCCCTGCCGGGTAAGTCCAAAAAATTTATAACAATGGCAGGAGCCAATGGGTGATGCAGTAGTTTTACCACAACAAAATCACCAGGTACATATGCATCTTTTTCGGCGATTAAATCAGAATATGGTAATTTGAGCTCTGTTAAAAGTCTATTTTGATGAATGAGATGCGAAATTGACAGATTATAGACGTAAACAATAGATGCGGTTTCCGGCGTTGGCAGAGCGACAATTCAACACGGACCTACACGTTTAGGTGATAGCTTACTAATATCGGGCTGTATCACCGAAGTATTATAAAGGTAAACAATATCCAAAATAGCGAAATAATTTTTGGTGACGGATTTATCATATTGCGTTTTTTGTTGTTTACATGCTTGTGATAAATTGTTAGATGCGATTTTGTACAAATCTTGCAACATAAGCTTTAAATCTGAGACATAATTTCCCGCAATAGGTGGTAAATTTGGATTTATAGGTAAGTCATTCAAAAGTAGAATGTCGAGAGGAAAAGATGGTTCTTGACCATACAACATTTTGAAAGGTGAAATATTTGTTGATGCTTGCGGAGTCGCACAATATGCAAATAACGCAAACAGCAAAGATTGTTCCCAATCATACTCATTCCTTGCACTCAATTTAGATAAAACAATTAATGAGAGTTTGATTATAACGTTCAACAAGACCGTCACATTGGGGGTGATACGGAGTCGTGAAGATTTCTTGGACGTTAAGTAATTTACAGACTTCCAAAATCAAGGCAGATGTAAAATTTGAACTCTGATTGGTTAAAAATTGTTTAGGAACTCCATAACGTGGAATGATTTTGTGCAATAAGAGATTAGCTATAGTTGTAGCTTTAATGTTGGAAACAGCAAAAGCTTCCACATACTTAGTAAAATAATCCATAAACACAACAATTTGGTCGTTTCCAGAAGATGAACATGGCATATGTAAACAGTCACATGTGATAAGTTCAAAAGGCACAGCACACCTCAATTGGTTGCACAGAAACAGATGCAGAATTTAATGCGACCTTGCGTTGCAAGCACACATCACAATTCTGGCACCAGGCAATCACATCATTTTCCATATGCGGCCACCAATAATGCATTTGTATGGCGGGCAAAATTTTATGCGATAAAAAATGAGCTCCAGAAATGGAATCATGAAATTTGGTCAAAATAAAGCAACGTAATGATTTGGGAATCACTAGCTGATGAACGACAATAGGCGAGCGCTTAGGTTGAAACCAACGAAAACTAATATCGTTTGACAGAAAAAATTCATTACAACATTTTTTGTTGATAAATTGTTAGGAGCGATGCGTATTGTATGCAATTTGTTGTTGGCGCACTGCTCTGCAAGTAATTGTGCAGGCGTTAAAATTTCAGCTTTTTCTGCTTCAGTAAGCTGAATGCGCTCACAAAAAGTAGGAGGTCTATTATTTGTAGGTATTATTGGTTGTTCGATCAGGCAGGATCAATTTGTCCTCGGATTCAGAATCTACCAATTCTAAATTTGTGATATTAACGATAGATTTTTGCTCGACTTTATATTTGTGTTCAGCATGATCATAATTAGGTTGTCGTGATAAAAGATCTGCTGCTCAATTATATGAGCCAGGAACATACACAATTTCATACTCATATTCCTGTAATTTGAGTCCCCAATGATGTAATCAACTCGATGGGTCTTTTATGTTCACAAGCCAAGTTAGTGCTTGGTGATTGGTTTCGACAATAAATTTTTTACCGTATAAGTAATGTCTATAATGTTTGATTACCCAGATGACTGCTAATGCTTCTTTTTCCAAAGTAGCATAGTTACTAACGTGTATGTACGTCGTTGGTCCATCACACGTCCAACCGCGCCAATGCTTTAATTATCAAACGTGGCCAACTAATATTGGTTAAATAATAGACGGCGGTCCAATAGAGAGAAAACAGAATGGAGCATAAATTTGTTGCGAACTGACTGTCTATCTTATAGCATTACTTATATAGGTTTTTAGATAAGACAGTCTTGGCGGTTGGCACGTGTCCTATTTGCTGGTTAATATGTTAATGTATGCAAATAGGCCATGTGCCAACCCGATTGGTCCACTCGAACTCAAACATGCAAATTTCGAGCAAGCCAATTTCTGATGATTGCCAATGGAAATAAATATGAAGTTGTATATGTAGTATATGTAACTTCATATATGTACAATTACATTACGCATGTAGTGATGATGTGTTAAACAAGGCGAGCAATAATAATGCGCTCAATAATATCAATGGCCTTGCTATCAGTCTTTATCTATTTGGGCAAACACATCATCACTCCCTTCTTTATTCAAAAGCCGGCATGGACACCAACAAGCGGCGAACAACATCAAGCACAACCACAAGTGGTCAGCGATATCAAGCTCGAGCCACAATCAGGTGTATAACGTTGCGGAGGCACACCCAATCGTTTTCCTGCGTGAGTGTCGGTGAGCCTGCTGGGCCGGCTGGGGTGTTGCGTAATGATACTCGATTTGTGCGGGGTTGTAGGGGTGCATGGAAGCAGCGTTCCACACTTGACCATCGGACAGATGATAGGTATAGGCACCTAACACGCGAGTGACAGTCATTGGCGGCAAATAGGGCAACTGACCCTTGCAAATCATGGCCGGCGGACGTCAAACTCGCACTGTGTCCCCAACGTAGTAACGTGGTCAATGAACTGATGTTGAGTCCAAATGCATCCTGACAGGAGAGCATTTGAACTGGTGAGAAATTCCGATTTGCCCTGATGCAGGCGCTCTGGACTGATGATGAAGTTGGGCGTGACCCATTTTCACCCCCTTCTTTGATTGTGACATGATGGTTGTCCTTTGTTGACCTGGGCTCAAATCCCATTCGAAGACGCTGTCCAAAAAATTTCTCCGCTGGGCTTGGTTCATCTGCTGACGCACGTTCCGCATAATATCTCGCTAATAGTTCGACCATTCCTTGCTGGAATTCATAATTCCCTGTCCCTAGAGTTTGGGCATGGAACTTTGATGACACGGTTGACAGCTCTCCACTTTACCGTTTGACTGCATGTGATAGACAGGTGTCCAATGGTACTGAATATCTCATGTGGCCAGGAACTCCTTGAATTGTTGGCTGGCGAACTCTGGCCCATTGTCCAAAATCAATGTATCTGGGTTACCATATCGAGCAAACAGATCTGGTCAACCAACAAATTACGATATTGGCCTCATGAGTCGCCACCAACAGAACCTCTGGGAATCCAGAGTAGTAGTCAACCACGGCCATGATGAACCTACAGCTAAAGGGTGCTGTATGAAACGGACTGGTGACATCAATTGCAATTTTCTGCCATGGACGTGTCACAGGCGGCAATGGATCAGTTGGCACTTGTCCCTTGGGTGCGGACTTCTCAGATGCCAGACAACCACTGGATTGACGCACAAATGTCTCCAATTTGCCTTGACATTCCAGGCCACCAGTATGACTCCCGCAGTTTGGCTTTTGCTCTGACAATACCAGGATGACCAACGTGTGATGCTTTGAGTAGCTCAAGTCGTAGCGCTGAGGGAACTACAACCTTGCCAGCTTTGACAAGGCAATTGCTTTCCGCCTCCAGACTGTCTCTGACTGTGTAGAAGGGCGCCATCTCTCTGTCATGGCGCTTTGGCCATCTTCCGGTTTCTACAGCATTCATCACTTTTGTAAACAGCTTGTCACATCTTGTGTAGTGGCCGATTCTTGACAGTGAAAAGCCACCACTAGCTACCCCTTTGATGCTGGCACTGCTGTTTTCTGACTGTGGCAAACGTGACAGCATGTTGGGTATGACGTTGTTCATTCCAGGCTGATGCTGGATGATGTAATCGAATTCAGCCATTTGCAATCTCCATCTGTCAAACTTATGTGCTTTACGGCCATCTCCTGATTGGGCCAGGATGGAGACTAAGGCGTTGTGATCGGTTATCAGTGTGAACCGCCGACCAAAGCAAAAAGTTTGCCCAGTGATCACAAGCCCAGACGCACGCCAAGGCTTCCCGCTCATTGACAGCGTATGCCCTTTCTGTTGGCAAAAGAGTCCTTGATGCAAAGGCCACTGGCAATAGTCGGCCATTGCTTAACTGTGACAAGCATGCACCTATGCCTATATTAGATGCATCAGTGCTGACGATTGTTGGCCGATTCGGGTCGAAGATGCTGAGCCGAAGGTTGCTTGCCAACAATTCTTTGACTTTCTTGAATGCTGTGTCAGCTTCCTTTGTCCATGTGAAGCTTGACTTGGACTCTTCAACTGAGCGCGTGAGCTGCTGTATGGGCTCAGCTAAGTTGGGCAGTTTTGGGATGAACTCTCTCAGATAGTTCATTGCTCCCAAAAACTTCTAACGTCCTTGACGCTTTTAGTGTACTGGAGTGTTCTGTATTGCGGCTATGTTATCCTTGTCAGGCATTATTCCATTAATGCCTATCACGTGACCCAGGAACTTCACTTCTGGGACTGCAAAAACACATTTTGCAGGGTTGATTCTGAAATCGTGGTCATTGAGTCGACCAAGTACTTCTTTGAGTCGAAGATTGTGCTCTTCTTTGTTGACTCCAAAGATGAGTATGTCATCAATGTAGGAGATACAGCCCTCACATCCAGTGAGTGTCTGACTGACCAGACGTTGAAACACTGAGGCGGCATTGGTAAGTCCCATTGGAAGGCGCTTGTACTGATAAAGGCCTTGTAGATGTGATGGTCGTCGTGAGTGGACGACTCTCTTCTGCTAACTTGATGTGCCAGTATCCTTTGGTCAAGTCGATCTTTGAGAAGATCTTCGCTCCTTGCAGCTGGAGGTATAAATCGGCTATTCTTGGCAAAGGATGTCGTTCAGGAATGATGAACTTGTTCAAGGGCGATAGATCAGTTGTGATCCTAACTGACCCATCAGACTTTGGCACTGTAACAAGATGGTGGGCCCACTGGCTTGGGCGGTCCACTGGTTCCCAAATGTCATCCTTGATCATTTGGTTGATCTTGGCCGCTACTGTGTCTCTTCTTGCAAGAGGAATTGGCCTGGGACTTCTGGCGACTGGAATTGCATCCTCAGTCAGGATGATGCGATGCTCAAACTCTGGGAACTGACCTATCCCAGGTGATGTCAGGCGAGGGAATTGCTTCACGAGTTCACCTCCTCGCTGACTGCTGCTTCTCTTTGGCAATTCTGCTTTGCCATCTTCTGACCTTGGGGCTTGCTTGCTGTGTTGAGCTGGCGTTGCTTCGCCTTTGATCAATCTGATCACTTTCTCTTTGGTGTCGATCACCAAGTTCAATGCCTCGATGACATTGATACCCCAAGTGGTGGTCTTGACTGAGTCCAAGACAGTGAGTTTGGCTTGTGTGGTCCTGCCATTGTATCCGATTGTGGCCTCAAACTTGCCACAATTGCCTTTGATTCTTGACCCATCAAAGTTCGTTAGTTCCACTTGGTCACCTTCAAGCATCTTTGCCGACCAATGCTTGGCAAAAATTGACCAAGGGAGTATTGACACGGCTGCTCCAGTGTCAATCACACCACTGACATATATGCTTTGTCCTTTGCACTTGACTGAAATGATGCATGTGTAGTCAGTCGGTGTCTGTGTTTGATGAATGGCATTAAGCGTGACTTGCTTCATGTGCCTTCATGCTTTGGGTGAATGGCAGACCTTGGCGAAGTGACCCTTTAATCCATGCACAAAAATGCACAAAAAGATGGAAAGCTTGTCTTTGACGGAAAATCTTTTGAATTTTCAGCGCTTCACGCTAGATGTAAAGTATTTTTCATACTTTTGGCTCAAACTTGACCAAAGAAGGATTTTTCATAGTAATAGGGAGTAAGTAGAAAGAAGACGTCGGCATGTTACTTGGCAAAATGTGCTTTTTCTGAACTTCGACGAATGCCTTAGTCAAAAAAGAAAGGACACGTATTTTACATATATGTTTGCATTTTGAAAGCGTGCGAGCTGTTAGCTGACGTGTTAGGTGGACATGCACTCAAACTCGTTATTTGAGTAGTCACGCGTTAAGTCGACGTGACAATTTTGCGATGAAAATTTATCAAGTAAAATTCGACCTAAGTTTCGATAAATTTTCATTTATTTATCGAGAAAAAAACCGTAATTAAACAAATTTCCGACATCGCCAAATGTTATGTAGTGGGGTTTCTGCCTATTAGTACTGTAGGTACTACATAGATCTTTTTCTTAATACGATTCTAGATTGTAAAGCCCTAATGATCACCAAGTTTATTAGGTAAAAAACTAATGGATCTTACAACAAGAGCGCGTTAAATGACACAACTGTGTCTCGAAGAAAGTGAGAGCCGAACTAAGCCTCTCAAAGACACGTAGTAAAGTTACATGTATGAAGGGGCGTGAAAGACATGAGTGTTAAAAATAGTTCATGAATGTAGGAGCATACGGATGTACCTAGTTACATCACAGTGATTATATGGAAAGCTTTTCTCCAAACGTCCTTCCTGGTTGCCGGTTTTGTCTAATTACGTCAGATTTTGATCAGGTGCAAACTGGATTACGTCTTTTTTGTGCATGTATTATTTATCAGTGCATCAAAATTTGTTGGTTTCTATCTTCAAAATTTTCGCTCTCCCTGTTGTGTGTTTGTGTGTGTGTCTTGTCTGTTTGTGTGTGTGTGTGCATTTTATATAGCAGTGGTAAGGGCTGGATATCCAATTTCACTTACATATTATGAATTGACTTTACGTGCAAAAAATATATTTATAGCTCGAAATTAATGGAGGGTGATGGTCAGAAATGCACAGTATGTGAATTCTGGGGCGATAAAATTATAAAGTGGCTTTTTCGGGCCCAAAAATAATAGGTACGCATAAAAACATCATTTTTCGGCGTTTCTGACAATACTCTATCTTTCTAGAGCATAAAAACAAAAAAATTTCTGAAAAATAAAAAAGTCATACAAATTAAACATAAAATAGTCAAAAGATGAGTATAATGGCGCGAAGCACCGAAAATTTGACACTTTTGAGCAAATAGGTAGAAGACGCTTAGTAAAGCTTATTTTCAACAAATTTATAGGAAATTTTTGGGAACTTTCGAAAAATCGTGAATTCTGGCAAGGATGAAAATTTTCCTAGCGGAAGAAACCTCCCTCCAACCCACCCCAAATATCATGTATATGGATGGATGACAAATTTTAATGGAAGGAAAATGAATGGCATTTACTTTTCGGCCAGAAATCGCACAAAAATCTAAAGATACAAACTTGCCAAAAATGGGAGAGTGGCGGAATCTCCATCTCTGAGGGATGGGAGTAGCGTTGGTAGAGTTAGGGGAAAATGAAAAAGTTAGAGTTAGAGTTAACTCAATATACAAAATTAACTCAGAGTTGAGTTAACTCTAACTTAACCTTAAGAAGTCGAGTTAACTGAGTTAGAAAAAGTTAACTCAAAACTTTCCTAAAAAGTTGAGTTAATTATAATAAATTATTTTACAGGGTTTTACAGACTCTAGTAGGTTGTCTCTGCATATGAAAATCAAAGTATAGTATTGTGTAGCTACTAACACATGCGTACCTAACTACTATATGTTTAGGTGTAGATTACCTCTATTTGTAAGCATACATGGGCAGCAAGCAACTAAATTCTGGGGAGGGTCCGCCGGGGCAAAATCGCCAAAAATGGCCCAAAAAAGCACTAAAAATTCCAAAAAATTCAATTCTGGGGGCTGGGGGTCCGCTCCGCCAGATTCTCGGGGGTCCAGTCCAGACCCCCCCCCACGCCCATGTGTGTTTGTAAGTACATAAATGCTATAAACCTTGGCTCGGCAAAATACAAGAAATGTAGGTATCTAATCGTGCATAAAATAAACAACAAACGTACAAAGCAATGCAAATCAGAGCACATGTACATTCATAGAGGTCACACCGATTCATAATTGAAAGTGAACAAAATCTCTTTCTCAAGAGTCGTATTTCCCAAATTGTGTCGATTTTTGTCCAAAATCGTAACGGCCTTACTAAACACCCTTTCAACTGGTGCTGACGTCGCAGGAACAGGTAGCAAGGCACATGTTACCAGGTACAAATTCGGAAAAATGCCTTTTTTCGACTTCCAATAATTGCACAGATCATCAAAATCAACTGTACCATCAGCATCCTTTTGATACAACGATATCTCCAACTTCGTTTCATCTTTCTTTGGCGTTGATTGCTCGACAGCAAGTCTTTTTTTCTTAGCTTGCGCTCCAAAGAATGACAAAACATCCTCCATCGAACCGTCCATGTCGCCAACTTCCTCGGTACTACATTCGTATCGATTTTCAGAACAAAGCGATCTATCAGCAAACTTGATGAAACATATCTGCAAAACGGATTTATGTATGCTACCAGCAAGGGTGGATCTCGGATTTTAAGGTGTAAAACTCCAATTTTTTCCTCTAAAAGTCATGAAACAACCAAAAGATTGCCTCATTGGCCGGGAAACACAATCTTTTCAACGTTTTTGAGCTAGGCTGATTCTAAATTCGAATGTTTGAGAAAAAACTCGAAAGTTTGCGCATTTTTTCAAATTTTTCATAATTTTGGTCAAAAGTCATATCACTTCGAGTGGAAATATAGGAACATGGCCTAAAATTATAAATTTTTGACTGGAAATGTGCTCAAAGGCACCATACTTTTACTAAACTCACCAACTTTTTGGACCCAATGGAGGGCCGCCAGAGATGGTCGTGAAGCTCTGAGGGGTCCAGCAGACCCCGGAAGGTAAAATATTTAGGCGATGACGGCAAACACCCAGAATTGTATAAAATTGAGAAAATTTATGCATTTTTTAGGTCCAGACTGGACTTTCTCAGAATTTTGAAGATGCCCAAGTATGGCAGGCGGCGACCCCTTACCCCCTTGAAATCGCCAAAGTAGTATAGCTACATAGTTAGCATTTAGCCATTATTAATAGGTACCTAATACAAATCTGAGCACTACATATACATATGGTTTTTTAACAAGCGGAATTCAGTCTTTGTGAACAAAATCCGCCGACCAATGGCACGCATCCGCATGCAACCAAAGATTTCTAGGAAAAAATTTTAAAAGGCCAATCAAGCTGGCTGGAAGATTAAAAACCTGCGTGCTTTTTTCAAGTCCGAAATGGGCAACGTCAAAATATCGGGGTTTTGAGCGACCAAAAATGAACAATTTCGATCATTCTGGGATTTTAAAGGTTCTGGCAGATTAACTATAAGTAAACAGATTACAGTTTTTAATAGATATTCTTATGCATCGTTTTTACAGGAAATCAACACAGCAAGAAGCAAAACTGAATGCGTAGCAAACATACCAACTTTGATATTTCAGTAATAATTGCTTGCAAAAGTCCGCCTTTGAACATCGAACAATATTTTGGTACGAGAAAGCATGCCACAGCATACAAGGGATCGAATTTCGGACTTGTAATGTCGTAAACTTTCGAGAACCTTCTTTGCATTTCTTCTAGCAAAGCTCTTGCGACACCATTTATTGGGCCCGAACGCAAAATTATCTGAAGAAAATATATGCACTACTTGACCACAGCAGGGTGGATTTAGGAAACAGGTCAACATATGCAGCTGACAATCAAAACATTTTTTTAAATCATAAGTGAAGAAAAGATTTTCCTTCCCTCTGTAGAAAAAGAACGTGGCACCATACATATGTACATGTAACGGCTCAAAATTTTGGTTGGGGGTCCGGCAAGGAACATACAAGCGCCCAGTCTCAGTCCCAGCCGGGTCTAGTGGGCCCAGTCCCGGTCCCGACCAAGAAAGGGCCGGGCCTTTAAATGCGGAACAAGGATAGCTTGTTGAGTTTTCATGAAGAAATATTTGACTTATCAGTAATATACCTAAGTTTAATTATTTTAGAAATGTTCTTGAATTAACTCTTAGGTTTTTTTAAACCAGTTATATCGAATAAAATACGTATGTGCCAGGAAGATCTGCTTTATTGATCGCTATTTTGCATTTAACATGCTTCAAGAAATACGGTAACAAAAACAGAGTGAGATTAAACGTAGATTAGCATAAAATCAAGAACTGCACCAATTTCAATTGTAATTAATAAATGAGCAATAAATGCGAAGCAATAGTATATTAAGAGAAATCTTTAAAAAACTCATATGTAAAATCCTCAACAAGGAATGCATTTTGGAGAAAGGAATTTCAGGCAAGTATTCCTAAAACAGTAAAGCAATTATTCCAGCAATTTTATGGAATACACATTTTTGAAAATGCTCATTGTTGCTTAGGTAATAGGTACTTATATACTTCAAGAATTACTGACTTGTTTTCACACTGAAAAATCACAATGGATAGCGCCTATTTTGATCATTTTTTTGAAGATCATAAATTTAATTGAGAATGGATTAAAATCAAAGAAAAATAATTTGAAAGCACAATAATAATAGGTTTTTGAAGAGACTAAGATCGTCAAGCTTGAAATCTAGAAAGATTCCTGACATCAATTTTGTAAGATTTACAAAGATTCATTGACAAAATTAAAACCTATAGAAAAATAAATAATTTCATGTATTATATTGTATAGACTAAGAACTAGCTTCCTGCAGGCAGTTTGAATTCCACAAAAGTTCCGATTAGTCACACACAACCACACATGGGCGTGGGGGGTCTGGACCCCCCAGAACCCGGTGGACCCCACCCAGAATCCGGCGGACCCCCCCCAGAATGCTATTTTTAGCCATTTTTTGGGCTATTTTTGGCGATTTTGCCCCGGCGGACCCCCCAGAATTTTGTTGTTGCCCATGTATGCACACAACTTGTCCATTTTGGTCCCAGCCTCTAGAACCTGGTCCCTGTCCTGGTCAAATTTTGGGCCCAGTCGTTTGCTGATTCCGCCATATGTTTGCACAAAAATGGCAAAAGAAATTGCTAAGAAATGGCCTAAAAATGCGATTTTCATCCAAAATTAGAGGAGTAAAGAATTTTCGGCCGAAGAAAAGGAGGACGGCCAATTTGGGTGGGGGGAAATCCCTCGTCCCTCGCTGTAATGTGTGGCACTGCAAAAACAAGCCCGGCATACAAAACGAATATATTCTGATGTACATAGCCTACCCCCATACATGTAACAGCTCCAAAATTTGGGAGGGGGGTCCCCAGCATTTTTAGGGGGGGGGGGTAGGGTGACCTCTCAATTTTTGCCCAAAAATGCTAAAAAATCACGTTAAAATGGCCAAAAATTCAACTTTTTTTCCAAAAATCGCGGGGGGGTCAAAAATTTTCTGGGTTTTGGGGGGATGGGGGGACAGCCGATTTTTAAAAGGGGGGATACCCCCCATCCCCCTGTTACATGTATGCCTACCCCCGATTTCTTCGTGAAGTACGCATTATATTTACACTAAAATTTTAAGGTTGACAATTGCGCAAACATTCAGCTAAAGCTTACTTTCTCAGTCTTATTCTTCAGCGCAAATAAGATAGGATAAACTTCTGTTATCGTTACATATTTGTCGCCCTCTAAAGCTTTCACAGCTGCAGCAAACGGTGACAGTAAGTCTCGGAGACCTTGTAGAACTTTCCAGTCCGCTGGGCCCAAATTATGTAGAATCGACAAATCTTCACAAACTGAGCAAATTTCGCTGTAAAGATAGGTAATTTAAGAAACAGGCAATTTTCTTAAAATAAAAAAATTTGAGGGATCAAAAAAATGTTCAAAGTCGAAAAAGTGCTTGAAAATTTATGCTAGAGAAAAAACACTGTTTTTGGGCGTTTCTCGATAAAGGATATCCATTGACTTCGAAAAATTGCAGATAAAACAAAAAAATTTCCAAAAAATTAATTTCTGGGGGACTGGTCGATTTGGGGGGTCTAGCGGATTCTGGAAATCAAACTTCCCCAAACCCCACACTCCCATGTGTAGATGGGAATGGGAGGCTCCATCTTAAAAGTTATGGTTTAAGAGATTTGCAGACAGTTTAAAATGAAAGAATGTGCAAGAACAGGTGTTTACTTCAAA
The DNA here is from genome assembly GCA_036768485.1 of Mermis nigrescens. Taxonomy (NCBI): domain Eukaryota; kingdom Metazoa; phylum Nematoda; class Enoplea; order Mermithida; family Mermithidae; genus Mermis; species Mermis nigrescens. Next base: position 88,403 of record JAVLUZ010000651.1, on the reverse strand, counting down.
AAAGCCAGATATCTCGATACAGGATTTTCTTTTTTGATTGCATCTCCCAAAGGCATTCAATTTTTTGAAAAGCGTAAGAATTTTTGTTTTGTTCACTAAGTGTTCAAAGCTAAATTTTGGGTCGGTGAAAATTTTAGTATAGGGTGAAAAACTTGCTGCCCGAGTTGAAAATCCCCTTGATCATGTATATATGGCTACAGTAAATAAAACTATATTTTTTCAGGCATGCCACCATACCTGGGCAGCAACAAAATTCTGGGGGGTGCGAAAATTTTTAAAAGTCAACTTTTGGCCTTAAAAACGGTGCTATAGCGAAAAGAACACCATTTTTGAACGTATCTCGTCAAGCTCTATCGATTGGCATCAAAAAAACCCCAAAAAAGCAAAAAAATTTTAAAAAATGAAATTCTGGGGGGTATTGGTCGAAATTTGCCATTTGTTGTTGGGTATTTTGCCTTCTCGGGGGGGGGGTGCATACCCCCAAACCCCCCCCCCCACGCCCACGTATGCATGCCACTCTTTACCATAAAAAGATCGCGTGACCTATAGAAAATTAGCTACTTAATACAAGTATGAATTACAGCAATTGGCAAAAAAATTATGGGCAGTCACTTCTAAGGTCTTTCTACTCAAAAGTGATAGATTTTTTGACCGAAAATCGAAATGCTGCAGTAAAAGAATGCTGCTACAAAGCGACGGCTCAAAGACTATTGATCAAACACAATCATCATGAGGGTATGTTCAAAAACAAAAATCGGTGCATTGAAGCAAATTTAGCCTCCAGCCAGAGTCTTCACTTTTACTAGATTTCAAATATAACTTATTAAATTTTTGATACGATATAATTAGCTCATTTTTCCTATCAGTAGCTGGTAATTAAAATTACCCGCATCCGCATGTAACAAGAATAGCCTACTTAGTAAAAGTTGCATGCGATGCGCATACTTTTTAATTCGTAAGAGACGTTCATAAACGTAGAACCAGAAAATCCAGCGAGTCCGGCAGGGTTTGATTAAGCCTAAACCGTTTGTCTTAGACTTTAGCAACTCGACTGCTTTTGGACTCTTGCAAATCGATGCGACTAAGGCGTTTGCCTTTTCTTGTACAACTTTGATATCGTGTTCCGATTTTTCAACAGCCTATAAGAGTACAGCTTAAATCAAACAATGATTTTAAATTTTCACAAGTAGCTATGCATAGTAGTTAATAAATTCTTCCCAGACATTAATTATACTGATATGTAGTCGACATAGGTGCGCAAGGTCGAACTTTCAGGGGGTGAAAACCGGAAATTGATATATAGCTAAGTGCTTCGTAAAAACGGCTATATAGCCTTTTTGGGCTCAGATAATTAGCTATATAGCTTTTTTTGGCTCAAAAACTAGCTATATAGCCTTTTTAGACTTGAAAACATAGCTGTATAGTCTTTTTTTCACTAAAAATAGCTATTTAGCGCTCTTTTGATTCGAGAAAATAGCTGAATATGCCTTAACAACTCAGAAAAGACAACTATGATGCATTTCAGAGCTCAAAAAAGACTGTATAGCTAGTTTTCTGGTTCCAAAAAGGCTATATAGCTAATTTTCTGAGCCCAAAAAACGCTATATAGCAGCGTTTTTTCGGCCAAAATGGCTATATAGCTATCGGTTTTTCAAAGCTCAGGTAGGGGTAATACCCCCTCAAACCCCCTATGCCCATGTATGGTAGTCGAGTACCCAATCTCTCTCATTTTTCTCTTCAATGCTATGATAAAAAAGCAATGAGGGAATAATTTTGAAAATTTCGTTACAATCTATATTATTTAGATATGCTATATAAACAATCAATTATATTGTCCATCAAAATCACTAATGATAAGAGGTGAGTGAATGTATTTCTGTGGTAATCAAAAATTGTATTATCCTTTTTTGCAGAAAAAGAAGCCAATGAACTCTTCATTCTTTGTGCATCTACATTCAAAAATTAGGAAAAGAGTTTCTATTGTTTAACTGCTGGAAAAGCAAAAAAAATTAGCGCTTCGTGCGCACTAGATGCACTTTTTCCGCCAAAAACGTGAGAATTTTTTTGAAAAAATTAATTTTGTCATTGCTTAAATAGCGTAGGACGATATTAAAAGCCCAAAAAACACGTATTTAACAGTCCCGCCCTTTTTTACGGGTTTTTTAGACGAAAAAATAATTTTTTTCCGGAATTCTTCCCCTTGACAAAAATCCTGGCTACGCCAATGCAACGTAAGTCAAATATCTTTGGACAACAGAAAGCCAGCCAATACGTAATCTGGTGCAAAAAGATGTCTAGGTTGCCCCTTATTGCAGCTCCTATTTACATATTAGCAAAAACGTCGAAAAGTTCGAAATTACCTATTTATGATTTTTTCTCTTTCATAAAAACCCTGATTTTGTTAGATAAAATTTCAATCACCGAAATGGTTGAAAATAAGGTTTCCATGTACTTAATATAATTTCTACGTCCGCAACTGCCTTAATTTGTACCTAATCAATTATTGGTGGCTAGTGGCTACCACATATAAGATTTGGTGCGTGCAGCTTGATGCAATTTGTCTTTTTTCGAGTTGAATTCTGAATAAAGAGCTGTCTAATTTCATGAATATTTTAGCGTAAGTATTTAGCATCAAAATCCTCTCGCATTCAGCATTTTCTGATTCTACTTGTTTTTCTAAGATGCCATTAATGACAATTACATGACTAGACAATTAATTGTTACCACAATCCATTGTTTGGCAATTGATTGTTCAGAGATAATTGTTGGCGATTAATTATCCAGTAATCAGATAATACAATATAAATTGATAGCTTACCACTTGCACGACAAGCATCAAGCCATGAGCTGTACAACTCATGCGTTTTTCCAAGGTAAACATATGTTCGGATTCGTTTTCCAGTCGATCAAATTCGAGGAAGTCAGATTCTCCGAGCATGTCCTCATCAAAACTGTCGTCCAAATTTACATCCCCACAATTATTCTCCATTTCGGCGTTATCTGCGGCTTCAAATTGTCTTGGAACCACCAGCAAGCACTCGCTGAAATATTTTATAGCTTATTTAAGCATTGGGCTAAACTTTACTTTATGGTCTGAAGGGAAAACTTGCTGATGATCATGGAGAGAAAAGAAATCGGGTTAATGAACAGGACATAAAAAGAAGGCGCGGAAAAAATTCATGAAAATTGGACGAATATTGGTAGAGTAAAAGAAGTCATTTAGTTCGAAAAAAGTGCAGTTGGAGCAGCATTATGTAACCAGAATAAAGGGATTACTGGGCAACGTGTTAAAACATTAATTTTTCATTGAATTATGCTTCCAGGGGACCAACAAATTTGATTTTTGTCGTTGGAAGGAAAAAACTTTTTTGGAAATTTTTCAAAAAGAAATTTGTCTGGAAAAAAATTTTTTCACAGCAAATCATAGCAACGTGTTTGAAAAACCATATTTACATATTTATCCAGAAATTTCTCACTCATCCCATCATAAATGCATAGTGTAGCAAATAAAAGATTATGATGCATTGAGAGAGTGCATACAATTGCCTTAGGCTTAGGCTTAGTAATGTGCATTCATGTGGGCACCAGGCATGGACTAAGCCTACATCAAAGTGGGGCCAAAATCGTGGAGCAAGCAGTGTGATTTTGGCCCCATCTTTGATTCAGGCTTAGCCCATCCCTGGTACCAACATGGATCCACAAGCAGTGCAGTCCAGTGCACAGCAAACCTGAATTCCATGATGGGTTGGTTAAAAAATTTCGAGAAAAAATATGGAAATGGTTTTGCTAAAACATTCAAATGATTTTCTGAAAACAAATTTTTTTCTATTTCTGGAAAAGTAGTTGCGAGATATGAATGCATTTTGATGAAATTTTTTTCCACGCTTTGTATTGACAACAAGCATCATTTTTGAGCGATTATGTGGCAGTATTTTCAGATTGGCTCGTTTTCGGTTCGGACCATATTCTTCAAAAACTCCAAACAGTCTACTAGAATTAAAACAAAAGGTATGAGGATGGGAAATCACCATACATGCACACCATGGGAATTCTGGGGTGGGTGAAATCATAAAGTGCCTTTTTGGGCCCAAAATGGCGGGTACGCGTCAAAAAATCGTTTTTTGGCGTTTCTGACGATGCTCTATCGTTCTAGAGCATAAAATCATAAAAAAATCTAGGTAAAAATCGAAAAAATTCTAATAAATTGACCAATATATAGGTTAAAACATGAATATATAGCGCGAAGCGCCAAAAATTTGGCAGTTTTGAGCAAATATATAGCTAAAAACACTTAAAAAGACACTTTCTGCCAATTTTCAGAAAAGTTTTGGAAATTGAAAAATCGCCAATTCTGGGGGTGAAAAATATTTTGCGCGGGGTGAAAGCCCATTCTGGGGAGGTGAAAACCCCCCAAACCCCCTCAAGATAATGTATGGAAATCATTACATACATATGCATGACATAGGAGCCATTGCAGTAAAGATTAAGAAGCATTTTAAAATGTAAGCAATTTCACAAGCTTCCATTTTTATCTGAAACGATTTTAAGCAAAGCATAAATTATCGCATTATTTCACAGAGCATAGGTGATAGTGAAGGCGTTTGGGCTTCCAACATAATTTAAATAAGGAAAAAGGTACATAAACTAATTGGTTCTCTCCATACATGCACAGCATGGGAATTCTGTGGGGTGAAAACCAGTGATCGGACCGGCCTCGGCCTCGGCAAGCCTCGGCGTTTTTTGGAGCCTCGGCCTCGGCGCCGAGGTGAGGCTGAAAAGTGCCGAGGCGCCGAGGATTAAAATCAAATTTGAATAAGTTTAATATGTCCGTTGAATATTAACTATTTAGAATGCATCTGCAGTACAAAGGCTATTTTTTACCTATAGACTTTTCTTGTGGTTTCAGTCGCGTACCCAGCTACACAAAGTTACATACAGCAAAGTACCAATTTATTATTCATGTGATGACTAAGTTTTAATTCACATGCTTGCTACATGGATCAGGGAAAACACATTCCCGAAGGAGGGGTGAGGAGGTTCATTAACCCCTTCTCAGGGTACCAAGACTCAAGTCACTAGACGATTTTTGGTAAAAACCTTTTGAATATTTTTGAACCTAATTTTTACTATGGCAAAAGTGCAGCTAGCTATTAGAATTTCCCGAAGTGATAGAGTATTTTTGGATGTAAGCAAGAGTAAATAGACAAACTGTCACTATAAAACATGCATGTAACAGCTCAAAATTTTTGGGAGGGGCTCCTCGGCATACATGTAACGGCTGAAATTTTGGGTGGGGATTAGCGACTCTAATTCTATGTCAAAAATGGCAAAAGCACCTAAAATAGCCAACAAAGTGCAAATTTTCGCCAAAAATGGGGAGGGTGGGTCGAAATTTTCTGACGTTGGAGGGAAGGGTTAAGGGAGGACGTCCAACCCTGGGTGGGTGGTAATTCCTCAAAGCCCTTCCTGTTGCTTGTATGGTTTTCGGCCATTTTATGGAAGAGGGCGTAAATGATTACGGATTCTTCAGCCAAAAATCGCAAAAACGCACCTAAAAATGGTCAATAAATTGCAGGTTTTGTCAAAAATCAATTTTGGCTCGCGCATTTTTTGGAGCCATTTTTATACAATGTTAAATACTTTCTTGGACAAAGTGATATTAATTATATCGTTTTTCAGAATATTTTAGGAAATTTCAAAATTTTCGCAGCATTGCACAAAATATCGCTAATATACTGTATTTAGATTGAAGCTGGGGAAATAAACACTCCAAAATCAATTTTTGTGTAATCTAGGCATCTTTATGCAGATTTATATATCGTTTGTATCTATTTATACTGTTTTTGAAAATTTTATGCAAAATAAGTACTATTTAATAACTTTGCACTTTTTTTGCCCTTCAAAGATAAAATTGACTAATTTATCCTGATGTTGCATTGGATTTCTAAGTACAGTAGTGCTTATTACAAGATTTAATTGGCAAATTACAATATCTGTAATATTTCTGATTTTGTAGTAGGTACAAGTTGTTTTAGCTTTCTCAGTCAAGTTTTATGTGTAAATTTCATCAAAAGCTCATAAAAATTTCGGCGCTTGGCGCCAAATAATCTTATGAACTATATCCAGGCCGAATTATCACATTTAGGACCACAGTTTTTTGTATTCGGCAAAGATTTTTCATAATGTACAGAGACTTTTCAGGACTGTCTTTGTACATGCACAAAGATTTTTGGAGACAAAAAACTGCAAAAATGTGTAAATTCCCGAAAATTTTTGGCGCATCAGTAATTGATCTGTCCTATATATCTCTAAAATAGTAGAATTTGCATTTAGAATGGAAAAAAATGTCAAATATTCAGAGACCCAGGAATTAGCTAGGATCACGCTACCGAAGGTCGAAAACCCCTGTTTTACCTTACTAAATCGCTACTGTACCATACTATATATAATAGTATACAAAAATTTGCATGTACAAAATGTTCAAAGACTTTTGGATACCATTTTTGTTCATGTAAAAGATATCTTGCACAAAAACACTGTTTAGGACTGCATGCCGGTTGCAGGTCACACACTGGCAGTATGTAAAAACGTGTTTGTTTAAAAACATATTTATATAGAATATCTACAAAAATTTGTTCGCTCATACAAAGACACTACTTAATTTACTGGTCCCCCATTTTGGGATTTCACCCTTCCACTCAACTCTGGACCTTGGGAAACTATGATTGAAGTACAGTGCAATTTCTGTCATATTACCTACTACACCAGAATTGGATGACTGAAAAAGCGTGTTTAAACATGCATTACTGCAAAAGCGAGCACAACAATGGCTACGAGCTAGAGAATAATCGTAATATTGAACACTTTATCGAATGTCATTTTAACATCGGAAATTTGACACTTTTGAGCAAATAAACAGCTAAAAACGCTTAGAAAAGCACTTTTTGAGTAAATTTTTGGGGAAAATTTTGGAAACTTCCGAAAACTTCGGAAAAAATCGACAAATCTGGCAGGGGTGAAAAATTTTTTGCGGGGGTGAAAAATGATCTTGGGGGTGAAACCCCCCCAAGATCATGTCTGGTTCTCTCTCATCACACATGGGTGCGGGGGTTGGAGGGTATGCAATGCACCCCAGAATCCGAAATAACCCACCCCTCAGAATCCAAAATACCCCCATAAATTGATTTTTAAAAATTTTTTTGGCTTAATTCTAGAATAGATAGAAGTCACAGAATTTAAATTAATGGGGATTTATCGAAAGATCAGCTGTTGTAAGGAAGATATTCAAAAGAAATTATCGACGGAAAGCATTTAGAAGGGGAGAAATTGAGGAATGAAGTTGTAAAGTGATAGATGCACAAAGCATGGGAAGGCGACTGCCGTAAACGGCGCATTGATTGATCTAATGTATACTGATGCATACGTTTGTTTGTATGTACATAGGCACGCAATGTTTAGGGAAGGCGACTGCGAAATCGTCGGAATGATTGATCGAATTGTCTTGTGTACATAGGTATGTAACTAGGTACAGAGGTAATATGTACCTTCATTAGCGAAGGCGACGGCGATAATGCTGACGATTGATGAATCTATGATGAATTAAAGAAGAACAGGATTGATCGAATTGTCTTGTGTACATAGGTATGGAAGTAGGGACATAGGTAATATGTATGTACATTCATTAGCGAAGGCAACGGGGATAATGCTGACAATTGATGAATCTATTATGAATTAAAGAAGAACAGGTTAATTCGAACATACGTGCACACGATGAACGTTTATAAAGGACGTAGGTACAGAACTATCCACAATGCATTTATTGGTTTCTATGTATAGCTTGAACGAACTTGATATACTTAAATGAATACACTGCGATCGGTCGATGTAAGTTTACATGACTATTATAGGAGAATGTAAGTTAGGCGCATTTACTGTTGCCTTGATAGAACAATCCGTCCATAGTGCATTGGATAAAAGTTGTGCATACATTACAGGCAGGTGATCTGTGGAACACATCTGAGTGACAATTCTTCATGTACTGTAGGGTGGTAGATTAGTAATCTATTGCTCGCGTGGAAATCGACGTAGGTTCTCTATGCAAATTTTTTAATATCATGAGTGATTTACGGAATAGGCGCTTGTTCGGTTGCGAGAATTATTTATTACGGATAGTTTTATAATAGTAACCTAATGCTCACGTGTGAGTCGACGTTGCATTTCTATGCAAATTTGTTTTCAATCATGAGTGATTTACGTAATAGATGTTTGTTTCGGACGGTAGAATTGCGCATTCCGGTTATTTACGCTGTACCGTGCTGCTGTGTGAAAAGCATTACGTATATTAGATTGTTTATCAAAATTGTTGATGCTTTGCGCTGTTACTGCGTAATAACCATGTTTCTTAATCTTAGAGAAATTAATGAACTAACCGAAGATTCGGTGAAACTGTTACAGTGGCTACAAGATTTACAATTAGTACCGAAGGAGCCGGATTATAAATGTGATAGGTGTGGCGGAACATTGAAATTGTCCGAATTGAAAGCGGCTATTGATGGACGGGTATGGCGATGTCCAAATACGGTTTCAAAAAATAAGCAGAAAAGACGATTATGCGGAAATCAGATTTTGTTTCGACGTGGCACATTTTTTGAACGCTCGAAACTATCGATATACGAAATTGTAGCATTTGTTAATTTGTGGGTATATGGTGCGGGATTAGACCTAATCGCGGTTCAGCTTAGACTAGCGGCTACGACTCTAGTGGATTGGGCGTCGTTTTGTCGAGAAGTGTTATTACAAACTTTGCTCGAGAATCCGGAAAAGATTGGAGGCCCAGGTCAGATCGTCGAAATCGATGAATCCAAGTTTGGTAAACGCAAGTACAATAAGGGGCGTTCCGTTGATGGGCAGTGGGTATTCGGAGGTTACGAGCGAGGTACTGGGCGAGTGTTTCTCGTTGCAGTAAATCAGCGAAGTTCGTCAGAGCTGATTCCTATTATAAAGGAGTGGGTGTTGCCCGGAACGACGATAATAAGCGACTGCTGGAAGGCATACGACTGCCTGGATCAGCACGGATATCAACATTTAAAAGTGAGTATGAAATTATACTTCAGTAATTATAATAATTAAGTCAGGCAAACCATCCGGTTATCATATTTTATTGTTAGGGTTAGTTACAAAGGGAAGGATTCCATATAATTAAGAAATTATACTATTTTTATACTTATTTAGTGAGGGTTAGTTAGAAAGAGAAGGATTCCATATAATTAAGAAATTATACTTCAGTAAATATAATTATTAAGTCATGCAAACCATCCGGTTATCATTTTTTTTGATTACATATAATGAAGGAGAAAAAGAAAAAAGACGCGGAAAGCTGTTTGAAATTACGAAAAAAACTTTAAAAAATTTCATATTTCTAGCAAGTTTTTTTATATTGTTTTTTATAATTACATATAATGCGACAAATAAGGGTGCTAACGTCATATTCTTCCTATGTCTCTTCTAATATTTATTTTTTAGGCTTAGGCTTAGTATGTGCCTTCACATTGGTGCCAGGGGATGATGTAAGCCTGAGACAAATGGGGCGAAAATTGCGGAGCGAGCGAAGCGAGCGAAGCAATTTTTGCCCCATCTTTTCTTAGGCTTAGATCATCCCCTGGCACCAATCTGAAGACGCACGATGCACAGAGCCCTAAAATACCTAATTAGTCCTTTCATGCAGGTAAACCACAGCATAACGTTCAAAGATAAAGAGACGGGCGCCCATACGAATGCGATAGAGTCAACCTGGAGAGCGGCAAAGGCAGTGTGCACATCCTCGAACCGCAAAAAGTCGCATATTCCCGGCAACCTGGCTAAATACATGTTCTTGAAAAAGTGTCAAGAGTGTAAACTCGACCGTACGGTGGAATTTTTGAAGTTGGCAGCCCGATTGTACGACCCCTTGAAGAAACGAGAAGTTCAATTACCCGAATACGATTCAAGCGATAGTGAAGACGTTGATTAAGGTGAGAATAGCGTTTTTATGCGAATTCAAGTAGGATTCTTTAATATAAAAGTTGAAAAACAGACGGAAATTATAAATTAAAAAATTTTATTTTAATTTTTTTTTGCAATCAAAAGCTTTTCCGTCTGTTTTTTCAACTTTTATGTTAAAGATACCTGCTTGAAATCGCATAAAAACGCTGTTTTTTTGAAATCTGGGACATGGAGCTATTCTAGAATTCGCCCATTTTTTCATTTCTTCTGCAGTTTTTTGATGCTAATGGATAGCTCGCATTGAGAAACCCCGAAAAACAGTAATTTTTTGCCCTAGCATCAATTTTCAGGCACTTTTTTGACTTTGAAAATCTTTATGCCCCCTGCCCCAGAATTCTCGGAGACTGCCCACGTATGATTCTCACTGATCGAGTGTCTATTCAATTGCTTGGAGGACTGGAAATAGCAGCGCTTTTTTCTCCTAAGGAATGTACCTATAAAGGAAGCATGAAAGGCATAGATACCTACCGGAACGCTTTGACAATGTTTGATCCGTTATCAGTAACAATCCGGAAAATTTTTTCATCGTCAATGCACCAATCACGTAAAATTGAAGAGTAGAGAAAAAAAATGTTGGCAGCCGTGTGCGGCTGTTCTATTTTACGACAGGCTAAAAGAAAACATCTGATTTGGCCAGCAAATTCATCAAAAAAATGGCTTGTGACGCCAATGAAACTTGACGAATAGCCTGGACGAGACCAAAGGTCAACTGAAACGGTTAAAAATCTGGCATCCTGCAGCTTCTTTAGCATCTTTTGCCCGAGACTCTCAGATAAACCGGCAATAGCCTTAGCGAGCTGACGACGGTTAGGCAACTCGATTTTACGGCCAAATGAGACAACATCAAAAAAGCTTTCTGCTCGACTAATCTGTACGGAAGACTACTTGACGCAAATAGAACAGCCAGTTTTTCAACAAATTCTTTATACAAGTTCGTCCCTTGCTTTTTTCCATCTTTTCCAGACTGGATGCGACTAAAACATTCTACTATCGACGAATCCGGCTTGTTACTTGACTTCTTATTCGTTGTTTCTATTGGCTGTCTAGTATTAAGTTCTTTTTCGCTTAATTCTTTGTAGATTTCGCTGTGCCTTGACCTCAGATGATTCTTAAGATTCGTGGCAAACCGTCCCGCAATATGAGCATTACAAGAACTACATATGCTTTTATTATCACTTGCTCTGTATTCAAAATATGTATGAACGAATGAAATTCTTTTATTCGTCAGGCCTTGAAAAAGACAGATGGGGCTCAATTGTGCAAGGTTCACTAGACTCATCATCTGAGATTGTTGAAATCGTGCACTCTGTATCTGACATTAGGAAGATAAGATAACCGACCACTGCAGAAGCTAAAGCTCAACGCTAAGCTATGTGCGCTAAATATTAACAAAATTTAAAAATTAATCTACAGTAAACCTTCCATCTGGTCTTGCAAAGCAAACATTAATAACTTGTTCGTTAGTGATCTCTACTCAAGTCAACTCAAGTTTAGAGTTAACTCAAACAAAAATAACTCGAGTTAGAGTTAACTCAAGTATTTCGAATAACTCTAACTTCAAGTTAATTAACTCTAACTCGACATAAAATGATCAAGTTAACTCGATCTTGAGTTAACTCGGAGTTAACTCTACCAACGCTACTGACGGCGTGCTGTCAGTTTAGTTATCCGTACATACTTCAAGTGCTAAATCAGCCAACTCGTTTGCGCGCGCTAAGATACTCCAATAACTAGAAAGCGGGCGAAGCCTCTAAAGTTACAATACCCCCCCAGAATTCAATTTTTGAAATTTTTTTTCGTTTTTTCCGCAATTTTTTGATGCCAATGGATAGTGCTTGATGAGAAACGTCGAAAAATGGTGTTTTTTCATCTCCATACATACCATCATTTTTAAGGCCATTTTTGACCTTTAAAAAATCTTGCACCCCAGAATTTTCTTGCTGCCCACGTATGATCTCGACCGATTATAGGAAAGGTAAATGTGTCTTATCGTAGACTTATTTTTGGAAAGTTTCTTATCTATTTCTCAACCCAAAGATAGTCAAAATATTATCTAATCTTTTAACGATGAAGACTGTCCAGATTAGAGCTCACTGTTGTTTGAATCAATGTATAGAGTGCTACACTTATTAGGAACCAAAACATTTCTGAAAGCAATCAGTGGTTTGGAAAACAAGATTAAATCATCAACTTGAGACTTGGATTTGAGATAGGTCAACTGATCTTGCGAGCATACCGGGATTAGGTAGGTACTTAGAGCTAGGTTGTAGGGCGTAGCTGCCGAGACTTCCGAGCAAGAAGGGGTCAGCAATATTAGGACCGAGGAAGTCGAGGCCGTAGGTCTTTGGGGGCTGTTGGGTTCAGAGCCGAGCTTTGCGCTTACATAACCATGGCCAGCGCTGAGAGCAGTGTGAGGTACCTATAAAAAGTCTGTTTCATTTATTCGAGAGCTTTTTAGTCAATTCTTTTAAGGGCTACAGTAAGCGAAACAAGACAAATTACTGTAATTCGGCAGATCAGCTCAGTGAGGGCGAGTGGCTGGAATTCTTCCATTTTTAATGCACTAATCCGCTTATATAAATTTAATTCAAGCATTTAGGGCCGCATTTTTGAAGGCGTTCTATGTAGTTTAGCACAGTGCTAAGATTAGTACTCTATTTAACACGTGCCAGCTGATCCCCGATAAGTCTAATCAGAGTGCCGTTTTCGAAGACGTGCTAGTACTAGACTAGGTAGCACGTACTAAGATTTATTTAGCACGCGCTAAAGTGTGTGAATCGTTTTTTTTGTTTTTCTTTACCGCACATTTTTGTGTTCTTCCACTGTTCACAATTTTTATTCTTCAGCCGCTAAATTGAAATATTTAATATTGAGAACTACGTATGAACGTATTAAAATATAAGTTGTCAATAGATTTTAGGCCAAAACTCAAGCCTTGAAAGTCAAATTTTCAAGGTGATCGAAGGCTATTATCTTGTTTTACTGGTCTTTTGTGAGTCATCTTCTTTATTTTAAAGATAGGTATTGATATTAAATCATGTCTGGAATTGTATAATTGACGTTGTGGGTTAGGGAAAATGTGCAATGTAGGTGTCTGGTAGATATTATCTACATATGATAATGATATTACCTATTGTGATATCGTCTATTTCTAATGTACAGATTTTTATGTTAATGACTTTTTTAGTTCCTTGCATTTAAATTCTTCCTGTGTTTCTGGTGACAAGGGATTGTTACGTTTTGTTGATCGAAGGCAAGTATGGCGCAATAAATTGATTATGTTGCGACAATTTGGTTGATTAAAGCGATATCGTAATCTAAATTCGACATCATTATAATTTTCAGAAGGATCAGTTCGGGATGAATATCTATTATTCATAGCAATATCCTGATCAAGAGCATATTGTTCGTCCTCAAATATATCAAACACTTCAAGAACATCCATTTTTACACACTAAACAGATTTAGCACTCGTTTTAGACCTGGGGGTACCCAGAACTATTTATAAATCGGCGTACTAAAATGGCCAATTTAGTACTCTGTTTAGTCTAGCATTCTCTCGAAAATACGGCAGCGCACTAAATTTTCGATTTAGTGTACCTACCTGGTTTAGCAAGTGCTAACGTTAATACGCTTTTCGAAAATTCCGCCCTTAATCAGTAGGTACTGGGACATACTGCAGTAAGTGCGCTAAATAAAAAGCTAGGGTGGAATCGAACCCAGTTGCTTCGACACGACAAGCAGACGTTTTACCCCTGAGCTATGAGGGAGTTCGCGGCGTTCCTCAACATTTTAGTCTATTGTGCTTAAAGTGTCAACTAAGGATAAGCTGAATGCGCGATTTATATCTGTAAGTTGATTAATTTGCTGGAAGACAAGAATAAATTATGTCGCAAAAATGTTATTGAAAAACCCTTCTCTGCTACGTAACTACAGTGAGATCTAGCGAACTACAGTAAATAAGAAAGAAGGGGTTACTGTAGCCTCCGAAAACATTTACTGAAAAAGCTCTCGGATTAATGAAACAGACTATAAGTAACTCCCGAAGGTGAATACATGTCTGTCTCTGTGTTGCTATAGTAAAGGCAAGGAGCACAGAAAACACTTCTGTATTTATATGTAAAAGGGCCACACATGATTTCTCAATGCTGAAAAATTGTTTAACTTGTTTTATACTCAATTCTGATACATTGAAATGGAAAGAATACGGAAAATAAACGCTTTTGCCTAGCAGCGTCAGAAAATTTTGACAATCACCTTGTTACTCAAACTTGGGCCGTTTGGAGGACCAAAGGTACCTACTTACCTACCCGTACAAAAACAAACACTTATTAAAGATAACAGATTGATTTCGAATACTTTCAAAACAAGTCAGTAGGTACTGTTTGCCTGTTGTAAATCTACCTGATATGTTTATTACTGTATACCCTCAACCATGGCATTTCAGTAAAGGTTTTCTGTTGAAATGAGAGTAACGCGCGTGGCTGGCTAAAAGTGTTTCTCATGCTCGATTACTCGGCTCATGTGGACAGCGACACCCTGTGTGGGCAAGCAGGTTAGGTAATTAAAGACAAAACAGACAGGAGCATGGGTACAATCTGGAGACATAATTAAGAAATTCGGTATTAGTAGGTATAAGGGAGTAACGTAAGGTGGGGGGCATTGGTGTTTAATTCACATATGTATTAAAATAGCCACGTTATAAGTTCGCATACAGCAAGTAGTATCCGGTGAAAGCTGCCACCTAATTGGTTTTGATTTAAGTCAAGCCGAAAACAAATAAGGCAGTCCTCGGATTTTTTCAGTAGATTCATGTGATTGACCAAAATACCTATTGGTGCCAGCGTTTAAAATAAGCCTAAGATAATTGGATGTAACTCGGGCATTGGTGTAGCTGGTTCACATATGTATTAAGATAGCCACCTTATAGCTACTTTTACAGCAAGCAGTATCAGGTGAAAGCTGCCACCTTGTGAAGCAGGCCTAAACTTGTGAAGCAGGCCTTTCATCGCATGTCACATATTTTTCGCTGTTTCAAAAGTAAGGATTTGACACTTCTCACAATGGCCTATAAAACTTATGTACGGCCTCTTTTAGAATATTCGACCTCTGTTTGGTCACCACAAACAAAGCAAAATATTCGTAACATTGAAAAGGTTCAACGATACTTTACTAAACGTGTCTTAGGGTGCCGTTATCCAAACATCATGTCTTATCAGGATCGACTTCAGGTATTGAATCTGGAATATCTAGAGAATAGAAGGTTATTGTACGATTTAACTATGGTATACAAAATGTTTCATTCTGCAGTTGATGTTAATGTAAATGACTTCTTCACATTATCAGACAACAACACTAGATCCACCAACACATTAAAATTAAAAGTCACTGCTCTAAAATCTAACTTGAAGAAATATTTTTCAGTCACAGAATAATAAATGTTTGGAATATGCTCCCCGAATCAGTGGTAAACGCTTCCAGTAGTAATATGTTTAGGCTAAAATTAGAAAATCTAAAAATGAACTATGGAGAATAAGCCTTAGTCATAAGTAAGAGCACTGCCTTTATGACCTTGCACAGCAATGTTCCTTCTTGGTGCGAGCTGTATTCGCATTATTGCTTTAATGTCTTTATTCTGTATTCTACATTTTCCGCGACTGTACATTTTCTCTTCGTTAATGTTTTCTGATGACGTATTTTCGCTGTTGCAATAAACTTTACTTTGAAACTTTACTAACTGCTTTGATTTGAGTCAATTCGAAAACAAATAAGGCAGTCATCAGATTTTTCCAGTAGATTCGTGTGACTGACCAAAATGTTGGTGCCAGCGTTTAAAATAAGCCTAAGTAATGGAATGCAACTCGCGTCGCTCGCTTCGCTCGCTCCGCTCGTCGCATCCTATTACTCAGGCTTATTTTAAA
Organism: Mermis nigrescens; assembly: GCA_036768485.1. Lineage (NCBI taxonomy): Eukaryota > Metazoa > Nematoda > Enoplea > Mermithida > Mermithidae > Mermis > Mermis nigrescens. Next base: position 72,441 of record JAVLUZ010000651.1, on the reverse strand, counting down.
CGCTGGCTCAACATTTTGGTCAGTCCATGATACTAAGCCTAAGCCTAATCAGCTGGTAAACCAGCAAAACATCACGAATACCTTGCAATCTTTATCAAAATTAACCAGCGTTAGTCGATTGGTTATGGTTCTGGACTTTAGAGCAAGGGGTCCACGTTTCGAATCCGACTGCCAGCAACTTTCTCTTGTTTCCTCAGATGCTATCGACCGCACACATACGCCCTTATAATATGACTATGTTAATACATATGTGAACCAGCTACACGAATGCCGTAACTCGCGTCGCGTTTCGAATCCGACTGTTAGCAACATTCTCGTTTCCTCAGATGCTACCGACTGCACACATACGTCCTTGTAATATGACTGTTAATACGTGAACCAGCTACACGAATGCCAAGGTGGGGTAACACTTTGATAGTTTGCTATTTTGAAGCCCTAATAAAATCTGTAAGAGATAATAAAGTGATTTTTTCCGCGATTTGTTCCACAATGTCTGTTCTAATCAGTCTGGGAATTTCGGTCTGATTTTTTAGAAATTCGTGTCTTATTTTGGTGGTTTTCCTGCTTAAAATTTAGGTGCAGGTTTTTAATGTTCAAAAAATTAGGGTTTCTCTAGAGCTATGGACTTCATTTTTCATGATCAGAGTCATTTTAGCACCTTATGTGAGTAATAACATTCACTCTTAATTAAAAAATTCTTGAGGTGCAGAAAGGCAGCAAAAAGGGTGGGGAACATGCATAGTAGTGGAAATTTTTGGTAAGTGCAAACCATAGTGATTTTTGGTATTCTTACCTTTGGTTGACACCTACCCTTTGTGTGCGGTTAGTTTGCTATCTATTATGTATCTTGTCATTTTGTATTTTATCAGTTTGGTTTATTGGCAATGCTCATTTTTTAATTATCATGCTCATTTTTTGACTATCCTGTCCAATTTGTTTAAATTTTTTTTATTTTTTAAGACATGCTCAAGAAAGATAGAGCATGCATCGTCAGGGACGTCTGAAAACTGTTTGTGACGCGCATTCTTCATGTTTGAGCCCAAAAAGGCACCTTAAAACTTAAACCTCCCAGATTTCCCATGCTCTACATGTCTGCCTACATTACCTAAAATCGATGGATTAGATTAGGTTATCATAACAAGCTATTCAAAGACGTTAGAGTCTTATTGTAATGAATCGTCATTGCCAAAAAGTAAATGAGTCAAAATTAGGGAGTATTAAATTTTTTTCCGCAGCAGCTAAAAACAAGTTTTGAAATTTTACAACATATGGATTGGATGTAAAAAGGGAATTCTGATCACTGAAATTCGAGTCTTTTTTCCAGATACTCCGTTATTGGGCTAACCTTAAAATTAATTCACTCGGGCTTCATATTTTGACGCGGAACAGTGCTATTGGAAACCGGAAAGGCTGTATAATCTATCTAGCGTGCTTTAAATTTCGAGACAGACAGTTGATGTTGGAAGCCGGAGAACTTAAAATGTCAGGAAACACAGCCGTCAAACGAAGCATAAATAAGGACGACGAAGATCATGTGCTGCCCGAAAAAAGAGAAAAAATTGAAGGTGAAAATGTGCGTTTAACGTTCATGTTATTTACTTTTTCGAACTATTTCTTGCTACTACGGGTTAAATGTTTTCAATCAATAGCATGTTAGTAAAGGGGAGTATTGATTGTATTTAGATTTGTAGAGTTTTGTGTCGTTGCATTAAAAGGGGATAAGTCAGCAATGCTATGTGAATTAAGGTCTAAATCTGTAGACGAGATGTGGGCTTAAAGTTTGCGCATCTTTGATTTTCAAAATTTGTAGTAGGCTGTCTTGCCGTCGTTTGATGTCACTATTTGGCAATAGTATGGAATACTTCGAAGTGAGTTAAACAATATCTTTTTGATACGCTTGAAGATATATTGAATATGCAGTCTGAAAATGGCTGAAGCAGGAAGATGGAAGAATCGCTGATTTGCATAGTTATGCTATATGATTATGTTTTTCTACATGCCTGGCTGTGGTGATCGTTTTGCACCTTTAGAAAATATGCTGTTTCAGCTCTAAGCTATTGTCACGACGTAGTAGATTTCGAGACAGTATGCAAAGCCTTTGGATACAGAGATACATATGATAGGAATTTAATCATACTCACCTACCTACATATCGTTTTTGGAAAGTCATCGTTGGCATAGGCGTAACCAGGATTTTATTTGGGGGGCGGGCGAAATTTTCGAAGTCCTGTATTTCGGCACGAAAGTAATGCATTTTTGAGCACTTGGATATCAAAAATCTATCCTTTAACCTATCTGTGATGACTAATTTCTTAATATCAAGTTGAAGCTTGACTTCAAAACATTTCGAAATTCTTGTGTTTGTATTTAATTTTGTGGTTTTACAAAGAAAATAAATGCAGAAAATAATAAATTGGCGTGAAGCGCCGAAATGTTTTTTTACATGTTCGCTATTTTCAAGTCAAATCTGGGCTTCTAAGATAAGAAATGATATAGAAAATAAGAAATCCGGCGCGAAGCGCCGAAAAATTTTGAGTTTAGTAGCTCAAAAGTGCTAACACATTTTGACTTTTTTTAGTAGACTTCGAGAATTTTTAATTTTTTACTTTTGACGACTCTTGTGAAAAATAGAGATATTTATTCATTTTGGGGGGATGCCACCCGCCCTTGGCTGGTTACGCCTATGTCGTCAGGTGACACTTTTCGAGCCTAAATATATTGTAAAAATATATTTTTTGCGGTTTGCGCGTGGAAATATGCAGGTTTTAGCATATCGATTATTGATACCTATTACTTTATCAGAATATCTGCTCACATTACAGCCGCTATTCTTTTAGGGAATGGCAAAAGTTCGTATCAAGTACAGCAAATATGCTATGCTCACCTCGTTTTGTGGGCAAGGCTTCTACGGAATGCAAATGTAAGCGCTTTAACACTTGAGCAATTTTCACGTTTTTTGCTAGTCAAATGACGAAAATGGCCTCAAAGTAGCCTATATAAACGCTTTTGTAGTAATATAACTCTTTTATTCAGTGCATTACATAGCTTTTGACCATAAAAAATATAGAAATTTATTAATAAATTATTAATGAAAAAATTTTGGCGATATTTCTACTTTTGTCCGCGAAAATGATGCAAAAATGTTTCCTCTGCTCAACATCGCTCGACAGCACCTCCCTGTCCCGATTTCTCACAAAGGGTCCCCCAAAGAAGAAATACAAAATTCTTAAAGTGCATTTAAAAGGTCGCCAAAACAGGTTTTTTGCGTACTTTTATGCTAGTGAATGCCAAATTTTGCGGCGCGTCGCGTCGGATCAATTGTTTCGGTATAGTTTTGTCCTTTGAAGTGTTGTTTCGGTATAGTTTTGTCCTTTGAAGTGTTTCGGTATAGTTTTGTCCTTTCAAGTGTTGTTTCGGCATAGTTTTGTCCTTTCAAGTGTTGTTTCGGTATAGTTTTGTCCTTTCAAAATTTATTTCTGTTGTTTTGTAAACGATTTTGTTCAAGCTGTTGAGCATAGTGAAGTCTTTTTCTTTGCTGATGATTTGAAGCTCTTTAATCTTTCTCAAAATTATACTTTGTTGCAAAAAGATTCAGACAAGCTGGTTTCCTGGTCTGAAGAAAATCAGTTAAGCATATCTCCCCCTAAATGTTCTGTGTTATATCTAGGGTACGCTAATCCTAAAGTTACATATCACCTAAACCATTTTTTGTCATCTGACGCAGGTTTCACTCAATTCGAGATTTAGGTGTTTCCTTAACAACAAACTTATCATCTAGTTGTCATTGTACTAATATGTACAATATCAGCAAAAGCTTTGAAAATGAGTGCTTTGATTTTCAAATGTTTTGAATCACGTGATCTAAAAATGTTGGTACTTGCTTTTAAGAATTATATTCGGCCTATAGTTGAGTATGCTCCAACTGTATGGAGCCCTATTTGCTTTCTGATATCAACAGGGTTGAACGGGTACAGCGATAATTTACTAAAAGCTTAATTGGATATATGGGACTTTCTTATAATAATAATAATAATAATAATAATAATAATAATAATATTTATTAGCAATTACTGCCGTAGAAAATGCAATATAAATTAATAAAAAAAAATTTTGCTACTAGATCAGCTAGAATTTGGAACGATCTTCCATTATATATTCGAAGTCCTCCAAATTTGAGACATTTAAGAGAAATTTGAAAAAGGTTGATTTCGGGAATTTTTTGATGGGGCACACGTGAGCGCAATCTATTTTGCCTGTGTGTCCAGGACATTTCGCATTTTACACTATGCTATTTTATTTTCCTTGCGACTTTGTTTTACCCTTGTGTTTTTTCCGAATAAAGTATTAGTATTATTAGTATTAGTACATGAAAAAGGATATAATAAAAGATCATGTCGAAAGAACAAAAGAAAGTTTATTAGCATAGCATAGTAATGGCTGAGACGTACAGGCGGATCGCGCTCACGAACGCCCCTTTAGAAACTCATTTAAACAAAGTATTCTAGATTCTAGCCGTCCTGCTTGCAAAGTCGTTTTTCCTACAGTCCAAATGAAATTTGTGGATATAAGCTTTATATCACTTACCGATCTGGTACCTCTTTCGGGTGCGAGTTCGAAAAAGTCTTCAAAGGAAAGTAACTGTCTCTTGACTATTCTGAAAGCAAAAGTGAGATCAAAGGCTTGAACGCGTAGAATTTATTTTGATTTATTTCCTACGTTTAATATTATTCACAATAATCTCTTACCTTCTGAAGATCTTTATAAGTTTTATGGTCATTCGCGTACTGGGAATGCATTTGCAAATCAGATCTATTTAGAAAAATTTCGACTTGATTGTAAAAAGTATTGTTTTGCTACTAGATCAGCTAGAATTTAAGAGAAAATGTCCAATTTTTACCGCGCTTCGCGCCGAATCAATAATTTTATTTATCATTGCAGAGGACAAAGATTGAGTATAAATAGGAAAAGTTACGAAATTATCTACGGACTGGACGATGAGAAATTAATTGCGCAGATAGTTTAAGCAACAGATTTTTTGTTTGAGTATGAAATAAACTCACTACATCTAATGGTTCTCGACATAGGTGCGCAAGGTCAAATTTCAGAGGGAGGGAGTGAAAACCAAGAATTGGTAGATAGCTAAGTGCTTCGTAAAAACGTTTATATAGTTTTTGTGGGCTCAGAAATTTAGCTATTTAGCCTTTTTGGCCTCATAAAACTAGCTATACAGCACAGCCTTTTTGGACTCACAAACAGCTATATAGCTTTTTTGAACTAAAAATAGCTATTTAGCCCTTTTTGGAGTCAAGAAAATAGCTATATATCCCTTTGAAACTCTTCTGAGCTCACACGGTATGTTTCTGAGTAAGGCTGTATAGCTAGTTTTCTGAGCCCAAAAAGGCTATATAGCTGACTTTTCTGAGCCCAAAAAGGATATATAGCAATGCTTTTTCGGCCAAAATGGCTGTATAGCTATCAGTTTTTTCAAAGCTCAGGGGGAATGATACCCCCTCTCACCTCCATGCTCTTGCATGGTTCTCGAGATATATGCCTTTCAAAGTTTTTTGTCCCCTCCCCCGAAATAAAATTCTGGCTACGGACCTGCACATATATGGATATTAGGCTTTTTGAAGTGAACGTTTAATAGTATTACTTTTGTTGAAATGCTTCTCAGCGAAAATTGTGAAAAAAGCAAAGTATAGGTCTATAGAATATCATGGCCTAGGTATATTAAAACAGTATAAGGCATGCACGTATTTGGGCATAAGTCTGCTGGCTAATGTAAACAATATCGTGCAATGAAGTTTTCATCAGCACTACTGCTAATCGGGGATCATAGTAAAAAAATGGATTGCATTGCTTTGTATATTTTTTATATTATAATATACTCTTACAACATTCTTTTCATTAAAACGAATTCTTTTGACCGTGTAAAAGCGGAAATTGTTTATCTAAAATGCCTATTATAGAAATGGAGATATACCTACTATTGAACGTGAGCTACTAATCGCCTTGACGCATTGTGGCCTCATTGACGATGAAGACTGTCGAAAACCTGGAGGAAAGTTATGCTTTCAACGTGCAGCAAGGACAGACAAAAATGTTTCAGCGGTAAAGCAAGTTTGTTCGTTGAAGCTGCCTCGATCGTCTCACGATGAACTAAATTCAAGGTTGGTCGACGAATTGAATGCGAAATTGCCTGATAGGATAAGAATTTGGGGTACTTACGGATCATTGTTCCGTAGCTTAGATAAGCAGCGACTAAATTTTGGGGGTCTGGCTTGTTTGAAACTGGCTAAGATCCCAAAAAACATGCCAAAAATTCAATTCTGGGGGTTATCAATTTTTAAAAATCTAACGGATTTTGAGGGGCTACAAACCCCCCCCCAAACCTCCCACTTCCTTGCATGTTCCGTAGTATGTAATAACGGTGTGAATGAAACAGGTAGACCCTTCAGCATAAAATGCTATGTAGATTCGGTATCGCCCTTTTTCAACCCCCTCTCTGTTTTCTCTATTTTTTTAAATTATTATGCTGCAGATTTGAAGTCATTTGTAGGATAATCGGCCATTATTATAGCAGCTGAGACTTTAAAAAAGTTCGAGCAGCTCTAAAAAAAACCCGAGAAATATGTAAATTTGTCGTTGATTTTGTCTTCTAATTCGTTTGAATGCATGTCAAAAATTATAATTGTTTCTCTATTCCATCTATTATTTAATGAAGGGCGTTGCTAACGACTCGAAAATTCTTATCCGAACTTTGTAAACGATCAGATCTCCTTCTTATCTTAATACTTTACTGGAACGTTGGTTCATGGATCAAATAACATAGTTTTAGCAATAAAGATTTTTTGTGCGATTAAAAAACAATCTTGTGATTTCAGCCTCACGGCAGCATACTTCTGGGTTGGCAAAATAAAATTTCGTTACCATACTCTATCAGCAAAAAACCTATATTTAAAGAATCAACTAATCCGTCAGCTCAGCTAAATTTTATCGGCGTCATACGAGCTGACATGAGCCAGTCAGCACGCATTTTGTTTGCGATCATCATTGCTTGTGTCATACTTGAGACTGTGTTTTTAAATAAAAATTGTCTGGTATAGCTTTTGTTGTTTTTTCCAGATAGTACATTAGTCTTTTACACAGCTTCCACTGTTAAATGATATTCACTACTTATTTAGATATGCAAAATTTTTTTTAAATTGTGTGGTGCAAAAAGCTGAGATAACCGGCAACTGTTTGAATGAAATTCTTTTTTTAAATTGCTGAAGATTTTTCATTTCTAAAAAATATTTTAAGGCCTTGCTTGCACTTCTGATATTTAAGGAGCTTGATTTTTCCTTTCAACCCAGCTACATATTGTGCAAAAAATAGGGTGATTGCTTTGAAACCAGATTTTTTGGCGTACCTCATCACGCATTGAACTCCATCAATGACAAAGTCAAATCATTCTTTAAAAAATGAATCTCCTGCATCTATATCGTTTGCCATTATGACATGTACATATTTCCTTTCATTTTGCTCATTTATTTTTGCCCTTCTAATGCCCAATTTATGTCGTTTATACAAAAAATCATGCAATTTTTTTAAAAACATCTTGTTGGCTTATCTGATCCCAGGTGGTGTCTTATTCGAACCATTTGGCTCTAATGTTTTACGCTTAAGATTCATGTGGCTCAAGTCGTCCCGTCGCCGGGGTCAAATGAGCACCCTCAAAATTTTAAAAAAACTCATGGCTGCATGTGTACATGAAAAATAATTCGAAATTAGATAGATTAGCCCTTTTTTGTTGTTCTGGCAAAATATCTCTTCCCTAGTTTTTCTAAGTAATGTGTTATGCGCGAAAATGTGAAATTTTCTGGCTATAAATAGCTCAAGTCACCCCGTTTGACGGTACTATTATTATTTTAAAAACGTTTATTCTAAATTAAATAAATCGTATGCAGGCCCGTATCCAAGATTCGGCCAAGGGTGGGGCATACTCTACGTAAATTGGTCTATTTTCTCGGAAACTTCGTCGGGATAGCTCGCAAAAACCGCTTTTTTAGACGTTTTTCGACATGCTCTATCCATTAAGACCATAAAATTTGATTTTAATTCGCTTAAATAATCGTTTTTCGATCGCGCTTAAGCCAAAATTATGGAAAATACTTCTTATCGGGCGCGAAGCGCCGAAAATTTGAAGATTTCACGCCACAGACATGCAGTTTTTTATCTTACCTTTTATAATTTTTTCTCGGTTAAGGAAACGGGGGGGGGCGGCCACCACTAAATAACAAGCGCACTGGAGGTATCGGGAAATCTCCTACCTGGACTAATGAAAAGCATACCCCGCAGGCAGGCATATATCCAGGATTCGGCTAACGGGGGGCGGATCCAAAATAAATTATCTATATTTTTTAGAAAATTTGTCGAGATAGCCCGCAAAAGATGGATTTTTCGACATGATCTATCTATTAAGATAATAAAATACGAACTCTTCAAGAAAAAAAAGTTTTTTACTCAAAAAGTGTTGCTTTTTGGTCGCACTTGAGTCAACAAACATGGAAAATACTTCATAATTGGTGCTAAGCGCCGAAAATTTGAAGATTTCATGTCAAAGGCGAAGGCATGCAGTTTTTTCATCTTTTCGTGCATTATCTTAGCTTTCAAATTTTTTTCGGTCAAGGGGGCTCCCGCCCCGTTTAAATGCGGCTTTGCTCAGGTCATTTTCGGACCAAAACCTAGTGCTCAAGCTAAAGAAGCGGCAAACAGCGTCTAAGGGTACAATTTCAAACAAATATACTTCTTTTCCGAGCTATAGATTGTTGAGTTCATTAATCTAGACACTTTTCTTCCATTATTTCGTATACATTTGATGTTGCAGGTCGTTCCACTGCTCTTGTGATTTGTTTTCATGCAAATTCAATCACAAAAAATCAAGAATTTTAAAGATGAAAGAATCTTATGCATGTAAAGTGCTGAGTGGGCTATATTGGATAAGTTAGAATTTTTTCTGTTTACATACATACATCGTTCAGAAATACAGTACAGAATTTGAATTATGTACATATGGTTGTATTCTATTTTAGGATTCATTCGATCCACCCAGGGTTTCAATGCAAAGACCAGTTGCGACAACAGAACTTACACTTATACTTTGCCTACTGTAGCATTCGCTCCATCCAAAAAATGTAAGGCATTTTTTCTCACTAGCCATCATCAAGTACATTTTTTGCCGTATTCTCTAGGGGGATGTTATCAATTTACTTATTCGAGTCAGGAAAATATACCCTTTCCATCAAATCACTTGTTTATTACATATATGCACTTGCAAAAGAGGCGCGGGTTGCACTAGAGTTGCCCGTCCCTTACTTCAATAACTGACATTTTTAGCTTTTTCTCGCAATCCCCGACTGTTGAGCAGAAACATTCGCAAAAAGCTTTTTTGCTGCTTTTTATCAAATAATTGAAATTGTTTTTAAAATTTCAAAATTAAACATCTTAATTCAAGAAATATGCAATTTTCGTCTATTTTTTTGTTCAAATATTCACAAATAAATACTGTTTTTGTTTCTTTTCCACTGGTATTGGAAGCAGTGTTGACATTGAAATTCTGTAGGGATTATAATTGTATTGTAATTGCATTTTACTGCATTGTTGTAAGCAGGCCCGAATCCAGGTGGGGGCGGCGGACCCCCCCCCCCCCGCCGAAATGGGAAAAAATTGTTTTTCCCAAGACCCTCAAAGGGAAAAATTAAATAGACATAGAGAGCATGTCAATTTTTTTCCAGCGCTGTGCGCCGGATTCATTGTCCAGCTATAGTTTTTGCTTTCTAGCTCACTCAAAACAGCTCAAATATTAGGTTTGACATGGGAAACATGAAATTTTTCCGGCGCTTCGCGCCGTATTTGATGTTTATAAATGTTTTTTGTCTTCTAGCCCGCTCAAAACCACTCGAATTTGAACTTGACATGCAGAATATGTCAATTTTTCGGCCCTTGGCGAAATATATATATATATATATATATATATATATATATATATATATATATATATATATATATATATATATATACACGAGGGCGTAGGCAGGGATTTTTTTAGCGCCACCCCCATTTGCGCAGCCGCTAATGGCCAGGATAGAGCGTTTGCGCGCGGAGCTTCTCATTAGCGCACCAAAAAACCTTTAAATGCTTGGCAATAGGCAAAAATAAGGGCATTTTTGAACTTCTGATGCGCTCCATGTACTGCTGACTGACAATAAATTCTGGCAAGAAATTTAAAAAATTCTTACTACTGGTTCCAACTCGAACAAGAAATCTAATGGTAAAAATATCAATTTGATACCTGATTTCTCATTGCCTTGCCTATACTAGACTGAGCGATTTCTTCAAGCTGTCTTTGCAGTTTGCACTCAATTTTCGTGTATTGCAAAATGCAACCGCTATACAGAAACCAATAATTAGATGCAAAGCGCCCGAAATTTTGGCATCTTCTCAATGTGTATCTCAAGGCTGGGCTATTTCAAAGATAAATTTAAAATGAAAACAATTAATTTGGCACCATGCACCTAAAAAACAAGGATTCATTACTGCAAAGATGCTAAAGCAGGGATTCGCTTATGATGAAACAGGAAAGCGGTGGTTGGCAAACACAATTAATTCATTCTTAAGAAGTCGGCGCCAAGCGCCGAAAAATTTTAAAAATTTTTAAATCAAAATGCAATATAAAATGTTTAAATTTCTAATTTTTTGCCCAAAAAAGCCTTTGCGCATGGCGCTAATGAACGAAATGTCCCATTAGCGCAGGGCGGGTTCCTTTGCGCCGCGCTAAAAAAAAACAGTGGGCGTAGGCAGGATTTTTCTAAGGGGGGCGGTCCAAAATTTGGTGACCCTATATTTAGGGATATGGTCGCCGGGGCGCCAAATAAAGTGCATTTTCTGACGTTTGCGAACATGCTCTATCCGTTGAGCTCATAACATTCAATTTTTCCGAAAAATTTTCATTTTCTCCTAATAAGCTATAAAAAATGACGTTTTTTGGCCGCGCTTGGGCCTAAATGAACGAAAATAGTGATTCTACGGCGTGAAGCGCCGAAAATTTTGAGAATTTTCGATAAAATGATGGCAATTTTCACGCATTTCCTTACCTTTCCAAAATTATTTTTGGGCTAAGGGGGGAGCAGCTATAAAAAATGACGTTTTTTTGGCCGCGCTTGGGCCTAAATAAATGAAAGTAATCATTCTACGGCGCGAAGCGCCGAAAATTTTGAGAATTTTCGATAAAATGATGCCAATTTTCACGCATTTCCTTACCTTTCCAAAATTATTTTCGGGCTAAGGGGAGCAGCTATGAAAAATGATGTTTTTTGGCCGCGCTTGGGCCTAAGTGAACGAAAATAATGATTCTACGGCAAGCGAAGCGCCGAAAATTTTAGTGAATTTTCGATAAAATGATGCCAATTTTTATGCATTTCCTTACCTTTCCAAAATTATTTTTGAGCTAAGGGGGCGGCCGCCCCCCCCCGCCCCCCTGCCTACGCCCATGTATATATATATATATATATATATATATATATATATATATATATATATATATATATATATATATATATATATATATAGTGATAAATTTGCTGTATATCAATATGAAATAGAGTGAGAATTTTTTGAATTTTTTTAAAAATTTTTCTTCACCATCGTATAGAGCTCGCCGAGATACGCTCAAAACTGCCTTTATTTTCGCCGATCTAATAGTTTTCGAGATATCTGGCCTCAAAAATTTTCGGCCCCCCAATAAAATCCTGGATACTACGGGCCTGGTTTTAAGTGTACACTTTATTTAGATTTTCAGATTTTTTGTTCTACTACTTTACATTCCTCTTAGTTTTGCGTCTTTTTATTTAAAGCCTTCGTGAATTTTTCGAAACTTAAATGAACGCAATCAATTTTTTGAATTTTTTTAGCGTTTTTAAGAAATATATTATATTAGTAAGGAAAAACGTCGATAATGTTTTTTCAGCTTGTACTATTCTCTTATAATAAAAGCTGTTGGAAAAAATGAACACTTCTAGCCAATGTTCACTCGAAATTGTCATTATTTGATTTTATGCTTTAAATCTTTATAATAATTCGAACTGCAATGAAAGCAGTGTAATGGTGTTTAAAAATCTTGCTAAATGTATAGTTCGAAAAATACGTGATGTACCGTTCTCGCCATGAAATTTGAACGCCCAGCACTTCTCAAGTTTTGCTAAGGATTGTAAGGCCTATGTTATAACGTGATATAACATGTTATAAAACAAACTGTATTATGACGTGACACGGGCGTACATGAGCAGGGCAGCAATCATGTTCTGCGGGACACATTCCTATAGGGGGTGGTGAGGGGGGTATTACCCCCACCTCAGGGTCCGAGACTTCAATCGCTGTCGGACGATTTTGAGCTATCAAACATTTTCTGCATGATTTTTGGGTAAAAAAGCAGCGAAATAATTTTCGCGCCGACTAATAGATTTCTGTTTTGTTTACCCATAAAACACCTAGAATGAACTTAAAATGATCTGAAAAGTCAAAATTTTCGATGATTTCTTATATTTTTTACTCACAAGAGTGATAAAACTAGTCAGAATGGGACGAAAAGTATTTAAAAATGCAGTTTTTCACATTAAAACATGCTATATAGAAAGTTTTAGCCATTTTTCATATTTGACCTGCAAAAAAGGCTAGACTCTAAATTTAGTGGTCCTGAATTTTGGAATTTCACCCCCCTGAACTTTCTACCTTAGGAAACTATGCTGCGGGAGGTTTGGATGGTGTGGAAACTGGCGGAAATCCCCCTAAAACGTCAAAAATTCAATTCTGGGGTCTGCTGGATTCTCGGAGGTCTCTTTAACCCCACATCAGGGCATAGGGAAGGGCGAGAGGGGGTTTAACCCCCAGATATTGAAATACCGGGCACTGTCAGGCCAATTTCGGTAGAACATATGTTGCAGCTGAGAAAATTTAAATTTTATGGTGAAAAATGCAGCTCAGTGAACCACAAGTTCAGTCAATCAGGTCAGTTTATTGTGAAAGTATTAATTTTTCCACAGTCTCAAATTTTTTTAATTTTTTTCACATAATAGTGATTTATCCGTTAACGTTTTTGGAAAAACACGTTTTAGAATTGAATTCATCTACCTTCTGACCTCAAGAATGACATTTCAACATGCTTAAGTAGATGAAAATATCAATAAATTACCAGATAGAAACGTTAACCGTGTAAGCGTTTTTCGATTTTACCCCTTTCCCCTCTGGCCACTTCAACTTTGGCCACGTATGCTAAACCCCCTTCAATTTTCAACCACCCACGGCCACGTGCGGTCATCGGAAGTCTAATTTAATTAATTTAATTCATTATGATTAATTTTAATGAATTTCACTCAATTCAGTTTACTATTTTGGTTTTCAAAATATACATTCCTATTCAGTCGTTTGACGAATCATATCGCATATCGCAAGATCAGCTCGATAAAACAAACAAAATATTGTCGATCTTCGAAGGAACGCACAGTTTTTATAACTTTACTTTCGGGAGGTTAGTTACATAGCTACTATTCGAAGCACGAGTGTGTATTGTATATGCGTCGAATGCATACATTTAAATGGTGGATCTCTTATCCGAAGTTAGTTTCCCCCGCAAAGCCTGAACATTTTCAGCTTCCCCCGTTTTTTCGAAAAAATTGAATTTTTTTCGCCGTTCATGGGTGTTTTTTTGGCCAAAAATTAGAGCTCATTTAATCCACTCCCTACTAGAAATGGTCGGGGACCCCACCTAAACTTTTAAGCCTTTACATGCATCGTCAAATGTTTATGTCGACTAAAACAGCAAGTTGGGCTACTGTATTTATATTTTATTTGTTTTTTCTTTTGGCTTGTAACATTCTTTATTATTTTCTTACTCAAAAGACATCAGTGATGTAAACATTGTACATAGCTGCTACGACGTGTACAGTTCAATTTTTGCATCACTATTATTGCTTGAATTATTTCAGGAAACCAGACGATAGGAGCTGCATGCGATACATAATTTTGTGTTCGGTGAGTTTTGATAAGGATTTAATTTTCAGACTATCTATTTCAAGCACTTTCTTCGAACGTTTGAAAATCCGTTCGACTGTTTCATTTAAATAAATTTAGGATTAAATAGGTAAAGTATCCATCAGCTTTTGGTCAAAAAATGGCCTTAAAAATGGTGGTATGGCGAAAAAACACAAGTTTTCAACGTTTCTCATCGAGCACTATCCATTACCATCAAAAAATTGCGAAACAAATTTTCAAAAATTGAATTCTGGGGGATATTTTGGTTTCTGGGGGGTGTTTTGGTATCTGGAGGTGCATACCCCCAAACCCCCCGCGCCCAGATATGGATATAACCCCCTGAGCTTTGAAAAATGGTAGCTATACAGCGATTTTGACCGAAACACCATCGCTGTATAACCTTTTTTGGGTTTAGAAAATTGACTATATAGCGTTTTTGGGCTTAGAAAACAAGCTATATAGTTTTTTGAGCTCAAAAATGCTATTTGGTTGTCTTTTTGAGTTTCGAAAGGATATATAGCTATTTTCTCGACTCCAAAAAGGGATTAATAGCGATTTTTGGTCCAAAAAGGCTATATAGCTATGTTTATGTGTCCAAAAAGGCTATACAGTGGAACTTCGATAATGCGTTCACGGTATAATGCGTTTTCTCGCATAATGCGTACAGTTTTGCTAGGTCCGGACCGAAAGGCAATATAAAAGATAAAGCAATAGCATGGGGTAATGCGTACTCGTTTAATGCGTAATGCGTACAGCCGATTTCATCCATCGGCCTATGCCTGCATGCTAAACTACCCGGCTTAATGCATACAGCATGTATTTTTTCACCTCGGATAATGCGATCAGCTCTTCGGATAATGCGTACGGCTTTTTTTCGAATTCCATGATCAGTTAAAATAGCGAAATAGCGTACCCTATTACATTATTTCTCATATCCTTCCTGGTTTTACAGTTTTCTGAATACGTTTTCTGTCTTCAAAGAATACTTTAGGCACAGCGAAATGAATGATATCGAAGATTTTTGTGACTTTAAGCGTGAAAACATGTTGAAGCAGACCTGTATTGCTGATTTTTCTTTAAAAACGATTTTATCGCATAATAGCGTTTCCTTGTTGAAAATCTGGGGTATTCGGATAATGCATACACTCGGATAATGCATACAGAAGGGCTTGGTCCCTTGGGTGTACGCATTAAGCAAGTTCGACTGTATATTTAGTTTTTAGAGACCAAAAAGGCTATTAGCTAATTTCTGACCTTAAAAGGATTAAAGAGCCGTTTTTACGAAGCACTGATTTGTGGTTTTCACCCCCCTGTCCCTGAAAGCTTGACCTTGCGCACCTATGATCGTATGCCTTGAAAATTTTCGAAAAAATCGTAATTTTGGAATAAAAAAATATAACCTCGTCTTTTATGTTTGATCTATGATGATACTTATAATGTGATAGGAATTGCCGTCTGATTGCGTTTTGACGAAATATTTTATCTGAGGACTGTAATTCGCCGTCATATTGCTAACAACTAAGTAATTCGTTCTTACGGAACATTAATTCTTTCAGTGTGGAGCTCCATTCATTACTAATGACGTCGAATTCGTTACTGTTACGATACGCGGTCAAAGTTTTATGATCCATCAGATTAGAAAAATTATTGGTTAGTAGAAGTCATTCAAAACACTCGTAAATACCTAGTATTATTTCGAAGTAGTGACCTGTATGGCACACACATATGGGAAAATAATGAATCCTGGAGTGAGGGGGAAATCATATGAGAACTGTCTAAAATATCGTTGTACATACTCTTGCCAATCTTTTATTAATGGTGGTTTCTCGTCCGATAGATTGCTTCATACTCGATCAGTTGTTGGGCTAGTTTTTATTATACGAAAAATGAAATTTTTGTGCGTTTTTCGACGAACTTTATAGAATAGTTAAGAATTAAAATAAAAAAGTGTCTCTCTTAATTCTTACTCATATGTGGAACATCTATCGCGTAAATATTAATACGACGACTGGTTTTCTTAATCCAGTCTATGAAAAAAATGGTTAACTCTGTAATAAAATTTAGGCATGTTTTCCATTTATAAGGTAAACTTGGGTTGTTTATGTACATAAAAATCTGCAACATATGAATCCGATTCTTTTCAACTTTCCTAAAAGATTTTTATACTTTGGGACATTCTTGAAAAGAAATTTATTCGGAGCGATGAACTGCCCCTCCTGGATACCGGCCCGGTCGCGATAGATTTTAATCTATATACTTATTTATGTGTACGTTACGTACATTTTTCGTGAGCTAGTGTTCGTAATGTGTGGACGCTTTTATCATTGAGAAATGGATGTCTAAATATCTGGCATTATTTTCAACATCGAATGTCTTGAAACATAAAAGATACAGTACTTACCGATGTTCTACTTTATAATATTGATAAGGCGATAATGTGCAGAGGAATGCATGTCGCTCTGACTTCACAGCGATTTGGTTCTAAATATGTAACTCAGTGACTCGAAAACTCGTAATGTATCATCGTAAGTATACATTGATCGCAAAATATATATGTCTTTTACAGGCACAGACAATGCAAGCGCATAGGGGTGAGGGGCATAGGTGGGCAGCACCGAAATTCTGGGGGTGTGCAAGATTTTTCAGAGGTAAAAAAATGGTCTTAAAAGTGGTGGTATGGCGAAAAAAACAAAAAATTGCCTGGGGAGGTGGTATTCGGCATACTTGGGGGTTGCATACCCCCAAATCCCCCTACGCTCACGTGTGGTGGGGGGATATAACCCCCACCCGCTGAAGGGTTATAGCCAAAAAATACTGTCATACATGTACAAAAGTAAAGTCAAAATTTTTCTTGATGCTCGTATTGTGCTTTAGAATCCAAAAGCGCCCAAAATCGATCGATTTCTTTTTTAGTCTTCAAAACGATATTATGCTGTGAAAATGAACTAAAAATGCTTTCACAACGAAATGGGCAATTTTGACCATTTTGGTCGTTTAAATTACAAAAGAAATCGTGAACACTAAATTTACTTTTTTTGGATTTCTGAGAGTTTGCATCTATGGCTAAGACTGTTTGAAAACGCAAGTTTTTAAAAAAGTGCAGTTTACACATAAACAAGCAAAAGCGACTAATCTACGTCATTCATTCAATCTTCCAACTAACGTAAAAAAATAATTGAAAAATGTTAAATTTAATAGAGTTATTAGAACCAGTAGGTGGGATACTCAGCAGACATGCGCAGAATGGGAATTCTGGTCGAGGGGTGGGGTGAAATCTTGAAGTACTTTCTTGGGCCTAAACATGGTGGATGCACCATACATGTATAGCATGGGAATAAATATAGGGGGTGGGTCAGGCACAAAATTTTTTGAAAAATGCTTCATTTGGGCTGAAAAACAATGATTGCACGTCAAAACACCGTTTTTGACGTTTCAGACAATGCTCGTTCTTTTTAGAACAAAAAACGTAAAAAATTTGAAAAAAATTAGTAAATTGAACGAAAAATGTGTGTATGGCGCGAAGCGTCTAAAATTTGCAATTTTTGAACCAAAAATGGGCTAAAAATGCTTAAAAGGGCCACCTCCTTACAACTTTTACAAAAAATATAATTCTGGGAGTGACAGCTATTTTGCGGGGGGCTGGGGGTCAAACCCCCAAAAAGTATGTCTGGTGGGTGGTACGCGCCAAAAATATCGTTTTTTGGCATTTCTGACGATGCTTAATCTTTCTATAGCATAAGAACAAAAACAATTTCGAAAAAAGTCGAAAAAACTCGAATAAATTGAACAATTTAGGGGTCAAAACATGAGTATATGGCGCGAAGCGCTGAAAATTTGGCACGTCTGAGCAAATAGGTAGCTAAAAAAATTCTTAAAAAGGCACTTTTCTTACCGATTTTCAGGAAAGTTTTAGAAACTTGAAAAATTATTCATTCCTGGGGAGGGAGTTTGAAGAAACACCCCTTCTTAGATCATATATGATAATCAGTATTTGTAAAATTGTAAATATATCTTTGCTGCATGTCAGATGGCACTGATATAATTTTGTTTGCTATGTATATTTTAATAAGTACCTGTACATAAGTAATGTTTTGAAAGAGTCTTCAATTATGCTGAGAACCGGTTGATATTTAGGTCTTACTGTTGCTGTCTTACGTTCTTTCGCCGAGCCATCCATTGTGCAGGAAGCATTATCGAAGAAACGTAAAGTGAGCATATTCAATTACCTGTTACGAAATAATGCAATTATTTTTATCAACCAATCAAATGTCATCGTTAATTATTTTTATAGCATATTCAAGCCCGTAATGTATGCTTGCATGCATCGTACTTTATATTAAAGTACTTAGAAATGTATGTATATCCATATTAGAGATGTATGTATGTACATATGTAGCAGAACAACCTAACGATTTCTGAATGAGAAGCAATTTTTCTAATAAGTGAAATGAAAATCATACCTATCCTCTTGTACTGCCGTTTTGACTTGGAAAAAATAGAATTTAATGTTTCATTAATTTTTCACTCTTACGTGAACAGTTTAATATACATATTACAGACAACTGCCTGATAAGAAAATTTTATTCTTTAAAAAATAGTTCTAGTCGAAACCAAAACAATAAATAACGTGGCTTCTTAGGCTTGAATGGGCTGAAAGTCATAAATAACACTTTTCGACCTTCAAGACAACGCCTGTTTTTGATAGAATAGAAAATTAAAAAATTCTTAAAAAGTGATATACTTGTCAAATATCGATTGAAAAAGCGTATAGTACTGTCCTCTATAAAAACCGCTCTTTGTTTTTTGCATGTATGTATGTACTGTGCAACCGCCTCAATCTGTAAAGTAATATAATCAGAGCAATGTCCCGTCAAGCACCACCGTACGCCACTTAGCTGATTTAACAAAGTTCATTCGTCTTAGAAAAAAATCGATCAAAGTCGAAACTAAAAAGAAACCATAAAAATCCAATTGGGAACTAAAAAAACCATGTAACCGAAAAACCAGCCCCGAAAACCTATGATGCAGGCATAATTTGCAGCGGAAATAAAGAATATATTTATGTTCATAACTATTTATATTGAAAGTTCTCTAATTTTTATAAATCATCCCTTACAAAAAATGCTAACTGAAGCAGTTCAATGAAAACTAATTTTGTTGCTATGGCAACATATACTTGGTATTGTTGAAGTTTAAATGATCCGAAAAATAATTTTCGACGAGTTCTTGTATTTTATACAGGTAAAAGTGACAAATGAGTCAGAATTGGACAAAAAATACTAAAAAATGCAGTTTTTTCACATTAAACATTTCATATGGGGTGTTTTAATCATTTTTTCATTTGATCTGAAAAAAGGGCTCGAATTCTAGATTCATTGGTTCCGAATTTAGGGATTTCACCCCTGAACTTTTGACCTTGGGAAACAATGGTTGTTTCAGTTTTAATTGTTTTCCTCTCCCATTTCTCAAAATCAACCCATCCAAACGGGTTCTTTAGCCCGTTCAACTTTTGTGCTAGTTCGTTCCACGGTTGGGCTGGGATCATACATGTAATGGCTCTAAATTTCGGGTGGAGGTCCCCGGCAAATTTGGGGGGGGGGTCAAATGACCTATAATTTTTTTTGGTCAAAAACGGCCAAAAAAACACATCAAAACTGCCAATAATTTCAGTTTTTTCCAAAAATCGGGGAGGGAAAAAATGTCCTGGCTTTGGGTGTGAGGTTTTTGGCTTTGGAGGGATGGGGAATAACCATCTTTGGGTGGGAAGATCTTCCATATCCCTTGTCACATTTATGGCTGGGATAGGCTCACGATCTGGTGTGCCTGATGGAGTAGGGGCTAGAAATTCGCCCTTTATCTCCTGCGGGCGTGTTTGTAACGGGTGATACATATCTTAATAATCATAAACTGGTCATGATGAAACATTTAATTGATAGGAATTGCCGTCTGACCCTTTTGACGATATTATTTTTCTCTGATACAGCAACACTCTTGCACCTGTGTCGCACACAGTTTGTTCACGACAAAATAATAGGTACTTTTTATTTAGGTCGATGTTCCAAAAGCGCCTGGTTTGGGGCTTGTTCTGCAAGAAGTGAGTGATTCGTTTTTTAGATATAGTTTATCAAAAGTTTGTTACGCCGAATCTGATTACTTTACTTTCTCTAGCGTGCTAAGTACCGTTGAAATGAGAAATTAGAGAACTTAACTCTAAAATGAAGTTAGTGTTAACTGTCTATAAATATCATTAAATTACATGTGTCTAGCCTTGCGATTCTTCGTCTTGGTCAATTTTTTATCAACGTATACATAGATTATACGCCGAGCTCTAACTTATCGCAAAAAGCGATCTTAATTAGCAACGGAGGTGTAAGCACGGCCCGTCTGTGTAAAAAAATCAGCTCGCTCGGGGTCAGTTAGAGTTAAAGTACTCAAAAATTATGTGTCATAGGACTCAAAAATTATGAAGCTAGTGCTTTAGTGACTTCAGACGTCGATATAGTATTTGCTGATTCGTTATTTGGGCGTCAAGTTATACATTTTTCGGGAAAATTTGCCTTTTCTGCGTAGAGCACAGAATTTCTTGCAGACATGCCAGCATGGAAATTCTTGGGGTGGGCTGAAATTTTAAAGAGCCCTTTTTGGGCTTAAAAATGGCGGATAAGCGTCAAAAACATTTTTCCACCGTTTCTGACGATGCTGTATCAATTGAGAGTATAAAAACAAAAAATTCCGAAAAAATAATTCGAATAAAGCAAAGAAAATTTAGTCAAAAAATGTGTATATGGCGCGAAGCTCCTAAAATTTGACACTTTTAAGCAAACAAATTGATAAAAACGTTCAAAATAGCACCTTTTCGATGAATTTTTCGAAAACTGAAAATCGCGCGCGCTGGGGGTAAAGCTTTCTGGGGGTGTGCGAAACCCCTCAAACTCCCGTATCTTTTTATGGCACTTCCGCCGTAGGATACTTATTTTTCATAAGTTAGTCTCATGCTTGACCAAAAAACGTCACTTTTCACAGCGTATTGTGAGAGAAAAAAATTTTTCGTTTTAGGATCCTGTTTTATCATATGTAGTGCCGAACATATCCAAAAATATGAATAGGATCACCAATTTTCGGACCGGCCTGCTTATAAAAAACTTCACTGCTCTTCCCTCTCTTAACTTATTTACAGAAATTTTCATTAAATAAGAGATTAAGAACCCAGAAAATTTGATAAAAATCTTCATTAAACATGAGATTGAAAGCCCAGAAAATTTAATTTACTATTGCTTAATTGTTTAAAATGATGTATTCGAGTTAGTGAATTATGCATAATTGACATCTTGCTAAATAATCTATGTAAGATAGTGATAATCGGAAATTTTTATAAGAGCTATTCCAAACCGACAGTGATATCGCCAATCAAAATAAATTGATGCCTCTCGTATGTACTTTTGAGGTTTAAACTTAATACATATGCACATATGCACAATTTCTGAAGGATACATCTCTGATATTTAAATGGAATTTTTACTACGCAGTGTACATAATTCCTTTTGCCTAAGCTTTAGGTTCATTACGACTGGTACAATAAACGGTACGAAAAGACTCATGAGCCGCTTTCATGGGATAAATATCAAGTAAGTATGATGACCGATTGACTACAATTGAAATGGTTATTGCTTACAATAAATTACAGATTCTGGTACGGGTAATGAGCACACCTGGGCGTGGGGGGTTGGGGGGTATGCACCCCCGAGAAACCCAAATACCCCCTAGAAACAAAAATAACCCCCACAGAATTCAATTTTTGAAAATTTTCTTTGTATTTCCGCAATTTTTTGATTCCAATGGATAGTGCTCGATGTGAAACGTTGAAAATAGTGTTTTTTCGCCATACCACCATTTTTAAGGCCATTTTTTTGATCTTTGAAAAATCTTTCACACCCCCCCAGAATTTCGGTGCCGCCCACCTATGATAATGAGGTAATTTTGGATGAAACAAACGTTGATTTATTTTCTTGTTCAATGATTGATAAAACTAAAATCATTTTTTAGCCCTTTTGCTATTCATTTGCCTTTCATTCAGAGATGGAGAAATGGCATGTAAACAGTTTGACAAGGATCCTCACCAAAAAATAACGTGATTAGGTTTTTAAAATATAAGTATATGTTCTCCTTGCAGGGTGGCCACTCACCCGGGAAAAGCCCGGGAATTTTTTAACACCCGGAAAAACCCGGGATTTTCGTCAAGAAATTTAGTTTGAACTCAGTTTTTGGAGGTCAAAAATATTGAATTAATAGAACAATGTTACATTTTTTATCGCTTTTGGTATCATTACTAGTTTACATGTTTTTATATTTTATCATCTAGCATTTATTTCCATTTTTCTTCTCGCCCATTGTCACATCGTTGATTGCTATTTGTGTATTCTCTTTGTTTGATATAGCTAGTAGCTATTTGTACTGTTGTTCGCTAAGACGTTTTTGCAACAGTGTTTTTTTGTACACGGCAAAGATTTTTCCTGATGTACAAAGACTTTTCGGGACCGTCTTTGTACATGTACAAAGATTTTTGGGAAGACAAAAATTGCAAAAAAGGTATGAAAGTCGCAAAAATTTTCGGCGCTTAGCGCCGAAATGAATAATTGTGTGTTCTATATATCTTTATAATGGCAGAGATTGCATTTCAAAGGGAAAAATGTCGAATTTTTCGGCGCTTCGCGCCGTTTTAAGATGATTCTTAGTGATTTTTGCCCTCAGAGACTCAGAAGTTAGCTAAAATACCCTATCAAAAGTCGAACAGCTCTGTTTTTGGGTAGATTTTTGGGAAGACAAAAACTGTAAGAAGATGTAAAATTCCCAAAAATTTTCGGCGCTTTGCGCCGATATGAGTAATTGTTTGTCCTGTGCAGGGGCGGATTTAAGTGGGGGCGGTGGGGGTGCGGCCGCCTCCCCCTCCCATTGGCGAAAAATATTTGGTGAGATAAAGAACGGATAAGCAATTTGCAATGATTTTTGGCCGTCAGTGACCATAACTTCTCAAAATTTTCCGGCGATTATACTTTCTTGGCGACATGGAAGCATGTTTTTTTGTATTCGGCAAAGATTTTTCCCGATGTACAAAGACTTTTCGGGACCGTCTTTGTAGATGTTTACAGATTTTCGGGAAGACAAAAACCGCAAAAAAGGTCTGAAATTCGCATAATATTCGGCGCGTCGCGCCGTAATGAGGAATTGTGTGTCCTATATATCTTTATAATAGCAGAAATCGCATTTCGAAAGGAAAAATGTCGAATTTTTTGGCGCTTCGCGCCGTTTCAAGACGTTTCTTAATGATTTTTGCCCTCATAAAACCAGGAATTAGCCAAAATACACTACCAAAGGTCGAACAAATCTTCTTTACCACACTAAAGTCGCTACCGTACTATATCATACATAGTATCCAAAAATTTGTGTGTACAAAATGTTCAGAGACTTTTAGGGACCATCTTTGTATTTGTACAAACGGACCTTGTACAAAAAAAAACACTGGCCTGGAAGCCATTTTCTGTTCATTTAGGTTTCAAAACAATTTTAACATCTATTTTTGCATAGTTTCCTTCTATTTTCAATTAAAAATTTCGATGTTTCGCATCAAATGCTATAAATACAGGAAATCAAGCAGTTAACCATGCTTCTAGACGTCTATCAGCCTTGATTTCACCAATTTTTCGGCGCTTCGCGCCAGATTTTTGTTAAAGTCAAAGAAATTTAATGATTTTTTCGCACAAAATTGTCCAACATTTAGAAACTTTTTGAAAAAATATTGCGTCAGGTGATTTTATGTAAAAGTATACAATGTAAAACACCGAAAAAACGCCATTTTGCGCATTATGTAAGAGCAAATTTTCCGACCTATTTTTGACTCTTTCTGGAAACGTTGGGATACCGCCCCCTTAAGAAAATTCTAGATCCGCTACTGATCCTATATATCTTTTAAATGGCAGAGTTGCATTTAGAATGGAAAAATGCCAATGAGTCAATTTTTAGTAATTTTTGGCGTGAGAAACCCAGAAATTAGCTGAAATACACTACCAAAGATCGAAAACCCTGTTTTGACACACTAAAATGGCTACTGTACTATATTATAAGCTGTGAGAACTGCTATCGACAACTCGTTAGCATCATTGAAAAAGAAATTATGATTGTTCCAAAACGTTTCGTGTAGTATTTGCATTTGTTTGATTACAGTTTCTTTTGCCTTATCCTTTTTCATGCTCTTATCATGATCTTCGTATATAGTGTGCGTTTGAAGCATGATTTAAAACCGGGAAATTGTTCATAAATCACCCGGGAAATCCGGGAAAAACCAGGGAATTTTATTTTGGGAAACCAGTGGCCACCATACGTGGGCAGCAAGAAAATTCTGGGGGGTGCAAGATTTTTTATAGGTCAAAAAATGGCCTTAAAAATGGTGGTATGGCAATAAAAACACCATTTTTCGACGTTTCTCATCAAGCACTATCCATTGGCATCAAAAAATTGCGAAAAAAACGAAAAAAATTTAAAAAATCTAATTCTGGGGGGTATTTTGGTTTCTGGGGGGTGCATACCCCCACGCCCAGGTGTGGTGGCTTTCCTGTCCTCGATTTTCAAATGCTTGTCTTAGTCGGCGTTCACTGTCGAATTTTAGTCTTTGAGCTAATTTCTTGCGGATTACATACATAAATAAAAAAAGCACGACAATTAAGCTCGTTCCCGAGTTTCAGAACTTAATCGAGTTTTGATCCATATCTAGGGATCGAGTGAGTCATAACGTGCGAAATCAAATAATTGCTGTCAACCTTGATGGTCGCAAACTGAATTATGATTCGCTTTTATTCATTATTCATATAGCGTTTGTTTCCGGTTGATAAATTTACATTATGATAACATAGAGAATTTGTCGAGTCATTTTACGCGATTCAAAATTATGATAAGGAATTCTAAATTAATTGAGTCGCAAGAAGTCTTATTTCGAGAGCATTGCAGCAAGTGTGTTTAATACCACCTGCGTATTACGTATAGCCACTAAAACAGTTTCATTTTTTATTAAATTATCAATAATTGCATAGAACATGGTTAATGGTTATTGAGTTCAAACTATTTGTGCATGCATAATGGCTTGCGAAGCAGCACGAGCACGTATGGACGTGGTGATCATACATGGGCAGCAGTCAAATTCTGGGGAGTCCGATGAGGCAAAATTACCAGAAATAGCACCAAAAATTCAATTCTGATGGTCTATCGATTTGGGGAGGGGGTTCGCCGGATTCTGGAGGGTACCCTACCCAGACCCCTTACGCCCATGAGTGGTGGTCATGGTCAGTGATCGGATCGAGGGTACTTTTTGGACTCCTCGGCCTCGGCCGAGGCCGAGGCGCCTTAAAATCCTTGCCTCGGCCGAGGCCGAGGGTCAAGCTTATATACCTATACCCATAAATAATGCTCTTAGAATATTTTGTATGCACAAGAGCTAGAGAATAATCGTAATATTGATTACTTTATCGAATGTCATTTTCAATAATAGTAGATTAAATGTGTGAAGGATTTATTGAATAAAGTCAGCAGAATGAAAGCATACTTAATTTAACAAGTTGCCGTTGAAGACTTGGAAAATATAATAAAAAATATGGCTGAACAAGCACTTGAAAACTTTTATTACTATACATAAATAAGAAAACAGTGTCAAAGAAATAGACGAACAAACGAAATAAGCTAAGTAAAGACAGAACTGTAGCCATTGTTGTACTCGCTTTTGCAGTAATGCATGTTTAAACACGCTTTTTCAGTCATCCAATTCTGGTGTGGTAGGTAATATGACAGAGACTGCACTGTACTTTCCGATTATAGTTTCCCAAGGTCCAGAGTTGAGGGAAGGGTGAAATCCCAAAATATGGGACCAGTAAATTAAGTAGTGTCTTTGTATGAGCGAACAAATTTTCGTAGATATTTTATATAAATATATTTTTAAACATACACATTTTTACATACTGCCAGTGTGTGACCTGCAACCGGCATGCAGTCCTAAACAGCACACATTCCCATAGGGGGCGTGAGGGGGTATTACCCCCACCTCAGGGTCCGAGACTTGAATCACTGTCGGACGATTTTGCGCTATGAAACATTTTCTGTATGATTTTTGGGTACAAAAGCAGCGAAGGTATTAAAATTTTTTCGGCGCTTCGCGCCGAATAATACATATCTGTTTTGTTAACCCATAAAATACCCAGAATGGACTTTAAAATGATCTGAATTGTCAAAGTTTCCGATGAATTCTTATATTTTTAACTTACAAGAGTGACGAAACTAGTCAGAATGGGACAAAAAGTAGTTAAAAATGCAGCTTTTTACATTAAAACATGCTATATAGGATGTTTTAGCTATTTTTCAAATTTGATATGCAAAAAAGGCTAGATTCTAAATTTATTGGTCCTTAATTTTGGGATTTCACCCCTTCCTGAACTTTCGACCTTGGGAAACTATGCTAAACAGTGTTTTTTTGTGCAAGATACATTTTTACATGTACAAAAATGGTATCCAAAAGTCTTTGAACATTTTGTACATGCAAATTTTTGTGTACTATTATGGTATGATACAGTAGCGATTTTGTGTGGTAAAAAAGGGTTTTCGACCATCGTTAGCGCATCTTAGCTAATTCCTGGGTCTCTGAATATTTGACATTTTTTCCATTCTAAATGCAAATTCTACTATTTTAAAGATATGTAGGACAGACAATTACTGATGCGCCGAAAATTTTCGGGAATTTTACACCTTTTTACAGTTTTTGTCTCTCCAAAAATCTTTGTGCATGTACTAAGACAGTCCTGAAAAGTCTCTGTACATTATGAAAAATCTTTGCCGAATACAAAAAACCGTGGTCCTAAATGTGATAATTCGGCCTGGATATAGTTCATAAGATTATTTGGCGCGAAGCGCCGAAAGTTTTATGAGCTTTTGATGAAATTTACACATAAAACTTGACTGAGAAAACTAAAACAACTTGTACTACAAAGTCAGAAATATTACAGATATTGTAATATGCCAATTAAATCTTGTAATAAGCACTACTGTGCTTAGAAATCCAATGCAACATCAGTATAAATTAGTCAATTTTATCTTTGAACGGCTAAATGTGCTGAGTTATTAAATAGTACTTGTTTTGCATAAAATTTTTAAAAACAGTATAAATGGATACAAAAGATATTTAAATCTGCATAAAGATGCCTAGATTACGCAAAAATTGATTTTTGAGTGTTTAATGCCTATGCTTCAATCTAAATACATGATATTAGCGATATTTTGCGCGAAGCGCCGAAAATTTTTTGAAATTTATTAAAAAATACTGAAAAACGATATAATTAATATCACTTTGTCCAAGAAAGTATTTTAACATTGTATAAAAATGGCTCTAAAAAATGCACGAGCCGAAATTGATTTTTGGCAAAACCTGCATTTATTGTCCATTTTTAGGTGCGTTTTTGCGATTTTCGGCCGAAAATTCGTAATCATTTACGCCCTCTCCCATAAAAATGGCCGAAAACCATACGTGTAACAGGTAGGGCTTTAGGGAATTCCCCACCCACCCAGGGTTGGACGTCTCCCCCTAACCCTTCCCTCCAACGTCAGAAAATTTTGACCCACCCTCCCCATTTTTGGCGAAAATTTGCGCTTTGTTGGCTATTTTAGGTGCTTTTGCCATTTTTGACATAGAATTAGAGTCGCTAATCCCCCACTCGAAATTTCTAGCCGTTACATGTTTGCCGAGGAGCCCCTCCCGAAAATTTTGAGCTGTTACATGCATGTTTTATAGTGACAGTTTGTCTATTTACTCTTGCTTACATTCAAAAATACTGTATCACTTCAGGAAATTCTAATAGTTAGGTGCACTTTTGCCATAGTAAAAATTAGGTTCAAAAATATTCAAAAGGTTTTCACCAAAAATCGTCTGACAGTGACTTGAGTCTTGTACCCTGAGAGGAGGTAATAAACCTCCCTCACCCCTCCCTTCGGGAATGTGTGTTTCCGATCCATGTAGCAAGCATGAGAATTAAAACTTAGTCATCACATGAATAATAAATTGGCACTTTGCTCTATGTAACTTTGTGTAACTGGGTACGCGACTAAAACCACAAGAAAAGTCTATAGGTTAAAAATAGCCTTTGTACTGCAGATGCATTCTAAATAGTTAATATTCAACGGACATATTAAACTTATTCAAATTTGATTTTAACCCTCGGCGCCTCGGCACTTTTCAGCTTCGCCCTCGGCGCCGAGGCCGAGGCTCCAAAAAACGCCGAGGCTTGCCGAGGCCGAGGCCTCGGTCCGATCACTGGTCATGGTCCGGCCCGGCCAGAACTTCTGGAATCCAGGAACCTAAAGTTTTTTGTAATTTTTCACAATTCCCAGACGTCAATAGATCAAGCTCGGTGAGGATTGCTGACATGATATTCCTGTCCATACAATCAATTTTTTGGCTATTTTATGACAATTTTTGGACATCCATATATATTCAAAGGTTTTTGGCCCTGTCCATTGATAAGTACGAGAGTTTGTGCAATGTTTTAATGATACGCGTAATAATAATGCTGGCGAGAATCGACCAGTCTATTCTAGGAGAGATTTAAAATCGGCTACCCTGAAAAATGACTCAAAATTTCGGGAATCAACTTGCGTATTAGGCTTTTGGCCACGGATATTTTGCTGTTTTCGAGTAGAATTCGAAAAATCGGTCTATTTCACCCCATGAAAATGGCCAGATATTTCGACTGAAAATTTTAAGATTTTAACCCATCGAATTCGGCTGTCTCGTCCCCATATTCTTTTCTAAAAATTTAAAATCTCAACTAAAAATTGGTGAAAATTTCTAGTTTTAACTTGCTTCACTGTTTCAGGAAAAGGTTGATAAGTTCAAACGCGAATACATCGAAAAAATTATAGTTGAAACGGAATTGAAGGAAAAATCGTATGGTGCTATTTTTATTATAAACCTCATATATATTGTATTTCGATTCTTTTTTCTGCTCAGAATGATCGAATGGCTAAAAGTGTTAGATAAACACTCGTTCGATTCGTCTGATAGTTCAGAAAAGGTAAACCAAGAAGCTCAAAATTCTACTGCAGACCCACTTGATGTTTCAAGTGACGAAGAAGGCAAATGCAAATAGGTAATAGTTGTGCAAGTAATGGATATAGCGATATTTAGATGTACATTTAAGGTGATCTGTACGTAGAATAGTTTTTTATTACGGTTGGAAATCGACTTCTCCCCCTGTGCTTGTGATCACATTGCTTGTGGGTGGGTATCTAATGCGCGATGCAAAGCTTATCCTTTAACAATATTCGATATATTTCAAAGAATATTTCATTTACATAATTAAAAAATTAAAAACATGAAATTATGGAAAAAAGCTTAGAACATTTGAAAAAATATTAGTTTCGGTCATAGAAGCACGCAGTGGCGGAGCTAGGATTTTCTTAGGGGGCGGTACCCCATTGTTTCCAAAAACAATCAAACACGGTCCACAAATTTGTCCTTTACGCGCGTAATAGCGTTTTTAGGCGGATTACATCGTATACTTTACATAAAATCACTTTTGACGTAATGTTTTCGAAAAATTTCGAAATTTTGGACAATTTTATGCGTGAAGATCATCAAGTTTCCTTGACTTTAGCGAAAATCTGGCGCTAAGCACCAGAAAATTTGTGAAATTTAGGCGGATGGACGTTTACAAGCTTGATTTACTGTTTGATTTCCTGTATTTCAAACTTTGACGCGAAACATCGAAAATTTTTGATTGAAAATGGAAGAAATCTATGCTATATAGCTGTTTCTGCTGTTGCTGAAATTGTTTGAAATCGATTCTATGAGTAAAAAAATGGCTTCCAGGTCGTCAAAAAAGTAAATAAATGTCATTAATAGGTATTATCCGGCGCGCAGCGCTGGGAAAATTTGAGAAATTATGGCTACTGATGATCGAAAATAATTGCAAATTACATATCCATTGTTTATCTCGCCAAATATTTTTGGCCAAGGGGGGCGGCTGCCCTTCTCGCCCCCTTAAATCCGTCCGTGGATGCACGACAACCGGTCTGTGGGGTCAGCCAGTCTAGGGGTAGTCAAAATATTGAGTTCTTTGTGCCCAAATGACGTCAAAAATCGATATAAATGCTAAAATAGTGTTAAAATTGTGCTAATCTTCAGTTTTTGGTCAATTTCAAATGCTATTGAAGAAACAGTTTCATTTTCATCAGTTTTTTTAGACTTCGATTTTGCCTCGTTTTTCAGATTTTCCATTTCTTAAATTTTGGGAGTCTAGCCAGTGATCGGACCGAGGGTACTTTTTGGACCCTCGGCCTCGGCCGAGGCGCCTTAAAATCCTTGCCTCGGCCGAGGTCGAGGGTAATGCCGAGGGTAAAGCTTATATACCTATACCCATAAATAGTGCTCTTAGAATATTTTGAATGCACGTGAGCTAGAGAATAATCGTAATATTGAACACTTTATCGAATGTCATTTTTAGTAATAGTAGATTAAATGTGTGAAGGATTTATTGAATAAAGTCAGCAGAATGAAAGCATACCTACTTTAACAAGTTGCCGTTGCAGACTTGGAAAAGTTAATAAAAAATATGGCTGAACAAGCACTTAAAAACTTTTATTACTATACATAAATAAGAAAACAGTGTCAAAGAAATAAACGAACA
Source organism: Mermis nigrescens (assembly GCA_036768485.1). Taxonomy (NCBI): domain Eukaryota; kingdom Metazoa; phylum Nematoda; class Enoplea; order Mermithida; family Mermithidae; genus Mermis; species Mermis nigrescens. The sequence continues at coordinate 41,662 of JAVLUZ010000651.1, read as the reverse complement.
AACGAAGTAAGCTAAGTAAAGACAGAACTGTAGCCATTGTTGTGCTCGCTTTTGCAGTAATGCATGTTTAAACACGCTTTTTCAGTCATCCAATTCTGGTGTGGTAAGTAATATGACAGAAACTGCACTGTACTTTCCGATCATAGTTTCCCAAGGTCCAGAGTTGAGGGAAGGGTGAAATCCCAAAATGGGGGACCAGTAAATCAAGTAGTGTCTTTGTATGAGCGAACAAATTTTTGTAGATAATTTATATAAATATATTTTTAAACATACACATTTTTACATACTGCCAGTGTCTGACCTGCAACCGGCATGCAGTCCTAAACAGTGTTTTTTTTGTGCAAGATACCTTTTTACATGTACAAAAATGGTATCCAAAAGTCTTTGAACATTTTGTACATGCAAATTTTTGTGTACTATTATAGTATGGTACAGTAGCGATTTAGTGTGGTAAAACAGGGGTTTTCGACCTTCGGTAGCGTATCTTAGCTAATTCACGGGTCTCTGAATATTTGACATTTTTTCCATTCTAAATGCAAATTCTACTATTTTAAAGATATATAGGACAGACAATTACTGATGCGCCGAAAATTTTCGGAAATTTTACACCTTTTTACAGTTTTGTCTCTCCAAAAATCTTTGTGCATGTACAAAGACAGTCCTGAAAAGTCTCTGTACATTATGAAAAATCTTTGCCGTATACAAAAAACCGTGGTCCTAAATGTGATAATTCGGCCTGGATATAGTTCATAAGATTATTTGGCGCGAAGCGCCGAAATTTTATGAGCTTTTGATGAAATTTACACATAAAACTTGACTGAGAAAGCTAAAACAACGTGTACTACGAAATCAGAAATATTACAGATATTGTAATATGCCAATTAAATCTTGTAATAAGCACTACTGTGCTTAGAAATCCAATGCAACATCAGGATAAATTAGTCAATTTTATCTTTGAACGGCTAAATGTGCTGAGTTATTAAATAGTACCTCCTTGTTTTGCATAAAATTTTTAAAAACAGTATAAATGGATACAAAAGATATTTAAATCTGCATAAAGATGCCCAGATTACACAAAAATTGATTTTTGAGTGTTTAATGCCTCTGCTTCAATCTAAATACAGTATATTAGTGATATTTTGCGCGAAGCGCCGAAAATTTTTTGAAATTTCCTAAAAAAATACTGAAAAACGATATAATTAATATCACTTTGTCCAAGAAAGTATTTTAACATTGTATAAAAATGGCTCCAAAAAATGCACGAGCCGAAATTGATTTTTGGCAAAACCTGCATTTATTGGCCATTTTTAGGTGCGTTTTTGCGATTTTCGGCCGAAAATTCGTAATCATTTACGCCCTCTCCCATAAAAATGGCCGAAAACCATACGTGTAACAGGAAGGGCTTTAGGGAATTCCCCACCCACCCAGGGTTGGACGTCCTCCACTAACCCTTCCCTCCAACGTCAGAAAATTTTGACCCACCCTCCCCATTTTTGGCGAAAATTTGGGCTTTGTTGGCTATTTTAGGTGCTTTTGCCATTTATATAGAATTAGAGTCGCTAATCCCCCAACCGAAATTTCTAGCCTTTACATGTATGCTGAGGAGCCCCTCCCCAAAAATTTTGAGCTGTTACATGCATGTTTTATAGTGACAGTTTGTCTATTTACTCTTGCTTACATTCAAAAATACTGTATCACTTCGGGAAATTCTAATACTTAGCTGCACTTTTGCCATAGTAAAAATTAGGTTCAAAAATATTCAAAAGGTTTTCGCCAAAAATCGTCTGACAGAGACTTGAGTCTTGTACCCTGAGAAGGGGGTAATAAACCTCCCTCACCCCCTTTGGGAATGTGTGTTTCCGATCCATGTAGCAAGCATGAGAATTAAAACTTAGTCATCACATGAATAATAAATTGGCACTTTGATGTCTGTAACTTTGTGTAAGTGGGTACGCGACTAAAACCATAAGAAACGTCTATAGGTAAAAAATAGCCTTTGTACTGCAGATGCATTCTAAATAGTTAATATTCAACGGACATATTAAACTTATTCAAATTTGATTTTAACCCTCGGCGCCTCGGCACTTTTCAGCTTCGCCCTCGGCGCCGAGGCCGAGGCTCCAAAAAACGCCGAGGCTTGCCGAGGCCGAGGCCTCGGTCCGATCACTGGGTCTAGCTAGACCATACATAGCATCGAAATTCTTGGGGTTTGATGGAACAAATCGCTAAGAATAACGCAAAAAATTGAATATTGGAGGTCTATCGATTTTTATGAAAAATATTAGTCAGGCAGTTGCATGCTGTGAATTATAAAAGCTGCTGCTTCAGCTTGTGAGACTAAATTCTAATTGAATTTTGTATTCGTTTTCGAATTTGAAAATCATGGACCACGTGGACTAGATTGTATTGCAATGCTGAACAGTGAATTATTGAATTGCACCCAGAATTTTGATTTTTGTGCAATATGGTTATACAGAGCGGGCCAAAAAAGGCTACACCCCGATGTTACAGGTCATAACTTAGACTAATATAAACGTGAAACTTTAAGACGGTATTTTGCTTTGTTTACACCCTACTCTGATATTGTTTAAACGCCGAAAGTTTCATTGCTGTCATCAATTTACTCCCGCTTTCGACTTCATGAACTTTTTACAGCTAGTAGGACGCGCATTTACTCCAGGGGTTTATGCAACCTGCTACTTAATTTTTTGACTGCATTTATTGTCAAAAAAGGGTACATATGTGCTGAATAATGAGAGTCAATGAAGAAACTCTTGGGTTTGAAGATCGAGTGATGCGTAAACAAAGCGTTTTAGTGCACGAACTGCTGGCACTTGGCCAAAATTTTTATGCATTTCAAACAAGGGCATGCTTATCTATCTAATGTAGCTGGTCTCAAAATAATTTGTCGACAATTGCCTAAGTCATCATACATGTTACGGCTCGAAATTTAGGGGGGATCCCGGCCATTTTTAGGTGGTGGGGGGATTAAATGACCTCCAATACGCATAAAAATAGTTAGAAAATTTTTTCAAAATTTAGGGGGGAGGGATCAAAAATTTTCTGGCTTTTGGGGATGGTGGGACGTCCGACTCTGGATGGGGATCCCCTCTTAAATGTATGTAAGTTATAATGTATGTAAAAGGGTGTAGCCTTTTTCTGGCCCACCCTTTATAATATGTACTGATTGAATAGGTCTTCGAATAGATTTAAGCAAAATATGGAATTTTAATCGACGAGTAACTTGGTTTTTTACGTAGTGAAATGCTCTGTGAATTTAAGTGTAATGTTCAACAATAAAAAAGTTTTAGAGTACTTAAGAAGGGTCAAAATGGCGTGTTAAGCGTCAAAAAACGCGTTATCTTTTATTTGACTGCGAAGATGCTGGCAATCGTCCTCCATGAACTAACTCCTGTGTTAATAGTCACCAATAATTTGGTAGCCAGCAGGCACCAGGTTGAAAACCATACCTACGAGTGCTGTTTATTACAAACGTCGTTTTATCTTACTTTAGAAATATACTTCCTGGCCCATGAATGCTCGCTATCGTCTTTGTAGCGGGTAGAAAACGATCAATGAATTACAATGTGGCAGCAAGCCCGAACTAACAATTTTTTTCACATGTTTATACGTAGGTACATAGATAATCGACGATGTCTGTCTGCATTTTCCTAGACGGTTCTACGTAGAAGCGATTTTTTAAAGAACCAAAATTAAATGACAAGCAAGCCGATCAACTTTACGTGCCCATGTAGATTGTTTTTATGTGGCAGCTGAAAATGTGTACTCACGTGGGGTATGCACCCGCCCAGAATTCAATTTTTTAAAATTTTTTCCGTTTTTTTCGCAATGTTTTGATGCCAATGGATAGTGCACGATGAGTAACGTCGACAAATTGTGTTTTTTTCGCCATATGACCATTTTTAAGGCAATTTTTTGACTTTTGAAAAATCTTGCAGCCCCCACCAGAACTTTCTTGCTGCCCACGTATGGTGGGAGGGAAGCGGTATCTTGGTCTACTTTATTTGTTCGAGTTTTATTTTAAATGTGCACACTGGTTTTGCTATGGTTTACGTATGTACATGCATCGAGTAAGTATCTAATTCAGCCGACTACATCAATGCTAAAATCCGGAGTTTTCTGTTCTTATGTATGTGAGCGTTCTGAGGTTACTATACGTGCGACCTATGTATGCAACGTGGATTATGTCGTTTCCGTATGTGCAGGTACATACATACAATCTTTTATATGGCTACTGTCTTGTACTGATTGTAACTGATGCGTTGGTACTTTATACTGCGTTAGTTTATTTGCCTAATTAAACTACAGGCATGCAATGGTGTGTGTACGTACGAAATGCTAAGCGCAGCTTTACTCACGATTTCTGGATAGCTTATTGTATTTCGGATCTTACACGTGTGGACATCGAACATAAGCGTGGGGGCCTGGCTTGACCCTCACAAAAATCGGTAGATCCTATGCATTTTTCGAGTCGCAGGCGGGCCCATCCCCAGGCGGGTGGATTTAAGGGGGCGGCATGGTGCCCTTTCATTGGCCAAAAACTTGTCGAGATAAAGAATAGTTGCGATGATTGTCAGCCGTCATTAATTATAATTTCTCGGATCATTCTGGCGCTTCGCGCCTGATTATACATGTTGACGTTTATTCACTCAAGCCATTTTTGCTCATGAAATTGGTTTAGAAACTATTCACGGGCAAAATCAATGTCTACGTAGGTTTCTTATATTTTCAATCATACAAATTTTCAACTTTAGGATCTAATGCTAAAAATACAGGAAGCGAGCAGTAAATTAGGGTTCTAAGCGTTCTTCGAAAAATGCGTAAAATGTGATTTTAAATAAAAGTCAACAACGTAAAACGTTATTTCGCACGTGAAGGGCGGTTTTTAGGGCCTATTAGAATTGGAAAAACTGGTGTACCGCTCCCCTAAGGAAAATACTAGATCCGCCTTTGCCCCAGAATTTGTTGCTGCCCAAGTACGATAGACAAGATAACTCCTTGCATTGGTATGGGATCTGAACATTGTTCGCAATTTTTGATGAGTTCTGGAAATTGCTGGTAAAGCCTGGATAACTTGTGTGAAAGATTCCATTATCTTATGTGTACTTTGTAGGTACCTCGCACGGAAAAATTCGCTTTGGACAGCCGATCCTTATCTTGATTTATGTAGTTCTGGGAATCCTATGGTTGTTTTGCTTTTAATAAAGCTTATGATGACAACTTCAGCATTTAATAACATTTTGGTAAAACGCTGGGCAGCACCGAAATTCTTGGGGGTTGCAAGATTTTTCAAAGGTCAAAAATGGCGGTATGGCGGAAAATCACCATTCTTCAACGTTTCTCATCGAGTACTATCCATTGGCATCAAAAATTTCAAAAATTGAATTCTGGTGGTATTTTGGTTTCTCGAAGGGGAGCACACCACACATGGGCGTGGAAGGGGGGGTTGGGGGTATGCACCCCCCAGAAGTTGAAATACCCCCCAGAAATTTTTTTTGCTTTTTTAGCAATTTTTGATGCCATTGGATAGTGCTCGATGAGAAACGTCGAAAATGGTGTTTTATCGCCATACAACCACTTTTAAGACAATTTTTTGACCTTTGAAAATTTTTTCACCCCCCCAGAAAGTTTTTCGCCCCCCCCCAGAATTTCGGTACTGCCCACCTATGGTGCACATTCCCTCATGCCCAGATATGATTGCGATCATAGCATTGTTTTGATATATAATTACCGCACATAATCCGCCGGATTACTTTCGAAAAATACTTAAAATTTGTGCCCAAACTTATGTGAAACGTATGTATGTATGCAGGCATCTCTTATCTGGGTAAGCACCGAGCGCGGACTTAGATGGGCCCTGTCGTCAGAAAACAGTTGGGTGCAATAGGTAATTGTGAGAATTTTCTGACTATTTTACCTTCAAAATTTTTCGGGCGCTTAACGCCGGGTATTAACCTTATTCTTACGACGAAAGAGTAGTTTATGTGCGGAACAATGATTTTTTTTGTTCATGCAATGATTTCTCGAGTAATTTTCGGCGCTTTGTGCCGAATTCTGCGCTAATTTTGCTAATGCTTTCGAAAATTTTTAACATTCCTTTCGGATCACAAATAATTCTGTCAAAAGACAGCGAAAACCGCTACTTTAAGCGTAATATACGAATTATTGACACTATCAGGAAAATTTTGGGTTACCCGTCAAAAAATCTTGGATCCGCCACTCTTAACTACCAGCCTAAGCATACAGCAGGTAGGTAGGTGCCTATATACGAGTATAACGCAAGCTTGAGAACGAGAATTTTTCCACATCAGTTTGAATAAGCTTACATCAAAATTTTTGAATTTTCAGCCAATGAATGCAGTCAATTTTTGTAATTTGAGTGAACTCAAGGATGGAGAAATTTATATCGGCAATGCTGTACTGTCCTTCTCCTATCACGGTCACGGGCCCCCTGAAATTACAAACATTTTTATAGCTCAAGGGTCATAAAAAATTAAAAATTTGCGTAGAGCGTCTGAAGCATCGCCAAAACGTGATTAGCGTACTCAAAATTTGTTTATGTATAGTTTTGTATTTGAGTTGGACAAAAATAGCATTCATTTTTTCCAGCGCTTCGCATCGAATTTGTTTTCTATTCTTTTGTCTTATACTCCATTTAAAACCAATCACATTTGAGTTAACAAATAGAACATGTGAAATTTTCCGAATTATCATTGTATTTGCCGTATAATTTTTCTATGTAGGAAATTCGTCAGAATAGCTCGAAAAAAACCGCATTTTTCGACGCTTTTTGTCGGAAGATCATAAAATTCGAACTTTCCGATGAATTTTTTCCTTACTCAATAGACTCTAGGCAAAAGATTAAATACAAAGAGAGGGGTCGGAAAATTGTTCGTCGATTGAATGATGATAAGTCTGCTGTATAGATAGTCTAAACGACAGATTTGTTTTATGTGGGTATGAAATTGATTAGAAATTTTTCAACTTTTTCCTGAAATTTTTTTCCACTTACGCACATGCACAGCTCGTCGAGATATGCAAAAACGCCTTTAATTTTAATCATCTAATGGTTCTCGAAATCCTAGATATGGTCATTATGCAAATACTGCATACATAAAAATTTCAAAAACGTTACACACCAACACGAATTATCTTTGGTATCACTGCGATAGCATTGCCTTCTTTTATAGCATTGCGGCAAGCATTTATTACGTCCGTTTTCGCTTGTCCAACTGAATTGAAATAAGGCAAATCTCGCAAGTTGAATGAGTGTAAAGCATAGGTGGGCGGCACCAAAATTCTGGGGGAAAGGGGGGTAGCAAGATTTTTCAAAGGTCAAAAAATGGCATTTAAAACGGTAGTATGGCGAAAAAACACCATTTTTCAACGTTTCTCATCGAGAACTATCCATTGGCATCAAAAAATTGCGAAAAAAACAAAAAATTCAAAAATTGAATTCTGGGGGGTATTTTGGCTTATGGGGGAAGGTATTTTGGTTTCTCGGGGGTTGCATACCCCAAACCCCCCAAGCCCAGGTGTGGTGTAAAGTAAATGCAGCGCATAATTATAAACACCTCGGTCTTGAGGAGTTTGGAGCTGGAGCTAAATCCTCTGAAATTGAATGCCCCAGCAGACTCCAAAATTCATTTGAACTTTTTCATTTCTTTGAGACTTTTCGAAGCCAACGATAGAGCATTGTTTTTCCTCCTAAAATAAACTTTCTGGTCAATCATACACCGAAATTGTGGCGTCTTTATGCTTGGTTACAATAATGAATAGGAGCTGCATTTTTCTGATTCAAAAACTAAGAACTATCGAAACGACTGCAGTAAATAAAATATTTAAATAATCATAATTCGCAACCTGTCCAGAAACAAGGCGTCCAAAGCTGTTGGAGATGAGACACGAATGATCCCCGAAAGTTTTAGTAAACGTACATTGCACATATTTATACAGGGTGTTACAAAATGATAGAATCCTCAAAAAATCGACTTAATGGTACTACCGTGAAAATTCCATTTTTTAGAGCATTCAATTCTGCTTGGCCGGTAACCACGAAGCCCGGGTTCGAGTCACGGCCAGAGACACACAAGTGGGGGGTTTAAGGGTCCTGCCTGACCCCTACCCAGAATGGGAGAGTGGAAAATGTTCTGGGAAAATAAGGCAAAATGAAGACTAAAAACGGATAAAAATTGAAAATTTTCTTCAAAAGTGCTTCAAAAACTGTGTAATAACGTAGTTTTAACGCTATTTTAGCGCTTATACTACTTTTTAATGTCACTTTGGCCCGAAAATCGATTTGGCCTAAAAAATCTAAAAAACTGAGATGTTTTTGATCAATTAAAAATTAAGCGGGGCAAATTGTGTTACGAAAAATAAAGCATTCGACACAGAATTGAATAACTGTACAACAAAGTATTTGTATATTTTTCCACGATGCTTAGAAGTCGATTTCTATAGGAAGCCTATCATTTTGTACGGAGTCTTCATTTGCTTTCTGATATCAACAGGGTAGAACGGGTACAGCGGAAATTTACCAGGTTATTTGGATATACGGGACTTTCTTAAAGGCTAAAAGCCTTAAATTAAGAGGCTTGAACTTCGTAGATTTTATCTTGATTGAATTGTTACGTATATTATTCATAATAGCTTCTTACCTTCTGAAGATTTTTATCAGTTTTATGGTCATTCGCGTACTAGGAATGCATTTGCAAATCAAATCTATTAAGTTAAATTTCGACTTGATTGTAAAAAGTATTGTTTTGCTACTAGAAAAAGTAGAATTTGAAACGATCTTCCGCAATATATTCGAAATTCTCCAAATGTTGAGACATTTAAGATAAATTTGAAAAAGGTTGATTTCGGGAATTTTTTGATGGGGCACACGTGAGCGCATTTAACTATTTGCCTGAGTACAGGACATTTCGAATTTTATATTTCGCAATCTTATTTTCCTTGCGACTTTTTTATCCTTGCGTTTATTCCGAATAGAGTGTTAGTATAGTTTTAGTATTTTGTGACACCATGTAAATACTATGAACTCCAACGCCTAAATAGCTTTCATCTGTTATTTCACTATTACATGAATTAGCTCTATATTCGTAGTGGTCATCACATGAAACATTACATTTTAATGACTCATTGGGTCATACGTATGTAGGCAACCATAAATCTGAGTGATTCGAAATTTTTACTGAAAATCACCTTAGAATTCATAAGGTAAAGGACAACTTTTTATGACAGACATCTATAAAAACAAGAAGAATCGAAAGCAATGTGTTCTGCCCACGCGTGTTTACTGTTGCTTTCATTATACGTCTACAAAATAAGGAAACCTCAAAGTGACGTTGAGTGCACCAACTTATTATCGATATATTATGATCAAAATTTTTAGGTAGGCAAAATTTTCTGCCAAAATATTTAGTTCAAGCGGAGCAGGCTTATATTAGATCAATCATGGGCGTATGCAAGGAGCGGCGGCCGCCCCCTCCCTCAGCCCAAAAATAATTTTGGAGAGGTAAGGAAATGCATGAAAATCTTTTTATCGGAAAATCTCAAAATTTTCGGCGCTTCGCGTCATAGAATCATTATTTTCGTTAATTTAGGCCCAAGCTCGGCCAAAAAACGTCATTTTTATAGCTCATGAGGAAATAGAATTTGTTCGAAAAGTTTATATTTTATGAGCTTAACAGATAGAGCATGTTCGGAAACGTCAGAAATTGCACTTTATTTGGTGCCCTAGAAAAATCCTGCGTACGCCCCTGAGACCAATGTCTGCCAAATGAAATACCTAATTCATACGAACAGATTGATTAAATAATCAAATACCTCTCAGTCGACCAGCTTTCTGTATTATTTGATTGATTTGTTTCAAACAATTCCTCAATTCATCTTGATTAGCCGTACGAATTTTGTGTTGTGCGATTAATTGCTGATTCAAAGCATAAATTTCGGCGTAATAGCGTTTCATGGTTGGTCTAAAACAAAAAATATTTTACGAGAAAGGGGCAGGTCTGACATACGCTTAATCGCGGACTAAAGTTGTCCAAAAATAATATTCGGACAGAAATAAAAATCAGCATACTGATAACATTTTTGAATAAAACTACATAGCTTAGTTATATTCTCATACAGTTATTGATAGTGATTTCATGATTTATTTAACTCGTTTATTTACATGTCGTCCAAGAGGCGTGCATCTTCAGCTCTAATTAAAAAGACCCTTTATAAGGCCACCATAATCGGCTGCTTCGGCCATCAATCGGTCCTTTACCATGTATAAATCATCGACCTGAAAATTTATGACGAGAATTTTTATGGTATGATTGACAAGTGACAATCTGAAAGAAAAAGTAAGAAAACTCATTCAAGGAATTCTGGACCTCATATTCTAAGGGATAAACTTCAGAATAGACTGAGGATAGTTTCAAATGTTTTCACTTTTAGGCAATCAATACATAGAAAAATGAACGAGAAATATCAAAAATTGAATAATCTGCAATAGATCATGTTCAGCTCTGTAATTTGAAGAAATATTGACTATTCACTGATGCAGATGTTTGACTCTGCTTCAAAAACCGCTAAAAAAGCCAAATAATATTCTGGTAGGTCTGCTCGGTAATTTCGAATTTTTTAGGGTCTAAACCATACATACATGGTCAGCAACAAAATTCTAAGGAATCCGATGACGCCGAATTGCCGAAAATAGCACCAAAAATTCAATTCTGAAGGTCAATCTATTTGGGGGGTCTTTCAGATTCGGGAGGTCCAGACCAGTGATCGACCGGGCTCAAAAATACCGGCTCGCGGCCTTTGCTGCCAAGCTTGGTACCGGCCCGGGCTTATATACTAACAACATGCCTTGCTTCCAATATAATTTTATGCATAAGATACATATTTAGACCGATTTTACATTTGTTATTTGTCAAACGCAAGGCTTACTGCTGTATTACAGAAAATTTTTGAATTCTAAGCTCTGTTAATTATTCAATCTTTCTAAAAATTAATTAAGTAGTTAGCAAGGATTTTGGTAGCATTATTCAAGCAAGAACCAAGTTTTTAATACAATAGCGCGCAATTCCATTATTAAAATGCACGTGCAACTAAACACGGTTTGAAAAAGCACAAGGTTTCATGTAGATATTTAAAGGAAATTGAGCATTCAGACATAACAGCGACTATGATATGGTCGGATAGAAGATATGCTATTTGGATTTTAGAACTCAAACTATACCGTACATTGACGTCAACTGAAATTGTGTAGTGTATAGGATAGGACACGTATTGAAGCCATAGGCGTAGCCAGGGGGCATAGGGAGCACATGCCTCCCCCGATATTTTTGAGAAATTTCGTTGATTTTTCGAGTGTAATAATTGCGTCCAGAAAATTGAGTTCAAAAAGGCAAAAACGTCAAGAATTTTCTGACGCTTCGCGCCGAGTCTTTATTATATGTATTGTTATATAGATCCAATGAGTTCAAAAGCTTAAATTAGCTAAAATAATTGATCAATTCTTATCACTTTAGTGATTCATTGCTCTATTTGTTCTTGAATGAAACTGCGCAATGCTTGTTGAGCATAACAGTGAATGTGCGAAAATGATTGTGTACCAGTTTGTCTATTCTTTGCTTTGTTTGTCTTTCTTTACAAGGACAGGACACATAATGCTATTTTAAATGAAAGGAATGGCCAAATTTTCTCTATGTTTTTGCGCATTTTCTGTTTTCTGAATTATATCTTGTTAATAAGAAGGCCACAAATGGGCCTGAAAACGATAAAAACAAAATTGTCATTGATACATCTCTTTAATATCTTATTGGCAGCACCCTTTGCTGCGTTTTATACTTAGCAGAGGTCGAAAAGCGCATTTCAGCTCAGAAATCTTGTACAATGTAGGACTTCATCAATTTTAAGTGTTTTGGGCTAAATTTAGAAGCGAGATTTGGCCGATTTTGCGAAAATTTTAGCGATAGTATTTAACATTAAAGTGCTTTTTCACAAATTTTTCTAGGGGCGATTGAGCGCGCCACCGCAGCCCCCCCCCGCCGTAAAATATCGTTGTACATGTGCAGCGAGATTTTTGGGAGGACGAAAAGGAAAAAGGGTTCGCCGAAATTCATTTGTCTGTTCTGTGTGATTTAAGCGGTATAAATTGTGTTCAAAGAACTAAGACGTCAAAATTTTCCGGCGCATGGCGCTGCTGGTTATTGTTCTTTCTTTTTGTAAAGCTTCAGCATTGCGTTTAATAGCCTAAATCAGGCAAAATATCACAGAATATTAGTGTTCACAGGCTACAAAATGTTAAGGACAGTAAAAGATTACTAAAGTTTTTGGTGCTTTGCGCCTCGTATGATTTCCGAAGTGTTTGTCAATTGAAAGACCGTAAATTCTACATGAAAACGGTAAAAATTTCAAAAAATTCCGGCGTTTCGCGCTGATTAACATTTTTGTATTTCTGATGGTCAGAAACCCATAAATTAGCTAGGCTACACTACTAAAGGTCGAAAAACTCAGTTTTATTATAGGTACATAACGTTACTAACATCCAATGCAAAATAAGTCTTAAAAAAATTTTTTGTGTATGCCCCCCTTCCCCCCGAACCAAAATCCCGGCTACGCCTCTAATTGAAGCGTTGCATAGAAGATGAATGCACATATGAAGTTGACAAGTATATGATAATGAGCAGGTGGGCAGAAGTAAGGCAAATGGATTTGAATAGAATCACAGGCTAGCAAATTCATAAGAAATACGGACAACAGCTGAAATAGAAAACGTCTAAAATATTAACGATAATTATTTGAGGCCCGGTTGAGGCCCGGTGATTTTCAGCCGGGCCCAGGCCTGCTATGACCGGCCGGGCCCGACCCGGTCGATCACTGGTCCAGACCCCCCCCGCCCATATTAGGTCTAAACCTCATCCCCACGTCCATGGATGATCACTTGTTAGTGCTCGCTCAATCATTCTCCAACAAGAACAACAACACGAGTTGTCAAGCAACAGTAAGCAATTGCGAAAAATGAGAAGGAGGAATAAAGTGTATTTTTCATTTATGCACTTAAATCAAAAATATGAACATAATAACGGATGAGATTTCAGGGCACATAATCTACTGGTCTCACAATAAAATTGGTAAAAAAAGTTAAATGAGTACGAAGTAGAAACTCTAACGAACCGGATCAAGTTATATTCATTGACATATCAGCATATTGCTAGGAAGAATAAAATAGTTGAAATAAGTTTTGGAGCTAAAGTTGAAATTCTATTAGCACTACGACGTTGAAATCCTCACTGTAACAATGATTATACTACCACAAGTCTTGTCAGACGAGACGCTATTCGAATAACGTTTACGTAACTGCCATTGCATAATGCATACATATGACATATGTACACGAAATGAATAAGGACTAATAATACTAATAATAACAAATCGTGTAATAACAATAACAACAACAATAGTAATAGTAATAATAATAATAATAATAATAATAATAATAATAATAATGACGTTGATAATACAACAGTGTGGCAAAAGAAATGTGTGAGCGAAGATGTAAGGAATTCGCATTCGGCGGACCAACAAAGGGCAGACAAGCCTCGTCAAATTAGTCAAATTCATACCTAGCCCTACCCCATAATTCCGTTTTTGAATACTTTGCTCTTTTGTCACGATTCTTTGACGCCAGTGGTCACAGTACGACGAGAAACATTGAATAAAAATGTTTTCTATCCATACCATCGATTTCTAGCACTTTCGTCCTCAAAAAATTTTCCTGCCCAAAAGTTTCGAAACTGTGTCCTATCCACTTGTGTAGACATTCATATATGGGCAGCAGCCAAATTCTGGGGGTCTGATGGGGCCAAAATTGCCAAAAATAGCACCCAAAATTCAATTCTGCGGGTATATCAATTTTATGGGTTTGCCGGATTCGGGGGGTCCAGAAAACCACGCCCATGTGTGGTGACATTGCGGCAAGCTGGCAACCTGATTCAACAAAGCGATTAATCGTTCCACTTCGAATGGAAATTCTGCCGTTGTATTTAGCATTGACAGGCCGAAGAAATCAGCCAACGCATTAACAACTTCGCCACAAACTTCCATATCGTCGCATCGAACGCTAATCTGGCCTCCTACTGATTCCATTTGAATAAAAAGTGCACCCGAACCACGCAGACTCACAAACTTTGTGTCCAATCGGTTGCCACGAACCAAAACTTCTTCGTCCAATAGAAAGTTGTCATTGACCCACAACGCCAACTAATAAAAAACTATAATAAACGTCTGTTATCAGGGCCGTGTATTTAGGGGGAGAGGCACACCTAAGCGTGGGGGGTTTGGGGATATGCACCTCCAAGAATTCAAATTTTGAAATATTTTTTTTCGCAATTATTTGATGCGAATCGATAGTGCTCGATGAGAAACGTTGAAAAATGGTGTTTTTTGCTATACCACCATTTTTAAGGCCATTTTTTGACTTTTGAAAAATCTTGCATCCCCCAGAATTTTCGTGCTGCCCACGTATGGGGAGGAGGCCAGTCGATCCCTTGTGCGTGAAAAAATTTTTTGAACGTAAGGCAATGCCCGAAAAGAATGAAAAAATTGCATCATTTTATCAGAAAAGCCTCGTATAAAAAAGCTTATTGAAAGAGATAAAATTTTAAGATAATTTTTCTAATGTTAAAAAATGCAGAAAAACACGGATTAATGAGCTATCCTAACGTAGTTTCTGAGAAAAAAAGCAACAAATAAAATACACTTTATTTATGCCTTGTTTTCGTTTGAATCGAGTAAGAAAACGTATAAGAATAACATACAACGTGCAGAGGGACTGAAACAAAATAAGAGACGGCGTAAGTACATCACAAAACGAAACCACGAAAATTTATTTTACTAGCAAACTCTATTCCTTCAGTAATCTTTAGTCTTAATCTTAATTTAAATGACTTAATACTACACTTTGTTTAATCTCTGGTAAAATTAAAACAATCAGATTTCCAGAATTGAAATGCTAAATAAAAACAGTAACGAACGTGGTTCGAAAATTTCAAACAAGGGGACATACACAGTTGAGTCTTTACCACAGTGCAATGCAAAAAATCTACACATGCACATAATTTATGCAGTGCTTTTTTACATTCTTCTGTTCAACAGCTTTTTGCTATCCTTAATCGAACATAATAATTGTCCAGAATTTTTTGAACGTTCCTAAACTGGAAATATTTAATGGCGCTAAAGATAAAGGAAATCCAAGCAAATTAGGCACTTTGTACGGAAAAAAACATGGCGTACGATTAGGTAGTAATTCCATATTACAAAAAGCAAATAATCTAGCGATTGATTAGCCTCAAAATATTAAAGAACGCATATGCCATGTTTTTACTCACCCGTTGAGGTCTTTCGTTAACGGAAAATTTTACGTAACTCTTCGGCTGAGGTACAGTGTCGTTGCATTGAGCATAAAACGAAAATTTCGGGAAAGATCTGTCCAATTCGAATACGTGATACTGAATACTGGAAAAGCAAAGATAATTTTCCCAGTAACCAAATTTTAAAACAGTATGATGACCATAATTAATGCAAAACGTTGCCTGCCAATTTTCTACAACAATGCATAGCTTATAGTCCGTTTTGTAACCTAGTGCTTGAATCAAATCAGAAAACTAATTCCCTTATTACTGTAGCAGTCAATTTTTACCTTGCCAGGCTGAGCACGTGGCGAAGTTTTTATCTAGGTCGCCGGTCGAGCGATGAAGAAATCGGGTGCTACAATTATACGGAAATGGGTTTGCCGAGCGAATTTCACGCACTAGGCATATATTTTTTGTAATCGGCAAAGTTTTTTTCCCGATGTACAAAGACTTTTGGAACCGTCTTTGTACATGTACAAAGATTTTTGGGAAGACAAACACAGCAAAAAAGGTTTAAAATTCGCAAAAATTTTCGGCGCTTCGAGCCGAAATGAGTAATTGTGTGTTCTATATATCATTATAATGTCAGAAATTGCATTTTGAAAGGACGATTATTAGTGATTTTTGCCCTCGGAAACCCAGAAATTAGCTAAAATACACTACCAAAATGTACAAAGACTTTTAGGAACCATCTTTGTACATGTACAAACGGACCTTATACAAAAAACACTTGCACTAGGTTAAAAAATGGTCTATAGGTAGTTAAGTCCATACACGTAACGGCTTGATTTTTTTGGGAGAGGATCCCCGGCCATTTTTAGGGGGTGGGGGTGAATGACCTCCGATTTTCGGCTAACAACGGCCAAAAAACACGTAAAAACGGCCAAAAAATTTGATTCCGAAAATAGAGGGAGGAATCAAAAATTTTCTGGCTTGGGAAGGGATGGGTGGGTAGACGGCCGACGTTAGGTGAGGCGATCCCCCATCCCGCTCTTATATGTATGCTTAAGTCCTCAATCGTTTAAACTTTTAAAGCAAACCTTTGCTTAAAACCGACCAGCGCTTTCACATTCAAGTCCACGGCTATATCTTTTTCGGGTCTCAACTGAACTTTGAGGTTGTTTGTAACAACATTCGGCGGCGCGTGCACAACGTAAGATTCGCCATTGAATACTCCCTCAGCAAACACCACAATCGCTTTGATTATTGTATCGTTATTGGTCGAGACGAACAATTCTACGCAAGGCTTAAACAGTCGCATTCAGAGAAACAAACAACCGCTAAACAATGTCTAAACCAGTGTTTTTTTTGTACAAGGTCCGTTTGTACATGTACAAAGATGGTCCCCAAAAGTCTTTGTACGTTTAGTACATGCAAGTTTTGTTGTAGTATCATATGGTAGAGTAGCGATTTTAGTATGGTAAAACAGGGTTTTTCGACCCTTAGTAAAGTATTTCAGCTAATTTCTGAGTTTCTGACGCCAAAAATTACTAAAAATTATCTCAAAACGGCGCATACCGCCGAAAAATTGGATATTTTTACATTTTAAATGCGAATTCTGCAATTTAAAGATATATGAAACAAACAATTACTCATTTCGGCGCGAAGCACCGAAATTTTTTGGGAATTTTACACCTTTTCACAGTTTTTGTCTTCCCAAAAATCTTTGTACATGTACAAAGACGGTCCTGAAAAGACTTTGTATATCGGGAAAAATCTTTGCCGAATACAAAAAACTGTGGTGCTAAACTCAAGCTAATAATGCATTATTTCGATGAATCGACAAAACACAGCTACACAGTGCAACTGTTACAATATATTATCCCAAATGTTAACCAAATTAGTTACAGATTATGATATATAAGCCCAATAATCTATCGATTCGTCGGTTTATGTACGTCTTCGTACATGCACATGGTCAAAAGTTCTTTGAGGGATAAACTGAGTTTCCTTAAAAAGAATGGGGGATAAATGAATACTATTTTGCTATTTAATGTCAAATTTTGATACTTAATTCGTTGTATTTTATTATTCATGAATTTTTGTGATTAAAGTTGCTTGAAAATAAAAATAAATAAAAGTAAGGACGATAGAATGACCTGTAACATCAAATATATACGTAGACGGAAGAAAAGTGTTTGAATGAACGAATTGAACGTTCTGCTGCTCCAAAAATTAGCATCGGCACTCAAAATTATGCTGATAGACGTCGTTTGACAATTTTTCATGCTTCGAGCAATAGGTTTGTTCCCAAAACTACCTGAGGAAGATATGCCTTTCAAAAATCCTGGTGAGGTGAATATCCCCATACTCCTCCATGGTGCATGTGTAAAAACGTCTTTCCAATTTTGATTCTTTACTCAGTGAGCTCAGCTATGTATATTAAGTGTGTGTATTAAAAACTGTCTATGTTAAAGCACTATGCAGCTAGAAACATATGTACAAAAGGGTTATGAGATGTTTCATTCAGAAAATTCATAGAGGTCTGCGGTAGATAAAGAAAAACATCGGCGACGAATAAGACTTTCGAATATGAAAGCAGGCACCTCAAACCTCCTAACACTAGCAAAATCTAGTCCTAAAAGCCGTTGTTTAGGTTCAAAATAGAGGAGGCTCTTCGCAGTTACCCTTACTCCAGCGTCTAGAATCATAAAATAGAAAATATTTTGAAAAATTTGGAATTCTTAAAACTTGAGTAGGCATTTAAAATGTGTATGCTTTTTCAAAATGCCATTAAATATAAAGATTTTGAAATTATTTTAATGAAAAATAAAAAAAATAAAAGACAACGATGATTTAAATTACGGCAGTTCCTCCTTTCCTCGTAGTCTGACGCTGATAGCAAGGTACATACAATGCTACTAGAGGGTATAGCGCGAAATGTCGAAATTGTTCAGAATTTTTGCCAAAAAAATTAGACCAATTTGTTTAAATTACTACTTCGAAGGAATCTTTTAAATGCCACATCTTTACTGCATTAAGAAAATAAGTATCTGCATGAAAATAAGATTTTAAGACTATCAAGAAAGTCAATAAATCAATAATACTATCTGGTGCAAAACAATGGAAAAAATTTGGAAAACTATATTAAATGATGACCACAAATCATAAAAAATACATTTACTTTCTGCATTTCGTTAACTATTATGACTAAAGGGACGGCCATTACCGTCTCTTCTAAACAAAAAAATTATTAAAAACAAATACCTGTTCACTGTCGGAGCCAGGATTGACATAGAGCGTTGTCTGTAGCTGCGTGTTAGCCTTAAAGAAAACATTTCTGCTGGAATGGAATTTCAAGTAAAGGAAAAAGCAATGAAGAACCCATCCTTATTCAAGAGAACGCTTATTCAAGATACGAGTAAGAATGGAGCAAGACAATCGAATAAACCATTAAGTTCACAAGAATGAGTATAAAATTCGCCCTTCACATGCGAAATAGCGTTTTTCGGCGTTTTACGTTCATATATGCATTTATTGAAAATCAATTTTAGAGCAACAATTTCTAAAAAAATTTTTTTAGAAAATTTAAGGCAATTTTTCGTCAACAAATTAAATTTCTGAATACTTTAATGAAATTGCGGTACAAAGCGCTAGATAATGCTTGAAATTAAGGTAAAAGGACGTTTAGAGGCTTGATTTACTGCTCGATTTCCTCGGCCAAGGATCTGTTCGCGCCATTTTTTGATGGGTAGTACTCGTAGTATACATACTAATATTTACATTACATTTGTAAGATATATTATTTACCTTATTTAATATTTATATAAGATATAATCCGCATTTATTATATATTTCTATTTTTATTTTATACGTGTTTATATTCACTTTATATTTACTTATAGTTATATTTATATCTGCCATATTTAAGTGGATTTTTTCAAAAATAATTACATATTATCTATTGTATTACATATTTTATTTTTTCTTATGCCATTTTTATTTTACGTTTATTACTTCATATTTTATAATATTTTATTTACATTTCAATTTTTTCATTATGTATTTTTATGTTATTTAAAGTAGAATGTTT
Organism: Mermis nigrescens; assembly: GCA_036768485.1. Classification (NCBI taxonomy): domain Eukaryota; kingdom Metazoa; phylum Nematoda; class Enoplea; order Mermithida; family Mermithidae; genus Mermis; species Mermis nigrescens. The sequence continues at coordinate 22,198 of JAVLUZ010000651.1, read as the reverse complement.
AAACGATAAGCACGCATACTTACGTACGTAATGTACACATATAAAAACACATAGTTATGATGACAGAGATGAGAGGTTTGCTATTCCTAAGCAATGAACGACCGGCTAGATTTTCGCTTTGCACTACATGTATAGAACATCACGGCGATTTTTACTTGAAACACTTACCGGAATGGCTCCAGTGCGTTCCAGTTCATGAGAAATCTTAAAAATAAAAAAGTCTTTCTAATCGACATTATTTAATTTAAGCGTAAACAACAAACGTGTTTATATCTAGTTCCTCAAAGCGACTAAAATACTTGTTGTGGCAATCTAATTCACCAATGTGTAACGTACATAGTTCTAGTGATACAGCAAAATGAAAAAATAATTACGTGAACTGTTCTTGTATAAAAGTGACTTCATAACCTTCTTACTTGTCCACCATACACGCGAATGGGGAGAAGGGTGAGGAGAGTATTACCCACCGCTATGAGGTCAAAAGCAATAAAATGTCAAAAAAATTTTAATGTACTTTTTTACCCAGAAAGCGCTAAAAATTGATCGATTTCTGTATTTTTCAGTGTTAAAAGTGATATAATGCAGTCAAAATGAAGTAAAAAACGCGAAATTACTTCGAAAACACGTTGTATACGCTATTCTGACTATTTTGGTCGTGTAAACAACAAAAAAATGCGTGAACATTAAATTTACTGTTTTGGATTTCTGAGATTTTATCACCCCCACCCCCTTCCCCACCTGCCGACCCTGACCTTGTGCACCTATGTTATCCACTGGAGGTCAGTCATATCGAAAGACAAATGTTTTATTCACAATCACCGTTTTGATTTAGTCGAACACTCATGAGCGTAGATGATATTGAGGTATGGTTTAAAAAAATTTTTCACCGCAGAATAGTCACTTTTGTAAGAACTAGCTGTAAATTTGACCAATTTTTCGTGATTCTAAAAATTTTTCGCCCTTTCACACCTCTCCAGAATGGTCAGCAGGTCTCCGCATATCTGTGTAGTACCCTTGGGTATATTATCAAACATGGAGACCAAACATGCAAAGTAGGATGGAGGCGAGAATTATCTATCGGAGAAAAAAACTAAGTCTACGAGACAAAAGTAAGGCAGAATTATTGACATAAAGCTAGTAAAACTATTGATTTGTCAACAAAAAAAGAACAGTAAAAGCTACAAAAAAGCTGAAAATGTTTTGTTAAACTGAAAACCCAAGTTATTCATCCTCCGCTGGTACCTACACAGAACGATTGTGTAATGCAAATTGAAACTGTTTTCAATCCATTACATGTATGTATTGAATTTAAGGTACTGAAAAAACGTACTTCGTTTAGCTGACTATCATCTTCACTCAGCTTGCCAACTCTAGCATTTTCTTCATAGTTCGCTATTTCGTATAACAAATTCTGTAAATATACATAGGTAAGCAAAAATAAGCGTGGACAAGATGAAAGAGAAAAATGCGAGTAGATTCAGGTAGTAAATTTTAGAGAATGCTGAATATTAATCACATTCTGTGAATTTCAGGGTCTCTAGGTTACCTAATACCGAATGTGAGTGTGATGGTGCAACAACCATATCAGAAATATGAAATATCAATGAGGTAGAAGATTTAAATGAAAGGCCATATTTATCTGAAGTACATTGATGGAAAATTCAGCAAATAAAGAGATCTTAATCATTCAGAATACATCTACTCCTGCTGAATAAAATTTTAAACTCGTACATTGCCACCAGACATGCAGACAGATCCCACGATTTTATTTAGGTGGAAGAGCGGAAATTTTGAAGTCAGATATGTAGCTCTAGAAGTAGAACCGTTGGTAGAAAGACAAGAAAATAGAGGCATTGAACGTTTCTCAAAGAGCTCTGTATAATAATGAAGGAAGTTTAAGAATAAATTCAACTCGCTATATTTCATACACATATACAAAAAAATTTATCGTATAAAGTATCAACATGGGCGTGTGAGGATCTGGGGACCCACTCACCGAGAATTCGGCGGACCATCCCCCAAATCGATAAACCCCCAAAATTGAATTTTTAGTGCTATTTTTGGTGATTTGGCCTCATTATCCAGTCCATCGAAAATTTTTTAATTTTTGTGTTCGTCAGTGCTTTACAAAGAAAAACAGTACAGAAATGAGAATATGAGTGAATGGGCGCGAAACGCCGGAAAATTTTGACATGTTTTCATTGCCAAACTCGAGTTTAAACGGTTTTGAGCAGTTTAAAGACAAGAACTATCTCAAATCCGACTCTGAACGGCGCAAAAGTTAGCGTTCACTGGCTCAAAAGCGCGTTAAAAAAGTGGTTTTTACGGTCGTTTAAACGTACTTCGAAAAAGTTTCATTTTTTCCTCCAGAATACCCTTGTGAGACACTACTTTTTGTTTCAGGGGCGTCCCCCGCCCATCCCATATATATAGGCCAGTGCACAGGCAAAACCGATCTAGGAGAACAATCTGTAAAAATTATAAACATTGGTCAACTTTATGACCAATTTTCAAAAATTTTTGCGGGGATGGATACCATTTTTCGCGCAGGAATCCCCAGACCCACAACGTCATTTATTATTTGACTAGCAAGAAAAAATGCTTCGATGGAACAAAAAAAGGTAGAATATACTTGGAACAAAGAATTATCAAGGACGTAAAAGGAGGGGACTAGAAAAAGCTCCTATCTACAAATGTCACAAAATTTGCTAAAACTCAGAAATTTCCTAAACAAAGAAAAAATGAAAGTAAGTAAATCAAAGAAAAAACCTACCTGTGCCTAAAACTGCAAGATCTGCTAAAAATCAGACTTTTTCTAAGCAACGCAAAAATCGAAGTATATTCTGCGGCCTGCAGAAGAAAGCAGCATCCTGTCGAACAAAGATAAAACATTGGGCTAGATAACTGAACCACTCACTCTGCAAAAGCAGATATCGCCATAGCTGAGCAGCGCCATGTTGCAATATTTTTCTGGGTCAAAAAATAGTAATTATGGTATGTTGGAAAAACGGCAATTTTCGACGTTTCTGATTGAACACTGGTGCATACCCCTAACCTCCCATGCCTAATGGTTATCAGTTTACATGGGCAGGAATGAAATCCGGGTGGTCTGGTGGGATTAAACGCCAGAAGAGTACTGAATGGACGCATGCATTATATAGAAATCACAGTCTTTCGTTGCGGTATCGCAAATAATCATAGGATATAACTTTTTGTAATATTTATCTAGCCACAATATCAAATAAATTAACGTTGCAAGTGATTAGCAAAAACGCAGATTTGAGATTTATTTTATAAGCTTTATATTAAGCATTGGACACCATACCTAGACGTAGGGGGTTTGGGGAGTATGCACCTCAAGGCAAAATACCCAACAAGAAAACGCAAATACCCAACAATACCTCCAGAATTCAATTTTTTGAAATCTTTCTGCTCTTTTTGGGTTTTTTTGGTAGGTACCAATAGATAGAGCTCGACAAGAAACGTTCAAAAATGGTGTTTTCTTCGCCATAGCACTATTTTTAAGGCCAATATTCCAATTTGAAAATCCCCCTCAGAATTTTGGAACCGCCCACTGTATGGTGGACAATATGAGAAGGTTCACCTATTTTTTTCAGAGGCCGCAGAATATACTTCGATTTTTGCGTTGCTTAGAAAAAGTCTGATTTTTAGCAGATCTTGCAGTTTTAGGCACAGGTAGGTTTTTTCTTTGATTTACTTACTTTCATTTTTTCTTTGTTTAGTAAATTTCTGAGTTTTAGCAAATTTTGTGACATTTGTAGATAGGAGCTTTTTCTAGTCCCCTCCTTTTACGTCCTTGATAATTCTTTGTTCCAAGTATATTCTACCTTTTTTTGTTCCATCGGAGCATTTTTTCTTGCTAGTACCCAACTTTTTGTTAGCAAAAAATAGTAGTTATTCCTATCTTTGTCAGTGTTGTAGCGAATGTCATTAGGTACTGCTTCCATCTTAGCAATTTATACTTGCATTGTGTATGAATTATATTCCGACTCCGCGCGTTTGCAATATTATTTAGCTGAAGTTCGAAGCAGCATTATTTTCTGTGCTCAAGCTGGAATTCACTTATCGCTTCTGATCGTTGCTTACTTCGACCATGATGCAACTTCAACAAATAATCTCACGTTTTGTCATTTTACTTCTCGCTGACTCTTATTTAGTCCGATAAAGTTGACTGCCCGCAGCAATGCACTGGCTAATGGACCTAAGAAACACGCATTTCAAAGTAAAATGCATGCGTCGTTCAAGTGGACATTTCTTTACAGTTGGGTAGATTGCGTAGCAAACGGGGCGCAATGATTTTCGCCCAATCGCTATGATTGAAGATAGCTAAATACATATACATATGTGGAAAATTTCTTGCATGTTATTGCGTGCTTGTTTCAGTAAATTTTAAAATGATATTTATCACATTGCGTGTATGAATAATGTTGGTAAGCACTAACGTAGTAGGTACGACAAGGTAGGTACTGGATCTAGGATTTTCACCCTAACTTTTACAAAAACCACCAAAAACATGTCAAAAATTTGCTCTTTGCACAAAAACGCGTTTTTTACGCTTTTTGTGTGGTCTATACTTTTATCTATACATATTCTATTTCACGTAACCTTGTGCATGAAAATCAATTTTCTTCGACCTTTCGGGTAGCTACATACAAAAATGGTTTTTAGTCGTCTTACTGTAATGAAATTTTGCACAGTAAAACTCCATTTGTTTATCCAATGCTATGCCAATTATCATGATCGCTGCTTATATTTGAACCGCTTTTGTAAACGATTTATATCGACTGAAGAATTGCGATCCATGCACAAGGTTTCGTGAAACAGACTATAGAATCACTTTTGACGCAATATTTTTGCAAAAAAGTTTGAAATTTTCAACAATTTTGTGCGGAAAAATCAATAAATTTCTATGACTTAGCTAAAATTCGGCGCGAAGCGCCGAAAAATTTGCGAAATCTCGACTGACAAGACATTTAGAAGCTCGATTTACTGTATTTCTATGTACAGTACCGCTCACAAATAAACGCCATTTTTTCGCGAACGGTTCGTCAAGAATTTGCTTCTTTTCTCATCAACCTCGAAACAAAAAACAATAAGAACAACTTTTTCGAGTTCTTCGAGCATCCTTCTAACAAAACAGCACTTTAGAGATTACGCACTGGCATTATCGTCTGAGGGCATAAATTTTCTGCGGGCAGTTGGCGAAAAAAGTGCTGTTATTTGCGAGGTTTCTGAAAGTTTCAAGTGACTACATACAATATATCTCACACTTGATTTATTGTTTTTTTGAATTTAAGAAATATATTATGTTTTTGCAAGGCTCTAGGTCAAAAGTTCATATGCAGTGTTTACTTACATACACAGAATGCACAGAAGATTTTAGTCGGATTCGTAAATCTGATATTACGCGGATATTACAATCAACATTTATAAAGACATCACGTCTCAACAATGGTCTGATGACAAATTAACATTAGGTGTAAAACAGTTTACACCACTGTTGTGTGAAAAAATGTGTCTAACCGACTTCTCACACTTGATTCCTTAAAAATTTCTAGTCATAAGGAAAAAATTAGGTTTCCGCAAGGCTCTAAAACGAAGATTAATATGTAGTGTAAACGATATGTTAACACCTAGTGTAAAAAAGATTTTAGTCAGAATCGTAATTTTAATATTGCTTCGATATTACGACCAACTTTTATGAAAATAGTAAGTCTCCATAATGTCGTAAGGATAAATTAACATTGGTTTAAACCACTTTACTGAACTGTTGAGTGTAAACATACGCGCCAAAATTGCGTATCGAATTTGGTTTCAGGTTCATTTACAGACTTGAGAATCATGTCCCTGACTCATAACCGGAGAAGCTGGCAGAAAGAAACAAGACAGAAACCTGTTTAAAGCACCCCATTCTTGACTTTACACTCGCTTAATATTGGTTTAGACATACGCGATTCGCTATGACATACACCCCATATAAGGCACTTTATTTTTATTCTATTGGACCTATCCTGACTTCTGAAAGGAGAAAGTGGCGAACAAAACCCAAACAAAGACATATTTTCCATCATTCAGAACATTGTAAACTTTAAAAATCCGTACCGTATTCCCCATTGAGTGTAAAGAAATTCGGTTTGGTACAGTTTGTAGCTTTCGAGTCGTAGTACGTTTCTATATGCAAAAATTCTGTTGCAAAAATTATTTGATATGATTTACCAATCAAAATTGGGGAAAAAACGTGTTTTTTCGCCCATTTTTCACGTCTGATTTCGAACTTTACACCCCCATAAATAACTCAATATTGCGTTTTTTTGAACGCGGTTTGCTGCGACGTGTAGCCCCTAGAAGCTGCTTGATTACTGTTATACTCATTTTAGCCCGACTCATAAGCGGAAAAAGCTGGCAGAGAATTCTTAGTTAAAATCTGTTTTTTACACCATCGACTAGAGTGTAAACTTTAAACCCCAGGACCTAACTCCCTATTGAGCGTAGAAAAGTCTGCTTGTAAGCAGATTGTAGCCCTTGATCCGCTCTACATTTCTGTCAGAAAACATTTTTAAAAACTCATAACCGGAGTTAGTATCAGACATAAACAAGTTGAAAACTCGACCAAAATGTGCTTTTTCACCCCCAGATTTTCGCACTCTTTACACTCCCATTCGAGAACTAATGCGAATTTCAACAAACAAAAAAAAAGTCATTTTGGAGCATCCCTTCCTCTACAAATCTGTGCCATTAATTTATTTGAGGAGTCAATACTGAGTTGTCCACATGCCGCCTAAAAAACCTCCCAAAATTTATCCTATGTTATAACGTTACACAAAAAACTTTACACCTTCTTTACACAGCCAGTTTTGAGTTTCAAGAAAAACAAAAAAACACGGGCAGCGAATTTTTTTATTATCTATCTTTTTAAAAAAACCGCACCTTCTAGATGTGTCCTGTTATAGCTGTAGGGGGGTGCACAGGTGTTAGGGGTACCCAAGTATATATAGGTAACGCGCTAACGCGCTACCTATGATGATTGTTACGAATTAATTTGATTATTTACTTGTTTGCGAACACTGAGCTCCCTTAGTAATTCCTCTCCGGGATCAGGTGCACCGACATTACCTGCTTGATTCAACTGCGCGTAGCCTCGTACTGTAAAACATTAGTGATTATGCATTTCGTTTAAGGAGACAGTGATCAATTATTAAAGAAATTACAAAACAGGTCCGTGTGTCCACAAATCCACTACGGATGGCAGGTGATGAAGAAGTCAGTGAAAGCAAAGTGCGACATTGACACTACAAAGCACTTAAAAACAGGAAAAAATGGGCATAATTACGCTAAAAGATTAATAAACATTGGAGCGATTTTTTCGCATGCTGGAGACAGAAGACGATACGCATTTACAACATTCAATATCTACTATATATTTTTGAAAGTTTGTTTGTTTGTATGTTCGTATGTTTGTGCCGGGTTGGCTCCGGCCCAATGAAATTTGGTGGGCTGATATTTTGGGCCGAGGTCGGTCCAATGGGGGAAGGAGCCGTAGCGATCTTGAAATTTCGACAAACGCACCCATTGGCCCTGGGCAGGGAGGGAGCAGGGTTTGGCCCCTGTGCTATAAGCCTCCACGATTTCGGGAGATGGCCGATTTTTTGCTGTTTTTTCCAAAAATTAGTTTATACTGTTTGTATAGGGATACCCCGGCCAAGAGGAGCATGCCTGGCGACACTATGTACATTGTTATATGTTATAGCATTAATCGGCACTGTGAAACATCAAAATACGGGTTTAACCAAATGATGCTATAACATAGGCAATTTTATAAGATAAGCATGGTATGAGATACTATGTGCAACAAGATAAGCAATGCTATAAGATAGGACGTGATATAAGATACTCTGTGCTACAGGATAGGCAATACTATAAGATAGGACGTGATATAAGACACCCCGTGCTACAAGATAGGCAATGCTATAAGATAGAACGTTATAAAAGATACCCCGTGCTACAAGATAGGCAATGCTATAAGATAGGAAGTGATATAAGATACCCTGTGCTACGAGATAGGCAATGCTATAAGATAGGTTTGGTATAGATACCCTGTCTGTGCCATAACATGCAGTGATATAAGATAGGAGATACCATCAGCTATAACATATCACGTGATATATGACACCCTTTGCTACAACAAACAAAAAATTTTTAAAACATCAAAAATATGGTTTGACCGAAAAAATTTTTCAAAACATCCTAAAACATCAAAAATATGGTTTGACGAAAAAAATTTTCCAAAACATCCCAAAACATCAAAAATATGGGTTTGATTAAAAAAATTTTCCAAAACATCCTAAAACATCAAAAATATGGTTTGACGAAAAAATTTTTCCAAAACATCCCAAAACATCAACAATATGGGTTTTATTAAAAAAATTTCCAGAACACCCCAGAACATCAAAAATATGATTATGGCTAAACAATTTTCAAAACCATTCTGTAACGTCAAAAATATGGATTTGATCAAAAAATGGTTGACAAAAGACATTTTAAAAAAATCCAAAAATAAAATATGGTTTGTACCAACAATTTTTTTAGAAATATCCCAAAAACATCAAAAGTCTTGAAAAATAAAAAATACAAGAGACATATTAATTCCATATAGCTATCAGGCCTAAGTTCAGCCCGTGCAACGCCGGGCAGCTCAACTAGTACAGAATAAAGATATTCTTTCTTGACAGTCCGCTCTGCCACTTTCCCGCACACTTGAGACACAAGTGTATGTTAATAGGCATGGGGCACGAGCATAGGTGGGCGGCACCAAAATTCTCGAAGGGGGGGGGGGTGCAAGATTTTTCAGAGGTAAAAAAATGGCCTTAAAAATGATGGTATGGCGAAAAAGCACCATTTTTAATGTTTCTCGTCGAGCACTATCCATTGGCATCAGAAAAATTGCGAAAAAAACAAAAAATATTTCAAAAATTGAATTCTGGGGGTATTTTGATTTCTAGGGGTGGGGGGTATTTTGGTTTCTGTGGGGGGTGCATACAAGCTCCCCACGCCCAGGTGTGGGCACGAGACTTGACTTGACAACTGTGCAATCTCGCAGAACGACATTAGGACCAATAAAGTGAAGCGACCACACAGTGGCAGACAAAAATTGCTTTTTATGACCGTAAGAAGTTCTTAAGGAGAGGTGGTTGGCACCCCTAGATGGCTGCTTCTGACCCTCAACCCCCAAAATGCTTCTGACCCCCACAGCATTTTTGATTTCTAAAATCTTTAAAAATGCGCTAAGAGCTTTGGAGATCCTTCGGCTTAAACGCATTAATTCTTTCTCTGTTTCACTCCAAATCAGGCGAAATTTTTTCCAAAATTGTACGTTTTTTGACGCGTATGAAGCTAATTATTTCAAAGTACAAAAGTGTCGCTTCAGAAAAGTATTTAAAGGCTTACAATGCCAAGAATTCTCATGTGTACACGAATGGCCAAACCTAAATTACCAGGCCCACAAAGGCTTTAAGTCGTTTAAGCCTGAAGAGTTTGGATGTGCGCATGCAAACAGAAAATATAAGATAACAACGCTGCCTCTAGGCTCCATAAGCAAAACACAATTATTTTAGAGTCGAGGCATAGAAAATTTAAACAAGATTTGTTTCAGTTTAAGCAGTATCTAATTAAATTTCTTTAATCTAGTTAAACTTTTACCTTCCCCGTCAACAGAGCAACAAATTAATTCAGACGAATCAGTCTTATTATGTTCCTGGATAACTATTCCAGCGACGGCAGATGAGAGTTGGCTTTTGCCTAATACTTCTCCGCTCCCAACTTTTCGAAAATCGATCTGTTCAATATTTTAACATTTAATATTACTTACGTTCCCGCATGTATAGATTTCAAAGATTTCTCAGCGCATAAACAAAGTACCTAAGAACACCACTTACTTGTTTATGTAGTTGCATCAACCTTATTTCTCTGAGAAAGATGTATGCTCAGTTTTAATACTGAGTTATTCGCCCAGATTTATGCAGTCAGCAATAATTTATGCAATGTTTACGAGACTGAACGATACTCGACGTCAAAAAAGGACAATGCCGTTAATTATTACAAAAAGAACTTATAAAATGATGCAAAATTTGTTATATGCAGCTCACGAAAAAAGTGATTTTTCTGACTTTAAGAGCGCATTTCTATTGAAACGGCACTTGTATGTAATTAGAAAATATGTACAGCTGAGTAGGCACGATACATGATCTAGGGGGTTTCACCCCCAGACAAATTTTCACCCCCCAGAAAAAGTTTTTCACCCCTCCAGAATTGGCGATTTTTCGAAACTTCCCAAAACTTTTCTGAAAATTTGTAGAAATTTTAATTTTAAAAAATAAATATAAATTTCAATTTGTAAAATTTTTAGCGATTTATTTGCTCAAAAGTGGCAAATTTTTGTCATGTTCTGACTATATTTTGTTCCATTTGTTCCGACTTTTTTGATATTTCCGATTTGTTTTGTTTTTATGCTCTAAAAAGATAGAGCATCATCAGAAAAGCTGAAAAATGATGTGTATTGACGCGTACATACCTACCATTTTTCTACCCAAAAAAGGTACTTTATAATTTCACCCTCCCCCTTCCCCAACAAAAGAACGCCAAAAAAATTTTCAACCCCAGAAAATTTTGACCCCCCCCAATTTTCATCTACCCCCTAGAATTCGCTTTCTTTCAAAAAATTCGTCAAAAGGTTCTCGAATGTAGAAATATTTCGCTTGAATAGATTTCCAAAGATATCTGTGCACATGAACAAAGTATGTACTTAAATAGTTCATAAAGGAGTACCTACCTAGTAATTTTCGATGCATTGTGCCATATACTCATTTTTGGACCATATTTTGCTCAGTTCATTCAATTTTTTCGTTTTTCGAAATTTTTCATGTTTTCACGCTCTTACCATTCGAAACGCCAAAAAATATGTTTTTGACGCGTGCCCACCATTTTTGGACCCAAAAAGGAACTTACAAATTTCAACCCTCTATTTCCCTTGCTGTACATGTCTACTTATCATTATACAAAAATAGATAGTAAATGACTCCTTAATTATCAACATCTGTTCCTTATTAAATAGACGATATATACGATACCATTTTTTCAATGTCGTGTTCGAAGAAAAACTCGATCCTCTAAACTTTTAATAGGTATGTTTAAGTTTAATGTATTTAAAGAAAACTCAACATCTGACATTTTAAAGTTTGACTAAGCTTAACGTTAAGGTTGCTTCGAATCACGAGCATTTAGAACATTGTTAAATATAGATTAAGAACTAGTCCAACATTATTGAATAATCAATCAGACGTCCTTCATCCATTGAAATATAAGAAAGACACAAACCCTGAGACCTTACTTCGCTTTGACAATAAATTGGCAATACGATTACATTAGCTGTTTACTCAAAGCCTAATTTTACATTATTTTATTAATATACTAATACACCACATTCAGACCTATCATTAGCAAAAAGGCGGCTCAGAATATAAGCCATCTTACGCTAACGAGTCGTTCGGGCTTCTGTGTAAAAGAAGCATCATTTCAAATATGATTGATTACCTTGCCGTTGCTCCATCCAGTGACTAGAAGCGGCTCTTTGTCATCAGCTTTCAAAGTGAAAAAGCACAAGGAGCTAACGCAATGTTTCGACTGCAAAAAGGAAATGTTTTAGAACATTAGTATTTTTCACAATCTTAACCAGAAATGCCTGCAGGGGTTGTTGAGGGTCTATCTAGAACGTCACCAGAAGGACAAAATGAACATTTATTAAAAGAATAATAAGGTCGAAATGCGAAATACCTTATTGCAATTATCTCACAGAAGTGCTTGAATTTGACCGCAAACTATCAACAACGACAGTTTTTATGCTATTTTAATGTTTATAGCAAATTTCAAGGCCATTCTAGGTCAAAAACCTATCCGACTGAACCCCTCCCAGACCGGTCATGCCTTGCATCTACAGTCGTCATAGCCAAACATGCACATGGGGGAAGGTGTTTGGGGTTCTAAACGCCTAGAATGAAAAAGGGAAATTTTCATGGAAAAACGTAGCGAAATGAAGGCCAAAAATGGATGAAAATTGAAAATTTCCCTCAGAAGTGCTTTAAATTGACCAGAGCTGAGCAACAACGTAGTTTTAATGCTATTTTAGTGCTTACACCAGTTTTTAAGCTCATTTTAGCCGAAAAAAACTCCACTTTTGACCCCCAAGATCGACCACGCTGTGCAGCTCTGATCATAACTTTAACCAGATCCAGACTGTCGTACTTTTATGCGCCAAAGACGATGCGACCGTTCATAGACACCAACAGTGCCGTTGGCCAGAGCATACGCGAAGCGGTTATTGGTCAAGCCAAGCAACTGTATGACAGGCTAAAGAAAAATAAGGCTCAAAGAATATATACTCGAGTAAGTTATGAAAATGATTTTAAATAATGACTACGGTATGAAATGGAACAATAACTTTTTTGTAAACAAAGTGATGATTCCCTTTAACATTAATACATAAGAATAACTGCAGTGATATTACAAAATGTTATGATAAAAATATACTTCAGTTTCCGAAATTTCCGTTAACAGTGAATCGGCTTTGAAGACCCGTATTTCGTAATCGTCCGAGCCGACAATGATCTAGAACAATGTAAATATTTCCATTGAGCGTTTGGAACTATAAAAGATATAGAGTTAATCATTGTCCTTATTGTTTCTGCATGTTGCATTCTACTGAAGTACATAAATTTTGTTTACGTCGTGTTTCCTGAACAAAATATTTATGCAAGAAAATGCTAACATTTTCAACGCTATACACCGTTTGTACAGGATGACCAGGCAGTTCGGTACGAAAGTTTTCTATTCTATTTTTTTGAATATAAAAGCAAATTTTCAAACGAAATTATTCTAGTTTCCTGTTCATTGCGCATTTTTTTCTGCACTTGAGAGGTGTGTTTCAAGATAAGGCTACAACTATGAAGAGCTTGAAGTTTTCTTATCTACATACTCGACACATTACTTCTCTTAAACCCTAAATGTGTTTAGCATATGTAACAGGAATGGAACTTGGAAAATTTACTAGTCGCAGTCAACGCCCCAGAATGGATTTTCACGGGTCTAACGTTTTTCCATCAAGTATTTGAGAGATTTTTAATTTTTTAGAACAACAGGTTTTATTTTTTTCCTTACGAGATTAAAAATTTTTTTCAATAGAGCAAATCAAATTTTAAATAAGGCGATATAGTCTAAAATGACACCCTTGGATGATGCACTTATGCAAAGTATTGGGCGAAAAACTGTTTGAAAAATGGAAATACAAAAAAGTACGTTCAGTTAGTTAAAAAATGATCTTTCAAAGCTCACACATAATCATTACAACGCCAATGAAGAAAGTTACTCGAATCTAACCTCATTTTTGCCATCATTATCAAAGTCGCATATGCACAATGACCTGACGTTGTCCCCAGTAACCTATGTGAAAAAAGCACGTATGTATCATAGGTGCACAAGGTCAGGGTCGGCAGGGGAAGGGGTGAAATGCCAAAAATCTAAAACAGTAAATTTAACGTTCACGATTTTTTTGCTGTTTTAATGATCAAAATGGTCAAAATAGCCGGTAAAACGTTTTTTCGTGTTAATAACACATTTTAAAAGCATTTTTAGTCCATTTTGACTGCATTATATCACTTTTAACACTAAAAAATGCAAAAATTTATCAATTTTGGGCGCTTTTTGAGTAAAAAGTACTTAAAAGTACTAATCTGGCGCGAAGCGCGGAAAAATTTTGACGTTTTTACTGATTTTGATGTCAAAAATGATGCAGAACAAGACCTGTTTGCTCAAAATCGCCGGACAGTACCGGTCTAGCTGACCCCTCAGGGGGTAATACCCCCCTCACCCCCTATGTGCATGTGTGGTATGTATATACATCTAATATCTGTGTATGTAGAAGACAGCAGCTTGTTAAACCAATAATCAATTCTACAAAAATATGTTTTATCACCTCGGGCTTGAAAACGATTTTTCTAAATATTGTAACCATAATAGAATCCATAAAAGGTACGCCATTAGCTATCTTAGTGAGCATACATGCACAAGGTCAAAAGTTCTGGGAGGGGGTAAACCTATTCCACTTGGGGCATACATGCGCATAGGGGGTGAGGGGGTATTACCCCCGCTGAAGGGTCAGCCAGACAGGTACTGTACGGCGATTTCCAGCTGACGGAACGTATTTTGCATCATTTTTGAGGTCAAAAGCAGTGAAAAGGTCAAAATTTTTCCGGCGCTTAGCGCCGGATTAGTACTTTCATGGGCGTAGGCAGGGGGAGGCGGCTGCCTCCTTAGCCAAAAATAGTTTTGAAAAGGTATGGAAATGCATGAAAATTGGCATGTTGTCATTGAAAATCTCAAAATTTTTGGCGCTTCGCGCCGTAGAATCATTATTTTCGCCTAATTTAGACTCAGATGCGGCCAAAAAAACGTCATTTTTCTTAGCTTATTGTGAGAAAATAAATTTTCTTCGGACAACTTTGAATTTTATGAGATTAATGGATAGTGCATGTTTGGTAACGTCAGAAAATGCACTTGATTTGAGTGCCCCGGCGAACATATCCCGAAATATAGGTTCACCGATTTCGGACCGCCCCCCTCAAAAAATCCTGCCTACGCCCCTGAGTACTTTTATCTACTTTTCGCGCAAAAAGCGCCAAAAATTGATCAATATCTGTATTTTTTACTATTAAAAGTGAAATAATGCGGTCAAAATGGACTAAAAATGCTTTAAAAACGCGAAATTACCACGAAAAGACGTTTTATAGGATATTTTAATCATTTTGATAGTTTTAACAACAACAAAATTCGTGAACGTGAAATTTACTGTTTTGGATTTCGGAGATTTTACCCTGCCCTGCCGACCTGACCTTGTGCACCTATGACTTGGGGCAGGGGTTAAATGAGTAATTTGTTGCGTATGTAATTAAATTATGTCAAATTTTGTACTTAATTTGTCGTATTTTATTTTTTTATGAATATTCATGATTAAATTTGCATGAAAACAATAATAGTAAGCGTGAAAACAACAATAAGCATGAAAACAATAACAATGAGGGAAATGGAATGGACTACAACATCAAATATATATACAAAATAATGGGAGAAAAGTGTCTGGATGAATGAATTGAACAGTCTACTGCTCGAAAAAGGAGTATACAGTGCTTGATGAAATTATACTTCTAGATGTCGTTTGACGCTTTTTCATGAATCAAACAAGCGGTTTTGGTCCAGAATTGCCTGACGTGGGTATGCTTCTCAAAAGTCATGTTAGGGGATACCCCAAATCCCCCAGTATGCATGTGTCTTAGTGAGCAACACACATGTAAAGTATCGTAGGGGGCATTAGTGCCGAAAAATTTTTAGATGTCCTTTTAGGGCTAAAAACGATTAATACACCCCAAAATTCAGTCAATATGGCCTGAAAGATCAAAAATTTAACAAATTGATAAATTTATACATTTTTGTGTTAAAAATAACATAATGCAGACGCGGGCTACAGATGCATAAAAAATTCGGTCTTACAGCATGAAAGCATTTCGTACAGACTATGTTGACAATTTTAGTCATTTAACTAGCAAAAAACGCGTGAATACTAAATTTATGGTCTGGTCCGTATTTCTGGAATTTTAACCCCTGCCGACCGAACCTAAGCTTGTACATCTACTACACTAAGGACAAAGTCCATTCGCTTATTTTTAATCCAGCAGCGCAGATTATTTTTTAAAGCTGAACTATAGTGATGTTATTAATGTGAAAATTTTGGAGCACATTATAGGAAAATTCAAGAACGATGATTATTTATTGAGAGCGCGCAATGCGTAAAAGTTGGCCTCTGGAAAGACTATTGCTTGATACCGTCCAAAAAACATCGTTTCCTTCGCCATCAAAACCTTGCAAAACGCAATTTCCGCCACATAAAGCGATAAAGTCGCCGGCACCATCGACGTTATTGCCCAGAATAATTATATTAACTCCATCAGGAACCTGAAATATACGGAATCAAAATGACGAATAAATATGTAATTCGCACTGGATATGAGCTTTCTATTGACAAAAATTAGAACACTAAAATGTCTTTCGAGTATTCTTCAAATCAATCAATGCACTGAAACCAGAAAAACGTTTCAGCACGCAGCAATATAACGATAAAAATGAGATATTTATCTAGATCCCTTGTGATTTTATTTCTTTTCCCTCAAATGTATGCACAGGCGCGTAGCCAGAATTTTATTTCGAAGGAGAGGGGGCAAAAAAATTCTTAAAGTCATATATCTCGGGAACTATTAGGGCGTAGTCAAAAATAAGGGCATTTTTGAACGTTTCTCAACGAGCTCAACACTCTGGCGAAGAAAAATTACAAAAAGATTAGAACATTTTTCAATTTTTTTCATAATCGTACACAAAAAATCTATCGCTTGAACGATCTGCGCAACTGAATTCTCATAGTCCAGTCCATGAACAATTTCGTAACTTTTCGTATTTGCGCTTGAGCTCTGCAGAGAAAAAAACAGAAAATGAGTGATTCGGCGCAAAGCGCTGAAGAAATTAGAGATTTTCTCCATGTCTAACCTAAATTTGAACCTTTTAAAAGACAAAAACTATACAGGAACAATTAATCAGGCGTGAAGCACCGCAAAATTTCGCATTTACTAGCTCAAAAGTACGCAAAAAAACCTGTTTTGACAACCTTTTACATGCAGTTCAAGAATTTTTCAGTTCTTCCTTTGGGGACCTTTAAGAGGAATAACCAATTTTTTTGGTGACGGGGGGCAACTCCCCCCTTAACTAAGGGCCTGTGTACGCATCAACATAAGAAAGAGCGTATATATGCGATTTTCCTCAAAAAATATATTCGTGAACAAGGAAGTACACAAAATCCAAGCCTGAAGAATCACACCTCACTGCGTGCATCAGTTCCACTCTGTACTTGAAACAATGACTGAACATACAAGTACTTACATTGCTTAAGAAAGAAAAGAATGTATATGATAAAGAAAAAAGAATGTTATGTATGATCAATCCACACAGACTACGATAATGGACTAGGTGAAGGCGTTAGGGCTAAGCTATTATGATACGTAACTTAATCTTTTATACAAACCAATTATTGTCTTTTAACTCCTTTACATGACTCATTTAGAGCATGGCAAATGCAAAAGAAAAATTAATAGCTCTATAGTAAGCATCGGAAACTTTCAACGTTTATCACGTTTGTGGGTAGCCTGAACTCCTCAAACTTACCTGTTTGTTATCATAATTGGGCAAGGTAGGAGTTGTTAGGGGGGAGTGAAATTCGGAAATGGTCACATATGTAGTAAACAAGGGTCATAACATGCGTTTTTACATAGTAATTTATTGATATTTTTATATTATTAAACATATTAAAATGTCATTCTTGAGGTCAGAAGGTAGATGAACTTTATTCAAAAATGTATTTTTAAATGCCATTTTAGCCAAATACATTAAGTGGATCATTATTGAGTGACAAACGATTGAACTAAGTGTAAGACTATGGAAAAATTAATACTTTCGCAGTAAACTGACCAGATCGACTAATTAACCAGCAGCAATTTATGTTTCATTAAAATCGCCTGAGAGTATCCCTGGTTTTTCAAAATCTCAGGGAGGGTAATGCCTTCCTCTCACCCCTCCTATGCCCTTATGAGCTTGTTATGCTTTCTATATGTAGGTGCATACATAGGTACCTACTCAACATACAGGTGTTCGGGAAAAAGAACAAATTTTTATTTTCAATCTTTTTTATGGCTCAAGCAAAGTTAATAAAACTTTCCACAAATGACCTACTACACATTGTCAACCTTGTACTAGAAATTCATTGTCGTACTGTAAATATTGCTGTTACTACAGTAAAATTCAAATGTGCACTCCAACGTAGATTTAAAAGACTAAATGTCATCTAGATAAAGCTCAGAAGTGTCATACAAATTTATGTCATAAATGTTAAAATTTGTTTGGGTAGATGAACGTTGGTAAATCACGATATTTAAATAGAAACAATATAAAGATGGTGCTGAAAGCAGAATTTCAGGTTTAGAGTGCTTACTGCTCTCAGGGTCAATTTTGCTCAATATCGCACATTTGCTAAGAAAAAGATATTTAGACTAGATTTAACCAAGTTGCGACGTTTTCCTTCAAAATGCATAAATATTGACTAAGAGGCGCCTCTCTGAGCAACAATAATTTATTTCAAGCAGGTTTTGGCAAGCAATTTGTGCAGTCACTGATTTATAAAAGCAACATACTTTTTGCACAAATGTTAAAAACTATAATTCGTGCAAAGACAACCAACGGCTAGCCTTTCTTTTTATTTAAAATCCCTTCATAATATTCAGAGAACACCTAACATATGAAATAAAAGTTATTAAAGTCATAGAACAACTTCCTGATCAGAAGATTCGTTCAGCAGGTAGTAAGATGCATTGTAAAAATGGAAAATTTACAGAAGGAAATTCGAGGTCGAGTTTGAATAATAAGGCGCCAAGCAACTAGCACCGAGTGATATACTGTAATTTTTTGCGAACATGTTCCGGAATAGTTGCGCCATAAAGCTGCAGAAAATCTTTTCCGATTTTCCAATATTCGTAGAGTGACAACTGAAAACAAAATTTGTCCTTTTTTCGAACATCTGTAGATGCACATGGTCAGGGTCGGCAGGGGGAGGTTAAATCTCATAAATCCAATACAGTAAATTTAGTGTTTATGATTTTTTCCTACTCGTTAAACGACAAAAATTGTCAAAATAGCATATAAAACGCTCTTTTCGAGGCAATATCGCATTTCTAAAGCATTTTTAGTCCATGTTTACTGCATTATATCATTTAAAACAATAAACAATTCAGAAATTGATAGATTTTAGGCACTTTTTGACTGAAAAACATATAAAAGTATTAAAACGGCGCGTAGCGCCGCAAAGATTTTGACATTACAACTTTTGCCATCAAAAATGATGCAGAAAACATTCCGTCAGCTCGAAATCGCCGAACAGTACCTTTCTGACTGACTCTTCAGCGAAGTGAGGCAGGGGCGGGGGGTAAAATCTCAAAAGAGTCCAAAACGTTAAATTTGACGTTCATGAATTTTTTGTTGTTCAAATGACCAAAATGGTAAAAAAGCCTATAAAACGTCTTCCGTGGTAATGTCGCATTTTGAAAGCATTTTTAGTCCATTTTGACTGCATTATATCAACTTTAACACTAAAAAATACAGAAATTAATCAATATTTGACGCTTTTTGGGTGAAAAAGTACATAGAAGTGCTAATCCCGCGCGAATCGCCGGAAAAATCGACATTTTTACTGCTTTTGAACTTAAAAATGATGCAAAAAAACGTTCCATCAGCTCAAAATCGCCGGACAGTACCTGTCTGGCTGATCCTTCAATGGGGGTATAATACCCCTCATCTCCCCCTATATGTGTGTATACCCAACACACCCTCTATGTGCATGTATGATACTCAAGAAACAAATCATAGACATGGAATTGGCGTTTATTTCAAGTCTGAACCTCTTTATAAAACAAATCAGCGTTTTTGCACACGTCGTAGGCTAGGATGTGAGTTGGCGTTCCAACAACAATAATGTCATAGGGCAGATTCTGACTCAAACGACCAACAGCTACCGTATTGACACACTGATTTATGTTAAGTGTAATGGCTTCGCAGTTCTCAGCGAATGAGCTACGACCAGAGCTAGAAACCAGTGTTGTACTAAGCGTAGTCCGATTAAGAGGATGTAAGTAGATCTGCAAAACAGAAAGGCAATCAAGCAACCGAAATTAAGCGTACTCTTACACCCCCCAAACATATTTAAACATAGTGTTCGGTCATGCCATCTCTACTTCTCCTTAAACCATATATAGATATGCGGTGGCGGATCTAGGATTCTCATAAAAGATACTTTTTCCAAATTTTCCACAAACAGTCGAAAAATCAGTCCAGAAATCAACCATTCGACTGCGAAACAGTTTTTTCCGCCTTTTAAGTTGTTCTAACCGTTACTGATAAAATATTTTCCCGAAAAATTCCAACATTTCCGACAATTCTATGCGAAAAAGTGATTAAATTCCTTCGAATTCAGCGAAAATCAGTTTAAGTCTAGCAGACACTAATACTAATACTTTATTCGGAAAAAAACACAAGGGTAAACAAAAGTCGCAAGGAAAATAAAATAAAATGCGAAATGTCCTGGACACACAGGCAAATAGATTGCGCTCACGTCACATGGCGCAATATATAAAAGCAGTATTTGACACAAAGCGCCGAAAATTTTTTAGAATTCAAGCTAAAACATCAGAGAAAAATGTCGAAATCATCGCTTAGGCTCCAAATATTGTTCCAGACGTCATGAAAATCTTTGTTGCCTATTTCTGTCGCAAAAAATATGGCTCCGAGGCACAGATGCACAAAGTCAGGGTCGGAAGGGAGATTAAACCCAAGAAATAGAAATCCAAATCAGTAAATTTAGTGTTAACGATTTTTTGCTATAGCCTATAAAACGCCTTTTCGTGGTAATACCGCGCATTTAAGATTTTCGATTCATTTTGACTGGATTATATCGCTTTTAATCCTAAAAAATACCGAAACTGATCGATCGTGGGCGCTCAAGTACATCAAAATTTTGACATTATAACTGCTTTTGTCCTCAAAAATGAAGCAAAAAACGTGCCGTCAGCTTAAAATCGCCAGACAGTACGTGTCCAACTGACCCTTCAGCTAAGGGAAATACTTTCTCACCCCTTTGTGCATGTATGCTTCCAGGCCGTCAAGAAAATAAATAAACGTCATTAAGTTTTAAAAAATAAAAAAATATAAAAAAACTACAATCAACGATGGCCAAAAAATCGTTGCAATTTACAAATTCATTCTTTTACCGCCAATTATTCAGGCCAATGGAGAGTCAGCCCCCTCGCTTATCCGTCCCAGTGAAAGTGTAATTTGTCATCGTGGGACGTAGATCCACAAGAAATAAAAAGGATATAAGGAATTAATAGGAACAGAATATGTACGTAAGGCAATAAGGAAATAAGGGAAATAGAAATAAGGAAATACAAAGAAATTAAAGGAAATACACATAGATACAAAATAAGTACAAATAAATACGAAATACACAAGGTTATGCAGGCCCTTAAACACCTATTTTCCAATTAGTGAACCAAACTTCAAATGAATTATATTACGGGCGCTAATTAAACTGCATTCTTAGGTTGATCTACCATGCACTATTTATTCGGACTAGGTACGGAATTTTTTTCTAAAAACAATGTCATTGTTTTTTCCATTTGAAGAAAAGGCATCTATGTATATTTCATGATAATGCATTGAATGCTTTGAAATTATCGTCAAACTTGGGTTCGAACATTAGTCAACATGCGAACAAAAACAGTGGTACCGTTGTGATTAAAATAAAGACAAAATCATAAAACAAAAAACAATTTTTGACAAAAACGGTAACACCTAAAAATAGATGCAAAAAAGCAAGGTTTTGTTGAAAAGTCAAAAGTAGACAAGAAATTCCAACTCTTAAGGGTTGTATGCGGCCGACCTTAAAAGATACTAATCACATTCAAGCTACATCTATATACAATATCAAACCGGTTCATGCAACTTCGTAATCAAAGAAATCTTGCGTAGGTATCGAATGGCATATTCCGAAAAACAAAACGCTCTGCAAAAGTTGTTTATAGTAGTTACCAAATATGCATAGGATGGGAATGCTTACAGGATGGTAATTCTTATAAGATATAATTTTAAAGTGCCGTTTTGTGCTCAAATTGACAGTTTTGAGCAAAGCGCCATTTCTGCTAATTTTTCAAAAATTTATGGAAAATCGCGAATTCTGGAGGGGTGGAAAGTTATAAGGGGATAAAATTCCCTAATTTTTCTAGAGGACCCCCCAAGATCATGTATTGTAGGTACGCGTACTGTGATTAGTGTATAAAATTAGCAAACCACTGTAAAACGAATATTATGTGGGGCATGGAAACACTGAATCAAGAAAAGAAGTAAAGATGCTGATTAACTTTGGCATAAAATACAAGGATCTTGTTGCAAAAGTTGATATTATGTAGGTACAGACAACGCAAAGCCGTAT